>CM077154.1:94540227-95740227 GCA_039583875.1 Platanthera guangdongensis | reverse complement strand
AATGTTGGCCTGATAGCTGAAATTATAAGAAAACCTGACTAAATTCAGCAGTTGTTCCCATGGCTTACTATGCTCTACTATGCATAGTCGGAGTAGATCCTCCATCGTTCGGTTCATCCCTTCTATCTGCCCATCCGTCTGAGGGTGGAAGGTGATTCTAAAGGCCAGATTGTTCCCCAAGTATGCCTCCACCCGCCTGTCACAACCTGCATTTCCTCAACGAGTAGATCATATCAGAGCAAGAGGAACTACGGGTTATGATGCCACGTCGTGCAGGGGATAACTGCACACGCTCAGGCAACCCTTGACGCTTACCTTATGAGTTGAAACCCAGCAGTTAAATGCAAGAAAACCTTTGAGTTTAATGGCTGTATCCCTCGGCCTTAGGCATTAAAATGTGTGTTTATACACGGCGGAAATACTTTGTTTATTTATGACGATCTCCTATATGCAGTCTATATTGATACTATTATAAGAAATCATCTTTGTTTACGTCATTTGGAAAATACGTGTTCGGTGACCAAAACATGTTATGCATGGATACAATAATAGTTTTGTTTAGCTTAAAAATACCTAATGCAACCTACCATAAATTCTTCCCAAGAGCAAGAAGACATCATCTCATCCAAATGAGTTACATTAGCAGTTTAATATTCATATATCACAAGGAAAGAAAGCCACCAATGGGCGCTAACAAGCTGACACGAACCCATTGGGACACATGTAGGTCTGTACAACAAAAAAAGAACTACCTCGCTAAGTAAGCTCGGCTAGCTCCAAATGAACTCGATCCAAGCACTAGCCGCTCAACCGGCTACAACCTGCACCTGAGGCATTCAAGAAAGAACACCTCAGCAATCATCAGATCTACAAAATATAGTAGGAAGTTCCGAAAATATGACGAAGGGGCTTACCTACCCCGTAGCAATGTTTCATGTAAGTAAAATGAGTGAACAAAACAGGTGGAAAACAAGTAGTAAACACTGTCAATCCAACGTGCCAAACGCACCAAGTGCGTACAATTTTCGTCAAGTCCTGCTCCACCCGCAGGAGCAAAAAGGCAAAACACATGCCCATTCCATCATCCTTAGTACAAGAAACCACTATATGAATGAAACATAAGCAGCGGTTACATGCGATTCAGCAATGGTCTTTTGGTGGCAGCCCTAAAGTGGAACACACCAATAAAAGCCAGCTCAAATCAGGCCAAAATGGTGCTCTACACAACAAATCCAAACCCGGTGGCCACAAAGGCTTAACCCACACCACCCCTTACCAAATCCTCACACAAAAGCTTCTGCCATGGTTCACAATTCGCCTCGCAAAACTCACCAAACCCAAGTGCACACGTTCCCTTCCTTCATCCTCACACATGACTACAAATTGCCAACGTAGAGTTTGAGTAACTTAATTACATGAATCACATGATTAGTACCAAGAAAGAATCACATGCTTTTGATATGAACAAGGAAGAATCACATGAAGAAGAAAGGCTACATGAACATGAATCAACTTAGCTACACGAAGCACATGAACAAGATAAACTACATGAATCAACCTAGCATAGACTTGATAACTAAACAAAACTAAGCATGGAAGATCGAATTCATTAAGCATAGGGAAATTCAAGAGCATAATAAGTCTAGTGAGGAAGAACCCAAAACAAGAAGAACAAGCTAGAAAAATTGAAAGAGAAAAACTAGCTATTTTGCACAATCAAAAACAAGAAAGAAGATTGGCAAGGGTGAAGAACACCGCTTGCCTGAACCGAGACGACGCCGCGACGGCTGCTCCTCTCTTTCCTTGCCTTGCTTTAGCCCTTGCTCCCTTGAGTTCCTTTTGGAATGAGGAAGAAGATGAAGAAGAAGGTGAAATGAGGAGGAGAAATCTCTGTTTCGGCCTTATTTCCTCCAGAACAGAGCTGGACCGTTAGATGCAGAATCAAGGAAATGAACGGCACAAAAAACTGGAAAAAGTCGATTTTCGGCCCTGTCACGCCCTGTGTCACGCCCGTGATGCAGGGCGTGTACCTTAAGCGGCGTAGAAAGTCGGAAAATCCAAGTTTATCCAAACGGTACACGGCCGGGTACACGCCCGTGACGGGTCGGTCGCGCCCGTGACCTAGGGCGTGTAGCCCGTGTCTCAACACCTCGTCGACACAAAGTGTCGACACTCGACACAGCTGGACACGCCCTGTGACACGCCCGTGTCACAGGCTGTGTCCCCTCTCTCGACACCCGACACTCGACACTCGACACTCGACACTCGACACTGCGGGACACGGCCCGTGACACGCCCGTGTCACGGGGCGTGTACCCCATTCGTCGAGCTCACCTCGAAGCAAGAAAAATTCGTCGAGTCAAGGAGGTCACGCTCAGGTCACGCCCTGGGTCACACCCGTGTCGGGGGGCGTGTCACGCACAAAAACGACCATTTTTTCCCTGCTTTGAAAAGTGTTTCTGTGATGCCCTACACCATTTTTGCCTTAAGAACTTTTTACCCTTTTTTGTTTCCTGTACCAGCAACTCGTTTTGTGCAACATTACCCGGGTGCGGAAAAGTGCAAGCATTCCCTAAGAGGCCTCACCGAGTTCCCACTTTGGACTCCGGTTTGTTGGGGAATCGTGCAACTCGGCTACCAAAACAGCCACTCGCAAGCCCGCGGGAAAAATCATGCTCGAACAATGGTCAAAGCCCACGTAACGCCCATCATGCGTACGCAATCAAAAAATCCGGGGTGTTACACCGCCTCCACTCCTTTGATGTGAAACGTCCATCACGATCTGACACAATGGACTTCGGCACTCCGTGGAACTAGAACACTTGTTCTATGAACAATCTGTCAAGAACGTCAACTCCATTACCAAATTGGTTTGGAACGAACTACACTACCTTGGTAATTCGATCCACAACAACCCATATAGAGTCCTTTCCAGCACGGGATTGAGGTATGCCGTGAACAAGGTCCATGGAAATATCCTCAAATTTCCATACTGGCGTCGGCAGGGACTGCATCAATCCTCCAGGATATCAATATTCAGCTTTAACCCTTTGACATGTCTGGCACTAGGCCACTAAGTTACTGATGTCTCTTTTCATTCTTGGCCAGTAAATGGTTCTGCGTAGATCAACATACATCTTAACCACACCAGGGTGAATATAATACCTTAACAGGTGTACCTCTCGAACAATCTCATCTCAAATTCCTTCAGTGGAGGGAATAAAAATGCGGTTCCTAAACTACAAGATTCCATAGTACAAGTTGAACTCCTCTGGTGTAACATAATGTAGGGACTAGATGATCGGACCACTTCTGGATCGACCTTTTGGGCCTCTTGTATTCGATTCCGGATGTCGCACTGTATTTCCATCCAGTATAACTGGGACTGGTACTCTTCCAGATCCCTACGCGCAACAAGAGTAATGCTCAAGTCTAATAAAGACTGAAACAATTCCCTTAGAATCTGCTCCATCCAGCTCTCGACCATCAGGGGTTGGCGGCTTAATACGTTAGCAACCTTATTAGCCTTCTCGGTGTGGTACTGGAGAGTGAAATCATAATCACCCTGAAATTCCAACCATCAGCACTGCCAAAGGTTCAACTCCTTTTGAGTCAAGATGTATTTGAGGCTCTTATGGTCGTAGAAGATCTCGCATCTTACTCCGTACAAGTAATGTGTCCAGATCTTGGGGGCAAAAATAATGACGCCCAACTCTAGATCGTGGGTTGTGTAATTCAGCTCGTGCTTCTTTTGCTGGCACCATGCGCATGTTAATGCCTTATCATGCTGCATTAGAACAGCTCCTAATCCTTTCAGGGAGGCATCAACATAAATCTGGAATCCTTTGATTCTCGAGGTAATCGTAAGGATTGGGGAAAAAGTTAGCCGCTTCGAACGCAGTCTCATATTTTGACGTCCATCGAAATGCAACTTCCATTCTCGTAAAATTTGTACGGGGCTATGCAATCTTGGAAAAATTTCCACGAATTACCTGTGATACCTGGACAGACCAAGGAAATTTAATATGTCTGCTGCTGTCTTAAGTGGTGGCCAGCATTGAACTGCCTGGATTTTGGCTTGAACTACCGCCACTCCATTCTTGTTGACGGCATGGCCCAAACATCCGACCTATTTTAACCAAAATTCACACTTGTTTAACTTGTCAAAGAAATAGTGCTCATGAAGCTTAAGTAACACCATCTGCAGGTATCTATAATGGTCTACCTTGGTCTTCAAGTAGATCAAGATGTTGTCGATGAACACAATCACGAAATGATCTAGGAAGGGTTCGAATACCTTAATCATCATAACCATAAAGGTAGAGGGGGCGTTAGCGAGCCCAAAAGGAATTACCATGAACACCTAAAGGCCATAGCGATAGATAAAGGCAGTCTTGGGGATATCCTCCTCCCGGACCCGAAGATGATAGCAGCCTAATCTTAGGTCCATCTTGGATATTACAGATGCACCTTGCAATCGATCAAACAACTCATCGATCATTGGAAGTGGATATGTATCCAATATAGTGAGTTTGTTTAGTTCCTTGTAGACTATGTACAAGCCCAGTGTCCTGTCTTTCTTCTATACAAATAGTACAGGGGCTCCCCAGGGCGAGGAACTTGGGCGGACGAATCCAGCATCTATTAGTTCCTGAAGCTGGGTCTTCAACTCGGCCAATTCCTAATGGTCCATTCGATAGGTTGCTCGGGACACTGGTCGAGCTCTGGACTCAAGCTCAATCTGAAGGTCAACCTCTCATTATGGTGGCAAACCCGAGAGGGACTCAGGGAAACATCCGAAAAATCTACCACCACTGGAACTTTGGTGAGCGCTTGAGTTTTTATTCTTCATTTTGAAGTAGATGAGGAGTATATAAATATCATACAACAAAACATGCATCTGATGTTGACATACATATGAATATAGTATATAATATAGAAATCAATATCTGACGTAACTCTAATATATATACATATCACTAAATCGAGGGTCGATCAATGCTGAAGGTAAAACACATAAGATTCCAAGTGCGCTGCTCGACCCTACTGACCTCTTCTACAAACTCTACCCCTTCGGCCTCTCTGGCCCTATCCACGCGCTGCCTGTCCTCCCAGAACTACCCCTAATCCTGGCCTTCCTGCTGCCAGCGAGGAGAAAGGTCTCATATATCCTGACTGCTAGCACAGCAAGCAGTTCCATGCAAAGGGAACGTCTCGTCGAGTTACTTGCGCGGGCTGTGGTACTGGAGCTGGCCTGGGCTCCTACTGCGGCACTGGGGGTGCTGGTGGGCGCCTATTTGGTTGCCTATGCTTCCTATGTCTGAGCTCTCTCTCCTGTTGGCAGGGAGCAGAACCTCAATCTCGTTCCTGACCTCTGAGGACCTCGACCTATCCCCGACACTACTGGGCCACCATCCTCTAGCCTAACTCCAACGCAGCAGCATGAGTTGCTATAGTGTTTAAGGTGGACAGAGATAACATGATCAAGACCCATCTCAAGTCACCTCGTAAGCCTCATAGATGCGAGCAGCTTTATCTCTGTCTGTGGCTGCTAGGTTCCTAGCAAAATGTGTAAGGTAGTTAAACTTTCTCTCGTAGTCTGGCATCATCCGATCACCTTGAAAAATGTGCATGAACCTCTCATGTAGTGTCGCTTGGTCGGCATCTGAGATGAAGTGCTCCAAGAAACCCTTTAACCCCCCCCCCCATAGGATAGTACTCAACGGTCTTTCTCAGAACATCGAGCGGTTGGCCGCTCTCCACTAGTCTCTAGCATATCCTTCTAACATGGTCACCACCAGTGACAATGCAGCTATTCTCAGGCACATCATTCCCACCAACAACTCCTCTACATGCTCAATCCACTCTTCTATCAGTATGACCGTCTCCGTGCCTCTAAAGGTGGGAGGCCTTAGCCCCTGAAAGGTCATCCATAGGTCAGTGGGTAAAACCAACTGCTATGGTGGATGTGCCAAAGCTGTCTGGATGGTCGCCAAGATAGATGTCATTGTTTGCCACAAGTCTATCTCGTCGAACGGTACATCTACAGGGGCAACTGGTTTAGAGGTGGGGTGGCGGGGACATATCCTTTAGAGGAGGATCTCCCATTACTAGACTTCAGTATTTGGAGAAGTAACAGGGAACAAGTGTCAGTATTTTGCAAAAGTAGGGGAAATTTGCAAAATACTGACAAAGCGGCAACAAATGTGTGTGGGAGTGCTATCACACAGTCTAGAATCCCTAAGCCTCTATACTAGGGTCTAGCAGGCTTCCACTGCATGGTTCGTCCCAAAACAAACAATGAAGCGAGGGACAGAGGGATCCTGAGACTGTTCCACAAAGACAGATTGTGATCGCTCTGATCCATTTGTAAGACCCCCCAACCTTTGCCCCGGGTCGGGTTGGAGGGGATCTTACTGCCCAAGACGTCCACCCAGTGCTCCTTAAGGGGTAACGACTCACTCTGCTAAGCACTAGTTGGTCGTCTTGCTCGGCTTGAATCACAACATTCACAGCACATCAAAGATTTGTGGAAGCATTAACAGGGAACCATAGCAAATATATATAACAATATATATTTAACAAAACCCGCAAAAGGCTGTAGCCACTGTTTATATATAGAGCCCGTAGGCAATACTGTACCACAACTAACAACTCATCTCTCTCTCAACTCTGCTCGCTAGTACTCACGTCTTGAAACTCTGGAGATGACGCCGGTGCCTCTGTTCAAGTAGTCCTATCGGCTGGCATATCGTCCTGCAGAAACTGGTCGCTACGGTGCGCCATCTCCTGTGAATGGTTATTTAAATAATCATTAGTCACAGAGTTAAGTGGAAACAAATCTCCTCCACGGATCCATATCGTTGGGGCGAGCTCACGCGCCCAAGAAGAGTAGATAGCAAAAGCAAGAAAGGGTTAGTACAACATTTCATGAATAAGCTAGGAGCACCCAAAAAGAGGCGCAGTATGATATAACTAGACTAGAAGTAATAATATACGTTAGTTATAATTTAAGATCCACTAACATAGCAACATAACAGGTATTCACAACCCGTGAAAACATCACAGGCATTCACAGCCACGTACACATCGCAGACATTCACATCTGCATACACATCGCATGCATTCACAGCCGCATACACATCGCAGGAATTCACGGCCGCGTACACATAGTAGGCATTCACAACCGTGCACAACACCCTATGTCGATAGAGTATGGACCGCTTCTTTTCAAGCAGGGTAGAGTGCCCTGCGGGCCTCACCGATGTGGTCGTCGGTGACAGTGTCCAGTCTTGCCACTTCTGTGGGTGGTCATACTGTATAACCCCAGGATCCAACGTACAATCCCGTGTACTATTGGATGTGAGCGACATCCGGCGATACAACATTTTGGCCGACCAGCGGAGGAAAACCCAACAGGGAAACATAACCTTTGGTCACCCGTGTTACCCATCTCTCCATCGCCTTGAGTCGTCGACCTTCCCACACCAGTACAAATGGTATACAGAAAGGACTGACCCGCCACAGTTCACAGCAAGCAATTTACAAGCAATCAAACAGTCAACTTTTTGCTAGCACGCATCGGGTTTGTGGCGGCCTGCCCTTTTATGCTTTAATCTTCGGGGAGTAACGCTTAGCTCAAATTTCGACAAGGAGCACGGGAGCACTTTATTTGGGGCTAAACCTGGAGGAACTCCTCAACTCCGATTTTCCCTAACTAAGGCTCGACCTTAACAGATTGTAGCTCGTTAGAGCATGACCCGTGCTTATAATAGTAAATTACAGTAATGAAAATGCGGTAATTAAAGCTACTGATAATATAATCTGTATAATTAGAGTGCTGGAATGAAATGTGACCAGTACGAAACTGTAGTAATACTAAAATGAAAGTACTGAATTGAACTTGACTAGTACGGGACTGGAGTAGAACTGAAATGAAAGTACTGAATTGAACTTGACCAGTACGAGACTGGAGTAGGACTGAATTGAAGGTACTGAATTGAACTTGACCAGTACGGGACAGGAGTAGAACTGAATTGAAAGTACTGAATTGAACTTGACCAGTACGAGACTGGAGTAGAACAGAATTGAAAGTACTGAACTGAAATAAATAAAGGAACTGGATAGTGCAAGACTGGAATAATCATAAACAAAATGGTTAGAAGTCCAATCACTCCATTCAGGAGGCTTGAGTTCCATCTCTGTTCTCAGGAGGAATGGTTGAGTTTCCATCTCCGTTCTCAGGAGGTTTAATTCAGTTTCATCTCCATTCTCATGAGGTTTAGTTTGGTTGCATCTCCATTTTCAGGAGGTTTAGTTTAGTTCCATCTCCATTCTCAGGAGGTTATTTTAGTTTCACTCATTATTAAGATTCGATAACAATTCAGTTGCGCCCTTTTTAATCATGCCTTAATCGGATATGGGGAAGCCTATTATGAGTTAGATCTTTATTATTCATTCGAGAATAAATATCAATTCGATTGCTTACGTCGGATCGAATCCGCGAATCTCGTTATAGGGCACATTCTTTCTTGAATTTCAACCTCGAAAATCATTTTCAACACATTAGGGAAATTCTTTAGCCGAAATAAGGTTGGGGATTATTTTACTCGAAGCTCGTACTTTCATCTTCTGAGTCCACCCAAAATGCCCGAGAGTTATTTTAAGAACAATGCACTTGGTAGTTTTGCAAAAACATTGAAATACTCCGAGCTGGGAATCTGGCCTCGATATCTCTCGTCGATTACTCAATTGAACTTAATATTCATTATATAATGTTGTCGGACGCTTCGATTTCCATTTTCGAAGAATTAGAGCGCGTAAATTTCCGAGCGCGACCCTAGACTCCGAGA
The DNA here is from genome assembly GCA_039583875.1 of Platanthera guangdongensis. Classification (NCBI taxonomy): domain Eukaryota; kingdom Viridiplantae; phylum Streptophyta; class Magnoliopsida; order Asparagales; family Orchidaceae; genus Platanthera; species Platanthera guangdongensis. The sequence goes on along the minus strand of CM077154.1, from coordinate 95,731,375 downwards.
AATTGGAAAACTTTCAATTTTTATCTCAAGATTCCTAAATTTTAATACAACCTTTAAGAGGGCCTAAAAAGTGCCTAGTAATTTTTCCAAAATTTTCCAAGTAATTTTGGGCCTATAAATTGGCCAAATAATTCATATTTATGCTTATAAAATACCAAATTAATTCCAAAAATTCCCAAAATTTTTGTGTGCACTGCCCTCATTAAGGGTAACAATTTTCATGTTCAAAATCTTTTTATGAGGAGCCTAGATTAGTCCCTAGAAAATAACGTACCAATTTTAATTATAATATTATAATATTTATAAATATTATAATAATCATAATATATATATATATTTTATATCATCTCCTCCTCCCCCCACGCCCTTCCCCCGCCCCCCCGCTGTACCGAAAACACCCCTTACGGGTCTTCTCCACCGCCGGCCAGCCATGGCTCTGCCCCCGGCCAACTCTTCGGTGGCGGGTGCTCCCTCCGGTGGTGGTCCGGCGGCCTGCCGCCGCCGTCCATCGCTAGAGCTATTTTTAATTTGAACGCAGGGGAGAGGGTTGACGGCGGCGGTGCTCCGGCTGCTGGAGCTCGCATGCAACTCGTCCAGAAAAAGTGTTGGATGGAGAGGAGAAGGTTTCCACCTTGTTTGGGGTCTTCGGCGGCCTACGACGAGTTCCACCATTAATGGCGGTGAAAAGTGGTGGAGCTCGGGTTGGCTGTTTTCGGCGAGGTAGAGCTCTGACACGGTGGTGGCTTTGCTCGTTTGAGCTTAAGGAGAGGAGTACAACCCTCTGGTGCCAGAGAGCTCCATTTATAGGAGGGGACAAGGCCCCTCCTTCCCTTCTCCCTCTTGGTTAAGCAAACCCAGGTTAGGTTAGCCAACCATTCTAGGGTCAACTACACAGCTCTATGGATCTCCTATCAACCCTCCATTGGAGAGGTACAGTTATAGTGTAAGCCTCCCATTGGTTGGATCTTGTCTTGGGTAGGTGGAGGCTTATGATTGGAGCTTTTCATTTTCCTTGGGTAAGATTAACCAAACCCATGCAAAGGGCAATAGGTGGCAGCCATCTAGAAGGAGAGGTACGACCACTTGTCACCATCTTTGTGGCATGGCTAGGCGGGCCTTTATTTTGGGCTTAAGAAAGAGAAAAGATTGGCAGAGGGTGGCCTCATTTTTGGCCCAAGGGCCTGTTGAAATTTGTGAAGTGGAAGTGGTTGACGGGACAGGCCGGGCGGCCTGGGCGGACAGCATTGGCGGACTAGACGGACTGGGAGGACTGCTGTTTGCGGCCTGGTGAAAATTCTAGTGGAAGCCTTCTATTCTGAGCGGGTTGCACGGGTGAAGTCTGCGGACTATGCGGCCTGGTATCTGCGGATAAGGCGTTGGCTGATTGGTTTAGCCAAGGAGCGGCCTGAGCGGGTAGAGGCTTGCAGAATGGTGCATTGCTCAGTGGCCGTGGTGCTAGCTTATGCTGATTGGCGGTTTTGGATCTTGTCCGCGAGAAGTTTGCGGACTAGGGTGTCCGCGGAATGGGCTGTTGCGGACTGGGCTTAGAGCTTGGCTGAGGCCTTATCGAGCTCTGGTGTTACAGCAGGTGTTTTGCTGTGGAGGTCTTTGCCGGACTGATGTTTGGAGTCCGGGAGGAGGCTGCTACGATGGGGCAGGTGTGTGAGTAGCTTGCGGACTGCTGGCGGTTTGTGTGCTTGGATGTTTGGCGGACGGAGTTTGTGTCCGCCGTGCTCGCATTGGCCTTTGATGGTTTTGGACTTGGTCACACTCTGTGCCAAGACCATGGTGTCCGCAGTATCCGCCAAGTCCGCTGTTAACCGGGCGAACTGTTGCTGTCTGCCTTTGGTCGTGGACTTGCGGCGGATTGAGGTTTGAGTCTTGCGGACTGCCTCGGGTTGTGCGGACAACCATTGAAGGGGCATTGCTGTCCTGTAGTGGTTGGAGGCTTTGCGGGCTGATGCCTTGTCCGCATAGCTTGGGCAGACTGATGAGTGTTCGCCAATGTTGCCTTGCTCCTGGCGGTTTTCCTTGGTATCCGGCTAAGTTCTTGCGGACTCAGCGGACGGTGTTTTTCTATCGCGTGGGCTAGGGCAGTGTCGCTATCTCTAGGGCGGTGACCACACTCCTCACCTCGCATATAAATAGGACCCCCTGGCAGGTCTACAGTAACTGAGTGAACAGTATGTTGGGTTGGGCAAGGAGCTGCGGTCTCAGTTTTTCTGTCTGCGCAGAATGATTCAGGGCTGATAGTTTGCTGTGTGCAGGTCGCGCGGGTAGCTTCAAGGAGCCAGGAGTTTGGCTCTGACTTCGGTCAAGTACTTGGAAGTCGTGCGGTCTCTGCGGATTCAGCAGGAGGTCGCTCTGCGGCTTGTCAACTCTGCTTCAACTTTGCTAGCTTCAATAACCTGTCCGCCGGCTTCAGGCAGGTAGGCGGTGTGTTCCTCAGTTCAGCTTCAGCAGGAGACAAATAACGGTGTGTCTGCGCGGCCTCGCGGCTTCAGCGGACTCCGTGGCTATTCGGCGGATTGCAGCTTAAGTTCGGGCGACTTCGGCATACTCGGCGACCTCGGCGGTCTCGGTGGACTCCGGTGCTGTCTGCACGGCTTGGTGTTTTGTGCTTTCTATTTTTCAGCTGTTTATACTAGCAAAATCATGTCTCGCTATGTATACCTCGCTTTGTAAATAAGATTAATGGATATGAGATCTGCTTGTGCTTCCATTGTTTGTTGGGATTAGCCTTGTTCCTTGGTTTTTCCGCTTGTTCAACGTGAGAACTGGGTAGTGCTGAAGATATTAATTTGGCATTTAGGCTACCTTGCTGACCACGCTGAGAAAATTTTACATGGTATCAGAGCAAGGTTCAGTTGCATGAGAGGTAGTCAACCAGTGTTGTTACTCAGGGCTTGAGTGGTGATCAACCTGTGTTGTTTCTCGGAGCTTCTGAAAGGTTGCCAACAGGTGTTGCAATGGAAGGGAGCTTTGCAAGGGGTCTTGGCATTGAACTCTTAACGCCGACTAACTTCAAGAAGTGGAAGTCGTGCATGAAGAGTTATCTTCTTGGCGAGGAGCTATGGGAAGTCGTCGGTTGTGACGACAGACAGGAAGTAACTGCTGCGTTCGGTACTGCTGAGCAGGTTAGGCTCTGGAGGAAAACAAATACTAAGGCGGAGTTTATCCTCAAGAGGGCTGTGTCTCCGGAACTGTTTGATCACATCGTTGGATGTGAGTCGGCTGCTGATATTTGGACAACCATTGATGAGTTGTTCAATAGGAAGAATGTGGCGCGGCTTCAGTTTTTGGAGAATGAGTTGGCCAGGGCAACTCAGGGAGACCTTTCCATCTCGAAGTACTTCTTAAAGACGAAGAGCTTGTATGCTGAGCTGTCGGCACTAGATCCTGATGAGCCTATCTCTGAGGCTAAGATGAAAAGGCACATTATCTGCGGCTTGCGGAAGGAGTATGTGGCCTTTGTGACATCTGTTCAAGGGTGGGCTACTCAGTCGTCTTTGCTGGAGCTGGAGAATCTGCTTGCATCGCAGGAGAGCTTAGCAAGGCAGATGGCTGGAGTTAATCTTAATCAGGAAGGCAGCGAAGCTCTCTTCTCAGGCAAGAAGAAAGGATGGGAAGGGAAGAAGAAGAAGAAGGTGCAGGTCGTTGGTGAGAAGGAGACTTCAACTTCATATCAGCCGGAGAGGATCAATGCTCCTAAGGACTGGAAGAAGAATTTGAAGTGCTACCGGTGTCATCAGCGAGGGCACTTCAAGCGGGACTGCAAGGTCAAACTGCAGCCTAGGCATGCTGCGGGAAAGGAGGAAACTTGCTCGAGAAGTGAAGAAGCAGAATGGGGCGGAGCTTTCATGATAGGCACTTGTGTCCTGGCCTTGTCTACTGAGGACTTCAACGACGAGTGGATCGTGGACTCCGGGTGTGGTCATCACCTCACCGGAGACAAGTCAAAGTTCAACTCCATGTAGGCATACTTAGGAAGCACGGGATCCAACGGGAGCTTAATTGTGCTCACACTCCACAACAAAATGGGTTAGCGGAGCGGAAGATCCGTCATCTGACGGAGACCTGCAAATGCTGGCTTCATGCGAAAGATATCCCAAGGTCCTTTTGGGCGGAGGGGATGTCTTGTGCTGCTTACGTCATCAACAGGATGCCACTCAGCCCTATCAACATGAAGACTTCTATTGAGCTGTTGCTAAAGGAGAAGCCGAGTGTTGGACACCTTAGGGTGTTTGGTTCAACTTGCTATGTGCATGTCCAGGATGCTTCACGGACTAAGCTGGATGTGAAGGCAAGGAAGCTTGTCTTTTTTGGCTACGATGAGCGGAAGAAGGGATGCAAATGCATGGACCCTGTGACGAAGAAGTTCGTGGTGTCAAGAGACGTTGTCTTTGACGAGCTGACGTCATATGGAGGTGGCTCGGTTGAGCTAACCGGAAGTAGCAAGGTTGATGAAGCACCGGTGGTGGCTGCTGAAGGCTTGGAAGAGGAGCTTGCTGTTTCACCAGCAGCTCCTGTTGCTTCTAACTCCAAGGCTGAGCCTTCTGGCTCAGGAAGCAGGGGGAGCACTGCTCAATGCTTGCCCCAAGTAGGAGTTGAGCACAAAGAAGCAACGGAAGTAGTGAGCAAGGAGCCGACCCTTCGGAGATCGAAGAGGGTTGTTAAGCCACCAGCTCGGTACTGTGATGGGAATGCAGTGAGCTTTGTCTCTTGCTTCTTTGCAGGTCCTCTGGATGAGCGAGAGCCTGCAACCTTCAACGATGCCACTGGAGTGAAGGAGTGGGAAGGTGCCATGAAAGAAGAGATTGATGCTCTGAAGAAGAATGAAACCTGAGATCTTGTGCCCAAGGTTGATGGCATTACTCTGGTTACTTGCAAGTGGGTGTATAAGTTGAAGAAGAAGGCTGATGGGAGAACTGATAGGTTCAAAGCTCGCCTGGTCGCTAGAGGATTCTCACTGCAGTATGAAGAAGAATATGAGGAGACATTTAGTGCGGTTGTGAAGATGACCTCAGTTAGAGTGGTGATCGCCTTGGCTGCTAGCAAGGGATGGAGGTTGTGGCAACTCGATGTGAAGAATGCCTTTCTTTACAGAGAGATTGATAAGGACATCTTCATGGATCAGCCGCTTGGTTTTGTCTCTGAAAAGCATCCGGACTATGTCTGCAAACTCAGGAATGCTCTCTATTGGTTGAAGCAAGCTCCTAGAGCGTGGTATGAGAAGATTGCAGAGTACTTGCAATTCTGTGGATACCAAGCTTCCAACTCGGATTCAAGCTTGTTCGTCAAGAAGAAGGGGGAGCTACTATTCTTGGTCCTGCTGTATGTGGATAACATGATCATCACAGGGAATTCGGAGGGGGAAGTAGCAAGGTTCAGGGCAGAGCTTGTTATACGCTTCAAGATGAAAGACTTGGGAGAGCTTCATCACTTTCTCGGTCTTGAGGTGGAGAGGAAGGAGTGCGAGATTCTCATTAGCCAAAAAGGGTATGCAGATCGCATTGTGAAGCGGTTCGGCATGGGCGAAGGGAAGAAGTGCTCTACTCCACTGGAGCCTGGGATGAAGCTTCGACGAGATGAGGGAAGGGTTCTTCATGATCCCTTAGTGTTCAGGGCTCTTGTTGGGAGCTTAATTTACCTGACGATTACAAGGCCGGACATTGCTTATGCTGTTGGCCGAGTAAGTCGGTTTTTGGCTGAACCAAGGCAATCTCATCTAGTGGCGGCGAAGGGTATTCTGAAGTATGTCAAGGTGACTTCTGACATGGGACTCCTCTATGGAAGGGACTCGGAGTTTGCGTTGCTTGGGTACACGGATGCTGACTATGGCAGTGATTCGAATGATCGATGGTCTACTTCAGGTTATGTGTTCACTTGCGGTTCAGCTAGCATCTTGTGGTGTAGCAAGAAGCAGGACTCAGTATCAGTCTCAACTACGGAGGCAGAGTATAAGGCTTCGGCCTTGGCTACTCGGGAAGGCATCTGGTTGAGGAGGCTTATAGAGGATGTTCATGAAGAAGTGCAAGGGCCGACTTTACTCCGGGGTGACAATGAGAGTTCTCTCAAACTGGTTAACAATCCAGTGTGTCACGCCAGGACCAAGCATATAGAGATTGATCACCACTTCATCAGGGAGATGGTGGTGGAGGGATCTCTGTTGGTCGGGCATGTACGTAGTGAAGATAATCTTGCTGACATCTTCACGAAGCCACTGCCGAAGGGGCCCTTTGAGTGCTTGCGCAGCTTGCTGGGCTTGGTCACCACTTTCCACTTCAAGGGGGAGTGTTGAAATTTGTGAAGTGGAAGTGGTTGACGCGACAGGCCGGGCGGCCTGGGAGGACAGCGTTGGCGGACTAGGCGGACTGGGCGGACTGCTGTTTGCGGCTTGGTGAAAAGTCTAGCGGAATCCGGCTGTTCTGAGCGGGTTGCACGGGTGAAGTCTGCGGACTATGCGACGTGGTATCTGCAGATAAGGCGTTGGCTGATTGGTTTAGCCAAGGAGCGGCCTGAGCGGGTAGAGGCTTACGGACTGGTGCATTGCTCAGTGGCCGTGGTGCAAGCTTGTGCTGATTGGCGGTTTTGGCTCTTGTCCGCGGGAAGCTTGCGGACTAGTGTGTCCGCGGAATGGGCTGTTGCGGACTGGGCTTAGAGCTTGGCTGAGGCCTTGTCTAGCTCTGGTGTTACAATAGGTGTTTTGCTGTGGAGGTCTTTGGCGGACTGATGTTTGGAGTCCGGGAGGAGGTTGCTGCGATGGGGCAGGTGTGCGAGTAGCTTGCGGACTGCTGGTGGTCTGTGTGCTTGGATGTTTGGCGGACGGAGTTTGTGTCCACCATGCTCGCATTGGCCTTTGATGGTTTTGGACTTGGTCACACTCTGTGCCAAGACCATGGTGTCCGCAGTATCCGCCAAGTCCGCTGTTGACCGGGCGAACTGTTGCTATCTGCCTTTGGTCGTGGACTTGCGGCGGATTGAGGTTTGAGTCTTGCGGACTGCCTCGGGTTGTGCGGACAACCATTGAAGGGGGATTGCTATCCTGCAGTGGTTGGAGGCTTTGCGGGCTGATGCCCTGTCTGCATAGCTTGGGCAGACTGATGAGTGTTCGCCAATGTTGCCTTGCTCCTGGCGGTTTTCCTTGGTATCCGGCTAAGTCCTTGCGGACTCGGCGGACGGTGTTTTGCTATCGCGCGGGCTAGGGCGGTGTCGCTATGTCTAGGGCAGTGACCACACTCCTCACCTCGCCTATAAATAGGACCCCCTGGCAGGTCTGCAGTAACTGAGTGAACAGTAAGTTGGGTTGGGCAAGGAGCTGCGGTCTCAGTTTTTCTGTCCGCGTGGATTGATTCAGGGCTGACGGTTTGCTGTGTGCAGATCGCGCGGGTAGCTTCAAGGAGCCAGGAGTTTCGCTTTGACTTCGGTCAAGTACTTGGAAGTTGTGCGGTTTCTGCGGATTCAGCAGGAGGTCGCGCTGCGGCTTGTCAACTCTGCTTCAACTTTGTCAGCTTTAATAACCTGTCCGCCGGCTTCAGGCGGGTAGGCGGTGTGTTCCTCAGTTCAGCTCCAGCAAGAGACGAATAATGGTGTGTCCGCGCGGCCTCGCAGCTTCAGCGGACTCCGTGGCTATTCGGCGGATTGCAGCTTAAGTTCGGGCGACTTCGGCGGACTCGGCGACCTCGGCGGTCTCGGCGGACTCCAGTGCTGTATGCCCGGCTTGGTGTTTTGTGCTTTCTGTTTTTCAACTGTTTATACTAGCAAAATCATGTCTCGCTATGTATACCTCGCTTTGTAAAGAAGATTAATGGATATGAGATCTGCTTGTGCTTCCATTGTTTGTTGGGATTAGCCTTGTTCCTTGGTTTTTCCGCTGGTTCAACGTGAGAACTGGGTAGTGCCGAAGATATTGATTTGGCGTTTGGGCTACCTTGCTGACCACGCTGAGAAAATTTAACAGGGCCATCCTTCTTGCTGGAAAACAAGGCCCATATTAGGTTGATATTGGGACCAAAAGGTGGCCTTCAAAAATTACTAAGCCTCTCACACCTCGGGGTCACGTAGTAGATGTAACCATTCCTCATAAAATGCCATGAGAGCCAGACTTTGGATATCGGTCTAAAGGACTCCAATTTGAGTTCCGCCAGTTAATGTGGCCTCATATGACCCATACGAGCACAGCGGAACTCGCTGCATCGCAATTCGAGATCTAACGACGGATATAGACATTTTGACCATTTTAGCGCGTTGCGACGCGCAGATTTTGTACTTTTACCAAACGAACTCTGATTCGACCCAGGTAAGTGGTGTTGGATTCGTATGGTCAATACAAACTCAACGGAATTGGTCCCGGTCAGTTTTGATAAGGGTGGTCAAATCGTGGTCAAATCAAGTTCAGTTGTGCACCGAAAAGCGTGTGCACACCAATTGTGACACGACACCCCAACTTTGACCCAATGATGCGTCGTCAGCAAGAGTATCGGTCGCTGTCAAGTAATAATTTGGGAATAGCCTCCCCGAATGTCGATCTCGAGGGAATGCAGGAAGGGTACGTGATTGCGTCGTGTGAATATCATTATTAAGAGTATATATAAAGAACGTGGGGGTTTGGTTTTGATTCCTAGGTTAACAATAAAAAGAAAACTAATGCGGGTCATAAGCACCGCTTCGCTGGGCGGATGGAAACTAATGCAGGTCGCTATTCCGTGCTTCGTTAGGCAAATGGATGGAGAGCAAGCTGAAGGGATGAACACCTTGCGGAAGTGAGGTTCATAATCAGCTCCTCATCCACCAACTCTAGCCTTTGCTAGAGTGGATTCGAGTGCGCGAGTGGAATCGATGTGAGCGGAGGCGAGTGCATCATAGCTAACAACAGAGCATATAACTAACCCAAGCAATAATTCATTCATAGACAAATAAAGGAATGTTTAGGTACATTACAAGCTTAAGAGTACAATCCACAAAGAGAAGAGGTAGAATAAACCAAAAGGGGGGAAAGCGTAGCCGTGGTTCTTGGACGGAGTGGTGGTTTGTCAGTCCACTTCACGACTCTGATCGTGGTTGCTACCGAGTGCAAATGGGTTGTCAATCCAATTGTCTTCCTCCTTCTTCTTTCCTTTCCTTTCATCCTTTCTCCCTTTTGACCAGATGAAAAGTACCAAAAGATCTCGTTGCTCATTGTTGGTGGCTAGGAGCTCTCCGAAGGTTGAAGATGACTTTGGATGGCCGAAGAATGCTTCCCGGAGGGTGGAGATGAGTGGAGGAACTATGGGAGCGAAGGATGGTGCTTCACGCGCAGCACCGGGGCAGAAATGAAAAGCGTATATGCCCTAGTTCACGAAGCCGAGCTTAAATATGGCAGCAGATAAATGAAGCGCATAATCAGTGGCGCACGACCAATGGTCATACGCACTGACGGTTGATAATCGTGCGCTCAGCTCCCAGATAAACCTATAGCTACAAAGAAAATTACTATATATGTGCACGATCAGTGGCACACGACCAGTGGTTGTGAATACTTGTTGGGTATTACATGCACATTAACCCAGATTTGATGAAGTCACCCTGGAACTAAGATGAATTAAGTTGTATTTGATGCTTGGTTTGAGTTATATGTTTGCAGGAATTTCACTGGGAAGTGTAGACCAATGTCAGTCCACAGTGGGTCACCAAACACAGGAAATGTGCAATGTAATCGCATATTCCAAGGTTTTGACTCATGTGTGGTCTCTCTATTGGGATACACTTCATTTTCAAGCTATTGGACTTTGGGAAAAGAATTGGAAGTTGACTACACTAGAAGAAACAATTTTCCAACATCAAAAATTCTCTAAGTCTTTTACTCGAGTAAGTCCATAACTACTCGAGTAGTTTGGGTATAATTTACTCGAGTAAAGGAACCTTGTACTCGAGTACTTAAGTGTATCTCTCGTGTAGCTAAGTCATGTACTCGAGTAGACATAGTCATATACTCGAGTAGCATGCTTATATACTCGAGTAGATTACTCATTATACCCGAGTATTAAAGCCTTCACTCATCAAAAATTTTCTAAGTCATGGACTCGAGTAAGTATACTCACATACTCGAGTAGATAGAATCAAACTTGAGTAGTTCATTATACCTACTCGAGTAGATCATGTTTCACTCGTGTACCTTGAAATTTTTCCTCTCCAGAAATTTCTAAGTCTTTTACTCGAGTAGAACTTTCACCTACTCGAGTAGATCACTTCCTCTCGAGTAGTTTAGTTCAACTACTCGAGTAGCTGCTTGCTGACATCTTCAAAATTTTTCTAAGTATCCCACTCGAGTAGTACTTCATGTACTCGAGTAGTTTATATAATAAACTCGAGTAGTTTTTCTTGTACTCGAGTAGATCCGTTATGTACTCGAGTAAGTCTCTCTACATACTCGAGTAGTTCTTTCTACTAACTCGAGTAGTTGATTTCTACCTACTCGAGTAGCCTATCTCTCTTCACCCGAGTATATTCTCCTTCATGTAGTCGAGTAGTTATTGAACTACTCGAGTAGCTATTCACTTACACTTGTAGCTGGCTGAACCTTTTCTGAAATTTGTCTAAGTCTCTTTTCTGACGGGATTTTAAAATCACGCGACATGATTGATCCACGTGTACATCATTATGACCGATTATGACCGTTAGTCTCTCATATATAAGGTCTTATCAGAAAATGACAAACCCTAAGTATTCTGCAAGCTTTCTTGTCATTTTTATTTTAAGAAAAATTCTTCAGCCGACTCCTCCCTGTTTTCACGAAACGGAAGCCGCCGCCGCCACCATCTTCTCCGGCCACTGCTTCTAAGTTCAGAGGATTAATTCTGAAGAAAGTTACAGATCGAGATCGACATCACCGTTCATCTTCTCTTTCTGATTCTGTAAAAGCAAGAAGATTCAGATCTGGGCCGAGACTCTCTTCACCGATTTCTGATAGTGCTACAAAATCCATAAGAAGAAGTTTTCTGGCCATTTCATCAGATCTGATTGGATTTACTGTTTGTATAATCTTCCAAAACTTTATTAATTTTGTAGGAGAAAGGTTCTCCGAGTGTAGGAGTTTTTCATTCCGAGTTTGTAGGAAGTGTTATCTTCCGAGGTGTAGATCCCCTTGGTTGGATCAAGTTTGTAGGAACTTTGTTCCGAGGGTAGGATCGATTTTTGATCCGAGATAGTGGAGTAGCCGAGTCTAGTTGATTGCTCGATCGGTGAGGGAAAGTGGATGTACCCAAGGTTGGGGAACTATTATAAATCTTGTGTCGTCTGTGATATTGGTAGATAGTTCTGTGCTGTGCTCTAATTATTTTTTATTCCGTAAAAGACGCACAACTCACCTATTCACCCCCTATAGGTGATTTAGGTTGACAACCATTTTCTTTCAATTGGTATCAGAGGGAGGTTGATCGTCAAAAGGTTAACACCTTGATCAAATCCAAATCTGTTGTCTGAAAGATTCTACCATAAAATGGACAAGGGCAAAGATTTCGCCAAGCTTCCACTATGCAACAAAAATAACTTTCCCATGTGGAAAGAAAGGATAAAAGTTTTCATGGAAGCTGTGGATCCAAGGATCTTCATGATCGTTGAAGAAGGTTCTTACGTTCCCATGACTGTGTCCACTATCGACCCTACTAAGAAAGTTCCCAAAAAGCTAATGGATCTCGACAAAGACGAGATTGCACTTGTCTCTCTCGACAAGAAAGCTAAGAACATTATCGCAAGTGCAGTCGATGACTCGATGCTGCAGAATTTGATTCACTGTCAATCAGCTAAGGAGATGTGGCATTCCTTAGTCACTTTGATGGAAGGAACTGAAGAAGTAAGGGATGATCAGAGATCCCTTCTCAATCAAAAATATGAAGCGTTCCGACAAGGGAACACGGAAACAATTGCCGACACGTTTGAGAACTTCTTCAAAATTGTAAATGGCCTTAGGGTGTATGGTTGTGTCTTCACCAACGGAGAACTGAACAACAAATTCTTTAGATCCCTAACCAAGGAATGGGACAACAAGGTATGCGCCATCAGGGAGTTCGGGAAGCTAGCTGAAACGGACCCGCAAAATCTCTTTAGAAAGCTTATGTCTTATGAACTCCAAATCAATACAAGAAAAGCTGAAGAAGAGAAAGGCAGGTGTGCACTAAAGGAGAAATCTGTCGCTCTGAAGGCAGACACCTCCAGAAAGACTAAGGTTGCCTCCCCCTCTCCAGCTCCAGAAGTTGATGAAGAAGAAGAAACATCAGAGCCTAGCACCTTAGGCTCTGAACTATCTGAAGGAGAGTTTTCCTTACTCTCAAAGAAATTCAAGAAGTTTCTTAATAAAAAGAAACAATGGAAAGGCAAGGATGCCTCATACAGAAGATCGCGTCGCGATGACGATCGACAAAGAAAAGGCTCAAGCAGCCACGAAAGGTATAATACTAAACAGAACAAATACGTTTCAACTGACATCATTTCCTATTGTTGTAATAAGCTAGGTCACGTCATTGCTAACTGCCCTCATAAGAAGAAGGAGGGTGGTAGAAGAGAAGAAAAGAAATCCTCATACAACAAGAAGAGAAAGGAGAAGAGTCTCATAGCCAAGAAGAGCAAGACTCTTAGCGACTCTGACTCATCTGAGTCAAGCGAAGAAGAAGAATCTTACTTTGGGCTAATGGCTCAAACAGATGATGAACAAGAGCCCCAGTTCACTAGGAAGGTAAACTCCCATACCCCTCTTTCAGATTCTGAAGTCTCTGAACATGATTGCGAGAGTAGCTCCTCTGACGATGAGTCAGAACTAATGGCCCAATACAAGGAGTTAATCATGGCTTACGACAAATGTCGTCGAGTCGTGAAGACTCAGGCTAAAGAGATCAAATCTCTAAAAGCCGAAGAGAGCAACTTGAGAGAGAAAGTCGCAAAGACTGACTCCCTCGAAGAAAACTTCAATAATGCTATTGAAGAATATAACAAGGCTCTTGAGCACCTTGACCTGAAGGAGAAGATCATCAAAGGATTGGAAGCCGAACTTGCGGCTGAAAGGAAACTTGTTGAGAGTTTCTCGAAGCCCAAAACAGTCCTTCCATTCGTTGCTGAATTCTCAGCAAAGGCCAAGGGTGCTGGACTAGGCCATGACGAAGCTCCTAGTAAATCCTCTAGGAGAAACAAGAATCAACGGAAAAATAAGGCCGTCAAAATGGCCTCAGCCGCAGAAAAGGGAAAAGCCCCTCAAAATCAAACCACATTCAAAAAGGTCATCTTTCCATCAAATGAGTTTGATTTTGACTCATCATACGGGCACTTTGCTAGGCCTACTTATGTAGAGCCAAAGTCCCGCTATCAAGGATGGGCTTGACCCCGAAACTTTGGCGAAAGTGTCTTTAAGCACCTTATGAAGAAGTTATTCTTCAGAGCTATGGCCCTTTCAATCATGGGCAGAACTTCAAGAAGGCACCAAAGACAAGGCCTATTATAGAGAAGCCCATAAAGGAGAAAAAGCCATGTGATTGCCATCATCATGAGGCATCTTCCTCCAAGAATGCTACCCCTGCTAGACCAAAGTTCCAAGAGGTCAAGCAGGAGATCTTGAGGCAAAGGTACAACAGATTTGACTGTTGGTACTGTGGCAAGGTTGGTCACTTCGCCATAGATTGCTGGTTCAATTCCAGAAATGCTGTAACCCCTCATGTCAGCAATATGATAAAGACCGCTCATAATGCTAACACTCGTAGGGGGAGCACTCTAACCCGAGACCAAGGACCCAAACGTGTTTGGGTTCCTAAGGCAAATTGATTATGATTGCAGGGATGTCCAAAGGCCAACAAAACGCATATCTGGTACTTGGACAGCGGATGCTCTCGGCATATGACCGAGACTAGAAGCCTCATTCAGAACTTTACTCCAGTCGTGAACGGACCAAAGGTCATCTTTGGAGGTTCAGACCGTGGAATTACTAGAGGCTATGGTATGATTACTAACGACAATGTATCCTTCTCGGATGTGGTCTATGTCGAAGGATTGGAACACAATCTCATTACCATAATCCAACTCTGCGATAAAGGATACATAGTTGAGTTCCATGTTGATAAGTGCTTGATAAAATCCGTTGATAATATGGAAACGATTCTATCCGGCACTTGAAGCAGGAATATTTTCTGTTTAAATTTCATTTGTATTGATTCCTCTACACCAGTGTGTCTTTTAGCAAAAGATAGTGCGTCACTTGGTGACCAATGGCACAAAAGACTAGCACATATTATTTTCAAAACCATTAATAAACTATTTTCAATGAACTTAGTACGTGATGCCCCAAATGTCAAATATGTCAAAGACAGACCTTGTCATGCATGCGTAAAAGGCAAGCAAACAAGGGCTACCTTTAAAAGCATTATTGGCAAAGACTCTAACAGATGTCTCAATCTATTGCATATGGACTTGTTTGGTCCACTGCAGATTAGAAGTTTGGGAGGTAAGGACTATACATTGGTAATTGTTGATGACTACTCGCACTTTGCGTGGGTGTTCTTTCTGAAACACAAGTCAGATACCTTCGACATCTTTACTAATTTTGTCAGGCAAGTCCAAAACGAATACAACTGCTCCATAGTCAAAATCAGAAGTGACAACGGAACAGAGTTCAAATCTGGGGCCATGACAGAATTCTGTGAAAGCTTAGGTATCTTTCATGAGTTTTCCTCTCCTCGTACTCCACAACAGAATGGAGTGGCTGAGAGAAGCAACAGAACACTCATAGAGGCCTGCAGGACCATGTTGAGTAATGCTTCACTACCAGAGTACTTCTGGGCTGACGTCGTCAACACAGCATGACACGTGCATAATCGAGCACTCATAAACAAAGACCCCAATAAGACACCTTACGAACTTCTGAAAGGCAGGAAACCAACAGTCTCATACTTTAGAATCTTTGGCTGTAAATGCTTCGTACTAAATAATGGTAAGTATCATACCACCAAGTTCAGTGAAGAGAGCTTTGAAGGTATTTTTGTAGGATATAGTAACCATAGTAAGGCTTATAGGATATTTAATAGAAAAACCCTGGTGGTGGAAGAATCGATACATGTTGTATTTGATGAGACGAGCTTGCTGCAAAGCAATCCGTCTAGTGTGCTCATTAAAAATGCAGGTGAAAAGTTGAAAGAAGCTAGCTTGGATGATCCGTCCGAAGACAAAGGCGAGAAGATCATTAAGATCACCACTCCAACTCCTATTGGAGAGGCTGATGATCAAAATGAAGAAGTCATCCAGGATGAAGAAATCACTCCAGTGCTTGAAGATAATCCAGATACAAGAACTCTAGAGCTCAGACATCTGAAGGATCATCCCATGGACCAGATCATAGGAGATCCCCGGGATGGTGTCAGAACTCGGAGAGGTACAACTAATGAGAATCTTCATTTGAGTTTTCTCTCCCAGGTTGAACCAAAGAAATTTGAGGAAGCAAAGTCATACGCATCATGGATAATGGCAATGGAAGAAGAGCTAAATCAATTCAAGCGCTGCAATGTGTGGATGCTGGTTCCAAGACCTAAAGGAAAGAACATCATTGGAACAAAATGGTTCTACAAAAACAAGATGGACGAAGACGGAACTATCATAAAGAATAAGGCCAGACTCGTCGCTAAAGGCTATCGTCAAGAAGAAGGAATCGACTTCGACCAGACATATGCTCCAGTGGCGAGACTGGAGGCAATAAGGTTGTTCCTAGCATATGCTGCTTTCAAGGGCTTCACCGTCTATCAGATGGACGCGAAGTTGGCCTTCCTAAATGGTAACATAAAGGAGGAAGTGTATGTGGAACAACCCCCAGGTTTCGTTGATCCTAACTTTCCTGATTATGTCTATTTTCTGCACAAGGCCATATATGGTCTGAAACAAGCTCCTAGAGCTTGGTATGAAACGTTGTCTACCTCTCTACTTGAGAACAAGTTCACAAGGGGAAAGATAGACAAGACATTATTTCGTAGGGAAATAAAAGGCAAGATTCTGTTAGTGCAAATCTATGTCGACGATATTATTTTTGGCTCTACAGATGACAACCTCTGCAAAAAGTTCTCAAAACTTATGCAAGGGAAGTTTGAAATGAGCAGTATGGGCGAGCTGAAGTATTTCTTAGGGCTTCAGGTGAAACAATCTGAAGATGGAATTTTCATCTCACAGACCAAGTTCACCAAAGAGCTAATTAAGAAATTCGAAATGGAGAACGCAACCTCTATGAGGACTCCAATGGGCTCAACTATGTGTTTGGATAAGGATGAAAAAGGGAATCCTTTTGATGAAACCAAGTACAGAAGCATAATTGGATCCTTGCTCTACCTTACTGCCAGTAGGCCTGACATAATGTTTTCAACATGTGTCTGTGCTAGATTTCAGGTGAACTCTAAGGAATCTCATTACGCTGCTGCAAAGCGGATCCTGAGATACCTTAAAGGCACGCCAAATCTTGGCTTATGGTACCCAAGAAGTAATGACAGCGAACTAATTGAGTTTTCAGATGCAGATTTTGCAGGTAGCAAAGACGACCGGAAAAGCACCTCGGGACTTGTCAATTCTTCGGAAGAAGGCTAATCTCTTGGAGTAGCAAGAAGCAGAACTGTGTCGCAATCTCAACGGCCGAGTCAGAGTATATCTCTGCATGCAGTTGTTGTGCACAGTTGCTATGGATAAAGAATCGGTTCGAGGACTACAACCTGCAGTTCAAGGATATTCCCTTGTGCTGTGACTCCTCCAGCGCAATTGCAATAGCCAACAATTCAGTCTCCCATAGCCGGACAAAGCATATCGAGCTAAGGTATCACTTCATCCGGGAACATGTGGAGCATGGAGACATAGATCTCCAATATGTGCCTACAGATAGGCAAGTTGCAGATATTTTCACAAAGCCGCTGGACGAGACCAAGTTCTCATTCTTCAAGACAGAGCTTGGGATGCTCAACAAAGAGGACTAAAGAAGGCTGGATGACTAAGAAGCAAGTAATTGCAAGGGGTTAGTAAAAATCTACTTTTTCTCAACTTTTCCAAAATTCAACTCGAGAAGCATAAGACATACTCGAGTATGTGACTTCCCTACTCGAGTCACGGCAGACCTACTCGAGTAACAACTGACACACTCGAGTACTTTTCTCTACTTACTCGAGTATAAGAGTGTGCCTACTCGAGTACCTACTTACCTACTCAAGTAAGTCACTTACCTACTCGAGTAAGTCACCTATCTACTCGAGTATTTTTTTCTCCACCTACTCGAGTACTCTCTGCAGACCAACTCGAGTAACTCCTGACGATCTACTCGAGTAACCTCTTACCTACTCGAGTAGTCTATCTCTTTCTCATGTACTGTTTCCCAGATTTTGAAATTTGTTCTATTCGCCACCCAAGGCTAAATTCCGCCTCTTCCTTTAAATTAATTAGCGGAAATTTAAGAGTTATATATATGAAATTCCGAAAACCCAAACCTACACGACATTTTTTCTTTCTCTCGAGTACCCTCTGCCGCTTCGTCTACTCTGCCGATTCGCCTACTCTCCTCCGCCGCTGTTGCAGAGCCGCCTCTCTCACTTCTTCCAGTCAATCGCATCCATGGCGGCTTCTTCTAAGATCGGCGTCGGCTCAGAACTATTCACCGCCGGTATTGCAGAGCTCTTCGATGACTTCCAAAACCTCCTCATCCTTCTCGACACTGCCGGTCTCTCCTTCATTCTCCAGGAACCCTGTCGTGTTTTATTCCCCGAAGTTGTCGAATTATTCTCCAATCTCAAGGTCAGAAGGAATGGGAAAGTCCTAAAATCCAAAGCGAAGGGTTTGAAACTTAAGTTCACCAAGACCTCTGTCTCTCAGCTTCTCCATTTGCCGCTCGTCGATGAAGAAGATCACCTAGTTGCCGAAGATTCCGATAGGACAGCCCTTTTCTGTGGTTTTTCAACTGATGCACAATACTTCAAAAGGTCAGATATGAATGTAGAAGGCAAATTCTTGGTTGATGTTATTGGAAAAATTTTACTGTGCAAGACTCACTCCATCAGAGACATTCCCTCATATTTCTTCGACATAATGCAAGCAATTGTCTGCTGCACGAAATATCAATTTGGTATGCTGATTCTGGATAAAATCAAGGACAGCATGAAGTCCCCCAACTACGCAAGAATTATCTCTCTGCTCCTCCATAAAACAAATCTTGAAGTCTTCAACTTCTCCAAAGGGACCCCCCTTCACCACATGAAGAAGGTCTCCATCTCTTCCATTCAGAGATGGGATCTCAAGCTAAAGAATTCTACCCAAGCTGCAAAGCTTTCAAAAGTTCCAGAAGTTCCAGCTGTAGAGGACAGGACTCCATCTCCCTCTCCTCATCATATGGCCAGCTCCTCTGGTGCACCAAGTGAGGCGGAGCCTGCTCCTTCTAGCCAAGTCAGTCAGCCCTCTCCTCAGCCAGAAATTCCATCCCTACCTCATACTCCACAGAGTCCAGCCACTCCTTCAGAACAAGTACCTCAAGACACTCTTCTGTCCACAGTTGCTGCCATAGATGCTATGATTGCAGAGCTCTATGAAGAAGTGCTCCCTCTTCCTCATCTATCTCCTCCAGCTCCAACCTCTGAATGTCTCCAGGACTCCACTCCAGCACAGTCTCCTGCCCACTCTCCAGACCGCAGCTCAGTTGGTGATGAGGGAGTGGTGGAAAGCTCTCTTATCAAGGTCCTGGGTTCGAGACCCAGTGGTAACAACCTACCGTGCTGATAAACAGGCCGGAGAGTGGTTGGGGTGCATGGCCTGCAGGCTTGAATGTGAAAGGCTAACTACCAGTGGTGGGCCCGGGTCTGGACCCTGGTAGGCCGGCGGCTGTCCTTGCGAGCCGTGGGCTGGGGAGGCCGTTACACCAACACCATCTCCAGATCCCCCAAAAGACAGGCAAGACACCATTCTTATTTCTGATGAGACCTTTCCAGAGCCTGCTGAGGCTGTAACGCCCCCAGTTTTTCTTTGTTTTGTTTGATCTTGGATTGGCGTTACGATAATGCATTTTCCGGCCCTTCGCCGTTGTAGAGCGTATTCCTAGCTCTATAGGTTCCTTGTGTAGCCTGGTTGTAGCCTGTTGGCGAGTTTCCCCAACTAGCCGGAGTCTGCTTTTGGTGACTCGGTTGGGCCTTGTAGGGAAATGCTTGTGTTTTGGCTTCGAGAGGTGTTAGCCCGGGTGTGCGATCGTCGGATGTTGTTTTCGACCTCACCGTTGTGGTTGTTGCGATGCTGGGTATAAACTTAAACTGCTATTTTTTCCTATTTGTGGTTGTTTACTTGCTTCTAGGAAGGAATTATGCTAGGTTGCATGTTAGATATTTTAAACCCTAAAAACATTATTATATGTATCTCATGCATAACATATTTATAAAACAAAAACACTATATTTCCTTAGCGTAAAAAGACTATCTTTCATATATATTATATTCACTTTAGAGTCGTGCATAACATGAGTCGTCCCTCGGGGACACTTATGCTCTTTTAGAGTGTCAACTTAATTGAACCAAAGTATTTTTTGCTGCGTGTAAATATACCTTTATTTGTGGACTAGCTGATCCACCGTGCCGAGGGATACGACCATTCAACATAACTGGTTTTCTTTCATTATTAATTAACAATTTTTCTTTAAATCTAAGGTCTGGAGTTTTGCCTTAGCGTGTGCAGTTATCCCCTGCACGACGTGGCATCACGGCACGGGTTTTCTCTTGCTCTGATACGATTTTATCGTTGAGAAAATGCGGGTTGTGACAGTTGGTATCAGATGGAGGTTGCTTAACAAATGGTTGGGCAACCTTTCCCTTGTTTGCATTAGTGGTTAGCGTCATACCATACACACACCGATGTGTCATGAGCACGTCTTGGCTAAAGCACGAACACTACACTCATGAGCATAAAGAAGTATACGGGGCATATTATGTAGTATGAGATGCATAATATGTGTTTGTATATGGATCCACCATAGGAGGCAACATGTGAGGGTTATGTAGTATGGGATGCATAACCTCACCACATGAATGCGGCTAGCACGTTTTCTTTTTTTCGTTGCATGGGAATGTTATGTAGTATGAGATGCATAACATTTTCATGTGTACGCCGCCCATGGCATGAATTAAGGCCTTTTTAGAATGCATAGCACATCATGCATAGCATAACATTTCATAAGCACAACGTGCCAAGCTAAAGATTTGCAAGATGACATATGTACACACATGGTTTTGAGTCAAAAAGAATACAAATACATGCATTCATGGTTTAGGCACATGAGTTAGTATGATGGTGGTGAACCATCTTAGGTTAAGCATAACATCATCATGGTAAAAACAACTCCCATAGCAAGTTTTGCAGTTGAAGTTCATATTTAAGTGTGTTTGTCTGTACCGGGTAGTTTTGTTCTAGCTGTTGGGCTAAGTTTTGTCTAAAGCTTGTGCGATTATAGGATGGCGAGATGTCCTGCGACGAGATCGACCCCCCAATCCGAGGGTGAGACGTCAGGAGCGCAGAGCGAGGCATTGGTAGAAAACCTGTGGCAAAGCAATGAGGCCTTATCGAGGCAGGTAGTGGCGATGTAGGCTCAGATTCAGTCCCTTGTAGCAGTGGTGGCGGGACAGGCTACGAGAGTTCCGGACCCCGCTGAGGGGGTAGCTGTTCCTGCCCCTCCTGCTCCTCCCGTACCTTTGGTTGTGGTGCCCCCGGATATGGCGTTCATATCCTAGTTTCAGCAGCTTAGGCCCCCTACTTATGATGGGCAAGCAGATTTCATGGTTTTGGATGACTGGCTGATCACCATTGAGGAGATGTTCACTTACTCAGGGATTACGGACGATCAGAGAGTGATGCTCACTGCCTACCAGCTCAAGGGCTTAGCAAAGAATTGGTGGCTGAGGGAGAAAGAGAGCATGGTGGCAGGATGCTCTTGGGAGTCATTTAAGGTGATGCTGCTGAGTAAGTTCTTGCCTTCAATCGAGAGGGACAGGCTGATGAATGACTTTCTCCATTTGAAGCAGAGGAAACTCACGGTTAGTGAGTATGGGATTGAGTTTAGTAAGTTAAGTTGGTTTGCTCCTGGTCTGGTGAGTGTTGAAGCAGACCGAGTTAAGCGATTTCTGGGTGGACTAAGAAGCGACATTCAGCAGTTAGCGAATGCCTACGGAGCAGTCAGTTATGCCAGCATGGTGGAAGATGCCTTGAGAGTTTAGGCCATTGAGAATGCCAAGAATAGAGGCCAGCAGTTGAGGAAGGATAAGCGGAAGTCCGGTGGAGGGAAGAGCCCTCAGGAACCTGATGCTGTCTCGAGAAAGAAGAACAAAGAGGTTTGTAGTTTCTGTGGCCGACCAGGCCACTCCTTTGAGAAGTGTTTCAAAAGGTTGGGAGTGCAGAAGAAGGAATAGGTGCACGTGATTCAGGGTGCTCCCAGAGGAGACTTGGTATGTGCCTTATGTGGAAGGAAGGGGCATGAGGCTGCCCGTTGCTGGTTAAAAGATAAGGTCTGTTTTCAGTGTGGGCAGAAGGGTCATCTCAAGACAAAGTGCCCACAGTTCCAGCCTGTTCTGCAGCCAGTTCCCCTCCAGGCTTTGCCACCGCCTCAGCAAATGGATAGAGGAAAGGGGAAGCTGAATGTGCTTTCGGCAGATGAAGCGCAGACTTCGACCCAAGTTATCTCAGGTTCGACTCCTCCCAAGTCATTTCGTTATGTTTCCTTTTTGGTTGTAGTTTTCGTTTTAGTGTTTGTTGCCTTAGATGTGTGCGTTATTTGTAGGACGATTTAAGGTAAAGAACCGCTGGGCGCGCGTTCTCTTCGATTCCGGCGCTACCCACTCGTTTGTGGCTAGAGGCTTCGTGGAGCGGTTCAGTTTGGGCCTAGATCATGTTGGTGGTGCCTTTTGCGTTAAGTTCCCCTCTGGTGACTCTGTGGTTACGGACCTGGATTTCCTTGATTGTCCGATTTTGTTGGGGGATTTTATAGTCAAGGCAGATCTGAAGGTGATTGACCTGGAAGACTTCGATGTTATCTTGGGCATGGACTGGTTGTCAAGGTATGATGCTGTTATCCAGTGCAAGGGTAAGCGCTTGGACTTCGTCAAAGAAAATGGTCAGCCAGGGAGCGTTTATGGGTATTCTCTCCAGGAGTCTCCAGTCATTTCTGCGGTGCGTGCTTGGAAGTTGCTTGATTCTGGTTGTTTTGCCTGTGTGGTCTCTCTGGCAGGGACAATTGTTAGAGTGCCGTGTTTGAAAGAGATTCCTGTGGTGTGTGACTTCTCTGATGTGTTTCCTGATGATCTTCCCGGACTTCCACCCGATCGAGATGTCGAGTTTGTTATAGATTTGGAGCCAGACACGCGTCCTATTGCCAAGGAACCGTAACGGATGGCCCCGCGAGAGCTGCAAGAGTTGCGAATTCAGCTGGATGAGATGCTGGCAAAAGGTTTCATAAGGCCGAGTTCTTCGCCTTGGGGTGCTCCAGTGCTGTTCGTTAAAAAGAAAGATGGGTCGATGAGCCTGTGCATCGACTATAGAGAGCTGAACAAGGTTACTATTAAGAACAAGTATCCTTTGCATCGGATTGACGATCTGTTTGACCAACTGCGTGGTAGTGCCGTGTTTTCCAAGATTGATCTTCGTTCGGGCTATCACCAGTTGAGGATTCGGGAGTCAGATGTTCCGCGGACGGCGTTCCGCTCTCGTCATGGGCATTTCGAGTTTTTGGTTATGTCATTTGGTTTGACTAATGGGCCCTCAACTTTTATGGATCTGATGAACAGAGTTTTCAAGGACTTTCTAGATAAGTTTGTGATTGTCTTTATAGATGATGTTTGTGTATTATAAAGATGCGGAGGAGCATGATCGGCATTTGCGACTGGTCTTGGCGACTCTGAGAGACCATAAGCTATACGCCAAGCTGAGCAAATGCGAATTTTGGTTGCCTCAAGTTTCTTTTCTCGGCCACGTGGTTAATTAGGAGGGAATATCGGTGGACCCAAAAAAGATCGCTGCTGTTATGGAGTGGGTGAGGCCTATTACTCCCAAAGAGATCAGAAGCTTCCTGGGCTTGGCTGGATATTATAGAAGATTTGTAGAGGGATTCTCTACCTTGTCTGCCCCGCTGACCAGGTTGACGCAGAAGAATGCAGCCTTCATATGGGATGGCAAGTGTGAGGAGGCTTTTGAGGAATTAAAAATAAGGTTATGTTCAGCTCCAATTTTGTCTTTGCCTACTGAAGATAGAGAGTATGATATATATGTGGATGCGTCGCATGTCGGCCTGGGCTGCGTATTGATGCAGGGCGGGAAGGTGATTGCGTACGGGTCGAGGCAGCTAAAGACTCACCAGAGGAATTACCCTACGCATGACCTGGAGTTTGCAGCTGTGATCTATGCGTTGAAATTGTGAAGGCATTTGCTAAATGGCGCGCAGTGCAAGATTTTCACGGATCATAAGAGTTTAAAGTATGTCTTCACCCAGAAAGAATTGAATCTGCGCCAGCGGCGATGGTTGGAGTATGTGGCCGACTATGATGTTGAAATCCAGTACCATCCGGGCAAAGCGAATGTGGTGGCCGATGCCCTGAGTCAGAAGTCAGGTAAGATTTTCAATCTCTCTGCCGAGCGGTTAGTGGAAGATTTCCTTTTGATGGACATTTCTGTGGGAAGCTGCGATTTGCAGAGTAGCTTGGCAGTGGCAGAACCTTCGTGGATTGCGCTTACGAGACTGCATCAGAAGGATGATCCCGATCTTTTGCATTTGTATCTTCGAGCTGAAAAAGGTGAATTACCAAATTTCTCTATAGATGATGCGGGTACCTTGAAGTATCGTGGCAGGTTTTGCATTCTCGCAGTTGGAGATATTCGGGATATAGTGTGCAGAGAAGCCCACGGATCTAGTGTTGCTTACCATGCAGGGTCTACCAAGATGTATCATGATTTAAAGCAGATTGCCTGGTGGTATGGGATGAAGAGGGACATAGCCAGATTTGTTTCAGAGTGTTACACCTGCAGACGTGTGAAAGCCGACCATGGGAGGCCTGGTGGCAAGCTAACTCCCTTGGAGATTCCGACGTGGAAGTGGGAGAGTATCTCGATGGATTTCATTACAGGCTTACCGAGATCTCCTAAGGGGCATGATTCAGTTTGGGTGATCGTAGACAGATTGACGAAGTGTGCTCACTTCGTACCATTTAAGATCGATTATCCGATGAGGAAGATAGCTGAGCTGTATTTGGATGAGGTTATCAGATTGCATGGTGTTCCCGTGAGTATCATATCAGATCGAGACTCCAGGTTCACGTCTCGTTTTTGGAAGAGCCTTCAAGAGGGGTTGGGTACAGATTGGAGATATTCCACGGCTTATCATCCGCAGACCAATGGTCAGACGGAGCGAGTAAATCAGATTGTGGAAGATATGATCTGATGCTATATTCTGGACCACGGAGGAGCGTGGGATGAGTGCT
The DNA here is from genome assembly GCA_039583875.1 of Platanthera guangdongensis. NCBI lineage: Eukaryota > Viridiplantae > Streptophyta > Magnoliopsida > Asparagales > Orchidaceae > Platanthera > Platanthera guangdongensis. The sequence continues at coordinate 95,706,911 of CM077154.1, read as the reverse complement.
TGCGGCTTATGGAATTTGCGTATAACAACAGTTATCAAGAAACCTTGCAAATGGCTCCTTTTGAAGCTTTGTATGGGAGGCGCTGCAGTACTCCCTTGTTTTGGGCTGAGGTTGGCGAGAGACCTTTGTTGGGTCCAAAAGCACTCGAGGAGATGGAAACCGCTGTGAAGCTTATACAGGAAAAGCATCGGATAGCCCAGGAGAGATATGAGAAGAACGCCAATCGGCGTAGATCGGGCTTGGAATTTGTGGTGGGGGACTCAGTGTTCTTAAAGGTCTCCCCGTTGATCGGAGTCAAGCGGTTTGCCAAGAATAGGAAGTTGGATCCGAGGTACGTGGGGCCGTTTCCGATTGTTGAGCGGATTGGGATATTAGCTTATAGGCTGGCTTTGCCAGCAAATTTCCCTGGCGTGCATGATGTCTTCCACGTCAGTCAGCTGCGGAAATGTGTGATGAATGGCAGGCAGGTTTTGGATTTTGTGCCTCAGTTGGAGCCGAATCTTTCTTATGTGGAGGTGGCTGTCCGCATTCTGGATTCTCAGGTTCGTGCGTTGCGAAAGAAGTCTATCCCTATGGTTAAAGTTTTATGGAGGAATCCGGATGTAAAAAGCGCGACTTGGGAATTGGAGTGGGCTATGAGGGAGGCTCACCCTCATATGTTTCCCTGATCTTGTGCCTGGTATGTTCTGTTTTATTTATATATATAGCCCTTTCCTGGCTCTTTCTCTCTCCTTCTTCATAGGAGTGTTGTGAGTAAAGTTTCGAGGCGAAACTTTCTTTTAGGGGGAGTGGCTGTAACGCCCCCGGTTTTTCTTTGTTTTGTTTGATCTTGGATTGGCGTTACGATGACGCATTTTTCGGCCCTTCGTCGTTGTAGAGCGTGGTCCTAGCTCTATAGGTTCCTTGTGTAGCCTGGTTGTATCCTGTTGGCGAGTTTCCCGAGCTAGCCGGAGTCTGCTTTTGGTGACTCGGTTGGGCCTCTTAGGGAAATGCTTGTGTTTTTGCTTCGGGAGGTGTTAGCCCGAGTGTGCGATCGTCGGATGTTGTTTTCAACCTCACTGTTGTTTTCGTAGCTTGGTTGTTTAGCTACGGTGCGAGTTTTGGTCGAAAACCGGGATCGTTTGCCTTCGCGTCGTTTCGACGATTGTTTTGATAGCTGTAATGTTTGATGTGCTGTGTGTGGCCTGTTGTAGCCGAGCTAGTAGGCTGCTGCCTTGTCCTTTTGCTAGAAGTTAGCAGTTTTTTGTGTGAAAGTTGGGTGACACAGCCTGGGTCACGGGCGTGACCCAGGGCGTGTCGTGCTCGGGTAGAGCTCTTTTTTCTGTGGTCGACGATTTCTGGTCGACGGGTGTTTTTGGTAGGAACACGGCCTGTGATACGGGCGTGTCACAGGGCGTGTCCCCCTTCGGTTCGTCAAACTTCGCTCGATGGTCGTCAGGCATAGTTTTAGTGAGAACACGGCCGTGTCAAGGGCGTGTCGTATCGGACACGGGCATGACATGGGGCGTGTCTCTCTGATCGACGATCGGCGCTCCACGATCGTCGAGTGGTGTTTGAGTTGGTACACGGCCTGTGACACGGGCGTGTCACAGGGCATGTCACCGGTTTCGTCGAGCGGAGATCGACGTTCGTCGAGTGGGTAGGTGTGTGAGTACACGCCCCGTGACACGGGCGTGTTGGGCCGTGTCACGGGTGTGTCTGGGGCGTGTCCCGTGTTTCGTCGAGTGGAGATCAACGTTCATCGAGTAAGTACACGCCCCTTGACACGGGCGTGTCGGGCCGTGTCACGGGCGTGTCTTGGGCGTGTTCCGTACCTTTTCTCCTGAGAGCATCTTTTGTTGCCGTGAACCGTTTTTCCTCCTCATTTCATCGTTCCCGAGTCTGGAGAGCTTCCAGCAGAAGGGTTTTGAGAGGAGGCAGTGGTTTTTTGGCCGGTGTTTGCGGAAGGAAGCTCATGTTTCTCGTGCGATAGCGGATTTGGCTTGCTCTCGTCTAGATCTTCCCTTGCATGTAAGTTTTTCTTGATTTAGGGTTGATTCTAGGAGTTGAGAATATCTGATTTCTTTTCTTTTTCCTCAAGTTTCAGTTTTGGTTTCTAGGTGGCCGATCTTGCCGCCGGTGCCAAGCTGTGGTGTTAGTTGTTGTTTTTCCTGGAGGTAGAGGCAAGTGGCTCCCTTGCCCTTGCCAAATTATTTCTAACTCTTACTTTGCTTTGTTTTCCTGTGCAAAACTTCTGTTTTCTTTATTTTTTTTCTCCTTAGAAAGTTAGAGCAATAGGATGCCTTTTTCCTTCATTTCAGCCATGGGCTGTTTCATTGTTTTCTTTACATTTAAATCAATGTTCTCTCTTTTGTCTGAGGTTTGGTGTAGAGTGGGTAGCTAGAGTTAGGGTGAGGCTGCGGTAGTGGTAGTTTAGGTTTAGTTGCGGTAGTCCCGAGTAGTTAGGATTGAACGGAGGGTTGGGATTAAATTTTCAACTCTCTGTTTTCGCATGTTGAGAGAGTTTAGGTTGCAGTTTTAACTAAAACTTACGTTTACCCTAAGTGGAAAGCGCTGACAGCGTCGAGTGGGCCGACTTCACTCAACGTCGTCATCCAGCGTAGGAATTGCGGCTAAGTATTTTGGGCGTCAAGTGAGTGGAGCTTACTCAACGCCGCGTCGAGTGGGCTCGACATTTCTGTCCTGGGTTCGTGTGTTTCCTTAGGATTGTTAGTGTGACTTTTCCCTTTCTCTAGGGGTGGTATTGGGTGTTCGGCTAAGTTTTGCATGCCGACTCTTGGGTTGTGGCGGGTGGTGGAGTTTTGGTGGCCTCTGGAGGGGTGGTTTTATATGGAGAGCTGTGGCCAGCGCCTTTTGCCCCGGTTTGGGTTGGCGTGTGTGGGACCCTAGTGCTGCCACTGTTTGACCCCTTAGCCCTTTATGGATCTGGTTTTGGTTATGTATTCAGATCCATGTTTTGACCACTGCCACTTACCCACGTGTTAGGACTGTTAGGTCCTTTCCTGTTTATGTTTTCTCTTTCTTTTGGCATATATGTATATGCCTTATTGCTGTTGCAGACTCTTTTGTAGGGCATATTGCTTTTATTTGCTCGCACTTGGTGTGCTTTGTTGTGCTTTAGACAGTGCTCTTTTCTTACTGTCATGCCCCTTTCTTTTGCTTATAGCTGTTTGTTGTCGGGTTGGTAAACCCTTCTTATTTGCTCATAAATCTAATGCTCTATTTACTTTTTGATTATTTCCTTGCTGAGGTATTCTTTTCTTGAATGCCTCAGGTCTAAGTTGTAGCCGGTTCAGCGGCTAGTTCTTTTGGAGGGGCTTGTTGGTGGCCTCTTGGGTAGCTGAGATAGCTGATCCCCGATTTCGTGAGGTAGTTCTTTACCTTTCTGTATGGACAAACATACTCACCAGTTGGTTCGTGTCAGGTTGTTGGCGCCCACTGGTGGCTTCTTGCGATGCTGGGTATGAACTTAAACTGCTATTTTTGCCTATTTGTGGTTGTTTACTTGCTTCTGGGAAGGAATTATGCTAGGTTGCATGGTAAATATTTTAAACCCTAAAAACATTATTATATGTACCTCATGCATAACATATTTATAAAACAAAGACACTATATTTCCTTAGCATAAAAAGACTATCTTTCATATATATTATATTCACTTTAGAGTCGTGCATACCATGAGTCGTCCCCCGGGGACACTTATGCTCTTTTAGGGTGTCAACTTAATTGAACCAAAGTATTTTTTGCTGCGTGTAAATATACCTTTATTTGTGGACTAACTGATCCACCGTGCCGAGGGATACGGCTATTCAACATAACTGATTTTCTTTCATAATTAATTAACAATTTTCCTTTAAATCTAAGGTCTGGAGTTTTGCCTGAGCGTGTGCAGTTATCCCCTGCACGACGTGGCATCACGGCACGGGTTTTCTCTTGCTCTGATACGATTTTATCGTTGAGAAAATGCGGGTTGTGACAGAGGCCACTCTCAGAAACCTAGATTTCTCCCCTCCCCATGATACAGAAGAAAGGGATGCTATAATTCATACCACCAAAGCTCTCAGCTCTGTCATCATTGAAGAACTAGCTCCTTGGGTAACTCCTTCTCTCCCTACTGCTGCTCCCTCTACTGCTGGTGTTATAGTCCCTTCCTCCTCAGCTTTGCTGCAAAGTATTGCACATCTTCTTCAAGAACTGAGAAATTATTTTGACACCTCTCTAAAGGTAGTCACTGACAAGGTAACTGCTCTTGAGACTGAGATGAGCAGAGGCTTTGCTGAAATTCAGCATAACACTGACAAGCTCAAGTATTTATTTCAACTTGGTGGTAAAGCCCTTGACTACACTATCACTAGTGTTGGAAATGTTATGGAACAAGGTATCACCCTGGCAAACAATCAGATAGAACTAGACAAGAAAAATGAGGCTAACAAAATGACAATCTGTGAAGAAGTTAGCATTTTCAAAGATGACACCATAGAGAAACTATCTGTTGAAATCAGAAAGGGGGAGGGTTTGATAAAAGAACTCAAAGACCAGGTAGAAAAATCTGCTGCTCAGAAGACAGATGTATGAGAAGCTCATGTGAAGACCATTCATGATGATGTGCTAGCCCAGATACAGAGTGTCAAATTTCACACCTATGACACTGCTGTCTGGATGCACAATTAGATTTTGCCAGACCTTGCAGTTGAGCCCAACATCATTCCCCATCATCTCAACCCTCTAGCTACAGATGACACTGCCCTAGCTGTTCCTTTGCAACCCTCTTTCTCTCCCAGGCCTGGAGACACAGTTGACCCTCCAGACTCCTATGCTCCAGAAGACCCTGCTGATATCTTCCTTCAAGCTCCTCTAGAGATCAGAACCTACAAGAAGAAAAGGAAGTATGGTGAAGGCCCCTCTGCTAGCAGGACTGCTCCTTCCAAAGCCACTGAACATGCTGAAGCTTGGTCTCCAACCTCAAAGTCTCTAATTTTGGACACACTCATGCTAGTTTTGGATCTTAATGAGAACAGGAACATTCATTATAGCTCCCAGGAATGGGAGTTATATGAGAAATCTATGCTAAAAAGGAGGATCCATGGCAGAGAATTTGGGAGAAATAATCCCGCTGCTCCTCCAAGGCCTCCTAAATATTTACCTAAGCCATTCAGCTATCTAAGAAGACAGCAAGAAAAGATGGATAAGCAGCATACCCAACCCTAAACCTAAAATATGTTGAGAGATTGAAATGACAAGTTGTAGACTTGATGTTTTTGGAAATTTACATATATACAATTCTAAATTTCTGTCTAATTATCTTTTTCATTGTCTATAGCTTATCTGCTCATGTTTTTATACTTAGTTTCTTTTATGTCCATAATTCACCTTGGTGTAAAGGGTTATGACTTCAACAAATAGGGGGAGATTGTTGGGTATTACATCCACATTAACCCAGATTTGATGAAGTCACCCTGGAACTAAGATGAATTAAGTTGTATTTGATGCTTGGTTTGAGTTATATGTTTGCAGGAATTTCACTGGGAAGTGTAGACCAATGTCAGTCCACAGTGGGTCACCAAACACAGGAATTGTGCAATGTAATCCCTCATTGCATATTCCAAGGTGTTGACTCATGTGTGGTCTCTCTATTGGGATACACTTCATTTTCAAGCTATTGGACTTTGGGAAAAGAATTGGAAGTTGACTACACTAGAAGAAATAGTTTTCCAACATCAAAAATCCTCTAAGTCTTTTACTCGAGTAGGTCCATAACTACTCGAGTAGTTTGGGTATAATTTACTCGAGTAAAGTAACCTTGTACTCGAGTACTTAAGTGTATCTCTCGTGTATCTAAGTCATGTACTCGAGTAGACATAGTCATATACTCGAGTAGCATGCTTATATACTCGAGTAGATTACTCATTATACCCGAGTATTAAAGGCTTCACTCATCAAAATTTTTCTAAGTCATGGACTCGAGTAAGTATACTCACATACTCGAGTAGATAGAATCATACACGAGTAGTTCACTATACCTACTCGAGTAGATCATGTTTCACTCGTGTACCTTGAAATTTTTGCTCTCCAGAAATTTCTAAGTCTTTTACTCGAGTAGAACTTTCACCTACTCGAGTAGATCACTTCCTCTCGAGTAGTTTAGTTCAACTACTCGAGTAGCTGCTTGCTGACATCTTCAAAATTTTTCTAAGCATCCCACTCGAGTAGTACTTCATGTACTCGAGTAGTTTATGTAATAGACTGGAGTAGTTTTTCTTGTACTCGAGTAGATCCGTTATGTACTCGAGTAAGTCTCTCTACATACTCGAGTAGTTCTTTCTACTTACTCGAGTAGTTGATTTCTACCTACTCGAGTAGCTGATCTCTCTTCACCCGAGTATATTCTCCTTCATATACTCGAGTAGTTATTCAACTACTCGAGTAGCTATTCACTTACTCGTGTAGTTGGCTGAACCTTTTCTGAAATTTGTCTAACTCTCTTTTCTGACGGGATTTTAAAATCACGCGACATGATTGGTCAACGTGTACATCATTATGACCGATTATGACCGTTAGTCTCTCCTATATAAGGTCTTATCAGAAAATGACAAACCCTAAGTATTCTCCAAGCTTTCTTGTCATTTTTATTTTAAGAAAAATTCTTCAGCCGACTCCTCCCTGTTTTCACGAAACGGAAGCCGCCGCCGCCACCATCTTCTCCGGCCACTGCTTCTAAGTTCAGAGGATTCATTCTGAAGAAAGTTACAGATCGAGATCGACATCACCGTTCATCTTCTCTCTCTGATTCTGTAAAAGCAAGAAGATTCAGATATGGGCCGAGACTCTCTTCACCGATTTCTGATAGTGCTACAAAGTCCATAAGAAGAAGTTTTCTGGCCATTTCGTCAGATCTGATTGGATTTACTGTTTGTATAATCTTCCAAAACTTTATTAATTTTGTAGGAGAAAGGTTCTCCGAGTGTAGGAGTTTTTCACTCCGAGTTTGTAGGAAGTGTTATCTTCCGAGGTGTAGATCCCCTTGGTTGGATCGAGTTTGTAGGAACTTTGTTCCGAGGGTAGGATCGATTTTTGATCCGAGATAGTGGAGTAGCCGAGTCTAGTTGATTGCTAGATCGGTGAGGGAAAGTGGATGTACCCAAGGTTGGGGAACCACTATAAATCTTGTGTCATCTGTGATATTGGTAGATAGTTCTGTACTGTACTCTAATTATTTTTTATTCCACAAAAGACGCACAACTCACCTATTCACCCTCCTCTAGGTGATTTAGGTTGACAACCATTTTCTTTCAATACTTAATCCCATGATTGTGTGATTGGCAATGGCAGAACTTCAGAAAAACTGGAGTAACGCGCACAATAAGTTGCGCACGACCAGCGGTCGTGCGCACTATGTCCAATGGTCATGTGGTTGCCCAGGTAGAACACAGAAAATCGAGAATGTAGTGCGCACGATCCGTAGCGCACGACCAGTGGTCGTGCGCAATAGATCCACTGATTGTGCGCAGTCTTCATGTACCGTTTGGGATTTCCCAAATAATCCCGGAACACGCACACGAACCATGGACGTGCAGTAGAAACAGATAAGACAACAGAAAGGGCACACCATATTCTCCAGACACAGAAAACACCAAGTAAAGGTAAAAAGTACAAAACTATAAAATCACACTGAAAACGGCCCTAAAAGTGCACTTATCATGGAATGGACAGAGAAACGAATATGAACAATAATGTCTCTCAAGTGTAGTGCATCAACAAAAAAAACTGACCCAGAGGAGTCCAAAAATATGTGTAAAACTTGGACTCATCACCCAACCTCTATAACTTGGACCTATTTTGACTTTGACCCCCATGGGTTGACCCACCAGGGTTGACTTTGGTCAAACCCTCCCATTTTCCCCATTTTTTTTTGGAAATTTTCCCAAAGGAGGAGGCCACCTCCTCTCCATGGGTAAATAGTGCATTGCCCCCCCCCCCCCCCCGCAGACCCATAGGGGCCACAAATTAATAAGATTGAAGGGAGTGGGACCAAGTGGTGGCCCACCCACACTTCCCTCCACTCCCCTCTCTTTTTCCCTTACACACTTGTAAAAGTCCAAGACCATAAGGGACTAAGCCCATTTCCCACATGGGGCAAATCACTTGAGCCTCCAGCTGTCCTTGGATAGCTGGAGGGTGGAGATTAATCCCTCCCTAAGGAGGGATTAATCCCACATTGGGTAGGGGAGGAGATCCCCTCCGCTCCAGCCTATTTAAAGGCCCCCCTGATATCCCTCTCACCAGCTCAGTGAACAACTCTCCCACCCCTCCCTAAGCTCTGTCGGAGCTCAGGTCGCCGGAAAAGGCAAGCCTGAGCTCCACCACTGCTACCTTGCATGGCCAACCGAGTCGGCCCCTCCCAAGCCCCTCCTCCACGGGTAGAAATTTATCCCCTACCGCTTCCCCTTGCTTTGGTTGTTCTGCATGGGCCTTCCGGCGGCCGGAGCGATGCCTACACAACCCTGTTGGATCCCTAGTTTGGATTTTGGCTAAGGTTCACTATTAGGATGTTTGACCCACCATGTATAGCCAGGTTAAAGTTTGTTAGTCCTAGAGTTCAGGCTAGTCATTAGAATCAATATTCATGGACCAGCCTACAGTGGACTTCAGGAGACTCAAGACTTAGAAGAATTCAGAGTTCAGATTATTAGTTCGAAGTTCTTTGAACTCAGCTCGACGATCATTGATCACAGATCAACGAACTCAGAGTTCTTTCTCTGAGTTGAGCTCGACAATATTTGAGCTCAGGTCGATGATTTCTTCCTCAAGACAGATTCTCTGATCGACGAACTTGGAGCTCAAAATTAACTTGATATTTCCAGCTTGAGGTTCTCGGAGCTCACGTCGACGAAGGGGATTTCTTAGCTCGACAAACTCGGAGTACTGGTCGATGAAATCTGCCATGAGGTCGACGAAATTTGTTTATAGCCTAAATATTAAGTTTTCCTTATCTGTCTCTCTTGATTCCATCCTAAGTCAATAATTATCTGAGTAATTAATGCTTAAATTCTCTAAGAATGTAGCCATTGAAGGCAACATTAATTATAGTTTTCATTAGAGTAATTACTTGACTTATTCTCGGGATAGTTGGGGAAATACAATTAAAGTTAGATATTCTAGCCGTTCTCCTTCCCATATTTCCAGCAGTAATTAATGGACTCATTTCAAATTCTCAAGGAAAATTGCGGCAACATATATAAAGAAAATTTCTTTTCTTCTAAATAAAGACAATAAATACAACACACAAAATAGAGGGAGGTAACTAACAGAGAGATACTAAGATTCTGACCTTCACTCTGAAAGAAACATTCTATTTGCCCTTGCACATTCAAGAAGACTGAAGAAGAACATCATCTACAAAATCAAGAGTCTTCTTCAACTTCTAATCCAGGAATCTTCAGAGACAATTATTCAACATCTGTCTACAAGTTCCTAGATATCTTCAAGACAAGGCTGAAGACCTACACCCTGAGCAAAGCTCCAGGCTTCTTGAACATTTCAACATCTCAGGGGGAGCTTTGACACCAGTAATCCACTGAATTCTTCTCTATTGTTTAGAGAAAGAGAAGACATCATCACCTTCTTAACGTCCTGTATAAAAGGTTTATTAACTCCCTTCAAAATTTTTTGTTGGTTTTTGGGCACCTGATCAAAAGCTAAAGGGTTGTCAGATCTCCCTGCAAATAGATCTTATGGTGACAGGGCACCTGAGCAAAAACCTGTGGTGGCAGTCACCTGATCAAAAAAGTTCTAGTGAATTCTTTCCAGTGTGGTAGAAAAGTGGATGCACCCAGATTTGGGGAACCACTAAAAATTCTTGTGTTGTCTGTGTGTTCATTCTTCTTTATTTTGTTGTGTTGTGATTGTGTAGTTTAGCCTAGTTTCTATTTCATTTTATACTACTACGGAAATCACTAATTTCTCTAATAAATTATAAAAATAGCCAAAAGATTTTAAATCACTCTATTCACCCCCCCCCCCCCTCTAGAGCTAATTAGATCTATCCCCATTTCTTTCATTGGTATTAGAGGTTTACCATTTCTTTCAATTGGTATCAGAGGTTTATCATTTCTTTCAATTGGTATCAAAGGAAGGTCTATTTGGTTGTACAAGGTAACACTTGAACCAACAGAACCTTCTAAGATCTAAATTTCTCTAGCATATTACTTATACCATGGCACAAAATAAGGACTATGAAAGCACCAGACCTCCATTTTAGAACTTGAAGAAGTTTGCTATCTAGGAGGCAAGAATTAAATTATATATGAACTCCATTGATGAAGTTATTTTTAATTCTATCTTTACAGGTCCACCAGCTCCGGTGGCTATATCTACTGCAACTTCCAGCACTCATGCTGTTCCACCACCTGAGTGGACAGATGCATAGAAGAAGGCCAAGATAACTGATGCCAAGGCCATGATCATTCTGGCTCAAGCAATGTTAGATGACATTTTTCAGAAAGTGGCAGAGTGCACCTCAGCTAAAGCCAACTGGGATTCCCTAAACTAGATGGTTGCTGGATCTACAGATGAGAGAAAAGACAGGAGATCAAATCTCATCTCCCAATATGAGAATTTCAAGAAATAAGAATCTAAGTTAGTGGGTAATATGTATAATAGACTTAGCTCAATTGTCAATGAGCTAAAAACCTTGGACAAGGACATAACCTTGACTGAGATCAATAACAATATTCTCATGTGCTTCCCCATCTCATAGGATTCCAGCATCTGGTTAATCAAGGAGGCCAGAAGTTTGAATGAGATCACTACTGAGTCTATATTGGGAAAGCTCAAATCTTTTGAGCAGCTGATGAAGACCAGAGAAGCTGCTGAGTAGAAAACCTCCACACCAGGGAGAAAAGATCCAAGCATTGCCTTCAAAGCAGTTGAAGGATCAGAAGCTCCACCTGCTAAAGATGAGCTTATAGGGCTTCTGGCAAGAAGATTCTACAAGATAGCAAGAAAGGATTTCAGAAGAAAATCATCCAGATTAGATGACAAACAAAGGTATGACAAAATACCTACCAAAGTGATTGTGTGTTTTGGATGCAGGAAACCTGGACATATCATTTCAGAGTGTCAAGAGAATAAGAATAAGGAAAAAAGAAGAGAAAAGAAATCTAGAAGGCATTATAGCAAGCCCTCCTCCAGCAAGTACAAAAGAAAGGACAAGGTCTTCGTTGCTGAAACCTAGAGTGATTTAGAAGAAGAATCCTCATCTTCCAGCTCAAGTGAAGAAGAAGAGGGAGCAAAAGCAAGAGAAGTTTGCTTGATGGGTATCAATGCATCAGGCAGTCTTTCTGAAGATGATCAATCTGAAAAAGAATCAGAATCTGAAGAGGACTAGGTAATCTCTTCATTTGATTTTAATTCAGATAGCTTTAGAACTAAATTCAAACTATTATGTAATGATTTGATTAATTTTGAGAAGGAAATTAAAATACTCAGAGATAAGATAACTGAATAAGACAATCTTCTATCTAAAAATATCAAATTAATGGATGAACTAACTATTGCAACTGAACAAATCATGTCATTAAAATCAGAATTAGCTGAGGCAAGGCAACTTGAAGAATCCTTAAATGGGAGAAGAATCAAGTTGGTGAACATCACAAGCATAGTAAATTCCAGACTAAATGGCAAGCTGGGCTTAGGTGCTTCATCAAGCCAACCCCCATTAATTCAGAAAATCATACTGTCAACTTCAATCAAATTTGTTTATAAAAAAGGTAAAGAAAAGCTAAATGAAGATAATCTACCAATTGAAGTCACACAGAAGATCAAGAAAAGGAGAAAGAAAAATAAGAAATCTTATAAAAACTATATTCAACAGTTTTCGTCGAACTCAAATCGACGAAATGTTTACAGTTCGTCGAACTCCAATCGACGAACTCTGAACGCAGAATTCTCTTATAATTATTCGTCGAACTACGATCAACGAAACCAATACGGTTCTTCGAACTGTGATAGACGATATTGGGGCACAGAAAATGAATGCCTTCATTCTCTGAGCAGAGTTCGACGAACTCATCCCTTTTCGTTGAACACAGATCGACGAACTTATCAAGATTTGTCGATCCCAGTTCAATTTAACAGAAACTCAAATTTTCCTAAAACTTATAATCAACCAAGATCTTTCATTAACCAATTTAATTAGTGGATAATTCTACCAAGAAACTTTCATCCCCTAGGATATAAGAACCAACCTGAATATTCTTATATTTCGAGTTTTAATTATGAAAAGATTTAAGGACCCAAGGTAACCTGGGTCAAGAATATCTAATCTTTTTAAATGCAGGAGAAAGACTATCCCACCACAGAGGAATAGTGGTACCTGGATAGTGGCTGTACAAAGCACATGACTGGCAGTAAGGACAACCTAATTAACTAGAAGTCAAAGTTAGGTCCAAAAATAATATTTGGTGACTCCAACTATGACCAAACTGAAGGTTATGGGAAGGTTAAAATTGGAGCTGTCACATTCAGCAAGGTAGCATATGTAAGTGGACTAAACCACAACCTAATATCCATAAGTCAATTATGTGTTGAAAGGTTTCAGGTACAATTTAACAAATCCTCTTGTATTATTACTTCAGTAGATAACCAAGTTGTGTTAACTGGAACTAGAGTAGGAAACATTTATGTAGTGAACTGTCTGCTAAGTCAGAAATATGTCTATTTAATCAAACTAGCAACCACAATGAACTTTGGCATAAAAGATTAGGATATGTTAACTTAAAAATATTGCTAAACACTCTAGGAATAACCTTGTTAGAGGATTGCCTTCTTGCCCCTATAAGAAGGAAAGCCTTTGTAGGGTTTGTCAATTAGGAAAGCAAACCAAAAACAGTTTTAAGTCACTTAATAAGAGTGATTCACTTAGGATTCTGTATTTGCTCCATATGGATCTTTTTGGACCCATTGCTGTACAGAGCCTGGGAGGGATGTCTTATACCTCAGTGATTGTTGATGACTTCTCAAGGTTCACTTGGATGTTCTTCTTAAGGAACAAGTCCGATAACTTTAAGGTTCTTACAGATTCTCTTAAGAGCATAAGGATTGAGTATTCTACTCCAGTTGCATTGATCAGAAGTGATCATGGTACTGAGTTTGAGTCTCTTTCCCATGCAAGAATTCTGTGACAAGGAAGGTATCAGGCATTATTTCTCTATTCCTAGAACTCCTCAACAAAATGGGGTAGTAGAAAGGAAAAGCAGGACCCCGATTGAAGCTGCAGGCACATTACTTGCAGATGTTTACTGATACGCCCGAAACGTATATATAAAATAACGCAAGTGTACGTGTCGGTTCAAGTAATATAAAGTGAGAAAAGAATCGTTCCCTCAAGGAGATGGTGGATTCAGCGCTTGCAATTATTAGTTATGTCGTTTCTTTAAATTCAAGTAGATTAAGATGATGGTTTTAGAATACTAAAATCTTCAAAACACAATTTATAATTAATGAAAATAAACTGTTGATCCGGAACGAGAATACTTTGTATTAGTGATTAAAGATAATCTCATATCATGATTTCCTAAGTCTAGTGTGACACCCTTTTGAATATAGTTTTTGTGAGGACGAGTGGTGAAACGTCTTGCAACGGTTTTAGAGCAAAAATCCGTACCTCTCGATATCGGAAGTTCCTAGTTCTCTATTACCCCGTAGGTGAAATAAGAACCGCTTAAAGATTGAAAACCCAAGTTGCTAACACCAAGGGGAAATCTCTTTCTCCCTTCAAATGCTATACCAAATCTACGATATACTTACGCCACTCCTCTCTCGATTTATGAAGCGTAGTAAAAAGTTGAGATATTGGCCAAAAACCTCGAATTAAAAATCATAAATTCAGTACAAACATTCACCAAGCATTCACAAATTAAGAAAAGTTAATAAATTGTCATCACAAGAGACGAAGTATTCTCACAATACGAGATTAAAGCAAGTTAGTTCATCACGGTGGATGAAGCATACCAAAAAACAAGAAAGATCTTACAGTGCATGATGAAGGAAAAGCAAAATAATGTAGGAATTCGTTCTCCGAAGTGTGTTGAACCGGTCCGTCTTCAAGATCTGATGTGCCCTAGTCCTTCTTCTTCAAGATGAGTTCTCCCCCTTCTCTCCTCTGGCCAAAAATCCCCCCTTAAAGAGGTGTAACCGTCCATCCTTTAAGAGGTGTAACCGCTCATATTTGAATAGGTGTAACCGTCCATCCTTTATTTAAAAATCTGAATTTTCGGAACAGACAATGTTGCAACATCGAAAACAGGTTCTTGCAACAACTTCCTTAGGCAAAAAATGAGAATTTGATCTTTTCTTTTCCAAATAAATTTTCTTGGTGTCACCTGCATGGAAACTATGGAATATGATCAAATAAGTAGAATATTTCTTAAATATAGATTTTAATCCTATTTTTATCAATTAACTTCAATTTGTTCTCCTTTTTAATGAATATCAGTAGAAATAATGAGCTTAGATAACTTCTATTAAGAAGTTATCATTTACTTGCCACTATCTTTTTGGGCAGAGGCTATAAGCACAGCAAATTATGTACTGAATAGGAGCCTGATACAAAAGATTAAGGGCAAGACTCCCTATGAATTACTTAAGGTGAAGCAACCTAAAGTAGATTACTTTAGAATGTTTGGTTGTTTATGCTACATTCATAACAATGACAAGAAATATCTTAGAAAGTTTGAAGCTAAGGCTACAATGGGAATTTTTTTAGGATATTCCCAAGTCATTAAGGCATATAGGGTATATAATAAATCTACTATGAAAATGTAAGAGACTTTACATATATCATTTGATGAAACTAACATGTCTTATAGGGAGAAGAATCCTTCTACCAGTGAAACTTTGCAGGTACCACACTCGTGTGAGAAGTTGGATGAGTTGACCCTCACAAACGAGACTGTTGCATATCCCTCTCCACATATAAATGAAGTCTGTGAAGATGAATCCACTAAAGTGGATGTTGAACCAACAACAGCTCCCATATTTCTACAAGAGGAATTAATTCCCCAAGCTGTTGCCGAACCAACTCAATCTACTGAGTTTTTCACACTTAGAGATCATCCTGTATCTCAGGTGATTGGATACATATCAGCAGGTGTGCAGACCAGGCATCAACTCAACCATGACTTGATGCATTCCTGCTTCATATCTCAAACTGAGCCCCAATCCATAAAAGATGTGGAGCAAGATCCACACTGGATTATTGCAATGTAAGAGGAGCTCAACCAGTTCGAGAGATGTAGAGTTTGGGATTTAGTTCCAATAAACAAAGATTACCCAGTCATTAGAACTAAATGTGTATTGAAATATAAACTAGATGCCCAAGGTATTATCATCAGGAACAAGGCAAGGCATGTTGCTCAAGGCTATAGACAAGAGGAAGGCATTGACTATGACCAGACATTTGCACCAGTTACAAGGCTGGAAGCAATCAGAATCTTCCTTGCTTATGCTGCCTACAAGAAGTTCAAAGTATATCAAATGGATGTCAAGAGTGCATTCTTAAATGGTGAACTTAAATAAGAGGTTTATGTGGAGCAACCACCAGGTTTTATTTCTCCAACCCATCCTTCTTATGTCTTTAAATTGTATAAGGCTCTCTATGGTCTAAAGCAAGCTCCAAGAGCTTGGTATGAAACCTTAGCTAGCTTTCTTCTAGAGCATAAATTCTCTAGGGGCATAGTAGAAAGGACATTATTCACTAGACATCATAAGGATCAAATCTTATTAGTACAAATTTATGTAGATGTCATTATTTTTGGCTCTACTGATTCCAAACTATGCAAGAGGTTCTCTGACCTAATGCATTCCAAGTTTGAAATGAGTAGAATGGGTGAGCTCTCTTACTTTTTTGGCCTCCAAGTAGAGCAACTACCTTATGACATCTTCATATCCCAGTCCAAGTATGCTAAGGAGCTTATCAAAAAGTTTGGGATGTCAGATGACTCAGCAAAGAAAACACCCATTGCTTCTAATACTGTGATTGACTATAATGAACATGACAAGCTTGTTGATCAGAAACTATATAGAGACATTGTTGGGTCCTTGTTATATCTCATAGCAAGTAAGCCAAACATAATGTTTTCTACATGCCTTTGTGCTAGGTTCCAATTGAACCCTAAAGAATCCTACCTTATTTTTCTAAAAAGTATTTTAAGATATATAAAGGGTTGTCCTATTCTAGGACTCTAGTATCCAACTGAGTTAGAGTTTGAGTTGACTGGATACTCAGATGCTGACTTTGCTGGATGTAGAGTGGATAGAAAAAGCACCTCAAGTACATGCTAGTTCCTTGGTGCTAGACTAGTGTCTTGGTTTTGCAAAAAGTAGACATATGTGTCTACTTCAACTGCAGAAGCAGAATACATAACAGCTGGCAGTTGTTGTTCCCAGATACTATGGATTCAAAACCAACTCCTAGATTATGGTTTTAACTTAAATAATTCAACAATACTATATGATAATACTAGTGCAATTTCCATTGCACAAAATCCTGTGCATTATAGTAGAACTAAGCATATAAAAATAAGGCATCATTTCATTAGAGACTGTGTAGACAAAAATAAAATTAAGCTTGTCTATATCTATACTGATTTGCAAAGAGCAGACATCTTCACTAAACCCTTGGATGAGACGAACCATCTGTTCTTTATGAATCAGCTAGGAATGATAAATGGAGACGCTTTAATTTAATTTCTGTCTGTGGTCGAAGAATTTTTCAAAGTTCATCGAACGGAGATCGACGAGCTGAGAAATCTTCTTGAGATTTTTTGTCGACTTGAGATCAATGATATCTCAATGTGATGTCATTTTCGTCGATCTGAGATTGACAAACTTGCTTCCGAAAATATTTCTTCCACCTAAGATCGACGAACTATTTTTCCTCCTCTTCAAACTGAGATCGACTAATTTTCAGCATTCGTCGAACTAATATCGAAGAATTTTTATTTTTGCAGGATGGAGTCTGGCGCTTCACATTCTGAAAACTTTATAACTAGGTTTTCTTTGAGCTCCATCCAGCGCTTTCTGTTCTCTTACACTTGATCTCTTTTTCATTTTGCAGGACAACAATGGCGATTTCAGCACTTTCCCTCACAAGCATGAAGTTTGACACTGGCTTTGACATCGACTTTGACTCCTTTCGACATTCCATCCAATCTTTATAAACATTTTGCTGTTATGTGAAGATCAACATCTGAAGAAATTCATGACTTCCAGGATCAAACTGCCGGCGGTAGAGATAAAGGAATGGGTATATTCTTCAACCGCTTCTGATGCTGAGAAGATGACATGAACAATTTCAGGAACTCAGGTCTCTCTAAATCCTGCCGTCTTATCTGAGATTTTTGGTTTTGTGAATGGAGAATAAGATAATTAAATCGATAGCTCTGAATTTAATGAGATGTTGCTAAAAATGGGTTACTCTGAAGGAAACCCAAACAAGTTATTGAAGAAGGATTTATCGGCTGAATATAAATTCTTGGCTGATGTAGTGGGCAAAGTCCTGCTGGGCAAGCACACCGCTCACGACTACATCACGAGGCACCAGTTTCTGGTTATGAATTCCTTGGTGGATAAGAAAAAGGTTAACTGGGGTCAGGTTTTATTTGACTTAATAGTAAGAAGAACTCCATGAAGGAAGTTTATTTTGCAAGGATACTTGAAATTTTTCTGCAGGAGAAGGCAAATGATTTACTGGTCTCTCAGATAGTTTTCATTAATGCTTCTAAAAGTTTAACCTCTGCCCTGTTTGGTAGATGGGATGGGACTATTATCAATGAAAGAAATAGTGTCTAACCACGTAGAGGGGGGTGAATAGGTGTACTTTTCTTTTTTAATTTTAAGGCAGAAATTATGTACAACAAATGCAATTCTACAACTATCACAACACAGCAACCACAGAAACAAACATACACAGAGTGCACACAGTATTTATAGTGGTTCCATAAGGTTTGGGTACATCCACTTTCCCCCTTCGCCTATTTAGTAGAGTACTAGATTCGGCCTAACTTCAGCATTTCTCCTCAGATCCTCAGATCTTACAGCTCAAAACCCCAAACATGTTCCTACAACTCAGAGTGTCCCCACTCCTACAACTCAGGCACAAAGCCCTACCACTCAGTCTTCAACAAGACCTACACTCAGAGAACAAAGTCTCCTATAACTCAGGCACAAGGCCCTACCTCAGTCTTCAGCAAGACATACACTCAGAGCACACAGTCTCCTACACCCAGCCTTTATAAAATAGGCTTACAGCTCAGATCTAAACAAGATCCTACAGAAATTTGATTATATAAAAAGTAATTAACCACAACTCTGAAAGAGAGAGATGAGTTGACTGGCTTCTTGATGATTTCTTGGAAAAACTTGGCATAGATCAACCTCCCTTGGCTTTCTTCAAAGATTCTTGAATTAGAACTCAGTAGGGTTGAATCTCCTATGAAGATGATCTTCAATCAACTTCTATCTTGAGATTCAGATCTCAATATGAATCTTACTTTGCAGCCTGGTTCAGCAGATACTCTTCTTAGAAGGAGCTCTCTCTCTCCAACTTCTTAGATCTTCTGTTGAAGGTCTTCTTCTTTTGTGTTGTTGGATCTCTTGATTAATTGTGATCCTTCTCTTATTGTGATTCCTCCTCCTCTGTTGAAGGATAAAGGTCTTTATATAGTCTTCCTCCAAGGTAACCGGCTGATCCGGTTTCTGACAACCTTCTGACGGCTCTGACAGTTGCAGTTGACCGATTGAAATGGCAGCTGTCAAGTCATCCAGTCACTTCTTGAAATCACTGTCACTGTTTGAAAGTGTCGAGACAGATAATCATTATGTGTCGACACAAATAGACCAAGTATCGACACAAGTAGACTAAGTGTCGACACTAGCCTTGATGTTGTCGACACAACTCCTTGTGTTGTTGTGACAGCTTCTCGACACTACTTCTTCAGAATGTGTCGACACTGATTCTGTGTGTCGACACAAGCCTTCTGTTGAATGTGTCGACACTGATTCTGTGTGTCGACATAAATACTTCTTCTTTAATACTTAGTTGAATTCTGTTGTGTGTCGACACAACTCCTTTGTGTCGACACAAGCCTTCTTGTGTTGAAACTTGCTGAGTGTCGACACATCTCCTTTGTGTCGACACATGCCTTCATGTGTTGAAACTTGCTGAGTGTCGACACATCTCCTTTGTGTCTACACAAGTACTTTAACTTTGTTGAAGTTTGCTGAGTTTCGACACAGCCTCCTGGTGTCGACGCATTTGATGTCGACAAGGTTTCTCGGGGTGTCGACACTGCCTCTAAGTGTCGACATAGATTATGTTGACAATTATTCACTGTGTGTCGACACTGCCTGTATGTGTCGACACTTTTCTTCTGGTGTCGACTCTACCATTCCTGGTGTCGACACAATTACTCCAAGTATCGACACAGCTTCTCTAGGTGTCGACACAAGCCTTCATAAGTGTCGACACTTCACCTCTAGGTGTCGACACATGGACTTAGAATTTTTCCTGCAATCCTGCAGTTACTTAACCTGCACAAATAAACTCAAAACACATCAAATACATCTTGATGTATATCATTGGGTAGGGTGAGGCTTCTTCAAATCAGGTACATGTATTCCAATGTACCCAACAATCTCCCCCTATTTGGAGAAGTCATAACCCTTAGTCAATGATATACACCATTCATAACAAATACTCGGTATGATGTATAACAGTATTATATGACAGGGTAAATACTAAAAATGTATAAACAATTATCTCATAATAACAATGTAATAGATTGAACATTAAACATTGTTTTTACAACTTCCAAAAGTTTTATTAATCAAAAGTTTACATGAAGTTTAATGCATATGATTACAAGGTTGTAAACTCAAGAAAATTCTATCCTATGGCTGCTCTGGCTCTTTAATAATAATGCCCTTTCCAGATTGAATCTTTGCTTGAACTGGAGCATCATTGTCATCAGCAGGCTTATTTCCCTTAAGATCTTTCTTTTTCTGTTCTTCAGCCCTTATCTTTTGTCTCTCAAAATAATGATAAGGCTTAGGGAAATACTTGCTAGGCTCCTGTGTATTAGGAGGTAGCTTCCCTAATTTAGCCTTCCTTCTGTATTGTACAATGGCCTCTTGCCTAGCCTTATATTTTTTCCATTCCTGGTCAGAATACCATTTTCCCCTCTCTAGGAAATTATCCTTTGCAGCATTCCAAGCAGTCAATATGATATTCCTAGAGGTTGGGCTCCATTGCTCAAAATCAGGCCTTAACTCTGCCTGTTCTCTGAACCTCTTCTTAGATAATTGAGCTTCTTGCTCCTTTAATAATGCCTCTTGCTCTTTTAATATTGCCTCTGGCATAGGCTGTACTACTTTCTTAATAATAATATTCTGATTACCCTCAGGAGGGCTATACATGTTGAAATTTGTGAAGTGGAAGTGGGTGACGGGACACGCCGCGCGGCCTGTGGCGGACATCTTTGGAGGACTGGGCGGACTAGGTGGACTGAGGTTTGCGGCCTGGTGAAAAGTCTGGTGGAAGCCGGCTGTGTTCTGAGCGGGTTATTGCATGGAGTCTGCGGTTTAGTGCGGCCTGGTATCTGCGGATAGAGAGGCTTGCGGACTGATGCTTTGCTCAGTGGTCGCGGGTGCAAGCTTGCACTGTTGGCGGGTTGGTTCGAGTTCGCGGGAAGCCTTGCGGACTGGTGTGTCCGCGGTTTGGGCTGTTGCGGACTGGGCCTTGAGCTTGGCTGAGGCCTTGTCGAGCTCAGGTGTTGCAGCAGGTCTTGCTGTGGAGACCGGTTGGCGGACTGGTGTTGGAGTCCGGGAGGTAGCTGCTGTGTTGGACAAGTGCGAGGAGCTCGCGGACTGGTTGCGGTCTGTGCTAGGGTGTTTGGCGGACGGGACTTTGTGTCCGCCATGCTCGCACTGGCCCTTGATGGTTTTGGACTTGGTCACATTTGGTGTCAAGTTCATGGTGTCCGCCGTATCCGCGAAGTCCGCTGTGACCGGGAGGACTATCGCTGTCTGCCTTTGGTCGTAGACTTGTGGTGGATTGAGGTGTGAGTCTTGCGGACTGCCTCGGGTTGGTGCGGACAGCCATTGAAGAGGGTTTGCTGTCCTGAAGCAGTTGGAGCTTTGTGGGCTGGTTCCTTGTCCGCTTAGCTTGGGCGGACTGGAGAGGGTTCGTCAACGGTTGCCGTGCTCCTGGCAGTTTCCTTGGTATCCGGCTAAGTCCATGCGGACTCAGCGGACGGTGGTTGTATTCGCGCGGACTGAGGGTGGTGTCGCTATCTCTTGGGCGGTGACCACACTCCTCCCCTTGCCTATAAATAGGACCCCCCTGGCACATCTACAGTAACCTAAGTAACTTGTGTGAACAGTAAGTTGGGGTGTGCGAAGTGCTGCGGTCTGTGTTTGTCAGTCCGCGCGGATTGTTTCAGGCTGACGGTTTGCTGTGTGCAGGTCGCGCGGATAACTTCAAGGAGCCAGGAGTTTGGCTGTGACTTCGGTCAGTGCTTGGAAGTGTGCGGTCTCTGCGGACTCAGCAGGAGGTCGCTCTGCGGCTTGTCAGTTCTGTTTCATCTTTTCCAGCTTCAATAACCTGTCCGCCGGTTTCAGGCGGGTAGGGGAGTTCCTCAGTTCGGGTTCAGCAGGAGGCGAATAACGGTCTGTCCGCGCGGCCTCGCGGTCTCGGCGGACTCCGTGGTATTCGGCGGATTGCAGCATAGCTTGGGCGAGCTCAGCAGTCTCGGCGGTCTCGGCGACCTCGCGGTCTCGGCGGACTGGAGTGCTGTCCGCCCGGCTTGTTTTTTGGTTCTTTCTGTTTACAGCTGTAATACTAGCGAAATCATGTCTCGCTATGTATGCCTCGGATTGTAAAGAAGTGAATGCATAATAAGACCTTCTTGTGCTTCCATTGTTTTGTTGGGTGCAACCTCTAGTCCTTGGGTTTTCCGCAGGTTCAGCGTGCGAACTGGGTAGTTCCGAAGATATTAATTTGGTGTTTGGGCTATCTTGCTGACCACGTTGAGAAAATTTAACATGGTATCAGAGCCAGGTTTCTGAGGTTGCGGTGGTTCAATTGCGTGAGCGGAGGTCAACCAGCGTTGTTACTCAGTGATTGAGTGGTGATCAACCTGTGTTGTTGCTCGGAGCTGCTGAAGGGTACCAACAGGTGGTTGCAATGGAAGGAAGCTTAGCAAGAGGTCTGGGCATTGAACTCTTAACGCCGACTAACTACAAGAAGTGGAAGTCGTGCATGAAGAGTTATCTTCTGGGCGAGGAGCTGTGGGAAGTTGTCGGTGGAGACGACAGACAGGAAGTTACTGCTGCTTTCGGTACTGCTGAACAGGTGAGGCTCTGGAGAAGAACTAATGCTAAGGCAGAGTTCGTTCTGAAGAGAGCTGTCTCTCCGGAACTGTTTGATCACATCATTGGATGTGAGTCGGCTACTGATATTTGGACAACCATTGATGAGTTGTTCAATAGGAAGAATGTGGCGCGGCTGCAGTTCCTGGAGAATGAGTTGGCCAGGGCAACTCAGGGAGACCTTTCCATCTCCAAGTACTTATTAAAGATGAAGAGCTTGTGTGCTGAGCTGTCGGCACTGGATCCTGATGAGCCTATCTCTGAGGCAAAGATGAAGAGGCACATTATCCGCGGCTTGCGGAAGGAGTATGTGGCTTTTGTTACATCTGTTCAAGGGTGGGCTACTCAGCCGTCGTTGCTGGAGCTGGAGAATCTGCTTGCCTCGCAGGAGAGCTTAGCAAGGCAGATGGCTGGAGTGAATCTGAATCAGGAAGGCAGCGAGGCTCTCTTCTCAGGCAAGAAGAAGGGATGGGAAGGGAAGAAGAAGAAGAAGGTGCAGGCCGCTGGTGAAAAGGAGACTTCAACTTCGTATCCGCCGGAGAGGAGCAATGCTCCTAAGGACTGGAAGAAGAATCTGAAGTGCTACCGGTGTCATCAGCGAGGGCACTTCAAGCGGGACTGCAAGGTCAAACTGCAGCCTGGGCATGCTGCGGGAAAGGAGGAAGCTTGCTCGCGAAGTGAAGAAGCAGAATGGGGAGGAGCTTTCATGACGGGCACTTGTGTCCGGGCCTTATCTACTGAGGACTTCAACAGCGAGTGGATCATCGACTCCGGGTGTGGTCATCACCTCACCGGAGACAAGTCGAAGTTCACCTCCATGCAGGCTTACTTAGGTAATGAAGCTATTATCACTGCTGATAATACTGTTTATGCAGTAGAGAAGGAGGGGGTCGTGTCTTTGGGTAGTGATCAGGGGCCACTCACGTTAAGGAGTGTGTATCACGTGCCGGGCATGAAGAAGAACCTCTTCTCGGTGACCAATGCGGTGGACGCTGGGTATCACATTCTGTTTGGGCCAACAGACGTGAGGTTCCTTCGCAACGTATCAGCGGTAAAGGCTGATGTTGCTCATGTTGGGAGAAGGGTGAAGAACTTGTTTGTTCTTTCCACCAGTGCCTATGTTGATAGGATGAGAGCCAATGATAGTGCGGCTATCTGGCATGAGAGGCTGGGGCATGTTGGCATGGACAAGCTAAAGGCAATGGCGAGTAGAAGTCTGGTGAGGGGGTTGCCGATGTTGTCCTCCTTTGGTGATGGGCATGTTTGTGCGGGCTGTCAATACGGTAAGACACATCGCCTTCCGTTTGATAAATCTCAAACAAGGAGCAAGAAACCATTGGAGTGTATTCATGGTGACCTGATGGAACCGACGGTTACTGCCAGCCTTGGTGGAAGCAAATACATGCATGTCTTGGTTGATGACTACTCAAGGTATACTTGGGTGTACTTCTTAAAGGAGAAGTCGGAAGCCTTCCGTTTGTTCGTGGAGTTTAAGGAGTTGGTAGAAGGCCGGCTTGGCTTGCGGATTAAGAAGTTTAGAACTGATAACGGGGGGAGTTTGTCTCTTCCGATTTTTCTAACTTCTGCAGGAAGCACGGGATCCAACGAGAGCTTACTTGTGCTCACACTCCACAACAAAATGGGGTAGCGGAGCGGAAGATCCATCATTTGACGGAAACCTGCAAATGCTGGCTGCATGCGAAAGATATCCCGAGGTCCTTTTGGGCGGAGGGAATGTCTTGTGCTGCTTATGTTATCAACCGGATGCCACTCAGCCCTATCAACATGAAGACTCCTATTGAGCTGTTGCTGAAGGAGAAGCCGAGTGTTGGACACCTTAGGGTGTTCGGTTCAACTTGCTACGTGCATGTCCCGGATGCTTCACGGACAAAGCTGGATGCGAAGGCAAGGAAACTTGTCTTTGTTGGCTACGATGAACGGAAGAAGGGATGGAAATGCATGGACCCTGTGACGAAGAAGTTCGTGGTGTCAAGAGACGTAGTCTTTGACGAGCTGACATCATATGGAGGTGGCTCGGTGGAGCTTACCGGAAGTAGCAAGGTTGAGGAAGCACCGGTGGAGGCTGCTGAAGGCTTGGAAGAGGAGCTTGCTGTTTCACCAGCAGCTCCTGTTGCTTCGAACTCCGAGGCTGAGCCTTCTGGCTCAGGAAGCAGGGGGAGTACTGCTCAATGCTTGCCCCAGGTAGGAGTGGAGCCTAAAGAAGCAACGGAAGCCGTGAGCAAGGAGCCGTGTCTTCGGAGATCGAAGAGAGTGGTTAAGCCACCGGCTCGGTACTGTGATGGGAATGCAGTGAGCTTTGTCTCCTGCTTCTTTGCAGGTCCTCTGGATGAGCGAGAGCCTGCAAACTTCAACGAGGCCACTGGAGTGAAGGAGTGGGATGATGCCATGAAGGAAGAGATTGATGCTCTGAAAAAGAATGAAACCTGCGACCTTGTGCCCAAGGTTGATGGCGTTACTCCGGTTACTTGCAAGTGGGTGTATAAGTTGAAGAAGAAGGCTGATGGGAGCATTGATCGGTTCAAGGCTCGCCTGGTCGCAAGAGGATTCTCACAGCAGTATGGAGAAGACTATGAGGAGACATTCAGTCCAGTTGCGAAGATGACGTCTGTAAGAGTGGTGATCGCCTTGGCTGCTAGCAAGGGATGGAGGTTGTGGCAACTCGATGTGAAGAATGCTTTTCTTTACGGAGAGATTGACAAGGACATCTTCATGGATCAGCCGCTTGGTTTCGTCTCTGAGAAGCATCCGGACTATGTCTGCAAACTCAGGAAGGCTCTCTATGGGTTGAAGCAAGCTCCTCGAGCGTGGTATGGGAAGATTGCAGAGTACTTGCAATTCTGTGGATACCTGGCTTCTAACTCGGATTCTAGCTTGTTCGTCAAGAAGAAGGGATAGCTAAGAGTGTTGGTCCTACTGTATGTGGATGACATGATCATCACAGGGAACTCGGAGGAGGAAGTAGCAAGGCTCAGGGGAGAGCTTGCTATACGCTTTGAGATGAAAGACTTGGGAGAGTTGCATCACTTTCTTGGTCTGGAAGTGGAGAGGAAGGAGTGCGGGGTTCTCATTAGCCAGAAAGGGTATGCTGATTGCATTATGAAGCGGTTTGGCATGAGCGAAGGGAAGAAGTGCTCTACTCCACTGGAATCTGGGCTGAAGCTTCGACGGGATGAGGGAAGGGTTCTTCATGATCCCTTGGTGTTCAGGGCTCTTGTTGGGAGCTTGATTTACCTGACGATTACTAGGCCGGATATCGCTTATGCTGTTGGCCGAGTAAGTCGGTATATGGCTGAACCAAGGCAATCTCATCTAGTGGCGGCGAAGGGAATTCTGAAGTATGTCAAGGTGACTTCTGAGATGGGACTCCTCTATGGAAGGGATGCGGAGTTTGCGTTGCTCGGGTACACGGATGCTGACTATGGCGGTGATTCGGATGATCGAAGGTCTACTTCTGGTTATGTGTTCACTTGCGGTTCAGCTAGCATCTCGTGGTGTAGCAAGAAGCAGGACTCGGTGTCAGTTTCAACCACGGAGGTGGAGTATAAGGCTTCGGCCTTGGCTGCTCGGGAAGCCGTTTGGTTGAGGAGGCTTATAGAGGATGTTCATGAAGAAGTGCAAGGGCCTACTTTACTCCGGGGTGACAATGAGAGTGCTCTCAAACTGGTAAACAATCCAGTGTGTCACGCCAGGACCAAGCATATAGAGATTGATCACCACTTCATCAGGGAGAAGGTGTTAGAGGTGTCTCTGCTGGTCGGGCATGTTCGGAGTGAAGATAATTTTGCTGACATCTTCACGAAGCCACTGTCGAAGGGGCCCTTTGAACGCTTGCGCAGCTTGCTGGGCTTGGTCACCACTTCTCACTTCAAGGGGGAGTATTGAAATTTATGAAGTGGAATTGGGTGACGGGACAAGCCGCGCGGCCTGTGGCGGACAGCTTTGGCGGACTGGGCGGACTGGGCGGACTGAGGTTTGCGGCCTGGTGAAAATTCTGGTGGAAGCCGGCTGTGTTCTGAGCGGGTTGTTGCATGGAGTCCGCGGTTTGGTGCGGCCTGGTATCTGCGGATAGAGAGGCTTGCGGACTGATGCTTTGCTCAGTGGTCGCGGGTGCAAGCTTGCGCTGTTGGCGGGTTGGTTCGAGTTCGCGGGAAGCCTTGCGGACTGGTGTGTCCGCGGTTTGGGCTGTTGCGGACTGGGCCTTGAGCTTGGCTGAGGCCTTGTCGAGCTCAGGTGTTGCAGCATGTCTTGCTGTGGAGACCGGTTGGCGGACTGGTGTTGGAGTCCGGGAGGTAGCTACTGTGTTGGACAAGTGCGAGGAGCTCGCGGACTGGTTGCGGTCTGTGCTAGGGTGTTTGGCGGACGGGACTTTGTGTTCGCCATGCTCGCACTGGCCCTTGATGGTTTTGGACTTGGTCACATTTGGTGTCAAGTTCATGGTGTCCGCCGTATCCGCGAAGTCCGCTGTGACCGGGCGGACTGTCGCTGTCTGCCTTTGGTCGTGGACTTGTGGCGGATTGAGGTGTGAGTCTTGCGGACTGCCTCGGGTTGGTGCGGACAGCCATTGAAGAGGGTTTGCTGTCCTGAAGCAGTTGGAGATTTGCGGGCTGGTGCCTTGTCCGCTTAGCTTGGGCGGACTGGAGAGGGTTCGTCAACGGTTGCCGTGCTCCTGGCGGTTTCCTTGGTATCCGGCTAAGTCCATGCGGACTCAGCGGACGGTGGTTGTATTCGCGCGGACTGAGGGTGGTGTCGCTATCTCTTGGGCGGTGACCACACTCCTCCCCTTGCCTATAAATAGGACCCCCCCTGGCACATCTACAGTAACCTAAGTAACTTGAGTGAACAGTAAGTTGGGGTGTGTGAAGTGCTGCGGTCTGTGTTTGTCAGTCCGCGCGGATTGTTTCAGGCTGACGGTTTGATGTGTGCAGGTCGCCCGGATAACTTCAAGGAGCCAGGAGTTTGGCTGTGACTTCGGTCAGTGCTTGGAAGTGTGCGGTCTCTGCGGACTCAGCAGGAGGTCGCTCTACGGCTTGTCAGTTCTGTTTCATCTTTGCCAGCTTCAATAACCTGTCCGCCGGTTTCAGGCGGGTAGGGGAGTTCCTCAGTTCGGGTTCAGCAGGAGGCGAATAACGGTCTGTCCGCGCGGCCTCGCGGTCTCGGCGGACTCCGTGGTATTCGGCGGATTGCAGCATAGCTTGGGTGAGCTCAGCGGTCTCGGCGGTCTCGGCGACCTCGCGGTCTCGGCGGACTGGAGTGCTGTCCGCCCGGCTTGTTTTTTGGTTCTTTCTGTTTACAGCTGTAATACTAGCGAAATCATGTCTCGCTATGTATGCCTCGGATTGTAAAGAAGTGAATGCATAATAAGACCTTCTTGTGCTTCCATTGTTTTGTTGGGTGCAACCTCTAGTCCTTGGGTTTTCCGCAGGTTCAGCGTGCGAACTGGGTAGTTCCGAAGATATTAATTTGGTGTTTGGGCTATCTTGCTGACCACGTTGAGAAAATTTAACAATACATAGATTGTACCTCCTGATGTATCATGTAAAAATCAGCTGGAGGGTAGATCACCTGAGCTACTTCAGCTTGTTCTCCTCCAAAATAGGCAGGATTTATCCCAGATTCTGCAACATTATCAACATCACACAAAGGTGGATATCCAAGGGTAGCTCTGATGCTGTTTGAAACCCATTTAGCATGGTCAAAGCCTGCTTTGACTAGTATCCTCTCCCCCTTTATGACTTCTCTTTTTATATGATCCCTAAGATCATCTTTCTGAAATCTGATTTGAGCATTCAAATAGTTAACTCCATCTTTATAAAAAGATTTTAAACTTTCAAGCTTGTTAGTAATTGCCTTTTGAGAATCTTTAATAGCAGTTTGAACAACAGTGAGGCTTTCTTGTAATTGCTTGTCAAATTTAGCCTTGGCAGTAGTACTTGCTGCAGTCTAAGCAGCTGCAAGATTCTGCATTTCAGTTACTATCACATTATGTGATTCAGTTAAATTGTCATTCATTCTAATCTGGTTTTCCAGGACATATCCTTATTTCACTGCCAGGTTATCAACTTGTGTCTTTATCTGCTCTTGATGTGTAGCCAGATATACCACTGCAATGCCTCCTTTATGAAAACAATCAGTCATTTCTTTCTTATTTTGATTGACTTCAAATCTAATAGATTTTATATCTTGAGCCAGATCAAATTGAAGGGATTTATGTCCTTCATCCATATATTTTTCTAGAGCCTGCCTTTGCTCATCCATCTTAATTTGCAAAGCCACCAACAAAGAGCTGTAATCAGGTGTTGGGGCAGGCTGAGGAGTAATTGTTTGCAGAGCCTTCTTGTAGGTCTGGCTTCTCCTTTTGAAAACCTGTAACTTTCTTTTCTTAGCTCTAGCAGCCTCTTCATCTTCAGAGTCAAATGTACTAGCAATCTCTACTCTATCCTTTGGAGTAGGGGGCAATTCCTTCTCTGCCCTTGGTAGCTCCTCAGCATTCCTTTGCTCCTCAGTTTCTTTTCTAGCAGACTCTTCCTGAAATTCTACATGCTCCTCCTCAATATTAGATGTCTCCCCCTCAATAGTTGCTTTCTCTCCCTCAAAATCAGTCTGCAATAAATCAGGGAATAGCTCTTCTAGTGTAAACTCATGTTGAGGTTGTACAGGAGAATCTCTTATCTCATGAGCATTTTCAGCAACTGATGTGTCTTCCATGACCACATCCTGTGGTTGACTATGTACCTGAGTTTGCTGATCAACATCAAGTAATGAGTCAGTCAATACTTCATCCTCAATATTGAAAATAGATTGATTAATTTCATTGATTACCTCAAGAATTGTTTGGGTAGCGAGTTCACTATCCAAGTGAGTGGATTCTTCCACATGTTGTGGCTCCCCCTAGAGTGGATCCAGGTGAATAGGGCTAACTGATGGTAGCTCCCACTGCCTCTGGTCATCTAATTGTCTTGCTGGTGACTGTCCAACATTGCCATCCTCTCCATCATCAGAACTAAAAACCACTTGCTCCTCTAAGCTACTTGAGGATTCAGGAGCCACAATGGCTTTCTTCTTCTTCTTTTGAGGTGTTTCCTTTTCTGGAGTTGGCTTTTCCTTTGTCAACACTCTATCCCACCTTGAGATAATCCTAAGATCAATTCTCCTCATATGATTTATCTTAGAACCAGCAGCTTGGTTCATCACTTCAGGGATACTTCCAGCTAAGTATAAACTCAGAATCCTACCCAGATTAGGCTTCTTCAGACTTTCCTTTATCTTATCAAACATTACTACTGACCAATCAGTTTTGATTTTGAAAATTATCCTTGTCATCAAACTGAACATGTGAGCTGATATCCTATCATGCACACCAGGTTTGCTCAGTATCACCTTCGCAACTATTTCAGACAAGAACTTGCCCTGCATGTTCATGCCTTTCCTGTTGAAAACTGATCCAATCTTCATGCTTGACTCAAGTCCACACCATTCCAGTGCCTCCCTTGTCTTTGATGTAGGTACATCTTCCTCTTCTTTAGTTCTAGGGAGATGTAGAACTTTTCTTAGAACTTTTTGGGTGATCTTGACTTTTGCCCCATGAACTTTGGACTTAATGTTCAGGCCAGTTTCATCAAGAGTAGCTGCATGAAAGAATTTGAGGACCTCCTTCTTCTATATCTTGATTGGTTCTAAAACAAGATATTCTAATCCAGTCTCTGCAACTAGGGTTACCACACCTTGGATTTCTAGTTCCGCGTCATCAAAGGCATGTCGCACGAGCTCATAACCTTCATTGATGTTCTCTTCTAGCTTGGTCGCCATTAGGGTTGGAAGAAATTTTGAATTTAGAGAAGAGAGATGTCGACACACAAGTTTGCTTTCGAAACTTTGGTGAGCGTGTCGACAAACAATGGTGAAGACCTATTTATACCTTTCTAAAATCGAAGGTGAAAAGGCACGTCAAAATACTTGAAATGTGTCGACGCTGTTGAAAAGTGTCGACACTTACTTCTAATGTCTCGACAACTATGTGTCGACACAAATATAGTCGACAGAATATATGTGTCGACCCTTATACATCCCAGCTCGACGATTAGTCGAGACTCTACTTGATGAATTCAGTGTAAATCCTAAGTGTCGACAACACCCTGGATGTGTCGACACCTACTCTGCATGTGTCGACACTAATTCTCTGAAGTTCCGACACTGACTGTCTAGATGTGTCGACACCACTACTATGTGTCGACAAAGACAACTCTGTGTGTCGACACCATTTTACTTAGCCAATTTTATAAACTATTCTAAGTTTAACATTCCTAATTTAATTTTGAAATTATTGAATTTGGTTTCATCCAGGGGCTTAGTAAACATATCAGTTATCTGACTTTCTATCTTAACATATTCTATTGAAATGTCTCCTTTTTCTACATGTTCTCTAAGAAAATGGTATTTAATTTCTATGTGCTTAGTCCTACTATGGGAGACATGATTATTTGCAATAGAAATGACACTTGTAGAATCACAAAATAAAGGTGTTCTACTTACTTGAATACCATAGTCTTCTAGCTGGTTTTTAATCCATAAAAGTTTTGCACAGCAGCTTCCTGCAGTAACATATTCTGACTCAGCTGTGGAGATGGCCACACTGGTCTGCTTCTTGCTACTCCATGACACCAGCCTTACACCTAGAAATTGACAGGTTCCTGTAGTACTCTTCCTATCTTCCTTGCACCCTGCAAAATCTACATCTGAATAACCTGTCAGTATAAAATCTCCATCCCTAGGGTTCCAAAGGCCTAGATAAGGTATGCCCTTAAGATATCTCAAAATCCTTTTGACTGCTGTCAGATGAGATTCTTTAGGGCAAGTTTGGAACCTAGCACAGACACATGTAGCATATATGATATCTGGTCTACTAGTAGTCAAATACAGTAGGGAGCCAACTATCCCTCTATACAAAGTTTCGTCTACAGGTTTCCCTGCATCATTTTTGCTTAGAGACATGCTTGACCCCATAGGAGTTTTCATGCTAGTGGATGATTCCATACCATACTTCTTTATTAACTCTAGGGTGAACTTAGACTAGCATATGGACAAGCCATCTTCAGTCTGTCTAACTTGGAGACCCAAGAAGAACTTAAGTTCCCCCATACTGCTCATTTCAAATTATCCTTGCATAGGTTTTGCAAATTTTCTGCAAAGACTACTTTCTGTAGACCCAAATATTATGTCATCTACATATATTTGGACTAAGATAATCTTGCCTCTGGATTCCCTAAGAAATAGAGTCTTGTTTATTTTCCCCCTTGAGAATTTGTTCTCAATGAGGAAACTAGACAGAGTTTCATACCAAGCCCTTGGGGCTTGTTTTAACCCATACAAAGCCTTCCTAAGTCTATATACATAATGAGGTTTAAGAGAATCAACAAAACCTGATGGCTGCTCTACATAGACTTCTTCCTTCAGATTTCCATTCAAAAAAGCTGACTTAACATCCATTTGATATACCTTGAACCCTTGATATGTTGCATAGGCAAGGAACATCCTTATTGCTTTCAGTCTTGCTACTGGAGCAAAGGTTTGATCAAAATCAATACCTTCTTCATGCCTATATCCCTTTCCAACAAGTCTAGCTTTATTCTTTATGATGATTTCATTCTCATCTAACTTGTTCCTAAAGATCTACTTAGTTCCAATAATGTTGTGGTCCTTTGGTTTAGGAACTAGCTCCCAGACCTTGCATCTTTTGAATTGATTCAGCTCCTCTTGCATGGCCTCAATCCAATGAGGGTCTAGGATTGCTTCTTCAAACTTCTTTGGTTCCACTTGGGATAGGAAGCTGAAGTAAAGAACTGTACTTAGATTTCTGCTCCTTATTTGCACCCCTTGTCTGGGATCTCCAATTATTTGATTGGCTGGATGATCCTTTAAGTGTATATTTGCTGGAGGCAGCCTGTCTTCAGGTTGTACACCTTCAGTCTCTTCATTTAGCTGCTCCTCTTAGTCTTCTCCAGCATCAGGAGTATCTTGTACTCCCCTTGGACAACAGCCACCATCTTCCACTTACTGACTTGCAGAAGAACCTTCTGTTAAGGTAAGCTTGTCCATTCTCTCAGTTACACCTGTGGAGCTGCAAACACTTCTTGGCAATTCACAGTTAATGAGTCTAGCTTCATCAAAAACTACATATACAGACTCTTCTACAACTTGAGTAATCAAGTTGTAGACCCTATAAGCCTTACTATTGTTGTTGTACACAACAAAGATCCCCTCTTGGGATTTGGCAGCAAACTTAGTTAGATAAGACTTTCCATTGTTAAGGATATATCACTTACAACCAAAGATCCTGAAATAGGATAAATTTGGTTTTCTGCCCATCACAATCTCATAGGGGGTCTTCTTGTGACTCTTGGTGATAGTAGTCCTATTGATCACATGACAAGCAGTATTTACTGCCTCAGCCCAGAAATATTCTGGGAGAGAAGTGTCACTCAATAGGGTTCTACCAGCCTCTATCAAGGTTCTATTCTTCCTTTCAGCAATACCATTTTACTGAGGTGTTGTAGGTGAAGAAAATTCTTGAAAAATCCCAAACTCTTCACACAGTTTGTCATACTTTCAGACTGAAATTCAGTGTCATGGTTACTTCTGATTTTGACCACTGTACTGTCCAATTCATTCTGAATTTGTTTAACAAAACTATATAAGATACTTGGGGTTTCAAATTTTTGTCTAAGGAAGAACACCCAGGAAAACCATGAATAGTAATCTACAACCACAAATGTGTAGACCTTCCTACCTAGGCTGTGAACTGGCATAGGACCAAAAAGATTCATATGCAAGAGGTATAGACACCTCACAGAATCCTTGTTCTCAAGGCTATGAAAGGTGAATCTGGTCTACTTGCCTTTTTGACAAGCTGAGCATATCCCATCCTTTATACACTTAACCTGAGGACCATTCCTCACTAACTCTTTGCTAAAGAGTTGACCAATTATCTTATAGTTAAGATGAGCCAGCCTCTTGTGCCATTTAACACAATGTGAGACTTTCTCATCAGCTATAAGACAAATAGGAGAAACATTGTTCTCACATACAAAGTCAAGACAATAGACATTTCTCTTCCTATATCCAGTCAGAATGATCTTTTGATCACTTGACCTTTTGATATGACAACCATCCTTGACAAATGAGATGTCATATCCTAAATCACTCAGCTGACTTATGCTAATGAGGTTATGTTTCAAACCCTTTACATAAGCCACTTGATTAATTGTAATTTGATTACTAGAAATGTTACCAAAGCCTTTGATGATTCCTTTTTCTGAACCACCAAAGGTAACTTTAGGTCCATCCTTGATAGGTGTATAGTCCTTCAGCAATCCCCTAGTTCCAGTCATGTGCCTGGAACATCCAATGTCCAAGTCCAATATAGGGGCATGGCCACTTGGACTCACCTGTAAAACAGATTAGTTAACCTTAGAACCCAAATAATTCTTGGGTCCTTGGTGCAGGTTAGTCTGACCTTTAACAAACTACCTGTAGTTGTTCTAGCAGGCAGTTTGCTACTCTCCTTGACACTTGAATTGTGTTAACAATCTATGGCAAAGTGGCCTATCTTGCCACAACACCAGCACTCAAACCTGTTGTACCTTTGTTTAGGTACAACCCTGGCTGAATTATCTACTACAGGCTTCTTGTTTATTGTTGGGGCTTTGCCCTTAGATTTGGACCTAGCTATCCAGGCAGGTTTTGTAAACCCCAATCCAGTCTTACCCTTTTGAGGAACAAACTCATCTATCAAAGGTAAAACAGATTTTGGTTTAGAAAACTTGCTACAATCTCTCTCTCCTTCTGAAGTCTAGCCTCCAGATTTCTAATTTGATCATTCTTAAATGTAATAGTACCCATCTGAATAACAGTAATGTTCTTCAGTCTGACTATTTCACTCAGTTTCTGATCAAACAACTTGTCTGAATCAGCAGCAGCCAATTTAAGACTAGCAATCTCCTTTGCCTGAGTTTTGGCAAAGGTTTTGCTTTTCTTAAAGGCATGCAACAAGTCCCTATATTCATCAATTAACTGATGAATATCTCCTTCAGATTTAGACCCACCCACATCACTTGATGCAGATGTATCTGACTCTGACTCAGTACTAGAAATTGAACTAGAAGAACAACTTTGTACCTTACTTGGTCCAGGCTGATCCTGGATCTTGTCTTCTTCAGATAAGGCCATCAGTCCCTTGCACTGATTGTCCTCATGCTCATAAATTGAGTTCATTAGCTGCATGAACTCATCTTCTTCCTCTTCAGCAAATAATCCAATATAGGCTTCAGCTTCTGATTCTGTTTCTGAAGATGACTGATCAGTCAGACTCTTATCTTTCTTAACAACAAAGGACCTTTCCTTTTTGCCCTTAAATTGAGTCTTCTTTTTGTCAGCTGACTCCTTTCTCTTTTTAGGACAGTCAGCCACTACATGTCCCTGTCTATTGCAGCAATAGCACACAATCTTTGAAGATGTAGCTTTGCTTGGCTTGGACCTGCTTCTGTCATTTCTTGATGACTTCCTTTTCTGATAGTAGTCAACTTTTGGCTGAGAAGTAGAAGGCTTCGAACTCCACTGCTTCTTCTTCAGAAACTTTTGAAAATGCCTAGTAAAAGCAGCAAAGTCTTCATCACTTTCACTGCTAACTGAATTCTTGCTATCTGAATTTTCTATGACAGTCTCTGCAACTATTTGAGGTGGAGATGGAGACTTGCTTCTATACTTCCTAGTGGCTTCAGTCTTGAAGGCCACAGCTCTTTCCTTGTGCTCCACTCTAGTAGTCTTCTCTTCCTCCTTTCTAGCCAATAACTGCATCTCATAAGATAACAGTTTTCCAAACAAAGTTGGAGGTGGTATGTCAGCTAGTTTGGCCACTTCCCTAATGGCACAAATCTTGGTGTCCCAGTCCTTGGTCGGGGATCTTAAGAACTTGTCATTCAGCTCATAGTTGCTGAATTCTCTTCCATAGGACATCAATTCATTGACTATCCTATAGAACTTCTTGTAACATTCAGTAATGCTATCAGACTTTCCTTGTCTGAAGCTTTCATATTCCTGATTTAACAAAGACTTCCTGTCTTATCTTACTTCTTATGATCCCTCCATGTAAACTATTAATGTGTCATACATTTCTTTAGAGGTTTTACAATGAATTAAGTTCTGAAATGTTGCATCATCAATTGCACTAACAATTATATTCTGGCCTCTCTTGTCCATAGTGGCCAGAATAATTTCATCTTTAGTCATTTCAGAAAAGTCCTTAGGAGTTTTCTGATTTGCATCCAGAATAGATATCTTCATTGGCACATATGGGCCCTCTTTGACTGTAATGTATATCCTTGGGTGAGATGCTTCCATAAAGAATCTAACCCTTTCTTTCCAAATGCCAAATATCTCTTTTCTACATATTGGCAATTTCATGGACCCTAGCTCTTTGTGATTCTCACTAGAACCCATTTTCTTGATTCTTGGTTGTTCTGAATCTGCCTACAGGATCTTACTCAGACTATTATGTCCCTTTTTGAGTAACCTCGCTTCGATACCACTTGAAAGAAATAGTGCCTAACCACCTAGAGTGGGGGGGGGGGGTGAATAGGTGTACTTTTCTTTTTAATTTTAAGGCAGAAATTCTGTACAGCAAATGCAATTCTACAACTATCACAACGCAACAACCACAAAAACAAACATACACATAGTGAACACAGTATTTATAGTGGTTCCCCAAGGTCTGGGTACATTCACTTTCCCCCTTCGCCTATCTAGTACAGTACTAGATTCGGCCTAACTTCAGCACTTCTCCTCAGATCCTCAGATCTTACAGCTCAGAACCCCAAACAGGTTCCTACAACTCAGAGTGTCCCCACTCCTATAACTCAGGCACAAAGCCCTACCACTAAGTCTTCAACAAAACCTACACTCAGAGAACAAAGTCTCCTACAACTCAGGCACAAGGCCCTACCTCAGCCTTCAGCAAGACCTACACTCAGATCACACAGTCTCCTACACTCAGCCTTTATAAAATAGGCTTACAGCTCAGATCTATACAAGATCCTACAGAAATTTGATTATACAAAAAGTAATTAACCACAACTCTGAAAGAGAGAGATGAGTTGACTGGATTCTTGATGAGTTCTTGGAAGAACTTGGCAGAGATCAACCTCCCTTGGCTTTCTTCAAAGCTTCTTGAATTATAAATCAGTAGGGTTGAATCTCCTGTGAAGATGATCTTCAATCAACTTCTGTCTTGAGATTCAGATCTCAATCTGAATCTTACTTTGCAGCCTGGTTCAGCAGCTGCTCTTCTTAGAAGGAGCTCTCTCTCTCCAACTTCTTAGATCTTATGTTGAAGGTCTTCTTCTTTTGTGTTGTTGGATCTCTTGATTAATTGTGATCCTTCTCTTATTGTGATTCCTCCCCCTCTGTTGAAGGATAAAGGTCTTTATATAGTCTTCCTCCAAGGTAACCGGCTGATCCGGTTTCTGACAACCTTCTAACGGCTCTGACAGTTGCAGTTGACCGGTTGAAATGGCAGCTGTCAAGTCATCCAGTCACTTCTTGAAATCACTGTCACTGTCTGAAAGTGTCGAGACAGATAGTCATTATGTGTCGACACAAATAGACCAAGTGTCTACACAAGTAGACTAAGTGTAGACACTAGCCTTGATGGTGTCGACACAACTCCTTGTGTTGTTATGACAGCTTCTCGACACTGCTTCTTCAGAATATGTCGACACTGATTCTGTGTGTCGACACAAGCCTTCTGTTGAATGTGTCGACACTGATTCTGTGTGTCGACACAAATACTTCTTCTTTAATACTTAGTTGAATTCTGCTGTGTGTCGACACAACTCCTTTGTGTCGACACAAGCCTTCTTGTGTTGAAACTTGCTGAGTGTCGACACATCTCCTTTGTGTCGATACATGCCTTCATGTGTTGAAACTTGCTGAGTGTCGACGCATCTCCTTTGTGTTGACACAAGTACTTTAACTTTGTTGAAGTTTGCTGAGTGTCGACACAGCCTCCTGGTGTCGACGCATTTGATGTCGACAAAGTTTCTCTGGGTGTCGACACTGCCTCTAAGTGTCGACACATATTATGTTGACAATTCTTCACTGTGTGTCGACACTGCCTGTATGTGTCGACACTTTTCTTCTGGTGTCGACTCTGTCATTCCTGGTGTCGACACAATTACTCCAAGTGTCGGCATAGCTTCTCTAGGTGTCGACACAAACCTTCATAAGTGTCGACACTTCACCTCTAGGTGTCGACACATGGACTTAGAATTTTTCCTGTAATCCTGTAGTTACTTAACCTGCACAAATAAACTCAAAACACATCAAATACACCTTGATGTATATCATTGGTTAGGGTGAGGCTTCTTCAAATCAGGTACATATATTCCAATGTATCCAACATCAAGCCATCCAAGGTTTCCTCCTCCTCAAGACCTTCTAGGAGCACTAGGGCAGTAACAACCACTCCTCCACCTCCAGAAGATGTCCTTCCCTCCACCAGAATCCCTTCACCTCCTCCACAACAACAACCATTCTCAATTATCCCACATACTTCACCTCTTCCACCACCATATCCTCCACATTATCCCGTAGTTATTCATGAGGAAATTCCCTCTCCACCTCCTCAATCTCCAACACAAACTTATATCTCTGACATACCATCTACCTCACAACCTTCCTTCAATCTTCTGTCTCCTCAACCATCTCTACATAACTCTCCAATTTAGGAAACCACCTCCACACACACTACCACAGTTCCCACTTCTACCACTGACATTCCATCCATTCCCTCTTCCATATTTCCAGACTATACCCACACATACTGAAAGATATGGTACCTAAACACCTAGAGGGGGGGGGGGTGAATAGGTGACCTAAACCTTTTTGAAACTTTGTTTGCATCAAAACAATTATCTCACAGATTTCTACAGCTAACAGTAATAACAAAATATAAACTGCTAATCCACAGCACAGCACAGCACAGCAGACACACAAATTTATAGTGGTTCCCCAATCTTTGGGTACATCCACTTTCCCCCTTCGCCTATCTAGCAGTGTACTAGATTCGGCCAAACTTCTCCACTATCTCAGAACCCAACTAGGTTCCTACACCTCAGGCCCAAAGCCTTACACTCAGCCACCAAGGCCTACACTTAGCCACCCAGGCCTACACTCAGCCAATTAAGGCCTACACTCAGAGTTCTTCAACTCCTACACTCAGGCAACCAAGCCCTACCCTCAGCCTTTATAATATAGGCTTACAATTCACTCAGATCCAATGGATCCTAGAAGTTAAAATTGAATTACAATAACTAACTCTACAACTCAGAAAATAAGAGAGGAGTTGAGAGTTTCTTGAAGAGTTCTTGGAAGAACTCAGCTAGATCCAAACTGACTTAGCTTCCTTCAAAGATTCTTGAGTAGAACTGAATTAGTCTGAATCCTCTGCAGTTGATCCTTGACCTCTGCTTCTTGAAATCCAGATGATTTTGAATCCTTCTTCTCAGCCTTAGTTCCAAAGACTGAATTCTTGATTGGAGCTCTCTCTCTCCAACTTCTTAGATTTGCAGTTGGACTGCCAGATCTTCTTGTGTTGATACTCTGTGTACCACTTTTCTGATTACTTGAATAATCTGATCTATTACTTCAAATAGCTTCAACAACAACTTATTAACACCTTATCAACTTGCTTTCTGTAAACAGTCTGTGCCTATTTATAGGCCTTCTTCATGGTAACCGGCTGGTCCGGTTCATAACTGACTTCTGACATCTCTGACAAGTGCTGTAAACCGGCTGGAACGGCAGCTGTCATGTCATCCAGTCAATTCTTGAAATTCTCTAACTGTCAGATAGTGTCGAGACTTTCTATTCTTAAGTGTCGACACTTATAGACCAAGTGTCGACACATGTTGTGTAAGTGTCGACACAAGTCTACAAGGTGTCGACACAACTCCTTGTATGTCTCGACACAGATTCTTCTTCAAGTGTCGACACTGAAATTAAGTGTCGACACAAGTACTTGATCTTCTGTAACTTGTTGAATTCTTCTAAGTGTCGACACATCTCCTTTGTGTCGACACATCTTCATGTGTTGAAACTGTCAAGTGTCGACACTGCTTCTTGGTGTCGACACAAGTCTTCAATTTTGTTTCTTCAGCTGAGTGTCGACACATTCCCTTAGTGTCGACACTTGTACTTAGAATATTTTGTAAACTTTTCTGTTCTTTGCTAAGTGTCGACACAGCTCCTTGTGTCGACACTTTCTTCAAGTGTAGAGTCTTCAACTAAGTGTCGACACATTGTGCTGGGTGTCGACACTTTCTTCAAGTGTTGACTCTTCTGGTTGTGTGTCGACACATTGTGCTGAGTGTCGACACATACTTCAAGTGTTGACTCCTTTGAGTGTGTGTCGACACATTGTGCTGAGTGTCGACACATTCTTCATATGTTGACTCTGCTGATTGAGTGTCGACACATTGTGTTGAGTGTCGACACTTGTCCTTAGTCTCTGCAGAATTTTGCTGAGTGTCGACACAACTCCAAGTGTCGACACTTTCTGATGTAGACTCAGCTCTTCTAGGTGTCGACACTTCTGCTAAGTGTCGACACAGCTTTTCTGCATTCTTCTTCACTGAGTGTCGACACAGCTCCAAGTGTCGACACTTTCTGTCTGGTGTCGACTCTTCTTCTCAGGTGTCGACACAATTACTCCAAGTGTCGACACTGCTTGTCTGGGTGTCGACACAAGCTTTCTCAAGTGTCGACACTTTCCCTCTGGGTGTCGACACATGGACTTAGAAACTTTTAGCTTCAGTCCAGTGAATACCTAACCTGCACAAGTAACTCAAACAAACATCAAATACATTATGATGTATATCATTGAGTTAGGTGAGGCTTCTTCAAATCAGGTACATTTGACCAATGTACCCAACAATCTCCCCCTATTTGGAGAAGTCATAACCCTTAGTCAATGATATACACCACTCAAAATTAAAAATTAGAAAATGATTGAAAGCAGGTATATGTCAACAGGGTAAACTTAAACATGTAATAAAGCACACATGTATACTCATTAAACATTGTAGAACAAACAATAAATAGACACATGCTTCTGAACAATCATGAGATATATTTATCAAAAATTGTTCTAACATTGTTTTAATACATTTCCATTGTTTTACAAAAATATTTCATATGTAAAATATTACAACAATGTTTCTTAGTCTAATCTTAGTCTAGTTCTGATCAGGTTCTTTTATAACTATTCCTTTCCCAGCTTGTACTTTGGCCTTTACAGCAGCAGCAGCAGCAGGCTCAGTATCAGCAGTCTTCTTTCCTTTGAGATCTTTCTTATCAGCCTTGATCTTTTGCCTCTCAAAGTAATGATAGGGCTTAGGAAAGTACTTGCTAGGCTCCACAGCTGTAGGAGGTAGCTTTCCTAACTTAGCCTTCCTTCTATACTGGACAATGGCTTCCTGCCTAATCTCATGCTTCCTCCATTCTGCTTCTGAGAACCATTTGTTCCTTTCATGAGCATTGTCCTTGGCTGCTTTCCAGGCGGTGAGAATGATGTTCCTAGAAGTAGGGCTCCACTGTTCAAAATCTGGTTTTTGCTCAGCTAGTTCCCTAAACTTCTTCTTTGACAGCCTTGTCTCTTCTTCTTTGTCCAATGCCTCTTGCATAGCTGCTGTAACAGGTTGAACAACCTTTTCCAGAACAACTTTGGACTCTCCAGCTGGGGGGCTATACATTGTGCTTACTTTTGCATGAACCATGTCAAAATCTGGAGGTGGATAAATTACCTGAGCTACTTCCTGTTGCTCACCTCCAAGATATGCACTTTGAATTCCAGATTCAGCAACATTATCATCATCACACAGGGGAGGATAGCCCAGTGTAGCTCTGATGGAGTTAGATATCCATTTGGCATGGTCAGAGCTAGCTTTGACTAACACCCTCTCCCCCTTTATGACTTCTTGTGCAACATGGTCTCTCACATCATCCTTTTGGAATCTGATCTGACTGTCCAAGTACCTGATGCCATCCTTAAAGTAAGGTCTAAGCTTGGTAAGTTGTTCAGAAATGACCTTTTGTGAATCCTTGATTGCAGTCTTGACAGCAGCAATTTCATCTTGAAAAGCTTTATCAAATTCAGCCTTTGCAGCAGCAGATGATGTTGAAGGTTCAGCAGTCTTATTCTTTAGTTCAGTGACTATAGCATTGTGAGAAGCTGTCAGGTTGTCATTCATCCTTAGTTGATTTTCCAGCACATAGCCCTGCTTCAATGCTATATCATCTATTTTTTCCTTTATCTTCTCTTGATGTGTTGCCAGAAACACCACTGCATTTCCACCCTTGTGGAAGCATTCATTCATCTCCTTTTTATTAAGGTTCATTTCAAACCTTATTGACTTGATGTCCTGTGCCAGATCAAATTGTAGGGTCTTGTGCCCTTCATCAACATAAGTCTCTATAGCCTTCCTTTGCTCATCCAGCTTGATTTGCAGGGCTACCATTAAGGCACTGTAATCAGGAGATGGAGCTTGTGTGACTAAGGATTGTTGAGCAATAGTTTGTAGAGCCTTCTTGTAGCTCTGACTTCTTCTCTTGAATACAAAGAGTTTCTTCTTTTTAGCTTTTCAGTCTCATCTTCCTCAGACTCTGAAGTACTGGCTATATTCACCCTGTCCTTAGGGCTTGATGGTTGGTCAGCTTGCACATCAAGTGCTTTCTCACTTTCTTGCCTTATAGGCTCTTCCTGAACTTGCAGTGTCTCCCCCTCAGCAGCAGCACCCTTCTCTTCAGCAGCAGCATGCTTGTCCATGTCAAAATCCTCTTGATCTAAATTAAGAAATAGATCTTCCATTGTGTATTCAGCTGGAGACTGTGCAGGAGAAGTACTGGGTTCATCAACTACTTTATCAGGAACTACTTCTTGTACTACTGATGTGTCTTGGAGAACAACATCTGGTTCTTGATTTGCTTGCTGAGTTTGCTGATGGACATCAGACAAATCAGAATCTATTACAGAAAAGTCTAAAGTATTGAGGTCAGATAGTACCTCTTGGATAATGATTGTAGCTTGCTCACTCTCCAGTGTAGAGGGTTGTTCTACAGCTGGAGGCTCCCCCTGGCTTGGATCCTTATGCATGGGGCTAGCTGTAGGCAGCTCCCCCTGGATTTCAGCTGTCTCTAGAGGAGCAGGAGACTTCTCTGCAGCCACTTCTACTTGACTATCAGGAGTGAAAACAACTTGTTCTTCACTACCTGAACTGCTGGAGGACTCCTGTGTCACAGGAGCTATCTTCCTCTTCTTCTTTGGAGGTGAATCTTTCTTAGAAACTTGCTTCTCTGGGGTAGGTATTTCTTTAGATAGTACTCTTTCCCACCTGGAAAATATCCTTTGATCCATCCTTCTCATGTGATTGATTTTAGTACCAGCAGCATTGCTCATTACCTCTGGTATTGTACCAGCCAGGTAGAGACTTAGTATTCTGCCCAGATTGGGCTTCTTCAGACTCTCCTTAATTTTCTCATACACAACCATTGACCAGTCTGTTTTTAGGTTGAAGATAATTCTGGTCATAACACTGAACATGGAGGCTGACACCCTGTCATGCCCTCCAGTCTTGCTGAGTATAACTTTCCCCACAATTTCAGACAGGAATTTTCCTTGGTTATTCATTCCTTTCCTGTTGAATACAGATCCTATCTTCATCTTAGGATCTAGACCACACCAGGTAAGTGCTTCCCTGGTCTTAGATGTAGTCACTTCCTCTTCTGCTTGAATTTTAGGTAGCTGAAGTACCTTTCTCAGAGTTTTGGGTGAAATCTTGACCTTGGTTCCATGCACTCTTGATTTGATTCTGTAACCTGAGTCATCTACAGAAGCTCCAGTAAGAAATTCAAGAACTTCCTTCTTCCATATTTTGGTTGGTTCTGAAACCAAGTACTCCAATCCAGAATCGGTGACTAGGGTTACCACCGATTTGATTTCTTGATCGCCATCGTCGAACGCGCCACGAACCAGTTCATAGCCTTCATTGACGTTCTCCTCGAGCTTGGGAGCCATTAGGGTTTGTAGAATTAGTCTTTAGAAAAGAGAAATGTCGACACAGTAGTTTGGTCTCGAAACTCTGAAAGCGTGTCGACAAACAAAGACAGAATCCTATTTATACCTTTCTGGTTTGAAGACGAACAGGCGGGATGGATTACTAAAGATGTGTCGACACTGGCAATAAGTGTCGACACTGACTTATAATGTCTCGACACTCATGTGTCGACACAAGTTTAGTCAACAGATTTTATGTGTCGACACTTGGTTATGTGTCGACACCACACTACTCGACATGTAGTCGAGACGTTACTTAGAAAAATTCTGAGTAAAACTTAAGTGTCGACACCTCATTGGATGTGTCGACACCAACTCGACATGTGTCGACACTAACATTCTGAAGTGTCGACACCAACTTCCTAGATGTGTCGACACCATTTTCCTGAAGTGTCGACACTTACTATTCTGTGTCGACATAGACTTGTCTATGTGTCGACACCTTTTTACTTAGCCAATTTTAGTTCTGTAAACTTAGTCTAAGTTTATCATACCTAGTTCAATTTTGAACCTATTGAACTTAGCTTCTTCTAAGGGCTTAGTAAACATATCAG
The DNA here is from genome assembly GCA_039583875.1 of Platanthera guangdongensis. Lineage (NCBI taxonomy): Eukaryota > Viridiplantae > Streptophyta > Magnoliopsida > Asparagales > Orchidaceae > Platanthera > Platanthera guangdongensis. Next base: position 95,662,748 of record CM077154.1, on the reverse strand, counting down.
CTATCTGATTATCAGTTTTAACATATTCAAGTGCAATATCATTTCTTTCTACATGCTCCCTAAGAAAGTGATATTTAATCTCAATATGTTTAGTTCTATTATGTGATACAGGATTATTAGCTATTGAAATAGCACTTGTAGAATCACAAAAAAGTGGAGTTCTACTTACCTGAAATCCATAGTCTTCTAGCTGATGTTGAATCCACAGAAGTTGAGCACAGCAACTTCCTGCAGCTACATATTCTGACTCAGCTGTGGAGATAGCCACACTGGTTTGCTTCTTACTACTCCATGAAATGAGTCTTCCACCTAGGAATTGACAGGATCCAGTAGTGCTCTTTCTATCTTCTTTGCATCCTGCAAAGTCTGTATCTGAATAGCCTGTTAGATCAAAATCTCCATTCCTAGGGTACCAGAGGCCTAGATAAGGTGTGCCCTTTAGATATCTCAATATTCTTTTGACTGCAGTCAAGTGAGACTCTTTAGGGCAGGCTTGATACCTGGCACAAACACATGTAGCATACATGATGTCTGGTCTACTTGCAGTCAAGTATAGTAGGGAGCCAACTATCCCTCTATACAAGGTTTCATCTACAGGTTTCCCTGCATCATCCTTGCTAAGAGACATACTTGACCCCATAGGAGTCTTCATGGTACTGGATGAATCCATACCATATTTCCTTATGAGTTCTAGGGTGAACTTGGACTGACATATGGATAGACCACTTTCAGTCTGTTTAACTTGGAGACCCAAGAAAAACTTCAGCTCTCCCATACTACTCATCTCAAACTGACTTTGCATAAGCTTTGCAAACTTTTTGCAAAGGCTACTTTCAGTAGACCCAAATATAATGTCATCTACATATATTTGGACAAGTATTACTTTGCCTCTAGATTCCCTAAGGAATAGAGTCTTATCTATTTTCCCCCTTGTGAACTTGTTCTCAATGAGGAAACTAGATAGGGTTTCATACCAAGCTCTAGGAGCTTGCTTTAACCCATACAATGCTTTCCTAAGTCTATAGACATAATGAGTTTGAGTTGGATCAACAAAACCTGATGGCTGCTCCACATAGACTTCTTCTTTCAAATTACCATTTAGGAATGCTGACTTGACATCCATTTGGTATACCTTGAATCCTTGATAGGTTGCATAGGCCAAGAACATCCTTATGGCCTCCAGTCTGGCTACTGGGGCAAAGGTTTGATCAAAATCAATACCTTCTTCTTGCATATATCCTTTTGCAACCAGTCTTGCTTTATTCTTAATGATAACCCCTTGTTCATCTAACTTATTTCTGTAGATCCACTTAGTTCCTATAACATTGTGGTCTTTAGGTTTAGGAACCAGGTCCCAAACCTTGCACCTTTTGAACTGATTAAGTTCTTCCTGCATTGCTTCAGTCCACTGTGGATCTTGTATAGCTTCTTCAAATTTCTTTGGTTCTATTTGAGACAGAAAACTTGAATATACTACAGCATTCTGATTTCTGCTCCTTGTCTGAACACCTTGTCTTGGATCTCCAATAATCAGCTCTACTGGATGATCTCTTAGATGCCTGTTGGCTGGAGGCATCCTTACTTCTGGTTGTACTTCTACAGCATCTTCATCATGCTGAGTTCCTTTGTACTTCTTCAGCTCCTGGTACATGTAGTTCTCCCCCTGGACATAAGCCATCTTCTTCTACTTGCTGTCTTGCAGCAGGTACATCTTCTATGGTTAGCTTGTCCATCTTCTTAGTAAGACCTGTGGGGCTGCACACACTACTAGACAACTCATTGTTAATAAGTTTTGTCTCATCAAAAACTACATGCACAGACTCCTCTACAACTTGTGTAGTCAAGTTGTAGACTCTATAAGCCTTACTATTATTGCTGTACCCAACAAACACTCCCTCTTGGGACTTGGCAGCAAACTTAGTTAAGTAAGACTTCCCATTGTTAAGTATGAAGCATTTGCAACCAAAAATCCTGAAATAGGATAGGTTTGGTTTCCTGCCTTTCACAACTTCATAGGGGGTCTTATTTAACCTTTTAGTGATGGTAGCCCTATTTATCACATGGCATGCAGTGTTAACTGCTTCAGCCCAGAAATACTCAGGCAGTGATGTATCACTAAGTAGGGTTCTACCAGCCTCTATCAAGGTTCTATTCTTCCTCTCAGCAATGCCATTTTGCTGAGGTGTTCTAGGTGAAGAGAATTCTTGAAATATCCCAAAGTCTTCACATAGTTTTGTCATGCTTTCAGATTGAAACTCAGTACCATGGTCACTTCTAATTTTGACCACAGTACTATTTAGTTCATTCTGAATTTGCTTGACAAAGCTGTAGAAGACACTAGGTGTTTCAGATTTCTGCCTTAAGAAGAACACCCAGGAAAACCTTGAGTAGTCATCAACAACTACAAAGGTATAGACCTTCCTACCTAAGCTGTGAACTGGCATTGGACCAAAGAGATCCATATGCAAGAGGTATAAGCACCTCACAGCATCTTTGTTCTCAATGCTTTTAAAGGTGGATTTGGTCTGCTTGCCCTTTTGACAAGCTGAGCAAATGCCATCTTTAACACACTTAACTTGAGGACCATTCCTCACTAACTCTTTGCTAAAGAGTTTGCTAATAGTCTTGTAGTTAAGATGGGCTAGCCTCTTGTGCCACTTGACACAATGAGAGACTGTCTCATCAGCTACAAGACAAACAGGAGAACCATTGTTCTCAATCATGATGTCTAGACAGTAGACATTCCTCTTTCTATATCCTGTCAAAATGATCTCTTGATCACTTGACCTCTTGATATGACAACCATTTTTAACAAATGAGATGTCATACCCTACATCACTTAACTGACTTATACTTATAAGGTTGTGTTTCAACCCTTTAACATAAGCCACTTGAGTAATGGTAACAAGGTTTGAAGAAATGTTACCAAACCCTTTGATGATTCCTTTTTCAGAACCACCAAAGGTCACTTTAGGACCATTTTTGATTGGAATGTAGTCCTTCAGTAGTCCCCTTGTTCCAGTCATATGTCTGGAACATCCACTATCCAAGTACCATGTTGGGGTATGGCCACTTGGATTCACCTGCAAAACAAATTAATGAACCTTAGAACCCAAAGTAAACTTGGGTCCTTGGTGATTGTTAGTTTGCAACATGACATAGCTACCTACTGGCTTTCCACCAGGTAGCTTGCTACTCCCATTGGCACTTGCATTGTGCCAACAGTCCAAGGCAAAGTGGCCAACTTTGCCACAGCACCAGCATTCAAACTTGTTGTACCTTTGCTTAGGTACAGACTTGGCTGTCTTGACTACAGCAGGCTTATTGAATGTTGGGGCTTTGCCCTTGGACTTGGACTGATCCTGAACAGTCCTAGCTGGTTTAATAAAACCCAATCCAGCCTTTCCTTTATGATGAACAAATTCATCAATCAAGGGTAGCACTGATTTAGGTTTTGAAAACCTAGCAACTAGCTCTCTTTCCTTCTGAAGATTGATCTCCAGTCTCTTAATTTGATCATTTTTATAGGTGATAGTTCCCATCTGAATCACAGTAATGTGTTTCAGCCTGGCTACCTCATTGAGCTTTTGATCAAATTTCTTCTCAAAATCTGTTGCAGCTGCCTTGAGATCAGCAATCTCCTTTGCCTGACTTTTGGCTAGGGTCTTGCTTTTCTTATAGGCTTGCAACAGTACTTTATATTCATCTAAGAGCTGATGAATATCTCCCTCAGATTCAGAAACACTTCCATCACTTGATGAAGATGAATCTGACTCTGAACTAGAACTGGAATCTGAACTTTGAGTTGGACTTTGTACCTGACTAGGTCCTGGCTGCTCCAGGATTTTGGTACTTTCAGTCAATGCCATCAGTCCTTGGCACTGACACTCTTCTTGTTCATAGATTGATTCCATGATCTGCATAAACTCTTCTTCTTCTTCAGCAAATAGCCCTATGTAGGCTTCAGCATCTGTCTCAGTGTCTGAAGAAGAAATGTCTGAAAGAGTCTTCTCATTCTTTGCAACAAAGGACTTCTCCTTCTTTCCTTTGAAGTGAGTCTTCTTTTTGTCACTGGATTCTTTTCTTCTCTCAGGACAATCTGCAATAACATGACCCTGTCTATTGCAGCAGTAACACACTATCTTAGACCCAGTTGCCTTGCTAGTCTTTGTCTTTTTCTTGTCCTTCTTTGAAGGCTTCTTCTCCTGATACTGGACTTCTTTCCCTTTGGAAAATGAAGGTCTGGACCTCCACTGTTTCTTCTTCAGGAATTTCTGAAAATGTCTGGTGAATGCAGCAAAGTCTTCATCACTTTCACTGCTTGTAGACTTTGTGCTAACAGACTCATCAGATTCTGATTCAACTACCTCTGGAGGAGGAGTTGATGACTTAGTCCTGCCATTTCTAGGTACTTCTGACTTGAAGGCAACAGTCCTTTCCCTATGCTCAGTCCTTGTTGATTTTTCCTCCTCTTTTCTCACTGACAGCTGCATCTCATAAGACAACAACTTGCCAAACAGTGTGGGAGGAGGAATTTCTCCCAACTTTGCCATTTCTCTGATGGCACAGATCTTGGTGTCCCAATCTTTGGTTAGGGACCTTAAGAACTTATCATTCAATTCATAGTTAGTGAACTCTCTTCCATAGGACATGAGTTCATTAACAATTCTATAAAACTTCTTGTAGCATTCAGTGATGCTATCTCCTCTTCCTTGCCTAAAGCTCTCATACTCTTGATTAAGCAAGGACTTCCTATCTTGCCTAACTTCTTCAGAACCTTCCATATAGACAATGAGAGTATCCCACATCTCTTTTGCTGTTTTACAGTGAATTAAGTTCTGAAAAGTGGCATCATCAATGGCACTTACTATAATGTTTTGTGCCCTCGTGTCCATAGTGGCTAGGACAATTTCATCCTTAGTCATCTCAGAGAAATCTTTTGGAGTTCTCTGTGTAGCATCCAAAACTGAAACCTTCATGGGCACATATGGCCCCTCTTTGACTGTGATGTAGATTCTAGGGTCAGAGGCCTCCATAAATAGCCTAACCCTTTCTTTCCAGATCCCAAAGATCTCTTTTCTGCATATGGGCAGTTTCATTGAACCCAATTCCTTGTGATTCTCTGAAGAACCCATGTTTCTTGATTTTCTTGAAACTGTGTTCTGACTTACACTGAATCTGCCAAACTGGATCTCCTCAGACAGTTAGTCCTTTTTGAGGAACCTCCCTCTGATACCACTTGAAAGATATGGTACCTAAACACCTAGAGGGGGGGTGAATAGGTGACCTAAACCTTTTTGAAACTTTGTTTGCAGCAAAACAGTTATCTCACAGATTTCTACAGCTAACAGCAATAACAAAATATAAACTGCTAATCCACAGCACAGCACAACACAGCAGACACACAAATTTATAGTGGTTCCCCAATCTTTGGGTACATCCACTTTCCCCCTTCGCCTATCTAGCAGTGTACTAGATTCGGCCAAACTTCTCCACTATCTCAGAACCCAACTAGGTTCCTACACCTCAGGCCCAAAGCCTTACACTCAGCCACCAAGGCCTACACTCAGCCACCCAGGCCTACACTCAGCCAATTAAGGCCTACACTCAGAGTTCTTCAACTCCTACACTCAGGCAACCAAGCCCTACCCTCAGCCTTTATAATATAGGCTTACAATTCACTCAGATCTAATGGATCCTACAAGTTAAAATTGAACTACAATAACTAACTCTACAACTCAGAAAATAAGAGAGGAGTTGAGAGTTTCTTGAAGAGTTCTTGGAAGAACTCAGCTAGATCCAAACTGACTTAGCTTCCTTCAAAGCTTCTTGAGTAGAACTGAATTAGTCTGAATCCTCTACAGTTGATCCTTGACCTCTGCTTCTTGAAATCCAGATGATTCTGAATCCTTCTTCTCAGCCTTAGTTCCAAAGACTGAATTCTTGATTGGAGCTCTCTCTCTCCAACTTCTTAGATCTGCAGTTGGACTGCCTGATCTTCTTGTGTTGATACTCTGTGTACCACTTTTCTGATTACTTGAATAATCTGATCTATTACTTCAAATAGCTTCAACAACAACTTATTAACACCTTATCAACTTGCTTTCTGTAAACAGTCTGTGCCTATTTATAGGCCTTCTTCATGGTAACCGGCTGGTCCGGTTCATAACTGACTTCTGACATCTCTGAACAAGTGCTGTAAACCGGCTGGAACGGCAGCTGTCATGTCATCCAGTCAATTCTTGAAATTCTCTAACTGTCAGATAGTGTCGAGACTTTCTGTTCTTAAGTGTCGACACTTATAGACCAAGTGTCGACACATGTTGTGTAAGTGTCGACACAAGTCTACAAGGTGTCGACACAACTCCTTGTATGTCTCGACACAGATTCTTCTTCAAGTGTCGACACTGAAATTAAGTGTCGACACAAGTACTTGATCTTCTGTAACTTGTTGAATTCTTCTAAGTGTCGACACATCTCCTTTGTGTCGACACATCTTCATGTGTTGAAACTGTCAAGTGTCGACACTGCTTCTTGGTGTCGACACAAGTCTTCAATTTTGTTTCTTCAGCTGAGTGTCGACACATTCCCTTAGTGTCGACACTTGTACTTAGAATATTTTGTAAACTTTTCTGTTCTTTGCTAAGTGTCGACACAGCTCCTTGTGTCGACACTTTCTTCAAGTATAGAGTCTTCAACTAAGTGTCGACACATTGTGCTGGGTGTCGACACTTTCTTCAAGTGTTGACTCTTCTGGTTGTGTGTCGACACATTGTGCTGAGTGTCGACACATACTTCAAGTGTTGACTCCTTTGAGTGTGTGTCGACACATTGTGCTGAGTGTCGACACATTCTTCATATGTTGACTCTGCTGATTGAGTGTCGACACATTGTGTTGAGTGTCGACACTTGTCCTTAGTCTCTGCAGAATTTCGCTGAGTGTCGACACAACTCCAAGTGTCGACACTTTCTGATGTAGACTCAGCTCTTCTAGGTGTCGACACTTCTGCTAAGTGTCGACACAGCTTTTCTGCATTCTTCTTCACTGAGTGTCGACACAGCTCCAAGTGTCGACACTTTCTGTCTGGTGTCGACTCTTCTTCTCAGGTGTCGACACAATTACTCCAAGTGTCGACACTGCTTGTCTGGGTGTCGACACAAGCTTTCTCAAGTGTCGACACTTTCCCTCTGGGTGTCGACACATGGACTTAGAAACTTTTAGCTTCAGTCCAGTGAATACCTAACCTGCACAAGTAACTCAAACAAACATCAAATACATTATGATGTATATCATTGAGTTAGGTGAGGCTTCTTCAAATCAGGTACATTTGACCAATGTACCCAACACATACCTTTCTCATTCCTTCTCTGTGTGTTCAAATTGTGGACATCACACCCCGTATACCTCTTCTTCTCCTGAACCCCTCTACATAAATTTTTCTGATATAGCAAAAGATCTTCTTTCTTTCATCTCACCAATTCTTAAGCAACTCAAAGCCACTGCTATTGCCCCTCTTTCTGCTTCCATTTCCTCTCTCTCTACTCAAATTGCTTCTCTCTCTACTGTCCCTTCTTCTGGACGGCTGGCTTCAGGGCCCTCTAAACCCAGCCAGAGAGAGATGTTCAATGAAGAAACTCCAGCTCCTCCAGCAGCAGTTCCAACACCAGTCTCAATATCAGCATTTCCCGCAGCAGTTGAGATTGAAATGGTTTGTACAGATGAAAGAGAAGATCTACCAGAGATCATGACTGTTGGTGATTGTATTATTAATCCTACAGTAGATTTAATTTATTTATTACATTCTTTTGATTTTGCATATCTTAATTATTTACCATAAGTTATTCAAGATCTGTCAAAGGCTATTATTTGCTATCCTTCTCCACTAAGCCCTGAGGTTGTAAAATAACTAAAGGTAAGTTTTGCAGCTCCAAGTTTTGCAGTTCTTATTATTTCAGAATTATCAGTTGTTGAAGAGGTTTGCAGCCCTCCTCCTCACATGTGGGTCGAGTCTCCTATGCCAAACCGGGATGACATCTTGTTTGCTGACATGGATGAAGAGAAAGGAGATCAGACTGTTACTGAAAGTGTTATAGAGCCAGAAATTCCAGATCAACCTCATCCTGAGAAGCAGATCTCTAAAGAAATTCTAAAAGAGATAGATGATCTATATGTTAATCCTCCCGGTTCATCTGATGATGATGATAATGATGATGATAATGATTCTGATGATTCTGGTCCAAAGAAGATAAAATCCTAAAAGATAAAAGGCCCTACTAAGGTGTTCCTAAGCCTAATCCAACAGCAGACACTCCTTATTACATTTTGAACAAAATAAATCCATAAAAAAGGATGCCTAACTGGATATGGTTGTCAAATAATGAGCAATAAGCAAGGAAGAAGAGCAGAAGGTACTCTCCTCCTCCTCCTTCTAAAAGGAACTAGAGAGGTCCTCCTCCTCCTCCTCCAGTAGTAGGTGCTTCAGGAAATGTATCACAGAGATCTACCTCATACACCCAAACATACCAAACGCAAGACAGGTCTTCAAGATCTTATTTTCAAGGAAGAAGTCAGCATCAACTTCATAAAACTTCAAGAAGCAGTTTTCATTTTCCTCCAAAACCAGCAAGCCCTCCAAAAGCTCCAGTTGAACCTGAAAAAGAGAATAGTCCTGAAAGCCCTTTGTCTCCTGCTTATGATCCAGAGATGGATCCAAATTCTAGAATGGCCAGATTTAATGAATTAATTACTCTATCTCAGAATAGAAAAGCAAAGGAAGAAGGAAAAGACTCCTCTGAATTCTCAACTATGTCACCCTACAGGAAGAATGAACTTTAGAAGTACCAAGTGGGAAAACTTTTCAATACTGATACTTATATGAACCTACACCCTGAAGCAGTGGTCCCCAAGGTTGTATCTCAGAAAACAATTGGTGATTCAGACATGAAGATGACTCTAAGAGAAGCAGCTGATCCAAACAGGAAGATAATTTTTACCAAAGCTTCTGCTCCTCCCCATTCTGATTTATAAACTCTTAATTTTGTTTACTTTTTTTTATTTGAACAATATACATGTACCATAACTATATATATATCTGCAAATAATTTTCGAATTTGTCAAATATTTTATTGCTGTGATTTTATGTTTTTTTTTGTAGTGACCTCACCCAAATAGGGGGATATTGTTGGATCCTTAGTTTGGATTTGGGCTAAGGTTCACTATTAGGATGTTTGACCCACCTTGTATAGCTAGGGTCAAGTTTGTCAGTCCTAGAGTTTAGGCTAGTCATTAGAATCAATCTTCATGGACCAGCCTGCAATGGACTTCAGGAGACTCAAGACTTAGAAGAATTCAGAGTTCAGATTATTAGTTCGAAGTTCTTCGAACTCAGCTCGACGATCATCGATTGCAGATCGACGAACTCAGAGTTCTTCCTCTGAGTTGAGCTCGATGATATTCGAGCTCAGGTCAACGATTTGTTCCTCAAGATAGATTCTCTGATCGATGAACTTGGAGCTCAGAATTAACAAGATATTTCAAGAATGAGGTTCACTAAGCTCAGGTCGACGAAGGATATTTCTTAGCTCGACGAACTTGGAGTCTAGGTCGACGAAATCTGCCCTGAGGTCGACGAAATCTGTTCAGAGCCTAAATGTTAAGTTTTCCTTATCTGTCCCTATCTTCATTCCATCTTAAGTCAATAATTCTCTAAGTAATTAATGCTTAAATTCTCTAAGAATATAGCCGTTGAAGACAACATTAATTTTGGTTTTCATCAGAGTAACTACTTGACTTATTCTCTGCAGAGTTGGGGAAATACAATTAAAGTCAGATATTCCAGCCATTCTCCTTCCAAGATTTCCAGGAGTAATTAATGGACTCATTTCAAATTCTCAAGGAAAATTGCGACAACATATATAAAGAAAATTTCTTTTCTTCTGAATAGAGTCAACAAATACAGCACACAGAATAGAGGGAGCCAACTAACAGAGATATACTAAGATTTTGACCTTCACTCTGAAAGAAAAATTCTATTTACCCTAGCACATTCAAGAAGACTGAAGAAGAACATCATTAACAAAATTAAGAGTCTTCTTCAACTTCTGAACTAGGAATCTTTAGAGATAATTATTCAACATCTATCTACAAATTCCTGGACATCTTCAAGACAAGGCTGAAGACCTACACCCTGATAAAAGCTCTAGTCTTTCTGAAAATTTCAACATCTTAGGGGGAGCTTTGACACCAGCAATCCACTGAAGTCTTCTATGTTGTTTAGAGAAAGAGAAGATAACATCACCTTCTTGACCTCCTATATAGAGGGTTTATTAACTCCCTTCAAAATTTTTTGTTAGATTTTGGGCACCTGATCAAAAGCCTAAAGGGTTGTCAGATCTCCCTACAAATAGATCTTATGGTGACATGAAACATGAGCAAAAAACTTATGGTGGCAGTCACCTGATCAAAAAACTGCTAGTGTATTCCTACCAGGTGGTAGAAGAGTGGATATACCCAGATTTGGGGAACCATTATAAATTCTTGTGTTATCTGTGTGTTCATTTTCTTTATTTTGTTGTGCTGTGATTGTGTAGTTTATCCTAGTTTCTATTCATTTTATACTACTACAACTATCACTAATTTCTCTGATAAATTATAAAAACAGCCAAAAGATTCTAAATCACTCTATTCACCCACCCTCTAGAGCTAATTAGATCTATCCCCATTTCTTTCATTGGTATTAGATATTTACGATTTCTTTCAATTGGTATCAGAGGTTTACCATTTCTTTCACACCCAACTCAAGCTCTAGGTCGGGTGGTGGCCGCAGGAAGGCTAGCCCCTCCCCGCGATGGGGGTAGCGCTGGAGAAGGGTTGACCCACCAGAAATAGAGCACCATAGTGACCCGCTGCCATAGGAGATTGCGCCAGCAGTTAGAACTACTCGAGTAGAATCACCCCCGACGTCCTCAGAGGTTCGAGACGTGAGTACCGACGAGCTGGTTAGGGAGAGAGAGTGAGGAGTTATATGTAGTACTAGTACAGCCTACGGGCTTATATAAATACTTAGGCTACGGCCTTGTACTCACGTAAATATATATGATGTTATATATATATTTGATATTAGTTTTCTGTTAATGCTTCTGCAAAGCTCTGATGTGTTGTGAATGTTGTGATTCTAGCCGAGCAAGGTGACCACCTAGTGCTTAGATATGGTGAATCGTTACCCCAAAGGAGCACTGGGTGGACGTCTTGGGCAGTATTATTCCCTCCGACCCGATCCGAGTAAAAGTTTGGGGAAGGGGTCTTATAGCTACAGTCACAAACTCGCCTCCTCGCACTGAATTACCAACTACCGCAAAATTGCTGACTAACTCGCCTTCTTCGCCTGCACTCATCATCTCGCCTACCAGCGAAGCTTTACCTCCTTGGCTGCGATCCACGCTCACCGCACCAAATGTTGAATCCTGTAAAATTCCCCACTCCAAAAATCGGATCAAGACAGCCAAAGGTTACCGACTCAATGGGTAGACTTGAAGTCTAGCGGTCTAAAGCACAGAAGTCACCAAACAAACACGACCCCAGGTGCTGCGGCAGGGATGTTCCACCATGTACCAGGATGCTTAGAATAAGAAACCCCTCCACAACCAAGGATGACCGAGCAGGGTACGAGAGAGACTAGTTGATAACTAAATCACGACCACTAAAGGGGGATAATCTCTAAGTCGCGACTTGGCCTCTGAAAAAAGGGGATTCACAGGCTAAGCTATTGTCCACGATAATAGTCTAAGATCTCGGCGAGATTCAAAAGTATCTCTACTCATACCCCTGGGGTCCTATTTTTAGGGAAATCCTAGGGGAGGGGGTATTCTTTATAGCTCCACCTCTCGGTAACTAGGGGATATCCTGGAGGAGCTCGCACGGCTGGGCAAGTATCGTGCCTAGTCGCCTACCTGACAACTATGCGGGGGTAGCTTGCCATACTCGCCCAGGCCTTGTACTACTTGGCGGTCGTTGACTCTGACCTCTATGTTCACTTGTTTACTTTGACTTCTGATGACCTGGCTGTGGAGGGGTCCACCTTCGATGAATACGGGTTGTACACGTATATTTATTCATTCTCCTAGTCATCTCTAACTTAAGCGAAGCAAAAAAATATGATGAAGAATGAAAATCAATATTGTTGGCAAGAAGACAAAATCTCTTGTTATCTTAACGCATTATATTGAATTTATGATGCACTTACGTCTCTCCTCTCTCGATTCTTGAAGCACATTAAAAATATAAAAACTTTGGTTAAAGACTTACGTCACTCTGATGCGTTGGACGACAAGTGTGCCGGTCGCACAAGTAATATAAAATGGGCGAATTTCCCCAAGTATAGATCTCATTAAGGAACACAATAAGGTGGAGTTAATTTCGAGGAGGACTTGAGATTGAAGTCCTTTGGTCGGAGTTAACTAAGGGGGATTTTGATGGTTGGGGAAACAGAAAATAAATCACTAAGAACTACTCCTATGCAATGTCGTTATACGATGCTTCGCAAGGCAGGATGAAAGACTACACGGGCCGTTATGCACCGAATCGCTGGGCAGATGGACGAGTAGGCATGCAGATAAGGTGGTTAGGACGACGGAATGAGGGTCGAGAGCACCTCTTCGCTACGCACGCCACTAGCGATTGCTAGTGTTGCACAACCTGATGTTGTGGAGGATGGAAAATAAAGTTGCACCTCAAGCAAATAACGAAAATATAAAATCACATAGACATGATTGTTTACGAACATTTTACAAAATAAACATACTTCATCATATACATGATATTAAGCTACACTATCAACAAACAAGAGAAGAAAAGTGTGCGAAATCGACTGGATCTAAAGTCTTACGGATGATTCACGGATGGATTCATCGGGTTATCAATCCGGGTCCTAGCTCGGTCCTCAACTGCGTTCGGGGTATAGGAGGCTGTCACTCACTCCCAATGGATAAGTCTTCTTCGTGTCACGATCCGATGGAGGATGGCGCAAACTTCTCATATCTTGATGGAGAAAGATAGATCTAACTCTTCTTGAAGCTCAAGGATGAAGGAGGAGGATGAGAGGAAGCTCCTGCTTGAATATGGCATTGAAAGCTTGCCCGGAGCACCTCCCTAAAGTGGAAGATGAAGGGAAAAGTGTGAAACCCTTCCTCGGAGGCAGAAAACGGCGGGGCAGAAAATCCTTCCTTCATGGAGGAAAATTTGCGCTTTAAATAGAAGCAGGTCAGAAAAATTGGCACACACGGTTTGGCTCACAATCGTGCGTTAAACGTGTGTTATTAACTTGCAGGAGAAGCCTGTAGAAGATGAAGCGTTGACCCGTGTGTTTTACTTCACGCACGGGAGCTTCCGCCTGTGCGTGAAGGAAATCATACGGGTAAACACAGAGCGCAGGAAATTAAGAAAATACGGTGGAACCGTGAGTTTTAGTCGCGCACGGGCACTTCAGCCCTTGCGTGAACAAATCGCATGATTAAGCACAGAGAGCAAGAAAAAAGAAGCCACAGGAAAACCGTGTGTTTCCTTCGCTCACAGTTTCGAAGAAATCGTGAGTCAACCGTGCATTAAAAAATTCATCGAGCTCAGTTCGACGTTTCTCCTACACAAATAAAATGCACGATCACAAAGAACCATGTGTGAATAAAATGCACGACCGTGCATTTTCCTCAATTCAAAAATCCTCCCTTGGGGAAAACGCACCACCTGTACAGCAAAAACCGAAACAGGAGCACAAGCTCCCAACACCCAAACACAGTAAAATGAACAAAAGGAACCATGGGCAGCACCATGTGCATACCCCCAAACAACAGAATGTGCAATTGCACACCCATGGGCCAAAACAGTGCACTTAGCGTGAAAAATGGTATAAATGAAATATCAACGAAAACATACTAAAAAAGAAGTGCAAGTGCGAGATATCTAGCCCAGATGAGTCCGAAAAACCCTATTTAAATCGGACTCATCACACTCCTCTCTCGAATCTTGCAACACATGAAAAAAAAATCTTGATCCAAATACTAACGGTTATCCTCTCTTGAATCTGGAAATGCAATAAAAAGATAAAGAACCAAAGTTTCATTATCTAATTCATAAATCGAATACATATGAATAAACAAACATACATAAAACTTAAAATAAATTCATCATCACAACCCACATAATACTTTCATCATACATGACTAGGAGAAATTAGTTCATACTCATAGAAAAACACCATGCAAATAGAAAAATCTTACAATATATGATGATTGAAGATCAAACATTGCAGAAATTTTCCACTGGATTTTTGCCCAAGAACAATATTCTTCTCCACCGTGCTTTGCCCTAGCCGCTGACCTCCTCTCTTCTCCTCAAGGGGATCCCCCTTTTTTGATGATGGTTGATCCCCCTTCAGCCCTTGAAAATTGATCCTCAAAGATCATTATAAGATCTTTTTTCTTTTATGAAAATTATCCTCTTCAAACGAAAAATCTTCTTTTAATGAAATTTGCTCTCTTTCCTTGTTTATCTATCGCCCTTTAAATGGTGCTTCTCAGATGTTAAGTGCCTACCAAAACTGAGCTAATTCTTCCCATTTTAGATTTTCAGATGGCACAAAATTTTGAATTTTAAATCTGAAATTCAAATTACAGGTTATTGCAACAACTTCTCAGGAAATTAATTGATTTGGCTTCTCTTCTTTAAGTCAAATTATTTTTAGCATTTTATACAAAAAAAATATAGGAAAATGATGATAGTACCAAACTTATACAACACATAAATTTAATCATATTTTGCTGCTTTAAAATCATTTTTCTCAGTTATAATAAACCTAAAGCTAAATAAAAATGGACTAAAACCATTTGTTTTTAAGAAGTTATCAACAAACTTTCCTGTCACACGTTGGACCTCCTTAGAATTATTAGACAACTTTAGGTTTAAGATCGTCTTTATCTTATAGAAGTTGGGCTCTACCCTTGTTGGGGTGAGGAGGTGCCCCAAAAACTTCCCCCTCTTCACCAAAGACACACTTCAAGGGATTGTGCCTCATCTTGAATTTTCTCACGGTGGCAAAAGTCTCAGCTAGGTCTAGAGATGAGACCCGACATCCCTACTCTAGACCATCAAGTCATCTACATAGAATTCCAATTTGTTGGGTTCGGCGATCCTTCACTTGATGTGTGGCGCTCTGCTACTTATTTAAGAAATTAAGTAACACCCTTTCCTTCAAGACCGGGGGGGCTATTAAATCCCGATTTTTCCCTTCTACATATGTGTGTCCGGCAGGTCAGGCAACCGTGGACATATGGTAACCCCACCTCTGAGCCATGTGGTAACCCCACCTCTGAGCCGACGAGTTGTACTGGACACCGGGGGGGATTGTTGGGTCCGACATTCCTTCACTTGATCTGTGGCGCTCTGCTACTTATTTAAGAAATTAAGTAGCACCCTTTCCAACAGTCCGGGCTTTTGGAACAGTTGGGTATGCGCTTGATCCTACATAATTTCCTCCTATTTTGCACCATGAAGAACTAGATCATCATCCTTTGATAGGTTGCCCCTGTATTTCTCAAGCCAAAGGGCATATCAATAACATTCAAAACCTGTGATGAAGGAAAATCCATGACGTTTGACGGGTGCATCTGAATATAATGTTAATTAAACTGAGAAAGTAATCAAAAATATTATTATAGGAAAGCCGATGGCTGAGTCTACCAACATATCGATTCGAGGCAGAAAATAATATTCCTTGGGGCACACTTTATTTAATAAGAAGAAGTCCACACACATCTTTCCTTTCTCCGAAAAACCCAGCCTGGATACTGGATATTCGACACAAAGCCTGCCTCCAGCAGCTTTCCTACCTCCTCCCATATGGGTTCCACCAGAGTGATTGTCATGGCCCTTTTCTTTTGACGGATGGGGAAGATGCTTAGATCGAGGTTATGGTGGTGGCACACCACATCTGCATCGAAGACTGACTTATCCTCATCGCTCCAAGCGAAGACGTCCATGTTCTATTGTGTTGGGTATTGTATCCACAACAACCTAGATTTGATAAAGTCATCCTTGAACTAAGGTGAATTAAGTTGTATTTGATGTCTTGTTTGAGTTATGTCTTTGCAGGACTATATTGCCAAGTGTAGACCAATGTTAGTCTACAATGGGTCACCAAACACAGGACCATATAATGTAATCCCTCATTGTGTGATTCATGGTATTGACTCGTGTAGCCTCTCTATTGGGATACACTTTATGTTTCAAGCACTAGGACTGATTGGAGAAAGAAGTGTTGCTGATTTTATTGAAGAAGAGAAAAGTCTATTCAGGAATTTTTTGCTAAGTCTTTTACTCGAGTAGTAGTTTATATACTCGAGCGAAATACTGAGTAATTACTTGAGTAAGTATATCTATACTCGAGTAGGGGAAATGACTCTCGAGTAGTCTGAATATAGCTCTCGAGTAGCCAAGTAAATTACTCGAGTAGATCCTCTCTTATTCTCGAGTAGTCATATTAGTACTTGAGTAGATAAGTCTTTTATCTCGAGTTACAGAAGACAAATTCTAATGTTGTTTTACCCCACTCGAGTAGTCAAATTCATGTACTCGAGTAGTCTATCTACTACTCGAGTAGTACAGCTCTAATACTCGAGTGATCAGATTTTTATCTCTCAGAATTTTTCTAAGTCTTTGACTCGAGTAATATATCCAGTACTCGAGTAGTCTATTTCTACCACTCGAGTAGTCCAACTCCACGTCTCGAGTAATTATATTAGCACTCGAGTAAATCATTTTGTATTCGAGTAATTACTCATTCTTTCTGGATTTTCTCAAAGACTTCTACTAGAGTAGTCTCATTCTATACTCTCGAGTAATCTTATTAAGTACTCGAGTAGGTAATCTGTTACTCGAGTATATCAGTCAGATTTTTTCCAGAATTTTGCTAAGTCCAGATTTGACGGAAATTTCAAATGTCATTGCGTAATTGGTCCACGTGTACATCGTTAATGATAATCATGAATGTTAGGGAGATCTTATATAAGGTCTTGTCAAAACCGACTAACCCTAACCAGTGCTGTCAAGATCATTCTAAAAATTTCTGAATCCCATTCTTTGTTTCTAAAAATGAAAGCCGCCGTCGACCTTCTTTGTGGAAATCGCTAGGGTTTTCGATTCAAAGAGATTCAGATCAAGAAGACTTACAGATCGAGATCATTCTTCAACATCTCATCATCTCTCGGATTGTGTGAGTCAAAGATTATTTTAGATCCAGATCATGGCGAGTTTCTTCTTCATCATCAATTTCTGAAAAAGCTGCAAAGTTCAAAAGAAGAAGATCCTGCCTGAGATTTTCAGATCTGAGAAATAATTACTGTTTGTATTTTCATATATTCTCAATTTAATTCTTGTAGGAGATTTCTCTCCGAGTGTAGGAGCTTTTGTCTCCGAGCTGTCGGAAGTTTTTATCTTCCGAGTGTAGATCCATGTTGTGGATCGATATTGTAGGAACTTTGTTCCGAGGCGTAGGATTGGTTTTCAATCCGAGATAGTGGAGTTGCCGAGTCTAGTGCTTTGCTAGATCGGTTGGGGAACCACTATAAATCTTTTGTCGTCTGTGAATGCTTGGTAGATAATTATGTGCATAGATCTCTAAATTTTTATTTCGCAAAAAGACGCACAACTCACGTATTCACCACCCTCTAGGTGATTTAGGTAGACAACTGAACACTTTCAATTGGTATCTGAGCGAGGTTGATCAATAAAAGGTTAACACCTCGACCAGATCTTACTAGTTGTCTTTTAAGAATTTTCCAAGCATGGACAAGGCTAAAGATTTTGCCAAGCTTCCATTGTGCACAAAGAATAACTTTCCAATTGGAAAGAAAGAATCAGATTTTTCATGGAAGCTGTGGATCCAAGAATCTTCATGATCGTTGAAGAAGTTCCTTACATTCCCATGACCGTCTCCACAATAGATCCAACAAAGAAAGTTCCAAAGAAATTGATGGATCTAGATAAAGACGAGATTGCACTTGTGTCTTTAGATAAGATGGCCAAGAATATAATAGCAAGTGCAGTCGATGACTCCATGTTGCAGAACTTGATCCACTGTCAGTCTGCTAAGGAGATGTGGCAGTCCTTTGTCACTTTGATGAAAAGTACCGAAGAAGTTAGGGATGATAGAATATCCCTTATGAATCAGAAATATGAAGCCTTCCGACAAGAACACAAGGATACCATTGATGACACTTTTGAGAACTTCTTCAAGATAGTCAACGACCTAAGGTTCTTTGGCCTAGTCTTCACAAACGGAGAACTAAATGATAAGTTCTTGAGATCCCTAACCAAGGAATGGGATAACAAGGTTTGTGCAATCCGAGAATTTAGAAAGCTAGCTGAGACAGACCCGCAAAATCTCTTCGGGAAGTTAATGTCATATGAGCTTCAACTCAACACAAGAAAAGCTGAAGAAGAGAAGAGCAGGTCTGCATCTAAGGAGAAGTCTATTGCTCTAAAGACAGACACCTTAAGGAAGTCAAAGGTTGCCTCTATTGCCCCAGCACAAGAAGTTAGTGAAGAATAAACCTCGAAGCCATGTTCCTCCGGCGCAGAGCTATTTGAAGGAGAGTTCTCTCTACTCTCACGATAGTTCAAGAAATTATTGAATAAAAAGAAGCAATGGAAAGACAAGGATGCCTCCTACAGAAGATCACGACATGATGGTGATCGACACGGAAAAGGCTCAAGCAGCCATGACAGGTATACTTATAAACTGAACAAACATATTTCTACTGATATCATTTGTTACTGTTGTAATAAGCTAGGTCATGTCATTGCTGACTGCCCCCACAAGAAGGAGGGTGGAAAGAGAGAAGAAAAGAAGTCCTCATACATTATGAAGAGGACAGAGAAGAGCCTGATAGCCAAGAAGGGTAAAACACTCAGCGACTCCGACTCATCTGAGTCGAGTGAAGAAGAAGCCTACTTTGGGCTTATGGCTCAGATTAATGATGAACAATAGCCCCTGTTCACTGGGAAGGTAAACTCTCACACTCCTTTTTTAGAATCTGATGTTTTTGAGCATGATAATGAGGACAGCTCTTCTGACGATGAGTCTGAACTCATTGCCCAATATAAGGAGTTAATCAAGGCTTTCGACAAATGTTGACGAGTCGTGAAAACTCAAGCTAAAGAGATAAAGTCTCTAAAAGCTGAAGAGAGCACCCTGAGAGAGGAACTTACTAAGACTGAATCACTCAAAGAGAACTTCAATACTATTATTAAAGAATATAACAAAGCTCTTGAGCACCTTGTAACGCCCCCGATTTTTCTGCGATTATTTAATTCTCGTTTGGCGTTACTTTGACGCGTTTCTAGCTTGTTCCGTTTGTTAGAGCGTGGTCTTAGCTCTTTAGGTTCCTTGTGTGGTTGTTGGTAGACTATTTGGCAAGATTCGCTAACAAGCCGGGTCTGTTTTGGTGACCGGCGAGGCCTCTCGAGGGATGCTTGTGTTTTGTCTTCGGGTGGTGATAACCCGAGTTTTGTCGTCGAAAGTTGATTTCAACTTCGTCGTTGCGTTCGTAGCGTCGGTATTTAGATACGGTGAAAATTTCGTGGAATTCCGAGGATGTTCGGGTTTCACGTCATTTTGTATTTTATTTATAATAATGTGATATTATATATTATATATAGATATTTTTTTAGAAAGTAGAAGTTATGGTGAAAAGGTGGCTGGCAGCTTTTGGGTTGGCTAAGAATAGAAAGTATTTGGGACTTAGCCGCTATCTATAAATAGTCTTAAATTAGAATAAAGACTATTCATTGTCTTTTCGGAATTAGCATAACCGCCGCCCCTGTCCAAGAGAGGAAAACCGGCGGGCTGCCCTTACCTTCCACCGCCGATTCCCGGAGTTCTAGCGGTCGGATTTTCGTTCTGAGGGTAGATCTGGACTGCTCTCCCCTAGATCTTCATTTCAACAGTAAGCTTTCTCCATTTCGTGTCTTTCCATGGTGTTGAAGATTTTCGTTTGACCCTTCTCCCTCTCCAAAAATGTCCAGTCTTGCTCGGTTAGGTGTTGGCTGCCAGGTCCGTGGGGAAGCAGAAAAGTCAGTCGAGACCTTACGGAAATCAAGGCAAGTGGTGCTCCTGCCCTTGCCAAGTAACTTGTTTTAGTTCCTTTTATACCTTGCCGCTCATAGATCACCCTGTTGCTAGGATATTAATGTTCAGTGTCTATTAATCTTAGTCAAGTAAATGCTTAAGCCTATTTGATCACTCTTTGTACAAGTTTACTCAGGAATCGGCCTTGTTGTTAAATTTTTTCCTCTTTCTTGGACTTCCTGCTGTTAATTTGACTTGCTCTCGGGCTGGGAATAGAGAGATGAGAGTGGAGATGTTTTTTCTTTTTCTGCTCAGTAACTATAGCCGGATAGTTGTGCTGTGGCCTTAATATTGGTTTTGAACTAAGTAATCTGTCTTGGTTAGGCACGAATTGGGGGAAATTAGGCTTGCCTGTGTAATGGCTGTATCAGACCCCCCCCCCTCTTTTCCTTAGTCTAGCTGATTAGAGCATTTCTGGGCTAAATGAAGTGATTTGGAGAGATGAGAAGGGTACATGAATTATGTTGTAGCGCTTCTGGCTGGGGGCATTGATTAGTTCAGGTTTGAGTTTCTCTAATTTTGCCTAAGTGTAAATTCGTTGAGTGAGGGAAGCTCACTCAACGACGGGCTTGGTTTTATGCTAAGTATAAAAGCGTTGACAGTGTTGAGTGCACTCAACGCTGCCAGGTCGACGACGTTCGTCGTTCTCAGCTCGACGTTGTTCGTCGAACTGAGATCGACGATCTTCGGTTGCCTGAGATCGACGAAGATCGTCAATCTGAGTTCAATGAAAATCGTCGAGCTGAGGTCGACGATTTCCTGTGATCTGAGTTCGACGAAAATCGTTGCACTGAGATCGACGATTTCCTGTGATCTGAGTTCGACGAAAATCGTCGAACTGAGATCGACGATTTCTTCTGATCTGAATTCGACGAAAATCGTCGAACTGAGATCGACGATGTCCTGTGATCTGAGTTCGACGAAAATCGCCGAACTGAGATCGACGTTTTCCTGTGATCTCAGTTCGACGAGAAATCGTTGAACTGAGATCGGCGTTTCGCTGTAAACTGAGATCGATGCTTATTTTTCCTTAACTGAATTTTTCTTTCATTTTCTTTCCTTCTCGAGTGATTACCTCCTAGGTGGGGATGTCTTGTCGGACATTCGTTTCTTCCTTTATTCTTTTTGAAGTCCGAATCATGGGTTATGGCAGGTTGTGGTATTTTGACGCTCTAAAGGAGTGGGATGTTTTGTGTGCGAGCCATGGCCGCCCCTTTTAGTCCCAGGTATGGGCTGGGTATAGCCATGGTCGCCACCTTTTTGTCCCAGGTACGCGTTGGGTATGTGGTGGCCTTGTGCTAAGAAAGTGTATCTTCAGTTGGAACTGTTTGTTTTGGGGACTGTTTTTGGTCACCAACTCAGGTCCATGTTGTTTTACTAATGCAATTACTCACAATTTAGGATTGTTAGATGTTTCTTCCTTTATAGATTGCAATTTGTTTGCACATGTTTGCCTTGTAGACTCTGCAGGTTTTATGACAGGGTTGTTGCTGTTTTTCTGGAACTTGGTGCAAGTGCGTCTTGTCTTGGACATTGTTTGTCTGTTACTGTCTTACTTTCTTCTCTTGCGTACCCTTTTATATAACATGTAACACCCCCTATCCGTCACAGAGCATATAGCAGTAGGTCCGGCCGGGGCCCGACGTCGTATGCCACAGACAGACAGGGTGGTTACCCATGGAAACCGTCCAACCAATCAACGTCCTACACAGAGCATTCTAGCGGAAGCAGTTTATAAAGGTTGCAAATAAGAACCCAGCACTAAAGCATGAATGTCCACTAATCCAAAATAGGAATGTTATACAAATACCA
Source organism: Platanthera guangdongensis (assembly GCA_039583875.1). Classification (NCBI taxonomy): domain Eukaryota; kingdom Viridiplantae; phylum Streptophyta; class Magnoliopsida; order Asparagales; family Orchidaceae; genus Platanthera; species Platanthera guangdongensis. Next base: position 95,640,759 of record CM077154.1, on the reverse strand, counting down.
AGACAAGCCATAAGGCCTTACAAAATGTTTCACTTGATATTACATGATTTACAAACTACGGCACGCAGGCCGGTCATACATGAATAAAACAGTAAACACTTCCAATTAGGCCTTCGAGGGCAGGCTTCGCACTTGGGCTTTAGCCCGCTATTGCCCGCTTGGTCCAATAGTACCTGCAAACAACAAACCACTGCACGATGGCAAAACAAGGCAACGGTCAGCAATGCTGACCAAATTATAACGATCCCGCCCCCAACTCGGGGCGGCGATGCTCCTTCCCTGCATTGAATTAGCATAAGCGAGCAATAAGTATATAAAGCCATTTCATCACAGACGTTGGCTTGCACGGCCACACGCCCCGTGCTCTCAGGGCACATTCACGGTGAACCGGTCGATATCACGTCAATTAAAGCCATAGACATTCCGGACTCACCACCGCCACTTTGACGGACAAACCTATGAGCAATTTGTCTTCCTGGCCTGAGTCACGACAACTTAAGACATTGACCGCCGAATACCCTAATCTATGCCAACGGCAAGTGCCACATTCCTTTAGGTCTCTTTAACCGAACGACATAGAACGGGTACGGTTCCATCTAACCCGTGCTCACATCGCAACGACAATTTAAGCCATTTGCGCGGGTCAAACTTCCACCGAGTCCCATTTCCATCACAATTCACATAACCCGGTTATGTTCAAGTTGGCTCTCAGGCCAACAAGTTGGCAAGATCTTGTATCCGCCCAGTTTTCTGGGTGCACCTTTGGGTTAGTCCCCAAAGCTCCCTGCTGCAATCTACCGCATAGAAAACCGGAAAAACAATCCATAGCACGGAGTCTTCTCCGGCATTAATGAAATGCAACATCACCGATCCAGACCAACATGTCCGGGTAGGCTTCACACATCATGCCTATGTCCGTTCTCGCCTACGGACTCTAAACAACGGGGACTTCACATATCTACCCGAAGGAACGCCTCCATCTCTCCGCAACCTCGCGAGAGCGGGCTTCCTATGCAAAGAAGGAGAGCTACTCATGCTCAAGAAGAGAATCGTTACCCTAGCGTTCCTCTTTAGCGCCATGGAAAAGTAAGCGGATGAAAAGCACCGCACTAGCTTTGCCTCCGTGGATCCGGAGTCGGCTCTCGATTCGGAGCTTCGAAGCTCCTCCAATGGCCGGATCTGGCTCCTTCTTCCTTCCTTGGCTCTCCTCTCTCTCTAAGGTTTTAGAAAGATGATAACTTATGAAAAGTGAGGGTTTCTAAGGCCCAATCTCGGGTATATCCCTTCAGGAACAACCCCCAGTCGTTGGATCATCAATTAAAGAAATGAACGGCTTTGATTCGGGACTGAAATGCCCAATCTGGACCGAACACGGCCTGGCACACGCCCGTGTCCAGGGCCGTGTGCCTCATTCACCGTCAAAATCGGCTCGCCTGGAACAACACACGGGTATCGAACACGCCCGTGTTCGACCTGACACGCCCGTGTTCCACCTGACACGGCCGTGTGGCCGGCCGTGTACCCCCATCATTTTTCCCCGAAAACAACCCGAGCACTGCGCGGGTTATAGGACATGCCCGTGTCCTTGCCCGTGTCACCTTGACATGCCTGGGCTCCAGGCCGTGTACACGGTCTCGACACTCGACACTTCGTCGAGTCAAGATCGTCGACCTGATGACACGGCCTTGGACACTCCCGTGTCCTAGGCCGTATGCCTTGTCTCGACACAATGTCGAGACCAAAGTGTCGACTTCCCGGGACGAGTGTCGACACGGGTTGACACGCCCTGCCAAACGCCCGTGTCGCACGCCGTGTGTCATGTCTTGACACTTCGTCGAACACAGAGTGTCGACTTCGCGGGCTAAGTGTCGACACGGGTCGACACGCCCTGCGACACGCCCGTGTCGTAGGTCGTGTGCCCAGTCTCGACACAATGTCGAGACCAAAGTGTCGACTTCCCGGCTCAATGTCGACACAAGCTTGACGCGCCCTGGGACACGCCCGTGTCCCAGGCCTTGTGCCTGCAGCCAGAACCCAAAACTGGCCCAAAACGTCCCCCGTCGCTCCTTTGAGTTTCGGGGCGTTACAACTCTCCCCCTCTTAAAAGAATTTCGTCCTCAAAATTATACAAAGGAAAGACATGTACAAAACCAAAATTTGTACCTGAGCGGAACAACTCCGGATACTCGTCAAGCATAGTCTTCTCTCGCTCCCAAGAGAGCTCCTCACGACCGCAATTGTCCCACCGGACCTTGACCATCCTGATCTCTTTATTGCGTAGCCGCTTGACCTCCAAGTCCTCAATCCGCACGGGCCTGACCTTTATCGTCAGCCCACTATCCACCGGCACTTGATCAACCGCGATCACTTGCGTAGGCTCTTGTAACGCCTTCCGAAGCACCGAAATATGGAATACATCATGTAATCCACCAAGCTCCACAGAAAGCTTCAACCGATAGGCCGCTTCACCAACTCGTTCCAGAACCTCAAACGGCCCAAGGTACCTCGGGCTTAGCTTTTTCAATCGCCGCACCCGCGAGACACCCTTGAACGACTTGATCTTTAAGTATACATAGTCGCCCACAGCGAACTCCACGTTCCTGTGCTTGGCATTATAGTACTTCACTTGCCGGTCCTGAGCGATAAGCAACCTCTCCCGAATGGTTCTCACCAAAGAAGTAGCATCCTCCACTTCCGATCGCTTATACAACTTTGACTCACCCGTTTCTAACAAAGACAACGGCGTGCGACATTTTCTACCATATAGTGCCTCGAAAGGCGCCATCTGAATGCTCGCTTGGTAGCTATTGTTGTATGCGAACTCCACCAAATAAAGGTGGTCTTCCCATTGCTTTCCAAAATCCAAGACACACATGTGGAGCATGTCTTCCATGGTTCTATTGACCCTCTCGGTCTGCCCATCCGTTTGCGGATGGAAGGCTGTGCTGACTTTCAACTTTGTTCCCAATATTTGTTGCACTAGCCTCCAATCATTGGACGTGAACCGCCCATCTCGGTCACTCACAATGCTGCGGGGCACACCATGAAGCCGTACTATGTTATCCACAAAAAGCTTTGCCAACTTCTCCACCGGATCATACTTCCTATGCGGAATAAAATGCGACACCTTCGTTAATCGATCAACAACCACCAAAATGGCGTCGTTCCCCTTCTGCGACCTTGGCAAACCGTGCATAAAGTCCATAGAGATGTCGTCAAACTTCCACTCCGGAATAGGCAAGGACTTAAGAAATCCTCCCGGCTTTTGGCATTCCGCCTTTACCAAGGCGCAAGTTTGGCACTTCGCTACGTATAGCGCCACATCCTTCTTCAAACCCGGCCACCAAAACAGCTTCTTCACATCACGGTACATCTTCGTGCTCCCCGGGTGAATCGAGTACTTGGTGTGGTGTGCCTCGTACAACAACTCCACCCGTAAATTGCCCACACTTGGGACGCACAGACGACCGTCTTTCCAAAGTAATCCGTCCTCCACGACGAATTGAGAATTTGACCCATCCAGAGCCTCTACCATGAACTGCTTCATAAGAGCATTCATATCCAAAGCCTGCTGAATACGAACAGCCAGGTCATATTAGACTTTAGTCCAATTCAGAACTGCTTCAGCACTTGATTGTCTAACCACACAAACAATCTCCAACGCCTCCAACTCCCGCACCGACTGCTCAACATGCACCGATAGACAATTGGCTTGAGCTGAGGCTCGGCGACTCAACGCGTCTACAACCACATTCTCCTTACCAGGAATGTAGTGGATCTTGAATGTATAGTCCCCCAAGAACTCCATCCATCTACGCTGCCGCATATTCAGATCCTTCTGATCAATAAGATACTTCAGGCTCTTATGATCGGTGTAGATATCAATCTTCACACCGTACAAATAGTGTCTCCACAGCTTCAAGGCAAAAATCACGGCCGCTAACTCCAAGTCATGGACCGGATAGTTCCTTTCATGCACTTTTATCTGTCTCGAGTCATAAGCTATTACACTTCCATATTGCAGTAGCACGCAACCCAAACCGCTTCCCGAAGCATCGCTATAAATCTCATAGCCTTCGGTCCCACATGGCGAACTCAGCACAGGCGCCGTGGTCAACCGACACTTCAACTCCTCAAAAGCTCGAGCGCACTCCGGCGTCCAAACGAACTTATGCTCCTTCCTCGTCAAAGTAGTGGGAGGCAAAGCTATCCGCGAGAAGTTCTCTACGAAGCGCCTATAATAGCCGACAAGCCCCAGAAAACTCCGGACTTCCGCTACCGTAACAAGATCAGGCCACTCGCGTATCGCAACGATCTTCGTCGGATCCACAGTAATACACTCTCCACTCACTATATGCCCGAGGAATGCCACTGAGGATAGCCAAAACTCGCACTTCGAGAACTTGGCATACAACTGATTTCTCCTTAGCATCTCCAACACCAAATGATGATGCTTGAAGTGATCTTCCTCACTTTGCGAGTACACCAAAATATCGTCGATGAAGACGATCACGAAATGGTCCAAGTACTCCCTGAAAGTCCTATTCATCAAATCCATGAACACTGAAGGCGCATTAGTCAGCCCAAACGGCATGACCGTAAACTCATAATGCCTGTATCTCGTACTAAACGCTGTCTTCGGGATATCACTCTCCCTTATTCGCAGCTGATAATACCCAGCCTTGAGATCCAACTTCGAGTACACCGTCGACCCGACTAACTGATCAAAAAGATCATCAATCCGGGGGATTGGGTACTTATTCTTCTCAGTCAACTTGTTGAGCTCCCGATAATCAATACATATCCTCAAGCTTCCGTCCTTCTTCTTAACAAAGAGGACCGGTGCGCTCCAAGGCGAAGAACTCGGGCGCACATACCCTTGCTCCAATAACTCTTGCAGTTGAACTTTCAACTCCGCCATTTCCTTAGGCGCTAGCCGATAAGGAGATCGTGACACAGGCTATGCACCTGGCACTAGCTCGATCGCGAAATCTATCTCCCTCTGAGGAGGGGCTCCAGGAAGATCTGCGGGGAATACATCAGGGTATTCCGATACCACTGAAATACAATCCAACACGGCTTCGGATTTGCAACCTCCACTAGTGTAAAGAACAGTTCTGCACCGGCACGAACCGCCTTCATCACCTAAAGAGCAGACATCAACGTCTTGCTCGACCCCTTTAAGCCCGTAAAAGTCGTTTCATGACTTGCTCCCAACTTGACTTCCTTCCGACTGCAATCGATATAGGCTTGCTGCTCCGAGAGCCAGTCCATGCCAAATATAACGTCGAACTCCACCAACGGAAGTAACGACGCCTGCAGGTCGAACTCCTGATTCCCAATACGAATCTTAACATCGCAGATCCTATCCGCTCGCATCGAACATCCATTGGGCAACAACACATCCAACTTATCCTTCGCCATCGAAGAAGGGACTCTGATCCGTGATATAAATCCTTCGGACAAGAAGGAGTGTGAAGCTCCCGTATCGAAGAGTGCTCGTACCGGATTTTCACAAATCAATACAAATCCTAAACAAGCAGTGGTAAGGTAACATATGCATAACAAGTATTTAAAGAAATTGACTTGCTATAAATTAAACCATACCTGTCACCACATCAGCCTGTTTGATGGCCTCCTGTTGGCCAAGATTATAAACCGTTGGTTGGGCCGGAGCATAATGGGATGCGGTCGACTCCACCGCCTTTCCCTTCTCTTCATAAGTAGCTCCCGACCTTCTCTCGAACTTAGGATGTCCGCTCCAACAGTCACGGGCAAAATGCCCCGTCTTTCCACAAGTAAAACACGCGGCCGGGGTCCGACTCGTAGTCGCCCCAGAAGCACTAGAAGGAGCTGGACCCGAAGTCCTATGCTTCTTGAAAGACCTCTGATAGCCGGACTTTTAAGTAGTCAGCACTTTAAATTCAGATTTCCTATCACCCAAGCTTTTCTTTGCTTGCACATTCTTCATGTCCTTCTCCAAGGACCGGGCAGTATTGACCAAGGTTAAGAAACCCTGCGTCATCGGCCCCGAAAGTAGTAATCTCAACTCATCTCTCAACCCTTCAAAGAAGCGATTAGTCTTGCGCTCCTCATCCACAATAGTGGAGCTAGCATAACGACTCAAACGAGTGAACTCGTGGAGATATTCATCCACGCTCTTCTCACCCTGAACCAACTTCAGAAATTCGTTCTCCATCGAAATCCTCTGAGTAGAAGGGAGGTATCTTGCTAAGAACAATCCCGAGAACTCTTCCATCGGAACGTCTATAAGTTGTCTACCTCTCAAATGATGCAGCTCCAAACCTTCCCACCACATCCTCGCTTCACCGTCCAGAAGGAACGTAGTGATGGTGGTCATTTGCCACTCCTCCGTCTCCATTGCTGTCATGACTCTCTTCACCCTGGAGAGCCAGTATTCAGCCTGAGATGGGGTTCCCAACCCCGAGAATAACGGAGGGTTAAAGCTCATTACATGCTTAAGCTGCCTCTCAGTTGCCCTCCTTGGCACCACCGGTTCCACAACCACTTGCTCCACTCTCCTCGGCTCAGCCTCTTAAAGAGGTACCTGCTCCATCACAGGAGCGGGCTGCTGCGTTTGCCTTGCAGGCTGTGCATTTATCACGGCCAACACCTCTTCAGCCACCAATCGTATGTTCTCAACCGACAGAGGTGTTGCAGGAGCAACATCCGGTGCACTACTAGCCTCAGAAACTCGGCGTTCTGACGGCCCAACACCACTTCTGGTCACCTATAGTGGTACAAAACACCGTTAAGTGACCAAATAAAATTGCAAACAGCAATTATAGGAACACACAGGTTCCTCAAACATGAGTATTTTCATTCCTAAGTGGACATTCATGGGTTCTTTTACCGTTATAACGATGACGCACACAATGTGCTCACCACCCCTTAAAAAGAATTCGCCCACGAATTCACCTTAAGCCCGACGCCGTATGCCACAGACAGACTGGGTGGTTACTCATGGAAACCATCCAACCAATCAACATCCTACACAGAGCATTCTAGCGGAAGCAGTTTATAAAGGCTGCAAATAAGAACCCAGCACTAAATAATGAATGTCCACTAATCCAAAATAGGAATGTTATACAAATACCAACACAAGCCATAAGGCCTTACAAAATGTTTCACTTGATATTACATGATTTACAAACTACGGCACGTAGGCCGGTCATACATGAATAAAACAGTAAACACTTCCAATTAGGCCTTCGAGGGCCGGCTTCGCACTTGGGCTTTATCTCGCTATTGACCGCTTGGTCCAGCAGCACCTGCAAACAAACCACCGTACGGTGGCAAAATAAGGCAACAGTCTGCAATGCTGACCAAATTTTAACGATCCCGCCCCCAACTCGGGGCGGCGATGCTCCTTCCCTGCATTTAATTAGCATAAGCGAGAAATAAGTATATAAAGCCATTTCATCACAGACGTTGGCTCGCACGGCCACACGCCCCGTGCTCTCAGAGCACATTCACGGTGAACCGGTCGATGTCACGTCAATTAAAGCCATAGACATTCTAGACTCACCACCGCCACTTTGACGACCAAACCTATGAGCAATTTGTCTTCCTGGCCTGGGTCACGACAACTTAAGCCATTGACCGGCGAAGACCCTAATCTATGCCAACGACAAGTGCCACGTGCCTTTAGGTCTATTTAACCGAACGACATAGAACGGGTACGGTTCCATCTAACCCGTGCTCACATCGCAATGAAAATTTAAGCCATTTGCGCGGGTCAAACTTCCACCGAGTCCCATTTCCATCACAATTCACATAACCCAGTTATGTGAAAGTTGGCTCTCAGGCCACCAAGTTGGCAAGATCTCGTATCTGCTCAGTTTTCCGGGTGCACCTTTGGGTTAGTCCCCAAGGCTCCCTGCTGCAATCTACGACGTAGAAAACCCTAAAAACAATCCATAGCACGGAGTCTTCTCCGGCATTTATGCAATGCAACATCACCGATCCATACCAACATGTCCGGGTAGGCTTCACACATCATGCCTATGTACGTTCTCGCTTAGGGACTCTAAACAACAGGGACTTCACGTATCTACCCAAAGGAAAGCCTCCATCTCTCCGCAAACTCGTGAGAGCGGGCTTCCTATGCAAAGAAGGAGAGCTACTCATGCTCAAGAAGAGAATCGTTACCCTAGCGTTCCTCTTTGGCGCCATGGAAAAGTAAGCGGATGAAAAGCACCGCACTAGCTTTGCCTCCGTGGATCGGGAGTCGGCTCTCGATTCGGAGCTTCGAAGTTCCTCCAATGGCTGGATCTAGCTCCTTCTTCCTTCCTTGGCTATCCTCTCTCTCTACGGTTTTAGAAAGATGATAACTTATGAAAAGTGAGGGTTTCTAAGGCCTAATCCCGGGTATATCCCTTCAGGAACAACCCCCAGCCGTTGGATCATCAATTAGAGAAATGAACGGCTTTGATTCGGGACTGAAATGCCCAATCTGGATGGAATACGGCCTGGCACACGCCCGTGTCCAGGGCCGTGTGCCTCATTCGCCGTCAAAATCGGTTCTCCCGGAACAACACACGGGTATCGAACACGCCCGTGTTCGACCTGACACGCCCGTGTTCCACCTGACACGGCCGTGTGGCTGGCCGAGTACCCCCATCATTTTTCCCCGAAAACAACCCAAGCACTACACGGGTTCTAGGACACGCCCATGTCCTTGCCCGTGTCACCTTGACACGCCTGGGCTCCAGGCCGTGTACACGGTCTCGACACTCAACACTTCGTCGAGTGAAGATCGTCGACCTGATGACACGGCCTTGGACACACCCGTGTCCTAGGCCGTGTGCCTTGTCTCGACACAATGTCGAGACCAAAGTGTCGACTTCCCGGGACGAGTGTCGACACGGGTTGACACGCCCTGCGACACGCCCGTGTCGCAGGCCGTGTGCCATGTCTCGACACTTCGTCGAACGAAGAGTGTCGACTTCGCGGGCTAAGTGTCGACACGGGTCGACACGCACGTATCGCAGGCCGTGTGCCCAGTCTTGACACAATGTCGAGACCAAAGTGTCGACTTCCCGGCTCAGTGTCGACACAAGCTTGACACGCCCTGGGACACGCCCGTGTCCCAGGCCGTGTGCCTGCAGCCATAACCCAAAACTGGCCCAAAATGTCCCCCGTCGCTCCTTTGAGTTTCGGGGCGTTACATAACACTTCCATGCAACTTATTTGTTTTACTTGCTGAGGTATTCTTTTCTTCTCTGAATGCCTCAGGTTCTGATTAGTAGCCGAGTAGGTGGCTAGTTTTGCTGTGCTGTTGTTGGTGATCTCTTGTACTGTAGAGATCAGTTTCTTGGTCTTGTGAGGTAGTTTTCTGTTTTCTTACAGACATACATGCTCGCCAGTGGGTTCGTGTCAGGTTGTTGACGCCCGCTGGTGATTTTTACTTATGATACTAGATATATTTCATTTACTGCTACTTTTCTGGAGACAGTCTATTTGCTCTTGGGAAGATTTATGATAGGTTGCTAGTTACTTTTAAACCTAAAAATACTATTATAAGTATATCTCATGATCTGCATGCTTATAAAACTCATACACTACTTTCCAAGCAACGTAAAAAGATCATTTTCTTACTTATAATATAAAATAAAACTAGAGTCTTGTATAGTATAAGTTGGCCTCGGGGGACACTTATGCACTGTCATACGATGTCAAATATAAATAAAGTATTTTCCGCTACTTATAAGTATAGTTTTTAAATTGTGGACTAGATGATCCACTGAGCCGAGGGATATGGCCTTTAAAATATAACTAATTTTCTAATCATGAAACTTATGAATTTTCATAGTCTAGTTAGATGGTGTTCGCCTGAGCGTCGACAGTTATCCCCTGCTTGACGTGGTATCGCGATGCATGTTTTCTCATACTCTGGTACTTTTTAAATTCGGAGAAAATGCGGGTTGTGACAGTTTGTATCAGAGGGAGGTTGCTTGATAATTTGTCGGGCAACCTTTCCTTGTAGGTATTAGATGTTTAACATCATATCATACACACACCGATATGTCATCAGCACGTCTTGGCTGAAGCACGAACACTACACTCATAGCATAACATGAAGTATACGGGGCATATTATGTAGTATGGGATGCATAATATGTTTCTGTATATGGATCCACCATAGGGGCAACATGTGAGGGTTATGTAGTATGGGATGCATAACCTCACAACATGAATGCGACTAGCACGTTTCTTTTTCGTTGCATGAGAATGTTATGTAGAATGGGATGCATAACATTTTCATGCATACGCCACTCATAACATGCATTACGGCCTTTTTAGAATGCATAACACAATCATGCATAGCATAACATTGCATAAGCACAACGTGCCAAGATAAAGATTTGCAAGATGACATATGTACACACATGGTTTTAAATCAGAAAAAGAATATAAATTCATGCATTCTCGATCTAGGCACAAGATTTAGATGATGGTCGTAAACCATCCTAGGTTAAGCATAACATCACTTCTGTAAAAATAAAATAAAATCCCAGAGCAAGTATAGCAGTTTAAAGTTCATATTTATGTATGTATTGTCTGTACTGGTAGTTTGTTCTAACTATTGTACTAGGTTTCGACCTCAGTTTTTATGGTTTAGGATGGCGAGACGTCCTTCGACTAGGTCGACTCCCCTGTCTAAGGGTGAGTCTTCAGGAGCGCAGAGTGATGTGGTGATCGAGAGCCTGCGATAGAGCAACGATTCCTTGACCAGGCAGTTGGTGGAGATGCAGGCCCAAATCCAGTCTCTGGTGGTAGTTGTGGCAGGACAGACTCAGGGAGTGCAAGACCCTGTAGGGGGGTTAGCTGCTCCTCCCCCTCCTGCTCCCCTAAGACCTCCAGTGGTGGTGCCAGTAGAGATGTCCTTTATCTTACAGTTTCAGAGACTTAGCCCTCCTATATATGATGGGAAGGCAAATTTCATGGTCATAGATGATTGGCTGATCTCCATGGGGGAGATGTTCCCGTACTCTTGTATTGCAGATGATTAGAGAGTGATGATAGCCTCCTATCATCTAAAGGGTTTGGCTAAGAGCTGGTGGCTTAGGGAAAAGGAGAGCTTGGTGGCCGGTTGCTCTTGGCGATTATTCAAGGAGATGCTGTTGAGGAAGTTCTTGCCTTCGGTCGAGCGTGACCGACTAATGAACGACTTCCTCCACCTGAAGCAGAGGAAACTCACAGTCAGTGAGTACGAGATGGTGTTCAGCAAGTTAAGCCAGTTTGCCCCTGGGTTGGTGAGTATTGAAGCTGATCGAGTCAAGCGGTTCCTCGCTTGCTTGAGGAGCGAGGTGCAGCAGTTGGCCAGTGCATATGGATCAGAGACTTATGTAGGGGTAGTGGAGGCTGCTCTGAAAGTGGATGCAATTGAGACCGCAAAGAATAGAGGCCAGCAAATGAGGAAGGACCGGAGGAAGTCTGCTAAAGAGAAGAACCCCCCAGGTACCCGGTGCTGCTTCGGGAAAGAAGAGCAAGGTAGTGTGTAGCTTCTGTGGTCGGCCAGGCCACCATGTTGAGAGGTGTTTGAAGAGGGCGGGAGCTCACAAGAAGGTGCAAGTTCATGCTATTCAAGGTCCTCCTAGGAAGGATGTTTCCTGTTCTGTTTGCAAGCAACCCGAGTATGATGCTGCCCAGTGCTGGTCCAAGGATAAAGTCTGCTATCAATGTGGATAGAAGGGTCATATCAAGACAAGTTGTCTGATGAATTGTAAATATACCTATTTTTATGTACATTACTTAAGTCGTTTCATTTATTTTTGTCATTTCTACTTATTTTTTATTCAATAAAATGCTCCTATTTTTGTAAATATTATACTAACTTGTTTTATTTTAATTTTCAGGAAAAAAATCAAAATCTGCAATTAAAATGCCATGTCACGCCCGTGACATATTGGTCACGCCCGTGACCAGGGCGTGACAGCTCAAAATCCCGTGAAGCAGCCAATTTTGAAGAGAAAAGCCTGACACGCCCTGCCACACGCCTGTGTCCATCCGACACGGGGCGTGACCAAGCCCGTGACCATCTCTCGACAATTTCCACTCGACGTTTGACGAGTGTCGACTCAAACGACACGCCCACCGTCACGCCCGTGACCTGGGGCATGACTGCTCCTCCTCGCCCGACAAACTGCCGCCGACGAATCCCGAAGTCAACAACGCCTTTAAGCGCCGAACGATACGCCCACCGTCATGCCCGTGACCTGGGGCGTGACCGTCGCGTTTTCGGCCGTAAAGTCAAATCGCCGTCAAATCCGTCAAGTCGCCGAATTCTGCTGTAAAATAGTGCTGACACGCCCACCGACACGCCCGTGTCGGAGGGCGTGCACTTCGAAATTTTTGCCTATAAAAAGGCAGCTGCTGTTTGAGTTCAGGGTCCCAAAAATCCGAACCATTTTGAGGTATAACGGCTGTCGTTGGAGCTGCTTTAGTTCTATGTAAGGATTCTCCCACCCCCCTTTTAAGTTAGTTTGTTTAAGCTCCTGTAATCAACTTCTTTTATTAATAAAATAGATATTTTTCTCATCCTTATATGCTCTGAATTTTCTCTAAAAGCCTCCTTTTCATCAATCTTATATACTTTCATTTTCATAATGCGTGTGTGTGTGTATGAGCTTAAAATTACAAAAATTATGTTTTAAAATGAAAATGTTCTTGTTTTCCTTTCAATTATAACAAAATTTATAGCTGTTATTATGGCCGATTTTATTCTCAAACTCTTAAAAATTGGTTAGACTTAGGATTTTCATGCTTTAAAATACGTTCTTATGAACTTGTAAAACGTTAAAAAGGTGGTTTTCATCCCTCTTAACTTAGCTTTTACTTTGTTTTAATTATAAAACAGGTGCTTCTTTTTGGCTTACTCCCACTTTTTAAACCATTTTACAAGGCTATAAGAATGTATAAATTGTTATTTTTATTTTTCATCAACTTTCATTTTAAGTAATTACAAAAAATATTTTCGCTCGAACAATTTTTATTTTCACTTTTTATGCATTTCTATCAAAATCTAACGGTAAAAATATAAACGTTTTAATTTTTCGGGCACTCGCTTTTCTCACTTTAATTTGAAGACGTTTTGCTCAAACAATTTTAATTTTGCCTTTTTATGCATTTCTACTGCATTCCAGCGGTAAAAATGCAGTCATTTTAATTGTTCAATAACTTTATTTTTCTCAATTATTTTAGCATGAGTGTGTGCGTGTATGAGATATTTTTCAGCTCCTAAGTTAAAATTATGCAAGTGTGTGTGTGTGTGTTTATTTATGTCGAGTGCGTGAGTAGTTATATTCAAGTAGAGTGCGTGTGTTGTTTTTATTTTTCCGCCTACTCATTTGAGTTAATTGACTGGATTTTATTCAAGTAGAGTGCGTGTGTTGTTTTTATTTTTCCGCCTACTCATTTGAGTTAATTGGCTGGAATTTATTCAAGCAAGTGTTTGTAGCTTTTATTTTTTCGCCTACTCACTTGAGTTAAATGTCTGGTCTGTATTTTCAGTTCTACTCTTTTGAGTAGGACTTGTAATTTTCATTCTTTATTTTTCCGCCTACTCATTTGAGTTAAATGGCTGGATTTGATTTTCCGCCTATTCGCTAGGAGTTAAATGGTCGGACCTTATTTTGATGTAAATATTTAAGAAAGCCATGTAATCGCATTTATTTTCTCCTACTCATTTGAGTAGGACTCGCTTTCATTTCAGTTCTACTCATTTGATTAGGACTTGTAATTTTCAGCTTTTATTTTCCGCCCCCACTCGTTTGAGTGGGACTTGCAATTTCAATTATGCAATTTTCAGCTTTTATTTCCTGCCCCCACTCGTTTGAGTGGGACCTGCAAATGTCAATTATGCAATTTTCTCTTATGAGTAACTTAGTTTTATTTCTTCTCTTGTTATATGTTTGAATGAGTGCGGGTGATTTTATTTGTAATAACTTTTCTAATGTTAGGATATTTTACTTTTCTTCTTATTTTCTTTATAACATTTCAGCGAATAGTTTAGGACGCTCGCACAACCAAACATATAGCTATCCCCATTCCGATGAGTGGCTAATTGCTTTTAGCCCTCGGTATCGAAGAGCTTTGGGATCTAAAATGTTTTAAATAACCAAATGTCTAATTTTTCGATTTAATTAAAATACTTAAGGTTTACCCCGAGTTAACGACGCGTAGAACCACATATCGATGTGTGGGCTCTATTTCCGTTATCCATACGCTAGCTAGCCGAGAGGCCGTGCGTATGGACAGATCACCCCTGGGTAAATAGAGTTCCGCACTAACCCTCGAGAGAGGAGGCGCGCTAACTCTACCGGATTGGGTTCCCCACCCAATAGCGGGGTTCTTAGTGTACTGCGGGCATTAAGGGGAATCCTTCGTCGGACGAGAGCCCGGTCGAATAGCCTTAATGTCTAGGTGAGCGATATTCCTAGAGATAGGTGAGCTCATTATTTTGAACCTCCACGGCCAAGTTTCCGCTTTAATTAAATTGAAACTTTAGATATCTAGTTATTCAAAAAAAATTTTAATTTTAACGCAATTCAATACCGGGAGTTATCTCTTCATCGTATATTTTCTTAAAATCTATTTTCGTTCCTCTTTTACTTAAAACCCTCAACTTCTATTTCGGTAAAATAATAGTGTTTTCGGAGGAGTAGGGGTAATCAACCCGTTTCCGGGAATAATACGACCTCAGTATTCTCCCGAATATCGAGTACTACTTACGATAGGTCCACTTGCCTACCCTAGCAAGCCCGCGGCGATCGACTCATCGAACCAACCACAGTAAGAGTCTGTTCGCGGGCCAATCAAGTTTTTGGCGCCATTGCCGGGGAATCTCTCTTTGAGTTGTTATTCCAAATCCGAACTCTATTACTTTTAGTTTTATTTCTAAAAACTAAAAAAAAAACTTAAAAACTTTTCTTCAAAATCCAAAAAAGAAGTTAATTTTCTACTTTCTATTTTAGGGTGTATGACCCGTGGACAGCCTTCGGAGTCCGAAAATTTGGATTTCGATCCTGAGATCGAACGCTCGCTTGTGCGTATTCGGTCTCAATGCCGAAATCCCTCTTTGGATCCCGAAGAATCCATCGGAGAACCCTCTGTCATTGCTATGGCCGACCCCAATCCGAACGCGGCCGTTGAGCGTAGAATGTCATATTACGCCCGGCCGAATTTGGACGATACTGGGTCCAGTATTGTTCGCCCGACGGTGGCGAACAATAATTTTGAGATCAAATCGAGTGTTATCCAAATGATCCAAAATGCCGTGCAGTTCGATGGACAGCCGGATGAGAACCCGGACGTTCATTTGTCTAGTTTTTTGGAGATTTGCGATACTTTTAAGATCAATTGCGTCACTGATGACGCCATTCGTTTGCGTCTTTTTCCATTCTCCCTCAGATCCAAAGCTAAGGTGTGGTTGAATTCCCTCCCACGAGGATGTATCACCACCTGGGCCGACCTTGCGGAACGATTCTTAACGAAGTATTTTCCGCCCGCCAAAACTGCAAAGTTGCGGGCGGACATTTCTTCGTTCGTGCAGAACGATTCTAAGTCTCTTTTTGAGACTTGGGAGCGCTTTAAGGAATTCCTCCGCAAGTGTCTGCACCACGCGATGCCTGCGTGGTTGCAGGTCCAAATCTTCTACAATGGGCTTAACTATCAGACGCGTCAAATGATTGACGCGGCTGCTGTGGGTACCTTGAATAATAAGACCCCCGAGGCTGCCCAAGCTCTTATTGAAGAGATGGCTATGAACGCCTACCAATGGAACGTCCCGCGGGGACGTCCCAAGCAGGCGGCCGGCCTCTTTGAAGTGGATGCCACTGCCCACTTAGCCCTTCAAGTTGAAAGGCTGACGAAGCAGGTGGCGGAGATGTCTGCTGCCTCCACCACTCCTCCTTGGGCGATTCCCCCGAATGTCGGCGTAGCAAATGAATTCGTAGACTACGTGGGAAATGCTGAGCGACCTTCCTTCAACCCCATTAACAACCCTTATAGTAATAACTATAATCCGGGTTGGAGGAACCACCCCAACTTCTCATGGAGCAATGCGAATAATGCGCAGCTCCCCCCCAATTCTTTTGCGCCCGAATTTCTGCCGCCTACCCCTCTTCCAAAACCCTTCCCGATGGAGGAGAATTTTTCGAAATATATCGCTTCCAACGAGTCAAATATCCGGAACATCACCGGATCGCTAAAAAACTTAGAGCTCCAGGTTGGACAGCTTGCGCGAATGATGTCCGAGCGCGCGCTCGGGGCACTGCCGGGAAACACGGAGCCCAATCCGCTGGAAAATATCAACACTATAACCCTCCGTAGCGGAAAGGAGGTGATCGATCCAAAACGGACCGATCCTCAGGTACATATTTCACCTCTGACCCCTCTTCCCCCTTCTTCGATTACGCCGCCTTTACAAATTTTAAATGAAAAAATTATTAAAACGCCCTTGCCATATCCGCACAAGCTCAATAGCGAGCGTAAGGACGCACAGTACGAAAAATTTATTTTATTATTAAAACAAATTCATATTAATGTTCCCTTCTGCGAGGCAATCTCTGAGATACCTAAATATGCGAAATACTTAAAACAACTTCTTTCCAATAAACAAAAATTAGAAAATATTTCGCATATTTCTCTTAATGCTGACTGCTCGGCGTCTCTTACTAATAAATTGCCCCTAAAAAGAAATGACCCGGGACGGTTCTCCATCCCGTGCATTTTTGGCAATATATTAGTAAAATACGCTCTTGCAGTTTTAGGCGCGAGCATTAATTTGATGCCTTTCTCGCTCTTTCAAAAATTAGGTTTGGGCACTCCGGCCCCTACTAAAATGTGAATCCAACTAGCGGATCGCTCGGTTAAGAATCCCATCGGGGTAGTGGAGGACGTACTTGTACGAGTTGATAAGTTTATCTTTCCGGTAGACTTCGTCATCTTGGACATCGAGGAGGTCACCGATGTACCAATTATACTCAGTAACGGTCGTCTCCTCCTTCGGGAAGGAGATGACGAAGTTACTTTCTCTATTAATCCCTCCATAGGAGACTCGTCATCGAGCGATGACTTTTGTTATAATTTAGACACATATCTCGGAGATTGTTCTTCCCCTATTTTTGAGTCTACTTTTTTAAACGACGATATTTATGCGCTCGAAAATTTTAACTGCGATAAGGAAACCTCTATAGACTTGCCTTTCGAACCAATTGGTAAGAAAGACATAGGAATTAAAACCTCATTAGAAGAACCGCCCTGCCTTGAACTCAAACCCCTACCCGATTCACTCAAATACGCCTTTTTGGGGAAAAATGATACACTCCCCGTTATCATTTCTTCGCATTTGAGCGAATCGGAGACTTCTGATTTATTGGGAGTTTTGCTTAAACATCGCCACGCAATTGCGTGGCAAATTTCTGATCTCAAAAGGATTAACCCGTCTTTCTGCACCCATAAGATTTTCCTTCTCGATAATTGCCGCAAAACTATTCAGCCGCAGCGACGTCTTAACCCAAACATGAAAGACGTCGTTAAGGCCGAAATTATTAAATTATTAGATACGGGGATTATTTATCCCGTATCAGATAGTACGTGGGTTAGTCCCATTCACGTGGTGCCCAAAAAGGGCGGTCTTACCGTAGTGGAGAATGAACATAATGAACTCGTCCCAACTCATACTGTTACGGGTTGGCGGGTGTGCATCGATTATAGAAAACTAAATGACGCCACCCGTAAGGATCATTTTCCACTACCATTCTTAGACCAAATTTAGAGCGTTTATCCGGTCATCCGTATTTTTGTTTTCTTGATGGATTATTGGGGTTTTTCCAAATCCCCATTTCCCCCGATGACTAAGAGAAAACAACTTTTACCTGTCCGTTTGGTACCTTCGCATATCGAAGAATGCCATTTGGCCTCTGCAACGCGCCCTCTACATTCCAACGATGTATGCTGGCGATCTTTGGCGAGCTGGTAGGAGACATTATGGAAGTCTTTATGGATGACTTCTCTGTTTTCGGAAGCTCTTTCCCGTCCTGTCTTCGTAATTTAGATCGTGTCCTTCAGCGATGCGAGGACACGCATCTTGTTTTAAATTGGGAAAAATGTAACTTTATGGTTCGAGAAGGTTTGGTTCTCGGCCATATGATTTCGTCTAAGGGATGAAGGTCGATAAGGCCAAAGTTGAAATTATCGAAAAACTTCCCCCGCCTTCCAACGTTAAATCTATTAGGGATTTCTTATGGCACGCGGGCTTTTATAGACGTTTTATTCAAGATTTTTCAAAAATAACAAAGCCGCTAACTCGCCTCTTGGAAAAGGAATCAAATTTTGTCTTTGATAGCGAATGCGAGTCTGCATTTAATTTCATAAAACAAAAACTTATCAATTCACCTATTTTAGTGGCGCCCGATTGGACCCTTCCGTTCGAAATTATGTACGACGCTAGTGATATTGCCGTAGGAGCCGTTCTTGGCCAATGTATAAACAAATATTTTCACCTTATTTACTATGCTAGCAAGACACTCAATTCCGCACAAGGAAATTAGACGACAACGGAAAAGGAACTTTTAGTCGTCGTATTTGCTTTCGATAAGTTTCGCTCGTATATTACGCTATTCAAAGTTATCGTATTTACCGACCATTCCGCCTTAAAATATTTGTTAGCGAAAACGGATGCCAAACCCCGCCTTCTTCGATGGATCCTGTTGGGTACATTGGTTTAAATGTACCTGATTTGAAGAAGCCTCACCCAACTCAATGATATACATCAAAATGTATTTGATGTATTTTGAGTTTACTTGTGCAGGTTAAGTATTTACAGGAAAGAAGAAAAAGTTTCTAAGTCCATGTGTCGACACCCAGAGGGAAAGTGTCGACACTTAAGAAGACTTGTGTCGACACCCAGGCAAGCAGTGTCGACACTTGGAGTCATTGTGTCGACACCTGGGATGCAGAGTCGACACCAGACAGAAAGTGTCGACACTCAATGAAGAAAAGTACAGTGAAGCAGTGTCGACACTTAGCAGTTGTGTCGACACCCAGTGAATCTGTGTCTACATAAGAAAGTGTCGACACTTGGAGGCTGTGTCGACACTCAGCAAAAGTCAGCAGAGACTAAGTATAAGTGTCGACACCCAGAACAATGTGTCGACACACAACAGAAGAGTCAACACTTGAAGAAAGTGTCGACACAAGAAAGAACGTGTCGACACTCAGCTGAAGACTCAACACTTGAAGAAAGTGTTGACACAAGGAGTTTTGTCGACACTTAGTAAAGATCAGCAAAGTTCAACAAAAATATTCTAAGTACAAGTGTCGACACTAAGGGAATGTGTCGACACTCAGCCAGAGTCTCGAAAAAAGAAGAATGTGTTGACACAAGGAGCTGTGCCGACACTCAACAAGTATCAACACTGAAGATATGTGTCGACACCAAGAAGCAGTGTCGACACTTAACAGATTCAACACATGAAGATGTGTCGACACAAAGGAGATGTGTCGACACTTAGAAGAATTCAGCAAAACACTGAAGTACAAGGACTTGTGTCGACACACATTATCAGTGTCGACACATGAAGAAAAAGCAGTGTCAAGATATAAAATATACAACACAAGGAGTTGTGTCAACACCTTGTAGGCTAGTGTCGACACTTAGACAACTTGTGTCGACACTTGGTCTATAAGTGTCGACACTTAAAGATAGACAGTCTCGACACTTTTAGACAGTTACAGAATTTTCAAGAACTGACTGGATGACTTGACAGCTGCCATTCCAGCCGGTCTACTGCACCTGTCAGAGTTGTCAGAATTCAGTTATGGACCGGACCAGCTGGTTACCATGAAGAAGGCCTATAAATAGGCTTATACAGTCTACAGAAACTGTTGTTGAGGTTGTCAAAGTACAAATTAGAAGATCAACACTTCAAGTAATACAAAGAAGATCTAGCTATAAAGTGAAGATCTAAGAAGTTTGAGAGTGAGAGCTCCATCCAAGAAGTCAGCCATTGGAACCAGGCTGAGAAGAAGGGTTCAGATTTATTCTGAATCTTAAGTAGCAGAGATCAAGGATCAACTGCAGAGGAATCAGTCTTATTGTGTTCTACATTCAAGAATCTTTGAAGAAAGACAAGTCAGATTGATTTCAGCTGAGTTCTTCCAAGAACTCATCAAGAAACTCACAACTCTCCTCTCTTGTCTCTGAGTTGCTGAGTTAACATTTTTGTATTCATTATATCTTGTAGGATCCTTAGGGATCTGTGTCTTGTAAGCCTGTAATTATAAAGGCTGAGTGTAGGGTTTGAGTGTCTGAGTGTAAGAGATTGAAATCTCTGAGTGTAGGCCTTGGTGGCTGAGTGTAGGCCTTCGTGGCTGAGTGTAGGCCTTGGTGGCTGAGAGTAGGCTTTGTGAAGAAGCTGAGTTGTAGGGCCTTGGGCCAGAGGTGTAGGAACCTGTTTTGGGGTTCTAAGCTAGTGGAGAAGTTTGGCCGAATCTAGTACACTGCTAGATAGGCGAAGGGGGAAAGTGGATGTACCCAAACCTTGAGGAACCACTATAAAATTGTGTGTCTACTATGTGCTGTGATATTCTGTGATAGCTGTGTGATAGCTGTGATAAAGTAGCTAGAATTCTATGTTAGATTCTATATTCTGCCATAAAAGTTAAAAAAGATTTAAGTCACCTATTCACCCCCCCCCTCTAGGTGTTTAGGTACAATATCTTTCAAGTGGTATCAAAGAGAGGTTACTCAAAAGACGACATAACTGTATGAGTAGATCCTGTTGGCAGATTCAGTCTAAGTCAATTACAGAATCAAAAAAATCAAGAACCATGGGTTCCACTGAGAATCACAAGGAATTGGGATCCATGAAGCTACCCATATGTAGAAAAGAGATCTTTGGTATCTGGAAGGAAAGGGTAAGACTTTTTATGGAAGCCTCAGACCCTAGGATTTATATCACAGTCAAAGAAGGGTCATATGTGCCCATGAAGGTGTCAGTCTTAGATGCAAATCAGAGAACACCTAAGGATTTCTCTGAAATGACAAATGATGAAATAGTTCTAGCCACTATGGATAAGAGGGCTCAGAACATAATAGTGAGTGTCATAGATGATGCAACTTTTCATAATTTGATACACTGTAAGACAGCTAAAGAGATGTGGGTTACTCTTATTGTGTATATGGAGGGTTCTGAAGAAGTTAGGCAAGACAGAAAATCCTTGCTAAACCAAGAATATGAAAGTTTTAGACAAGGAAAAGCTGATAGCATAACTGAATGCTATAAGAAGTTCTATAGGATTGTGAATGATCTCATGTCCTATGGCAGAGAGTTCAGTAATTATGAACTCAATGATAAGTTTCTAAGGTCCCTAACAAAAGATTGGGACACCAAGATCTGTGCCATTAAGGAAATGGCAAAGTTGGCTGAAATTCCTCCACCAACACTGTTTGCCAAACTGCTGTCCTATGAAATGCAGTTAATGGTGAGGAAAGAAGAGGAGAAATAAACAAGAAGTGAACATAAGGAAAGGACAGTGGCCTTCAAAACAGAAGCCCCCAGAAAGTACAGAAGTAAGTCACCAACTCCACCTCCAAAAGCAGCTGAATCTGAGTCAGATGAGTCAGTCAGCAGAAAGTCTGAAAGCAGTGAAAGTGATGAGGACTTTGCTGCCTTCACAAGACATTTCCAGAAGTTCTTAAAGAAGAAACAGTGGAGGACAAGGCCATCGACTTCACAGGGAAAAGAAGACTATTATCAAAATAAAAAGTCTTCAAAGAAAGATAGGAAAAAGTCCAAGTCTAGCAAAGCAACACTATCAAAAATTATATGCTATTGTTGTAATAGACAAGGCCATGTTGTTGCAGATTGTCCAGAAAAAAGGAATGAGTCTAGTGACAAGAAAAGGACTCAATATAAGGGCAAGAAGGAAAAGTCATTTGTTGCCAAGAAGGACAAGAGCCTGTCAGAAATTTCTTCATCAGAAACTGAGTCAGATGCTGAGGCATATATAGGGCTGTTTGCTGAGAAAGAAGAAGAAGAGTTCATGCAGATTATGAATTCTATATATGAACAAGAGGACAGTCAGTGCCAAGGGCTAATGGCATTGACAGAAAATGACAAAATCTTGGAGCAGCCAGGACCTAGTAAGGTACAACATTGTTCTTTTAGTTCAATTTCTTGTGCCAGTACAGAATCAGATTCATCATCATCAAATGATGAGAGTGCATCTGAGTCTGAAGAAGATATTCATCAATTGATAGATGAATACAAAGTTCTGTTGCAAGCTTATAAGAAGAGCAAGTCCCTAGCCAAAAGTCAGGCAAAAGAAATTGCTAATCTCAAAGCTGCTGCAACTGATTTTGAGAAGTTGTTTGATCAAAAGCTTAATGAGATAGCCAGACTGAAGCACATAACTGTGATTCAGATGGGGACTATATCATTTAAGAATGATCAAATTAAGAGTCTGGAGATTAATCTTCAGAAGGAGAAGGACTTAGTTGCTAGGTTTTCTAAACCTAAGTCAGTTCTACCCTTAATTGATGAATTTGTTCATCACAAAGGTAAAGTTGGACTGGGATTTACTAGACCTGCAAGGACTGTTCAGTCCAAGTCCAAGTCCAAAGGCAAAGCCCCAACTCTCAACAAGTCTGCTGTAGATAAAACAGCAAAGACAGTACCTAAGCAAAGGTACAATAAGTTTGAGCGTTGGTGCTGTGGCAAGGTAGGCCACTTTGCAATTTACTGTTGGCACAATGCTAGTGCCAAAGTGAGTAGCAAACTGCCTGTTGGAAAACCTGCAGGTAGCTTTGTTAGGATGCAAACTAACCTGTACCAAGGACCCAAGAATTCTTTGGGTTCTAAGATTCACTAATCTGTTTTGCAGGTGAGTCCAAGTGGCCATGCCCCAATATGGTACTTGGACAGTGGATGTTCCAGACATATGACTGGAACAAGGAGTTTACTAAAGGACTACACACCCATCAAGGATGGTCCAAAAGTCACCTTTGGTGGTTCTGAAAAAGGGATCATCAAGGGTTTTGGTAACATTTCTAACTCCTTTATTACAATTACTCAAGTGGCCTATGTTAAAGGTTTGAAACATAACCTTATTAGTATAAGTCAATTGAGTGATGTAGGATATGACATCTCATTTGTGAAAGATGGTTGTCATATCAGGAGGTCAAATGATCAAGAGATCATTTTGACTGGCTATAGAAAAAGAAATGTCTATTGCTTAGACATTATGGTTGAGAACATTGGTTCTCCTGTGTGTCTAGTAGCTGATGAGACAGTCTCTCATTGTGTCAAATGGCACAAGAGCCTAGCCCATCTAAACTACAAGATAATTGGCAAACTCTTTAGTAAAGAGTTAGTGAGGAATGGTCCTCAAGTTAAGTGTATTAAAGATGGTATTTGCTCATCTTGTCATAAGGGCAAGCATACTAGATCCACCTTTAGAAGCATTGAAAACAAAGATGCTGTGAGGTGTTTATACCTCTTGCATATGGATCTCTTTGGTCCAATGCCAGTTCATAGCCTAGGTAGGAAGGTCTATACCTTTGTAGTTGTAGATGACTACTCAAGGTTTTCCTGGGTGTTCTTTCTAAGACAGAAATCTGAAACACCTAGTGTCTTCTATAGCTTTGTCAAGCAAATTCAGAATGAACTAGACAGTACAGTGGTCAAGATTAGAAGTGACCATGGTACTGAGTTTCAGTCTGATAGCATGACAAAACTATGTGAAGAATTTGGGATATTTCAAGATTTTTCTTCACCAAGGACACCTCAGCAAAATGGCATTGCTGAGAGGAAGAATAGAACCTTGATTGAAGCTGGTAGGACCCTATTAAGTGATATTTCACTACCAGAATATTTCTGGGCTGAAGCAGTTAATACTGCATGCCATGTTATTAATAGGGCTACCATTACTAAAAGCCTTAACAAGACCCCCTATGAAGTTGTGAAAGGCAGGAAACCAAACCTATCATACTTCAGGATCTTTGGTTGTAAATGCTTTATACTTAACAATGGAAAGTCTTACTTGACTAAGTTTGCTGCCAAGTCCCAAGAGGGAATTTTTGTTGGGTACAACAACAATAGTAAGGCTTATAGAGTGTACAACTTGTCTACTCAAGTTGTAGAAGAGTCTGTACATGTAGTATTTGATGAAACTAGACTTATTAACAATGAGTTGTCTAGTAGTCTTTGCAGCCCCACAGGTATAACAAAGACGATGGACAAGCTCACTATAGAAGAAGAACCCACTGTAAGACAGCAGGTAGAAGACAGTGGCTGTTGTCCAGGGGGAGTACTACATGTACCTAATGCAGAAGGAGTACAAGGAGTACAGCAAGATGATGAAGTTGAAGAAGTTCAACCTAAAGTAAGGAATCCTCCAGCCAATAGGCATCTTAGAGATCATCCAGTAGAACAAATCATTGGTGATCCAAGACAAGGGGTATAAACAATGAGCAGAAACCTGAATGCAGCAATCTACTCCAGTTTTCTGTCCCAAGTTGAACCAAAGAAGTTTGAAGAAGCCATCCAAGACCCTCTTTGGATTGAGGCAATGCAAGAAGAGCTGAATCAGTTCAAGAGGTGTAAGGTCTGGGAGCTTGTTCCTAAACCTAAAGACCACAATATAATTGGAACCAAGTGGATCTATAGGAACAAGATGGATGAACAAGGAGTCATCATTAAGAACAAAGCAAGATTGGTTGCTAAAGGATATAGGTAGGAAGAAGGTATTGACTTTGATCAAACCTTTGCTCCAGTAGCCAGACTGGAAGCCATAAGGATGTTCCTGGCCTATGCAACCTTTCAAGGATTTAAAGTTTACCAAATGGATGTCAAGTCAGCATTTCTGAATGGTAATCTTAAAGAGGAAGTCTATGTGGAACAGCCATCAGGTTTTGTTGATTCAACTCTACCTAATCATGTCTATAGACTTAGGAAAGATTTATATGGGTTAAAGCAAGCCCCTAGGGCTTGGTATGAAACCCTGTCTAGTTTCCTCATTGAGAATAAGTTCACAAGGGGGAAAATAGACAAGACTCTATTCCTTAGGGAATCCAGAGGCAAAGTAATACTAGTCCAAATATATGTAGATGACATTATATTTGGGTCTACTAAAAGTAGCCTTTGCAAAAAGTTTGCAAAACTAATGCAAGGTCAATTTGAGATGAGTAGTACGAGAGAGCTTAAGTTCTTCTTGGGTCTCCAAGTAAGATAGACTGAGAATGGATTATCCATATGCCAGTCCAAGTTCACCCTAGAACTCATAAGGAAGTATGGTATGGATTCATCCAGTACCATGAAGACTCCTATGGGGTCAAGTATGTCTCTTAGCAAGGATGATGCAGGGAAACCTGTAGATGAGTCTTTGTATAGAGGGATAGTTGGCTCCCTGCTATATTTGACTGCAAGTAGACTAGATATCATGTATGCTACATGTCTCTGTGCAAGGTATCAAGCCTGCCCTAAAGAGTCTCATTTGACAGCAGTCAAAAGGATATTGAGATATCTAAAGGGCACTCCTTATCTAGGCCTCTGGTACCCTAGGAATGGGGATTTTGAACTAACAGGTTATTCAGATGCAGACTTTGCAGGATGCAAAGAAGATAGAAAAAGCACAACTGGAACCTGTCAATTCCTAGGTGGAAGACTGATTTCATGGAGTAGCAAGAAGCAAACAAGTATGGCTATCCTCACTGCAGAGTCAGAATATGTGGCTGCAGGAAGTTGCTGTGCTCAACTTCTATGGATACAACATCAGCTTGAGGACTATGGATTTCAGGTAAGTAGAACTCCACTCTTCTGTGATTCTACTAGTACTATATCAATTGCACATAATCCTGTTTCCCATAGTAGAACTAAACATATTGAAATAAAATATCATTTTCTTAGGAATCATGTAGAAAAAGAAGATATTTTACTGGAATATGTTAGAACAGATAATACATTAGCTGATATGTATACTAAGCCCTTAGAAGAAACTAAGTTCAATAGGTTTAAAATTGAACTAGGTATGATAAACTTAGAATAAGTTTATAGAAATAGCTAAGTCAAAAGGTGTCGACACACAGAGATATCTGTGTCGACACAGAAAGTTGGTGTCGACACTTCAGGAAAAAGGTGTCGACACATCTAGGAAGATGGTGTCGACACTTCAGAATATTAGTGTCGACACATGACAAGTAGGTGTCGACACATCCAAGGTGGTGTCGACACTTAGTGTTTACTCAGAATTATCTAAGTAAAGTCTCGACTATGTGTCGAGTTCAGTGGTGTCGACACATAAACAAGTGTCGACATATATAATCTATTGACTAAACTTGTGTCGACACGTAAGTGTCGAGACATTATAAGTCAGTGTCGACACTTATCGACAGTGTCGACACAATTTAAGTTAGCTGCCCGCCTTTTCATCTTCAAACCTAGAAAGGTATAAATAGGATTTTGCCTTAGTTTGTCGACACGCTTTCAAGCGTTTCGAGACCAAAACTTGTGTGTCGACACCTCTCTTCTCTCCAGTCAAATTCTTCAAACCCTAATGGCGCCAAAGCTTGAGGAGAACGTCAACGAAGGGTATGAACTGGTGCGCGACGCGTTTGGTGATGCAGACCTGGAGATCAAGAATGTGATAACCCTAGTTGCAGACTCAGGGTTAGAATATCTTGTTTCTGAACCCACAAAGATCTGGAAGAAGGAGGTACTGGAATTCCTCAATGGAGCTAAGGTAGACGACTCTGGACTCAAGATCAAGTCAAGGGTCCATGGTGAAAAAGTAAAGGTCTCTCCAAAAAGTCTGAGAAAGGTACTACAGTTACCAAGAACTAAAGAAGAAGATGAAGTAACTGTTTCTAAGACCAGGGAAGCTCTAACTTGGTGTTGACTAGATTCTAAAATGAAAATTAGATTTGTTTTCAATCGAAAAGGCATGAATAGCCAAGGGAAATTCATGTCAGAAATTGTTGGAAAGGTAATATTAAGCAAACCTGGAGGACATGATAGGGTTTCAGTCCATATGTTTAGTATTATGACCAGGATAATCTTCAATCTGAAAACTGACTGGTCTGTAGTGATCTTTGAGAAGATCAAGGAAAGCCTGAAGAAGCCCAACCTGGGCAGGATCTTAAGTCTATACCTTACTGGTAGTATACCAGAGGTTATGGGTCAAGCTGCTGGAACAAAAATCAACCACATGAGGAAAATGGACATGAGGATCTTCTCCAGATGGGACAGGGTGTTGACTAAGGAGATGCCAACCCCTGAGAAAGTAACTTCTGAGAAGGAAACTCCACTGAAGAAGAAGAAGAAGTCTGCCCCTGTAGTTCAAGAGTCAACTAGCATCTATGGGAGTGAAGAGCAAGTTGTTTTCTCACCTGATGAGCATGAAGAAGAGACTATTGTGGAATCTCCAGTTCAACAAGAAGTTGCTGAGAAGCAGGGGGAGCTACCACCAGCTAGCCCCTTACACCAGGATCAAATCCAAGGGGAGCCCCCAGTTGTGGAAGAGCCCACTCCTCTTAAGAGTGAGCAAGCTACAAACACAATTCTAGAGGTAATCACTGAGCTTAATGCTTTAGATTTTCCTTTAGAGGATACTGATTTGTCTGATGTTTATCAGTAACCATAGAATGATAGTCAAGTTCCAGATGTTGTCATGGAAGACACTTCTGTTACAGCTCAAGTTGTTTCTGATCCAGTAGTAGATGAGACAAGAATTTCTCCAGCTCATTCTCCACAAGAAATTACAATGGAGGATTTATTTCTTAATCTGGATCAAGAAGATTTTGACAAAGAAACTACAGCTGCTGAAGGAGAGAATGCTCCAGTTGAGGGGGAGCAAGTAGTACATGTTGGAGAGCCTGCAAGGCAAGAGACTGAGAAGGCACCAGAAATGCAGAAGGAGTTACCTCAAAGCCCTAAGGAGAGGGTAGATATTGCCAGCACCTCAGCTTCTGAAGATGAGGAGGCTACAAGGGCAAAGAAAACGAAATTTCAAGAATTCAGAAGAAGAAGCCAGAGTTATAAGAAGGCTCTCCAAACTGTTGCTCCTCAGCCTATATCACAACCAGCTCTAACTGTTGATTATAGTTCTCTCATGGTTGCAATGCAAATTAAACTTGATGAGCACAGGCAGGCCATTGAGAAGTATGTTGATGAAGGGCAAAAATCATTACAATTTGATCTAGCCCAGGATATAAAGTCAATAAGATTTGAAATGAATCTTAATAAGAAGGAGATGACAGACTGCTTCCATAAGGGAGAGAATGCAGTGGTGTACTTGGCTACACATCAGGAGAAGATAAAAGCACAAGTTGATGACTTTGCAGTCAAGCAAGGATATGTACTTGAAAATCAAATTAGGATGAATGATAATTTGACTGCATCTCACAATGCTATAGTCACAGAGCTGAAGAATCTAGCTGCAGGGCAGACTCCAGCTACAGCAAAAGCAGATTTTGACAAAGTATTACAAGAAGAAATAACTGTTGTTAAGACTGCCATCCAAGATTCTCAAAAGTTGATAACTAACAAACTCCAAAGGTTAAAACCTTTCTTTAAAGATGGAGTTAATTATTTGGATAATCAAGTGAGATTTCAGAAAGATGATGTCAGAGATCATATAGAAAGAGAAGTCATAAAGGGGGAGAGGGTTTTAGTCAAAGCCAGCTCTGATCATGCCAAGTGGATATCTAATTCTATCAGAGCAACTCTTGGCTATCCTCCTCTTTGTGATGATGATAATGTGGCAGAATCTGGAATTAATCCTGCATATCTAGGAGGGGAGAAACCTGAAGTGGCTCAAGTCATCTACCCTCCTCCAGATTTTGACATGATACATGCTGATATACAGTCCATGTATAGCCCACCTGGGGGTAAGGATAATGTCATTATTGAGAAAGTTCTTCAGCCAATATCTGAAGCTATGCAAGAAGCACTGCAGAAAGAAGAAGAGACTAGATTGTCTAAGAAGAGATTCAGGGAGCAAGCTGAATAAAGACCTGACTTTGAGCAGTGGAGCCCCACCTCTAGGAACATTATTTTGACTGCCTGGAAAGCTGCAAAAGATAATGTGCAAGACAGGAACAAGTGGTTTTCTGAGGCTGAATGGAGAAAGCATGAGACAAGGCAGGAGGCTATAGTCTAATACAGAAGAAAGGCCAAGATGGGAAAGCTACCTCCTACTGCTCAGGAGCCTAGCAAGTACTTTCCCAAGCCTTATCATTATTTTGAAAGGCAAAAGATTAAGGCTGAGGAACTTAAGAAGAAGGAGCTGAAAGGGAAGAAGCCTGCTGAAACAGAAGATGCTGAAACCCCTGTGCAAGCAAGGATAAAATCTGGAAAAGGGATAGTGATCAAAGATGCTGATCAAGAATAGCATAGAAATTTTCTTAAGTTTACTATGTAATCTTTTGATAATAAACATTCTGTAAACTTTTGAAATATGAATATGACAAAGTATGGAACAATGTGTTGTGTGATAAATTTGCTGTGTGTTAAATTTATTTCATAATTGTT
This sequence comes from Platanthera guangdongensis, assembly GCA_039583875.1. Taxonomy (NCBI): domain Eukaryota; kingdom Viridiplantae; phylum Streptophyta; class Magnoliopsida; order Asparagales; family Orchidaceae; genus Platanthera; species Platanthera guangdongensis. The sequence continues at coordinate 95,611,201 of CM077154.1, read as the reverse complement.
CTGAGATGTTATCTATATATGCATGTTTGTTTAATACATGTGATGTTCTTTCCTGATTACATAATCCTGTTATACATCATGTTATGATTTTATTCTGTATGGTGTATATCATTGACTAAGGGTTATGACTTCTCCAAATAGGGGGAGATTGTTGGGTACATTGGTTTAAATGTACCTGATTTAAAGAAGCCTCACCCAACTCAATGATATACATCAAAATATATTTGATGCATTTTGAGTTTACTTGTGCAGGTTAAGTATTTACAGGAAAGAAGAAAAAGTTTCTAAGTCCATGTATTGACACCCAGAGGGAAAGTGTCGACACTTAAGAAGACTTGTGTCGACACTCAGGCAAGCAGTGTCGACACTTGGAGTCATTGTGTCGACACCTGGGATGCAGAGTCGACACCAGATAGAAAGTGTCGACACAAGGAGCTGTGTCGACACTCAATGAAGAAACGTACAGTGAAGCAGTGTCGACACTTAGCAGTTGTGTCGACACCCAGTGAAACTGTGTCTACATAAGAAAGTGTCGACACTTGGAGGCTGTGTCGACACTCAGCAAAAGTCAGCAGAGACTAAGTATAAGTGTCGACACCCAGAACAATGTGTCGACACACAACAGAAGAGTCAACACTTGAAGAAAGTGTCGACACAAGAAAGAACGTGTCGACACTCAGCTGAAGACTCAACACTTGAAGAAAGTGTCGACACAAGGAGCTGTGTCGACACTTAGTAAAGATCAGCAAAGTTCAACAAAAATATTCTAAGTACAAGTGTCAACACTAAGGAAATGTGTCGACACTGAGCCAGAGTCTCGACAGAAGAAGAATGTGTCGACACAAGGAGCTGTGTCGACACTCAACAAGTATCAACACTGAAGACATGTGTCGACACCAAGAAGCAGTGTCGACACTTAACAGATTCAACACATGAAGATGTGTCGACACAAAGGAGATGTGTCGACACTTAAAAGAATTCAGCAAAATACTGAAGTACAAGGACTTGTGTCGACACACATTATCAGTGTCGACACATGAAGAAGAAGTAGTGTCGAGATATAAAATCTACAACACAAGGAGTTGTGTCGACACCTTGTAGGCTAGTGTCGACACTTAGACAACTTGTATCGACACTTGGTCTATAAGTGTCGACACTTAAAGACAGATAGTCTCGACACTTTTAGATAGTTACAGAATTTTCAAGAACTGACTGGATGACTTGACAGCTGTCATTCCAGCCGGTCTACTGCACCTGTCAGAGTTGTTAGAATTCAGTTATGGACCGGACCAGCCGGTTATCATGAAGAAGGCCTATAAATAGGCTTATACAGTCTACAGAAACTGTTGTTGAGGTTATCAAAGTACAAATTAGAAGATCAACACTTCAAGTAATACAAAGAAGATCTAGCTATCAAGTGAAGATCTAAGAAGTTGGAGAGAGAGAGCTCCATCCAAGAAGTCAGCCATTGGAACCAAGCTGAGAAGAAGGTTTCAGATTTATTCTGAATCTTAAGTAGCAGAGATCAAGGATCAACTGCAGAGGAATCAGTCTTATTGTGTTCTACATTCAAGAAGCTTTGAAGAAAGACAAGTCAGATTGATTTCAGTTGAGTTCTTCCAAGAACTCATCAAGAAACTCACAACTCTCCTCTCTTGTCTCTGAGTTGCTGAGTTAACATTTTTGTATTCATTGTATCCTGTAGGATCCTTAGGGATCTGAGTCTTGTAAGCCTGTAATTATAAAGGCTGAGTGTAGGGCTTGAGTGCCTGAGTGTAAGAGATTGAAATCTCTGAGTGTAGGCCTTGGTGGCTGAGTGTAGGCCTTGGTGGCTGAGTGTAGGCCTTGGTGGCTGAGTGTAGGCTTTGTGAAGAAGCTGAGTTATAGGGCCTTGGGCCTGAGGTGTAGGAACCTGTTTTGGGGTTCTGAGCTAGTGGAGAAGTTTGGCCGAATCTAGTACACTGCTAGATAGGCGAAGGGGGAAAGTGGATGTACCCAAACCTTGGGGAACCACTATAAAATTGTGTGTCTACTGTGTGCTGTGATATTCTATGATAGCTGTGTGATAGCTGTGATAAAGTAGCTAGAATTCTGTGTTAGATTATGTATTCTACCATAAAAGTTAAAAAAGATTCAAGTCACCTATTCACCCCCCCCCCTCTAGGTGTTTAGGTACAATATCTTTCAGATCCTCCTCTTGCAGGAGTTCGATTTAGAGATCTGGGATAAGAGGGGCGCGGAAAATTTAGCCGCCGATCACCTTTCCCGCTTAGAAAATCCCGCTGCGGAAGCGCTCGTCGAATCTGACATAAATGGCAGATTCCCCGAGGAACGCCTCCTAGCCATAACTACTAGTTCTTCTTCACCGCCTTGGTTCGCAGATTTTGCAAACTATTTAGTTGCGAGGGTACTTCCAAAAGACTTTTCAAGCCAGCAAAAGAAGAAATTCTTTTCTGACTTGAAATATTTCTTTAGGGAGGACCCTTTTCTTTTTCGTATCTGCGCGGACCAAGCGGTCCGAAGATGTGTCGCGGGTGTGGAGTGCATGCAAATCCTTAGGCACTGCCACGAGGGTCCGGCTGGTGGGCATTATTAAGCTAACCAGACCGCGTGGAAGGCGCTAGAGGCGGGCTTCTTTTGGCCCACTCTATTCAAAGACGCTCATAATTTTGTGCGCACATGCGATAGCTGTCAGCAGTCGGGTAACATCTCTCGTCGCGACGAGATGCCCCAAAACATGTTTTTAGAGTGCGAAGTCTTCGATTTATGGGGCATAGATTTCGTTGGCCCCCTACCTTCGTCTTTCAAAAATATGTATATTTTAGTAGCGGTCGACTACGTATCGAGATGGGCGGAAGCGCAAACTCTCCCCACCAACGATGCGCGAGTCGTCGTTACATTTCTTAAAAAACTATTTCCGCGCTTCGGCACTCCGAGCGCTATTGTAAGCGATAGGGGGACGCATTTCTGCAACACCCAGATGGCTAAGACATTAGCTAGATACGGCGTCACACACAAACTTGCCACCCACTACCACCCGCAAACTAGTGGCCAAGTAGAGGTAGTCAATCGAGAGATAAAGCGCATATTAGAGAAAACAGTTTCACTTAATAGGAAAGATTGGTCCATCAAACTCGATGATGCGCTGTGGGCTTATCGTACCGCATACAAAACCGCAGTTAGTTGTACGCCGTATCGATTAGTGTACGACAAAGCGTGTCATCTACCCGTAGAATTAGAACCTCGCGCACTTTGGGCTTTAAAACTTTTAAATCTCGACGCTAACTCAGCCGCCCAAAATAGACAACTGCAACTAAACGAGCTCGATGAATGGCGTGCAAACGCTTACGAGAGCAATAAGTTCTATAAGAAGCGTTCTAAGTTTTATCACGACCGAAAACTCAAGCCCCAAAAAACTTTTTCTCCGGGCGACCTTGTCCTTCTTTATAACTCACGACTTAGACTTTTCCCCGGGAAACTTAGATCACGTTGGTCCGGCCCCTTCAAAGTTGAAGAGGTTTGGCCTTATGGGACCGTACTCGTCTCCCACCAGGATAAAGGCTCGTTTAAAGTGAACGATCATCGCTTAAAATTATACATAGCAGGCGATCATGTGGGCGGTAATTTCAAATCCATAACCCTCCTAGATATATAAACCGCCAACATAGTCAAGCTACGCGACTATAAACAAAGAGCTCCTGGGAGGCACCCCATGTTTATCTTTTTCGCTATCTTTTTACCTTTTTCTTTGCTATCTTTCTTCCTAATGCAGGGTTCCTAAACTGCGCCTTCCCCACCTCCTATCAGGGAAGCTTCTACCCCCCTCTCTTTCTTTTCTTTGTATATACTCTCTTCCCTATTTTGTTCCGCATACTTACGTTACAACATTGAGGACAATGTTGGACTTAAGTATGGGGGTGTCTTCTTACTTTCTTTTTCGCACTTCTAATTTCTGCACTGTATTTCTATTTTTCGCACTTCCAAAAAATATATATCTGAAAAAAAAATATATAAAAAATCCCAAAAACTTAAGGTCTAATTTTTTTTGTCTTTAAAATGTTTTTTTCTGTCTTTTTAAACCAAAAATCCCAAAAAAATTGTAAAACAAAAAAAATTCAAAAAAAAAATTATAAAACACAAACTTCAAAAAAAAATTAGAAAACCAAAATTTCAAAAAAAAATTTTGTTTCATCTTGTACAAATCTGTGTAAATTTTTTTGTAAATAATCTTCTCTCTCCCCCTTCCTTTTCTCTCTCATTCTTGTGAATACCGTTTCTTTTTCTCGCACTTTCCGCAAAACCTTAAAAATCTAAAAAAAGATAATAAGTTCAAAAAAAATTCAAAAAAAAAGAAAAACTAAACAAAAATTCAAAAAAAAATTTGAGTAAAACAAAACCAAAATACAAAAAAAAGAGAGATAATAAATAAAAAACAAAAAAAAATTATGAAAAAACTCTAAAAAATCAAAAAATATTTTGAAACAAATAAATCAAATATACCATCCTTAAGTTTCTTGCTATCCAAAAATTTTGTTTTGAGTTTATTTATATGTGAATTTTCTTAATTCTTTGTTTGTTATTCGTTTGTTAATTATTGATTGAAAAATTTAAATATTCGGGGTTAAGTTATAAAGAATTCATTATGCTTTGTTAAAAATAGCAAACTCGTTTTAGGCACTACTTCTAATTTTTCATTGATAGGAGGACGTGTATTATGTTAGAAAATAACGATTATAGGATTCAATTATGTTTACTTTTAGCTTTCTGAAAAAATTGGAACTTACAATTTATTAAGGTTGCTCTTAAAATTGCTTTTTTTAATAAAACAAATATAGTTTTCTTTTCTCACCTTCTTTATCATGACCTACTTGGCATGATAAAATTGTTATCCTTAAAAAATCCTATGTCAATGGGAATAAGATTTCGTTCCGTAAACATAGGCACCCAGTAGATTAAAAAGATTATATGTTATGGAGTAAAAGGATAAAATTCATTACTCCTACACATTGGGTTAAAATTTATTATGAAGTTGAAAAAAAATCGATATTAGGAAAATAAGATTTCATTTTCCTAATAATCCAAAAAATATGGAGGTTCGAGAAAAAATTACCTCGCCTCAAAAATCAAAACCCTCTTCATAAACCAACATCAACCCCCTTTGCCAATTTCACGATTCTAGATTTAATTCAAAATTTTTTTTGAGAGCATAATTTGTAAATTGCATTATTTCTAGTAAAACTCCTATAGGCTAAAAGTTCATATAATTCCAAATTATTCTTGTTAATCTAACCATTACAATTATTGCTTTCTATTTGATTATATCAAGAAGTTTTTTGGCCAAAACTTTTGCGCTATTTAAATCATCTTCATAAATTTAGGACTTAACTCTTACACCCCGTTTATTTATTTAGATCTCTCTTATAATTGATTAAGCGATATCTAAACTTAGAGTTTTTGTCTATTCCTTATAAGTTCATCTCAAACTTTTGCTCTGGAATAGTAAAAGCTTAAGTATGAGGGTATTTGATGAATTGTAAATATACCTATTTTTATATACATTACTTAAGTCGTTTTCATTTATTTTTTTCATTTCTACTTATTTTTTATTCAATAAAATGCTCCTAATTTTGTAAATATTATACTAACTTGTTTTATTTTAATTTTCAGGAAAAATAAAAATCTGCAATTAAAATGCCATGTCACGCCCGTGACCTGGGCGTGAGAGCTCAAAATCCCGTGAAGCAGCCAATTTTTAAGAGAAAAGCCTGACACGCCCGACCACACGCCCGTGTCCATCCGACACGGGGTGTGACCAAGCCTGTGTCTATCCCGCTCGACGATTTCAACTCGATATTCGTCGACCCAAGAGGGACACGCCCGTGTCCGATGAGCGCCACGCCCGTGTCATCCCAACACGCCCCGTGCCGAAGCCCGTGACCATCTCTCGACAATTTTTGCTCGACGTTTGACGAGTGTCGACTCAAACGACACGCCCACCGTCACGCCCGTGACATGGGGCATGACTGCTCCACCTCGCCTGACAAACTGCCGCCGGCAAATCCCGAAGTCAACAACGCCTTTAAGCGCCGAACGACACGCCCACCGTCACGCCCGTGACCTGGGGCGTGACCGCCGTGTTTTCGGCCGCAAAGTCAAATCGCCATCAATTCCGTCAGATCGTCGAATTCTGCTGTAAAATAGTGCTGACACGCCCCCCGACACGGCCGTGTCGGAGGCCGTGTACTTGGAAATTTTTGCCTATAAAAAGGCAGCTGTTGTATGAGTTCAGGGTTCCAAAAATCCGAACCATTTTGATGTATAAGGGCTGCCGTTGGAGCTGCTTTAGTGTTATGTAAGGATTCTCCCCCCCCCTTTTAAGTTAGTTTGTTTAAGCTCATGTAATCAACTTCTTTTATTAATAAAATATATATTTTTCATATCCTTATATGCTCTGAATTTTCTCTAAAGGCCTCCTTTTCATCAATCTTATATACTTTCATTTTCATTTTCATAATGTGTGTGTGTGTATGAGCTTAAAATTGCAAAAATTATGTTTTAAAACGAAAATGTTCTTGTTTTACTTTCAATTATAACAATATTTATAGTCGTTATTATGGCCGATTTTATACTCAAACTCTTAAAAATTGGTTAGACTTGGGATTTTCATGCTTTAAAATACGTTCTTATGAACTTGTAAAACGTTAAAAAGGTGGTTTTCATCCCTCTTAACTTATCTTTTATTTGTTTTAATTATAAAACCGATGCTTATTTTTGGCTTACTCCCACTTTTTAAACCATTTTACAAGGCTATAAGAATGTATAAATTGTTATTTTTATTTTTCATCAACTTTCATTTTAAGTAATTACAAAAAATATTTTCGCTCGAACAATTTTTATTTTCACTTTTTATGCATTTCTATCAAAATCTAACGGTAAAAATGTAAACGTTTTAATTTTTCGGGCACTCGCCTTTCTCACTTTAATTTGAAAATGTTTTGCTCAAACAATTTTTATTTTGGCTTTTTATGCATTTCTACTGCATTCCAGCGGTAGAAATGCAGTCATTTTAATTGTTCAATAACTTTGTTTTTCTCAATTATTTTAGCACGAGTGTGTGCGTGTATGAGATATCTTTCAGCTCCTAAGTTAAAATTATGCAAGTGTGTGTGTGTGTGTTTATTTATGTCGAGTGCGTGAGTAGTTATATTCAAGTAGAGTGCGTGTGTTGTTTTTATTTTTCCGCCTACTCATTTGAGTTAATTGGCTGGATTTTATTCAAGTAGAGTGCGTGTGTTGTTTTTATTTTTCCGCCTACTCATTTGAGTTAATTGGCTGGATTTTATTCAAGCAAGTGTTTGTAGCTTTTATTTTTCCGCCTACTCACTTGAGTTAAATGGTTGGTCTGTATTTTCAGTCCTACTCGTTTGAGTAGGACTTATAATTTTCATTCTTTATTTTTCCGTCTACTCATTTGAGTTAAATGGCTGGATTTGATTTTCCGCCTACTCGCTAGGAGTTAAATGGTCGGACCTTATTTTGATGTAAATATTTAAGAAAGCCCTGTAATCACATTTATTTTCTCCTACTCGTTTGAGTAGGACTCGCTTTCATTTCAGTCCTACTCATTTGAGTAGGACTTGCAATTTTCAGCTTTTATTTTCTGCCCCTACTCGTTTGAGTGGGACTTGCAATTTCAATTATGCAATTTTTAGCTTTTATTTCCCACCCCCACTCGTTTGAGTGGGACCTGCAAATGTCAATTATGCAATTTTCTCTTATGAGTAACTTAGTTTTATTTCTGTCTCTTGTTATATGTTTGAATGAGTGCGGGTGTTTTTATTTGTAATAACTTTTCTAATGTTAGAATATTTTACTTTTCTTCTTATTTTCTTTATAACCTTTCAGCGAATAGTTTAGGACGCTCGCACAACCAAACATATAAGCTATCCCCATTCCGATGAGTGGCTAATTGCTTTTAGCCCTCGGTATCGAAGAGCTTTGGGATCTAAAATGTTTTAAATAACCAAATGTCTAATTTTTCGATTTAATTAAAAAACTTAAGGTTTACCCCGGGTTAACGACGCATAGACCGACATATAGATGTGTGGGCTCTATTTTCGTTATCCATACGCTAGCTAGCCGAGAGGCCGTGTGTATGGACATATCACCCCTGGGTAAATAGAGTTACGCACTAACCCTCGAGAGAGGAGGTGCGCTAACTCTACCGGATAGGGTTCCCCACCCAATAACAGGGTTCTTAGCGTACTGCAGGCATTAAGGGGAATCCTTCATCGGATGAGAGCCCGGTCGAATAGCCTTAATGTCTAGGTGAGCGATATTCCTAGAGATAGGTGAGCTCATTATTTTGAACCTCCACGACCAAGTTTCCGCTTTAATTAAATTGAAACTTTAGATATCTAGTTATTCAAATCTATTTTTAATCCTAACGCAATTCGATACCGGGAGTTATCTCTTCATCGTCTATTTTCTTAAAATCTATTTTCGTTCCTATTTTACTTAAAACCCTCAACTTCTATTTCGGTAAAATAATAGTGTTTTCGGAGAAGTAGGAGTAATCAACCCGTTCCCGGGAATAATACGACCTCGGTATTCTCCCGAATATCGAGTACTACTTACAATAGGTGCACTTGCCTATCCTAGAAAGCCCGCGGCGATCGACTCACCGAACCAACCACAGTAAGAGTCTGTTCGCGGGCCAATCAGTGTCCTTAGGTCCAGCCTGTTCTTCAAGCAGTTCCACTTTAGGCATTACCTCCGCCTCAGCGTGTGGACAAGGGCAAAGGAAAGCTGAACGTGATCTCTTCCGAGAAGGCTCAAACTTCGACTCAGGTCATCTCAGGTTAGTTGTTTTCCTAGACTGAAAGTTTTATTTACTATAATGGCTATAGTTTTTGTTTTGGTAGTTCCTTAGTTGCTTATATACTCCAATAGGGAAATTTAAGGTGAAGAACTGCTGGCACGTGTTCAATTCGACTCCGGCGCTACCCACTCGTTTGTGGCTAGAGCCTTTGTGGAGCGATATCGGTTGATTCTAGATCAAGTTCGTGATACCTTTCGCATCAAGTTCCCTTCTGGTGAATCTGTGTTATCAGATTTGGGCATTCTGGATTGCCCTGTTTTGTTGGGGGACTTTCTTGCGAAGGCAGACTTGAAGAGGGTTGATCTAGAGGACTTCGATGTTATTCTGGGCATGGACTGGTTGTCTAAGTATGATGCAGTTATTAAGTGCAAAGGGAAGCACTTGGACTACATCAAGGACAACGGTCACCCTGGAAGTGTCTATGCTGATCCTTGCCAGGATTTTCCTGTCATTTCTGCGGTATGTGCTCAGAAGCTGTTTCATTCTGATTGTTTTGCTTGTTTAGTCTCGGCGGTTGGGACTACTGTTAGTGTACCGCGCTTGGAGGAGATTCCTGTTGTACGTGGTTTATCTGATGTTTTTCCTGATGACCTTCCTGGTCTTCCTCCCGATCGGGATGTTGAGTTTGTGATTGATTTGGAACCAGACACGTGTCCTATTGCTAAGGCGCCATACCGGATGGCCCCTCGTGAGTTGGAGGAGTTGCGAGTCCAGTTGGACGAGTTGTTGTCAAAAGGCTTTATCAGGCCGAGTTCGTCGCCTTGGGGTGCTCCAGTTATATTTCTGAAGAAGAAGGATGGGTCGATGAGGCTGTGCATCGATTATAGGGAGCTGAACAAAGTCACCATTAAGAACAGGTACCCTATGCCGAGGTTCGATGACTTATTTAATTAGTTGCGTGGTAGCACGGTGTTTTCCAAGATCGATCTTCGTTCTAGCTATCATCAGCTCAGGATCCGTGAGGCAGATATTCCACGGGCTGCGTTTAGATCAAGGCATGGACACTTCGAGTTTCTAGTGATGTCATTTGGTTTGACCAACACACCATCAGCTTTCATGGATATGATGAACCGGGTGTTCAAGGATTTTCTAGACAAGTTCGTTATGGTATTCATCAATGATGTGTTGATCTACTCTCGCAATGTTGAGGAGCATGAGCAGCATCTGCGCTTGGTTCTTTCGGAGTTGAGGGACCACAAGTTATTCACCAAGCTGAGCAAGTGCGAATTTTGGTTACCTCAGGTCTCGTTTCTGGGCCATGTGGTGAATAAGGATGGGATCTCGGTCGACACGGAAAAGATCACATTAGTGATGGATTGGAGCAGGCTGGGCATGCCCGAGGAGATTAGAAGCTTCCTAGGGTTGGCCGGCTACTACAGGAGGTTTGTGGAGGGTTTATCCACCCTGGCTGCACCTTTGACCAGGTTGACTCAGAAGAACACGACCTTTGTTTGGAGCGAGAAGTGCGAAGAAGCCTTCCTTGAACTAAAGAACAGATTGTGCACTGCTCCCATTCTGACCCTACCTACTGAGGGTGCGGAGTATGATGTGTATGTGGATGCTTCGCATGTTGGTCTGGGTTGCGTGTTGATGCATGCTGGAAAAGTTGTTGCGGATGGGTCAAGGCAATTAAAGACTCATGAGAGAAATTACCCTACGCATGAACTTGAGTTTGCAGCGGTGATTTATGCGCTAAATCTGTGGAGGCATCTACTTTATGGTGCTCAGTGCAAGATCTTCACAGATCATAAAAGTCTAAAGTACGTGTTCACACAGAAGGAGTTGAATCTGCGCCAGTGGCGGTGGCTAGAGTATGTGGCCGATTATGATGTGGAGATACAGTATCATCCGGGCAAGGCCAATGTGGTGGCCGACGCCCTGAGCCGGAAGACGGGGAAGATCTTTAATCTCTCCGCTGATCATTTAGTGGAAGAGTTCTTCCTGATGGATATCTCCGTGGGATGATGTGATATGTAGAGCAGTTTGGCAGTGGCAGAGCCGTCTTGGATTTCACTTACCAGGTTGCACCAGAAGGATGATCCAGATCTTCTGCACTTATACCTCAGGACTGAGAGAGGGGAGTTGCCGAATTTTTCTATCGATGATGCGGGTACTTTGAGGTACCGCGGCAGGTTTTGCATCCCCGCAGTTGGAGACATCAGGGTTATGATATGCAGAGAGGCTCATGGATCTAGTGTTGCCTACCATCCAGGATCTACAAAGATTTATCATGAATTGAAGCAGATTGCCTGGTGGTATGGGATGAAGGGTGATATAGCCAGATTTGTTGCTGAGTGCCACACTTGAAAGCGTGTGAAGGCCAATCATGGAAGGCCTGGTGGCAAGTTGACTCCGTTGGAGATCCCGACTTGGAAGTGGGAGAGTATTTCTATGGACTTCATTACGGGTTTACTGAGATGACTAAGGGGATTTGATTCAGTTTGGGTGATCGTGGACCGATTTATGAAGTGTGCGCACTTGGTACCTTATAAGATAGATTACCCGATGAAGAAGATAGCAGAGCTGTACCTGAACGAGGTCATCAGATTGCACGGTGTGCCAGTTAGCATCATTTCAGATCGAGACTCCCGTTTTACATATCGCTTCTGGAGGAGTCTGCAAGAGGTTTTTGTTGAATTTTCTCAAAGTGGTCAGCAAGATAGCCTAATGCCAAATTAATATTCTCAGAACTACCCAGTTCACACTTTGATCATGCGGAAGCCCAAGGAGCAAGTTTACCACCAACAACCAATGGAAAAACAAGCAGATCTTTTATTCATTACACTTCTTTACAAGGCAAGGTATACGAAGCGAGACTCTAGTACAACAGCTACAAAGAGAAAGAATAAACAAGCCGGGCGGACAGCACTGGAGACCGCCGAGACCGCCTCATCCGCTAAGGTCGCCCAAGCCGCCCAAGATGCAACTGCTACAAGCCGAGTAGCACACGGAGTCCGCCGAGACCGCGAGGTCGCGCGGACACACCGTTATTCGCTGCCTGCTGAAGAACAGAGGAACAGACCGCCTACCCTCCTGAGACCGGCGGACAGGTTATTGGAACTTGAACAAGCTGAAGTAGAAATCTGACAAGCCGCAGAAGCAACCAGCTGAGTACGCAGAGACCGCGTACTTCAATGCCCAACTCATGGTTCCTTGAAGCTAGCCGCGCGACCTGCACACAGCACACCGTCAGCACTACTCAATCCACGCGGACAGAAATCCGCAGACCGCAACACTTGCCCAAGCCCAACTTACAGTTCACTCCGTTACTGCAGACGTGTCGGGGGGTTCTATTTATAGGCGAGGTGAGGAGTGTGGTCACCACCCTAGTGCATAGAATCACCACCCCAGCTCGCGCACTAGCAAAACATTCGTCCGCTGAGTCCGCAAGGACTTAGCCAGATTCCAAGAAAACCGCCAGAAGCAAGGAACCAAGGTCACTATTGGGCAGTCGGCACCAGACCGCCCACACTATACGGACACGATATAATCTGCAAAGTCTGCCCACGACAACATTTGGACAGCCACAACCCCCTTTAGCAACAGACTTCATAGTACAAGACCAAAGCCTCCCTCCGCCACAAGTCCACGACCAAAAGGCAGTCCGCCCGATCAACAGCGAACTTGGCGGATACTGCCGACACACTGGACTTGTCACAGAATGTGACCAAGTCTAGTAAATCACCAAAGGCCTAGCGCGAGCTCGGCGGACAAAGCCCAGTCCGCCAATCATCCAAGCAGATTACCACACTCCTCCAGAGTCAATGCAGAGTCCGCAAGCAATCCTCGCATGACTGCCCAAACAAGCGGCCAACTGTCGGACTCCGATATCAGACCGCGTAGTCCTCCACAGTAGTTAGCACCTGCTGTACCACCAGAGTTCGAGAAGGGCCACAGCCAAACTCCTAGGTCAATCCGCCACAGCGGGCACCGCGGACATGCCAGTCCGCAAGCCTCCCGCGGACAGGAACCAATCCGCCGGTTAACACACAAGCTTGCAACACGGCCACTGAACAGTGCACTTCCTACAGCACGCAAACCTCTGTCCGCTCAGGCCGCTCCTTAATCATCCAAGCCATCAAGACAGCCAACACCCTGTCTGCAGACAGCAGTGCACCCAGGCCGCGGACTTAGTCCGCATAGGCCGCTCAGACCATAGGCTGCTCAAACAGCAAGCTGCCAAGACAGCTACTACCCAGGCCGCAGTCAGATATCCGCCCAGGTCGCGGACTCAGTCCGCACAGGCCGCCCGGCCTGCCCATCACCCACTTCCACTTCACAAATTTCAACACTCCCCCTTGAAGTGAGAAGTGGTGATCAAGCCCAGCAAGCTACGTAACCGCTGAAAAGGCCCCTTCGACAGCGGCTTCGTGAAGATGTCAGCAAGATTATCTTCACTCTGAACATGCCCGACCAGAAGAGCTCCCTCGAACACCCTCTCCCTTATGAAGTGGTGTGCGATCTCAATATTCTTGGTCCCTGCGTGACACACTGGGTTGTTTACCAGTTTGAGATCACTCTCATTGTCACCCCGGAATAAAGTAGGCCCTTTCACTTTGATGTATATTTTATAAGTTTTGAAAATGATCCAAACTAAACTCTCAATTAGGCAAGTGCACCTATCGAAATTTAGTATAGGAAATATCGTATTTAAACTCGGGGACCGTTGAGTATTTGTACTCACAAGGACGAACTATTATTTTATCGATCGGAAAATTGGTTTTGCGAAAAACGAAAACGAACGTTAAATTAAGAGGAGAAATTCGATGAATAAAAGGCTAGCACTTGATCTAGAATCCCTTTGAGCTAGAATAAAATCCACGAAATTAAAGAGCACAAGCATCTAAATTATTAGCTTTGACCGCGGAGGTTCCAAAGCTACGAAGCGCCTCTCTCGAGAATACGCACTCGACTAACCTTAGGTAGATCGATTAAGACCTCTCAGCCAGTCGAAAGACCTAAGCTTGCTTTAGGCGGTGAACCTCACTAATGGAGTTGACTCCAAGGCGGAAGAATTTTGCGTTCCTCTCTCGAGGGGTACAAGAAATTCTCTTAATCCTTGAGTGATCTACTCGTATCCACAACCTCTCGGTAAATCTAGGATACGAATCTAAGCTCGAATAAACATAATTTGCAACTTATGAATTCGAAGAAAATTTAAATCAAAGATAAACCAAAGTTTAGAAAATAGAATGCTTGCTAAATTGAGACAAAAATAAGAATTTTATTCCATTCCAAAGTTCATCATGATCAAGTGCTAATTGTGAAATTAGCTACTCATCATGATGGGAGAATTACATGAAAGCATAAAGAAAGACATGATCAAAGAAAAGACTTGAAAGTAAAGGTACAAAATGAAATTAGAATGCAGGAAAAACAGTAAATAAAATAGCACTAAGCTCCCAAAAATCTCTCCCTGGCCATCTGAAGCTGTCTGGAATTTATAGAAAAAGTTGCTGGGTGGTCACGCCCCTAGGTCACGCCCGTGACCTAGGGCGTGTCCGTCTCGGAACCGTCGTCTTCAAGTCTTCTGAATGTTGGCGTGAAACCGCCAAAAGTCGTTAATTTGCGGGTCACGCCCCTAGGTCACGCCCGTGACCTAGGGCGTGTCTTGACGGTTGTAGAAAAACGGCGGGAAGCAGAAACGGCGGGAATAACTCCGGCCGTTGTTGGAGGGGTCACGCCCCTGGTCACGCCCGTGACCGTGGGCGTGTCTTAAGAAAACTTCCAGCGCCTGAAACTGCAACATTAAGTCGGCACGCCGGGCTGTCACGGGATTAGTCACGCCCGTGCCAAATGTGTCACGCCCGTGACTTGTTGCAAATTGAAACTGCCGTTGACTGGAAGTCAGGGCAAAGCACTGGATGTCACGCCTGGAGTACACGCCCATGTGATGATGGTCACGCCCGTGACCTTAGGGCGTGTACTTTTAATTGACGTGGCAGATAGCTCCTTTCACGCGCCGGGTTCTCGCCAGTATGTCACGCCTGTGACCATGTCGGTCACGCCCGTGACCCTGGCGTGTCTTTTGACATATTATTGCTTTTGCCCAGTTTTGTCTCCTGGTCAACCCTATAGACTCCAAATTGACATTTGCAGCCCAAATTGCCCTGAAATAAGAAATTAGAAAAATTCAATAATAAAATTACAAAATATAATTATAAACTAATTAATTATTAAATAAAAATAACATAAAAATATGGACAAAATTAGAGTTATCAAATACCCCCATACTTACTCGTTTGCTCGTCCCGAGCAAACAACTTCACATGGAGAGTAGAAAAATTTTAACGCTAAAAACGAAAATTGAATATAAGAAGTAGAATGCGAAGTCTTATGCCTCTGTTTGTAGTAATTATTGTAGAAGAACCTACTCAGCATACAAATTAGTTTTTAATTTTCTAAAATGTGTTTACGCTTATTATTTTTACTTCAAAGATGGAAACACGATAAATCTTCGAATCATGTTTAGGGAGAAAGTAGCGTGTTTGCTAAGATAACATTGCACAAATCAAAGATCGGGATACCCTCCAAAGAAATCCATCAATGTCGATGGCCATAGGCTTGCCCTTTCACACTCTCGCCACGGCACTAGGTTAACTTATAAGCACAAATCAGTAGGACTTAAGTAGGTTGGAATGTAGGCTTAGGTTTTTGGTTTGGAAAAATAAAGATAAATGCGATGGGTAGACACACTAAAACCTAAAGAGAGCTTGCACAAAAGAAATAAATTGAAAAAATTCGCCAATTTTTTTCAATATGTTGAATATTTTTTCAACTTCCTCTTTCTCTTTTTTCTTTTTTTTTTGGAACTCTCTTTTTTTTTTCTCTTTTTTTTTTGTTTTTTTGTTTTTTTTTTGTTTTTTTGTTTTTTTTTTGTTTTGAGGAGAAGTGAAAAATAGAACAACTCTTGTATATTTTTTCAAAAGCCACCAAAATAAAATGGCTCCTAATCAAACATAAACTGGATTTATCTATAATTTTAAGCTCGGTTTTAGGTGTATAATTAGGATGCTTTTTAGGCTTTGATAAATTATTGGTGGAGCTATATCATAAGGAAGGGTAGAGGCTCAAATTGGCTTAGCAAGGGAGAAACGTTAGGTACGGGTGCAAAGGCTCAAACTAGCCAAAAGAAATGCCTAAATCATTTTCATGCTAATGAGTTTAACCTATGCAAAGTCTTGAGAATAGCTAGAGGGCAAGTTCTAGACATCGAGAAAGAATACCTCTTTCTTGATCCGCGAAATATCTCTCTAGTAAACTTCTACACACTCTCCTAAACTATTTTTAGATTTTACCGGTTTCCAAGTATAAGTAAAATAAACTATTTCTACGCATTCAAAAAAAGAAAAATCTAATTGTATGCTGAATATTTAATTCTACTCAAATTCTACTAACATGTGCACTTAACTAGAAACACAGCATGGCCAACAGTTCTACTACAAAATTCAAAATTCAATTAAAGCATCAAAAAGTTTCTAAACTTATGTAAAAGTTGAATACCTAGAATGTCGCATGTGAGTAAATAGAGAAATAAAGATCTCCCTAATTTTGAAAGTAATCCTATGTTTTATTTTTATATTTTTGTTTTTTAATTAATTATTATTATTTTTTTGTATTTTTGTAAAATAAGCAAAAACAAAATTGCACAAAATAAATAAAATCCCCTTTTTTTTGTTTATTATTTTTTTTTTATTTTTTTTATTTTTTTTATTTTATTTTATTTTATTGAGACAAAAATAATTTTTGTATGTTTTGCTTGAGAAATATCCCCCCATACTTAAACAAGATATTGTCCCCAATGAAAAATAAATAAAGAGAAAAGATAGGAGACTTCCCTGAAGCGGGTCATGCAGCACCAAAAAGTACCTGGATGAGAAAGCTGAAGCAAAACATATTTTTTTTTATTTTACGAAAAAGAAAAGATACATGACAAAGGAAAAGAAAATGATAAAAGAAAAGATACAATTGGGTGGTCTACAATCCCAAAGAAAAAAAGAAAGCAGGCTAATCCTCATCGCTATGCTGCCGCGGCTCCTGATAGTGCGTCCGGAGGTCGGAAAACTCACGCTCAATACGTGTCATGGAGGAAGCTTGATTTGTCGCTAGCGTGGTAAATCGACTGTCAAAACTCACAAATCGAGCGTCAAAATCGGCCTGCATCGTATCTAAGCGTGTGTGAAGAGACGCAAACTGACGATCCCAATAGCTCTGAGGGCCGGGCTCGGAAGAAGGGTCCTGCGGTGGTGGAGGAATCTGGGGCGAGTGAATAGTGCCGCTGGGACCGGCACCGTAATCAAGGCCAAGATCTCCACCAATGACTGCGGGGGGAATAGCCTCAAACTCTCCATCACGTCGCCGCGCTAGGCCGAGGGCCTGAAGGGTCTGGAACTGGATAACTTGCGGCGTCTGGACGCAGCTGAGGCGTGGAAGAGCATCCCAAATGCCGAGCTGCTTCGCGAGGAAAGTGATGAAGTTCCCGCCGTGCACTGCTCCCAACCTCGCATTTTCGGCCTGGTGCCGAAAGAAAATTGCGAGCAGATAACCAAGGTTGAGGGGGACCCAGTAAAACATACTATATAAATATAGTAAGTCTGCCCGAGTCACCACCCCGTGGCTATCGCCGCGACCAGAAATAGTGAAGGTAAGGAGGTTGTGGAGAATACGTAAGGCGGGAGAAATGAGTTGGCTGCCTTTGGATTTTTTGGGGGTGTAGGGGGCGGTGTCACTACAGATTTCCGCCCAAAAGGCGAGAAGGTTGAAATCGGTCGGGAAATCAGTAAGTAAATCGAGATAGGCGGGAGATTGGGAAAAAGCCTCCGAGCAGAAGCCCATGACGACATTGAGCTGGCGGATGGTGAGCTGATGCACCATCCCACCTAGGCGAAAGATGATGAAGTCGTCATCGGCCGCCCAGCGGAACTCGAATGAAGCCAAGAACTCAACGGTGAGTTCAAGAAAGGCATGCTCGGAAATAGAGAAGAGGGAACTCCATCCAGGGGTGGACAGAAATCCCCGTACCAGATCCGCAGCTCCAAATGTGGCGAGGATCGCCCAATCTAAAATGCGGAACACGCCAAGGGGTTTGGCGCGTAGGCGCTCGCTGCGCTCCTGCTTGTTAACCCAGAAATCGGCGATCCTTCCCAAGGTGGCCAGCTGGCCAGTCGTGACCCTTAGGTTCTCCCTTTCGAACCCGACGAGTCCCCGCGTAGGAGGCAGTTTTCCCTGTCCGCCTAGGTTTCCTAGCAACCGCGTGCCCTGCGGGACGGTGGGCTATTCCCATGGCTCACCCTCGCGGGACATGCGGTTAGGTCCGCTAATCGTGCAGTGCTTTTCCTTGCAGGAGTTCGCCAACAGCACCACCGGGAGCGACCTCCTAATCAGCCCAAGGGGCGGCGGTCTCCTGCCGCCATCCGTTGGGGTCGCCCACCAGGGGCGACCTCCCTGCTGCCCGAGAGGCGGCGGCTTCCTGTCGCCGTCCGTCGAGGCCGCCCACCCGGGGCGGCC
Organism: Platanthera guangdongensis; assembly: GCA_039583875.1. NCBI lineage: Eukaryota > Viridiplantae > Streptophyta > Magnoliopsida > Asparagales > Orchidaceae > Platanthera > Platanthera guangdongensis. The sequence continues at coordinate 95,592,813 of CM077154.1, read as the reverse complement.
TCTGCCCGCCAGCCAGGCGGACTCCCCCTGGAGTCCGCCCAGGCCGCCCGCAAGGGGGCGGTCAGGCCCGCCGGGTGGACTCCCCCTGGAGTCCGCCCAGGCCGCCCGCTAGGGGGCGGCCCCAGCGACAAGCCGGGCGGACTCCCCCCGAAGTCCGCCCAGGCCGCCCGCAAGGGGGCGGCCAGGCCCGCCGGGCGGACTCCCCCTGGAGTCCGCCCAGGCCGCCCGCTAGGGGGCGGCCCCGGCGACCAGCCGGGCGGACTCCCCCCGGAGTCCGCCCAGGCCGCCCGCAAGGGGGTGGCCAGGCCCGCCGGGCGGACTCCCCCTGGAGTCCGCCCAGGCCGCCCGCTAGGGGGCGGCCCCGGCACCCTGCCGGGCAGGACTCCCCCTAGAGTCCGCCCAGGCCGCCCGCTAGGGGGCGGCCTCCGGCTTGCCGGGCGGACTCCTCCCGGAGTCCGCCCAGGTCGCCCGTTAGGGGGCGACCTTCAGTTCTCTGCAGGTGGGTCCTTCCGCTTGCTTCCTTAGTCAACAATGGCGGACGCAAAATCTCCGTCCGCGGAGTCCGCGCAGGTCGTCATGCTGATGTCACTGGGCCCCGCTTCTTCAAGAACTTCCCTGGGCCTATAAATACCCCCCGAAGCCTCTCATTCAGGGGGCCGGAAGGTGAAGACAAGCCTTAAGAGCAGACCCTGCGGACTCCGTTTTCCAGTCCGTCACCTCTCCAGCAAGCTCTGCAGACTCAGTTTACTGTCCGCGCAGTCCTCCACAGCTCTTCAGCAGCTTGCCAGCAGACTCTGCAGACTCAGTTTACCAGTCCTCTAGCAGCTAGCAGACTATTTTACCTAGTCTCTGGTAGCTTCTCCTCTCTGCTTTCTGGCACTTCTTCCCTCTTAGCCGCCAGCTTCTCCTTGTACCCTTTAAGTGATTTTGTTGTAAAGGTGTACTTGTAAGCTTGTAACCTCTAGCTTTTAATAAAAGGAAAGCCCGTCGCAGGAGTGGCATTTAGGCCGCGACGGGCGAAGTGTGTTGTTGCCGCTGCTAGCGGCCCCCTCTCCTCTCCTCTGCTCAGCAAGCCTTGCTCCTCAGCTCAGCTCAGCTCCTCTCGGCATCCAACCTGCAAGAACAACCGTTGCAATTACTGTCTGCTCGACCGCTCTTGGTCTCCCTCTTCCTTCTTTCTTGATCAACCCTCTCTGTTGATCAAGGCTCGCCTCTCCTCTCAAGCCTCTCCCTTCCCTCTGCAACCTTCTCCTTCAACCTCACCTAGCCTGTGAGGCCCAATCACCCCCTCGGTGACAGCTATCCCCCAGGTGCCGTTTTCGTGCATCAACAGGGTGCGGTGAGCGTGGACCCGAACAGCTCACGCGTAAACCTTCAGATCTGAACAGGCAGTGAAAGCAACAGCTAACCATGTCAGACCATCAATCAGCTGAGAACCGTGCTCCAAGTCCCAGTGAAGATCCTCTCTGGGAAGCCTTTGAGCAGTCGCGCCGAGAGAATGCTCAAAAGTTCCAAGCTATCAACAAAGTTCTTGCTGCTATAACGCAGCGATTGGATGCTCAACCAGCAGCTGCTCCAATCAACCCAACACCACCAGCAGAGCGTCAGCAAGCTTACTCTCAAGCTTGCCCGTCGTTCTATCCCCCGTACACTCCAACCTTTCCGCAAGGGCCTGCAGCTCCTTTGCGGACTCAAGATGAAGAGTTCGCTGCTCGCCATAACTTCTTCCGGGAAGCAGCCCGGGGAAGTCCAGCTAGAGTTCTCAACTTTCAGGGAAGTCATCCCTACCCTTCAGCTCCTGCCCCTGCTCCTCCTGCAGCAACTTTTCCTTGTTATCCTCATGCTCCTTTTGCAGCTGCAGCTTATGCTCCTTTTTATCCCTATGCTGTAGGAGAGCAAGAAGAGCCTTCACCATTCGCGGAGAGTGTCCGCCATGAGCCAACTCCAGCAAACTTCAGAGAGCCTCGACTACCAACCTACACTGGAGAGACAGATCCAGTAAAGCACCTCCAAGCTTTTGAGTCAGCCGTTGCTCTCAAGACTCTTTCAGATGCAACCAAATGCAAGCTTATTGTTACCTCTTTTGATGGGCAAGTGAGGGACTGGTTCTATGGCCTCCGTCCTCACTCCATCGCTTCCTTCCTTGATCTTCGAAGGGAGTTTCTTCTCAGATTCTCTACGTCAACTAAGAGAAAGGGCGGTCCTGAAGCCCTCTTTGAGATCAGGCAGCGCGGAAATGAAACTTGGTCTCAATTTGTTGATCGATTCCAAAGAGAGATTTTGGACATCGAGGTTACTGACCAAGAGATGTACCGAGTGGCTCTTATCCACGGACTTCGCGAAGGGCCTCTCAAATTTGAAGCCAACGTCCGTGCTCCAAGGACATATCAAGAGTTGATTGCTCTAGCCAACTCATACATCCGAGGCGAGAAGAGCAATCCAGGATTCGTCTCCAAACTTCTATCCGAGGAGGATCCCTCCCGCAAGCATCCTCCAAGGTCTCCTCGCAATCACGCCCCAACTTACTCAAGGAAGGAGAGAAGGCTTCATCGCCAGCGGTACTCCTTCCCGAGCCGCGATGCTCAAGACTCATTGTTGCCGCTAGCCCGTTCTCAAACAGCAACTGTTCAACAAGAGCAAGACGATGACTTGCATGAGTCTGACCTCGACGACGTCGTGCAAGAAGTAGTCCAGATCATGAAAGATAGGGCAAACTACAAGAAGCCCTATCGACCGACCGATCAGAGGTCTAGAAACTCAGAGCCTTATTGTGAATTCCACAAAGAGTCAGGCCATCGAACAGAAGACTGCCGAGCTTTCCGCCAGCTTGTGCAAAGGATGCTCCGGCAAGGCAAGATGCATGACCTGCTTCCTAAAGAAGATCGCCCTGATCCATCAACTTCAAAGGGCAAAGAAATTTCAGACGCTCCTTGCTCCTCAAGAGCAGTGAACCACGTCGAAGAGCCTCCTCTCCTTGTTGTTAACCAAGAAGTCGAATGCTTCGATGCCGACGACGAGGGTATACTGGGAAGGCTATTCTAAGCTAGCGATGGACTTCACAGTCCTCCGGAGCTCCTTGCAACCTTCAGGGGTTATTTCAACCCTTTTTCTCTCTCCTTTTCAAACATTTTCATTACAACACTTCTTAGTGTTCTTTACTTGCTTTCCAGCAAAGCTTTTATTCAGGGATCCCGTACTGACACAGTTCCCTTCTTGTGTTGCTCCTTCCTCTCTTCTCCCTCTCTTAGGATCGTTACGCCAATGAGATTTCGCCGAGTCTGAAACGTTCCCTCCGTAGTTTGTTCTCGCACTACCGCTTCGACCACATATGGCGGGAGTATACCCATGTGTGTAGTGGGAGCAGTTCATTCTACGATTATGGGCTTCAGACTTAGGATCCTAGCCAACATCTGACACAGAGTGTGTGCTAAGGGAGCCCCATATGTTAGCTCTGTTGTGCGTCCTATAGGATACACTACGGTTAGGATGATCTTCGCTGGACAAGCAATGGCGACCAAGCGTAGCCTTGTCTCTTTGCTTATCCTTCAACTGTGGTGGCCGAAGCACTCTCCGGTATCCTCGATCCGTGCCTTCTCGGGTTCGCAACTCCACTGATCAATACACAGACAAGATAGGCCTCTTGGCACAACCCGTCTCGTTGATCAGTGATGCTTGTACCCAAGGCGATAGAGCGGTGCTTCTAGCGGTCCTTCTCAGGACCTTTCCCTTGCTTTTCTCTTTTGTGCCCTCCTTGAGGATGCGCGGCCAGCCCGCTTTGAGCAGGATCATGCTCGGAATGATTTTTCGGGCAAGTGATGCATAAGGCCCACGGGGAACACCTGTGGCAGCATTCAACCCTCCTTAGTCATTCCGAATATGGACCTCTTTTTCCTTTTCCCCCCTCCTTGAGGATGCGCGGCCTGCCCGCTTTGAGTAGGACTGTACTCGGGATGATTTTTTGGGCAAGTGATGCATAAGGCCCACGGGGAACACCTGTGGCAGCATTCAACCCTCTTTAGTCATTCCGGGTACAGACCTCCTTTTCTCTCTTCCCTCCTTTCACAGGTGAACGGGTTAATCCAACCTGCCAAAAGGATTTTCAGCCTTGTCAACAACTAGTGCTCGATTCATTAATCTGTACTTCGCGATAATGTTCATCGGGCATTTCTCTTGCTACTTGGTCATATCGACCCTATCTCATCAACCTTAATGGGTTATCTCAAAAAGATTTTCAGCAATCACTTTGCTTATGCTCACCTCATATACTTTGCCTACTCAAGCTCTATCATACGGAGATTCATAGAGCTACTCATTATTCTTGCCAAATTCTAATGGCGTCAAACATTAATCGAGTCATATCAACATTTTTGGTATGGTTCGGGTGCGGTTATCCTCGCGTCTTGTTTGCTTCCAATCACTCTCGCAGAGGTTAGCAAACATTTGCAAGCCTGCTCCACAGGTACTTGCAAACTCCTTTCATATGCATATTGTCTGCTTCTAACTTTTCTCCTTGTAGAAAACAACAGAAACCTGCAAACCTCATCCAGGTACTTGCAGTTTAAATCATTATTTTATCTCTGCTGCTTATTCTTCACTTTGCAGTGGTTAGCAGACATCTGCAAGTCATTCAGGTACTTGCAGCTTATCTCTATATACAATATCTGCCTCTAACTCTCTTCTTGCAGAAGTCACCAACACTTGCAAGCTCCATTCAGGTACTTGCAAGTTACTTTCATGTACTATGCATACTCTTAACTCTTCTCTCGCAGAGATCGCCAAAGATTTGCAAGTTCCTTCCAGGTACTTGTAACTCATTTTTTCTGTCCTTGTATACTCTTTTCCCTTCTCTTTTTGCAGAGAATGACAGGTGCTTGCAAGCCTCTATCAGGTACTTGCAAGTTATTATGCCTTTTTGTTTTCCCTCACTATTATTTTGCAGAACTTTACAGGAAAAGCGTCTTCTTCGTTTTGCAAAATCAAACTCAGGTACACACTCGATGTACCACTCATACGTGCTTACCCTTAATTTTCCTCTTGCAGGAAAATAAAACAGGAAACACCAAGCTTGTAAGGAGAGGCTTCAGGTTCTATCTCTCCTTGCTTCCCCCTCTCTTTCCTTTGGGGTGGATCACGATTTTCGTGGGTCTCCAACTTTTTCGAAGTTCACTTCGGAACTTAAAAAAGTGCGGGGATTATGTTAACCAAGAAATCGGCGATCCTTCCCAAGGTGGCCAGCTGGCCAGTCGTGACCCTTAGGTTCTCCCTATCGATCGCGACGAGTCCCCACGTAGGCGGCAGTTTTCCCTGTCTGCCTAGGTTTCTTAGCAACCGCGTGCCCTGCGGGACGGTGGGCTATTCCCATGGCTCACCCTCGCAGGACATGCGGTTAGGTCCGCTAATCGTGCAATGCTTTTCCTTGCAGGAGTTCGCCAACAGCACCACCGGGAGCGACCTCCTAATCAGCCCAAGGGGCGGCGGTCTCCTGCCGCCATCCGTTGGGGTCGCCCACCAGGGGCGACCTCCCTGCTGCCCGAGAGGCGGCGGCTTCCTGCCGCCGTCCGTCGAGGCCGCCCACCCGGGGCGGCCTCTGCCCGCCAGCCGGGCGGACTCCCCCTGGAGTCCGCCCAGGCCGCCCGCAAGGGGGCGGTCAGGCCCGCCGGGCAGACTCCCCCTGGAGTCCGCCCAGGCCGCCCGCTAGGGGGCGGCCCCGGCGACCAGCCGGGCGGACTCCCCCCGGAGTCCGCCCAGGCCGCCCGCAAGGGGGTGGCCAGGCCCGCCGGGCGGACTCCCCCTGGAGTCCGCCCAGGCCGCCCGCTAGGGGGCGGCCCCGGCGACCAGCCGGGCGGACTCCCCCCGGAGTCCGCCCAGGCCGCCCGCAAGGGGGCGGCCAGGCCCGCCGGGCGGACTCCCCCTGGAGTCCGCCCAGGCCGCCTGCTAGGGGGCGGCCCCGGCACCCTGCCGGGCAGGACTCCCCCTGGAGTCTGCCCAGGCCGCCCGCTAGGGGGCGGCCTCCGGCTTACCGGGCGGACTCCTCCCGGAGTCCGCCCAGGTCGCCCGCTAGGGGGCAACCTTCAGTTCTCTGCAGGTGGGTCCTTCCACTTGCTTCCTCAGTCAACAATGGCGGAGGCAAAATCTCCGTCCGCGGAGTCCGCGCAGGTCGTCATGCTGATGTCACTGGGCCCCGCTTCTTCAAGAACTTCCCTGGGCCTATAAATACCCCCTGAAGCCTCTCATTCAGGGGGCCGGAAGGTGAAGACAAGCCTTAAGAGCAGACCCTGCGGACTCCATTTTCCAGTCCGTCACCTCTCCAGCAAGCTCTGCGGACTCAGTTTACTGTCCGCGCAGTCCTCCACAGCTCTTCAGCAGCTTGCCAGCAGACTCTGCAGACTCAGTTTCCCAGTCCTCCAGCAGCTAGGAGACTATTTTACCTAGTCTCTGGTAGCTTCTCCTCTCTGCTTTCTGGCACTTCTTCCCTCTTAGCCGCCAGCTTCTCCTTGTACCCTTTAAGTGATTTTGTTGTAAAGATGTACTTGTAAGCTTGTAACCTCTAGCTTTTAATAAAAGGAAAGCCCGTCGCAGGAGTGGCATTTAGGCCGCGACGGGCGAAGTGTGTTGTTGCCGCTGCTAGCGGCCCCCTCTCCTCTCCTCTGCTCAGCAAGCCTTGCTCCTCAGCTCAGCTCAGCTCCTCTCGGCATCCAACCTGCAAGAACAACCGTTGCAATTACTGTCTGCTCGACCGCTCTTGGTCTCCCTCTTACTTCTTTCTTGATCAACCCTCTCTGTTGATCAAGGCTCGCCTCTCCTCTCAAGCCTCTCCCTTCCCTCCGCAACCTTCTCCTTCATCCTCACCTAGCCTGTGAGGCCCAATCACCCCCTCGGTGACAGCTATCCCCCAGGTGCCGTTTTCGTGCATCAACACTGCTGGTTTTGGTTTTGAAAAAGGAGCATGGCTTCCGCTGCGGCGGGATCTGCGGGGTGCTCGGAGGAGGAAGCAAAGGGAGAAGAGAAGGGTAGATGGTGTGGAGGAAGAAGAGGGGGAAAGGCCCTATTTATAGGGTTCTCGGGTTGGTCACGCCCCCCTGTCACGCCCGTGACATGGGGCGTGACAAGCACGGGACAAAAATAAAGGAGGATCTGAGGCCTCCTGCCTCGGATTCCCTGGTCACGCCCCAGAGTCACGCCCGTGACTCTGGGCGTGTAAGGCGTGCTCGGCGTAGGAATCCAATGCGCTGGCATTGGATTCCAAGGCCACGCCCATGGTCACGCCCGTGACCATGGGCGTGTCACATAAAAAAAATAAACTTAAGGGAATCTGAGGCGTTGACCCGGGGTCACGCCTCGGATTCGATGACACGGCCCAGGGTCACGCCCGTGACCCTGGGGCGTGTATCTGAAAGGAGAATTAAAAATTTTTTTTTCGTTTTTTTTTTTTCGGGCTAGTCACGACCGTGACTAGTTAGTGTCACGGGCGTGACACTAACTGTCACGGCCATGACTGGGCAGGAAGAGAAGTTTTCCAGCTTCTCTTCGTCGAACGAAATTTCGTGCTAGCCACGCCCGTGACCAATGATGGTCACGCCCGTGATAGGACCGAAAGACGAACGGAATGCTGCGCTCGACGAAACCACTCTCAGGTTTCGCCCGACGAACTCAACACGGCTCGGTCACGCCCGTGACCATTAGGTCATGCCCGTGACAGAGGCGTGTCGGAGCTCAAAAAAATTTTTCTTTGTTTTTTTTTTTTTTCTTCTTTTGATTTTTTTTTTGTTTATAAAATTTTTTAAGAGTCAACTAAATGATAATAAAACAAAAGTTACCGACTTGAAGAAACGCGTAGACTTGACGCTCAACTCCTTCGATCGTCACGCCGAAAAAGATGTCCTTCAAACCTGCGAAAATTTAAATTAAATTAAAAAAATAAGAAGAAAAGATAAGCATGGGGTGCCTCCCACAAGCGCTTTGTTTATGGTCGTTGAGCTCGACCCAAGCGGGGCACTCGTTTATGGGTTCGGCAGATTAATTTCCTCCCGGTACTCATTAGTAGTATCACCGGCGAGGAATATCTTCAAACGGTGCCCATTCACTTTAAATTCGCCTTGTTCCGGGTGCGAGATAAGCACTGTCCCATATGGCCATACCTCTTTTACAATAAAAGGGCCGGACCATCGGGACTTGAGTTTGCCCGGAAAAAGTCGAATGCGCGAATTATAGAGAAGAACTTGGTCTCCCGGTTTGAAATCTTTAGGGTGCTTAATTTTTTTATCATGATAAAATTTTGTGCGCTCCTTATAAAGTTTATTACTTTCATAGGCTAAGGAGCGCCACTCATCGAGCTCGTTAATTTGGAATTTCCGAAGCTCGGAGGACAAATTTTCATCTAGATTTAAAAATTTAAGCGCCCAAAAGGCGCGGTGCTCAAGCTCAACCGGTAAGTGACATGCTTTCCCATAGACCAATCGGTACGGCGTACAACCGATAGCGGTTTTGTACGCGGTCCGATAAGCCCAAAGAGCATCATCAAGCTTGACCGACCAATCCTTTCTATTAGTAGAAACCATTTTCTCCAAAATTCGTTTGATTTCACGTTTAACTACTTCTACCTGGCCACTTGTTTGAGGTTGATAGGGGGTGGCTAACCTATGTAAAACGCCATATTTAGACAAAACCTTAGCGAATTGTGCGTTACAAAAGTGGGTGCCCCTATCACTAACTATTGCCCGCGGTGCTCCAAATCGTGAAAATAGTTTTTTGAGAAATTGGGTCACGACTCGGGCGTCATTAGTGGGGAAGGCTTGCGCTTCCGCCCACCGTGACACATAGTCGACTGCTACCAAAATATATTTATTTCCATGCGATGTTGGTAGCGGTCCAACAATGTCGATCCCCCATAAATCAAAAACTTCTATTTCTAAAAATGTATTTAACGACATTTCATCGCGGCGGGAAATATTACCTGAGCGTTGGCATTGTTCACAACGACTTACATGGGCGTGAGCATCCTTGAAGATGCTTGGCCAATAGAAGCCCGCTTCAAGTACCTTCCGAGCCGTCCGATTAGCTTTATAGTGCCCACCAGCGGGTCCCTCATGACAATGCTTTATTATTTGTACGCCTTCCTCATGAGAAACACACCTCCGCACTACTTGGTCCGCACAAACACGAAAAAGGAAGGGATCCTCCCAAAAATAATTTTTCAAATCAGAAAAGAATTTCTTCTTTTCTTGATAAGAAAAACCATTCGGGAGGAATCTCGCAACAAGATAATTTGCGAAATTGGCGAACCAAGGAGTGGGGAGGGTGATTACCTTATGAATGGCGAGAAGGCGCTCCTCGGGGAAAGTGTCGTCAATGTCCTCCTCCATGAGCTCCCCCGAATTTGGGTTCTCCAACCGCGAAAGATGGTCAGCCGCCAAGTTCTCCGCTCCTCTCTTGTCGCGAATCTCCAAATCAAATTCTTGGAGTAGTAAGATCCACCTAATCAATCGCGGCTTTGCATCTGTTTTTGCTAGTAAATATCTCAAAGCCGAGTGATCAGTAAAAACAATAATTTTAGACAAAGTGAGATATGAGCGGAATTTATCAAATGCGAAAATTACGGCTAATAATTCTTTTTCGGTGGTCGTGTAATTTTCCTGTGCGGCGGTTAATGTTTTGCTTGCATAATAGATAGGATGAAAGTTTTTATTTATGCGTTGTCCTAACACCGCACCAACGGCAAAACTACTAGCGTCACACATTATCTCAAAGGGAAGCTCCCAATTGGGAGCGATCATGATAGGAGCGTTAATGAATTTTTCTTTAATAAGAGAAAAAGCACGCAAACAATTTTCGTCAAAAATGAACGGCGCGTCTTTTTCTAACAAGTGGGTTAGGGGCTTAGTTATTTTAGAAAAATCTTTAATAAACCGGCGATAGAAACCGGCATGCCCCAAAAAACTACGAACGGCCTTAACATTTGAAGGGGGAGGTAGCTTTTCTATAGTTTCAATTTTTGCTTTATCTACATCTATGCCCTTACTAGAAATTTTATGGCCTAAGACCAAACCCTCCCGTACCATAAAATGGCACTTCTCCCAGTTTAAAACTAGATTCGTGTCCTCACATCTTTGGAGTACACGGGAAAGGTTTGCTAAACATAAATCAAACGAATCTCCAAAAACGGAGAAATCGTCCATGAAAACCTCCATGATATCCTCCACTAATTCGTCAAAGATCGCTAGCATACACCTTTGGAAGGTTGCCGGCGCGTTGCACAAACCAAAAGGCATCCTTCGATAGGCGAAGGTGCCAAACGGACAAGTGAAGGTTGTTTTCTCTTGGTCCTCGGGCGCGATTGGGATTTGAAAATATCCCGAGAGACCATCAAGAAAACAATAAAATGAGTGCCCGGATAGCCGTTCAAGTATTTGATCAATAAACGACAAAGGAAAGTGATCCTTACGGGTGACATCATTTAATTTACGGTAATCGATGCACACCCGCCATCTGGTAACGGTTCGAGTGGGAACTAACTTGTTTTTATCATTAGGAACTACCGTTAACCCTCCTTTCTTAGGCACCACTTGGACCGGGCTCACCCAAGAGCTATCCGAAATTGGATAGATGATACCCGCATCTAATAATTTTATGACCTCGGCCTTGACTACCTCCTTCATGTTAGGATTTAGCCGGCGTTGAGGTTGAATAGTTTTGTGAGCGTGTTCTTCTAAAAAAATTTTATGGGTGCAAAAGGAGGGATTAATCCCTCTCAAATCCGTGATCTTCCACGCAATTGCGCGGCGATGAAGTTTTAAAATATGAGATAATTTAATTTTTTCTTCATTGGTCAAGTAGGCCGACACAATAACCGGAAGTTTTGAATCCTCCGCTAAAAATAAATACTCTAAATGATCAGGCAATTGTTTTAGTTCTAACGCGGGAGGTTCATCATAAGAAGTTTTCAAACGATCACTACCAATGTCTAAAAGTTCAAAAATAGGTGCGTGCGTGATCGAGAGATTATCACTATTTTCATGAGCAATTAAATCTAAATGTTCTAAATCGGCATCATGATCAAAAGAAGATAAAGATTTTTCAGAAAAAAGAATAGAGTCTTCTTCAAGAGAAGCCTCCAAATAATAACATGAGTCGTCATTTGAGAGCGAGTTTTTCATAGACGTGTCAATAGTAAAGGTAACTTCTTCATCTCCGACTCTAAGGAGAAGTTTCCCATTACTAACGTCTATAATTGCGCGCGAGGTGGAAAGAAAAGGGCGACCGAGAATGAGTGGGACCTCGGTGTCCTCTTCGATGTCAAAGATGACGAAATCTACCGGAAAGATAAATTTGTCAACTTTGACAAGCACATCCTCTATGATCCCCATAGGGAGCTTGACAGACCGATCCGCCAATTGAATGCACATTCTTGTGGGTTTAGGTTCTCCTAATCCCAACTTCTTAACTAAAGAATAAGGCATTAAATTGATTGAGGCGCCTAGATCGGCTAACACACGTTTTACTAATAAATCACCAAACAAACAGGGAATGGAGAAACTACCCGGATCGGGTAATTTCTTAGGTAATTTATTAAGTAAAACTGCCGAACACTCCGCATTCAATTGAACCGTGGAGATATCCTCAAGTTTCTTTTTATTGGATAAAAGATCCTTGAGGTACTTGGCGTATTTCGGCATTTGTGCGATTATTTCACAAAACGGTAGATTAATTTGGATTTGTTTAAACATGTCCAAAAATTTACCGTGATGTGCATCCACCCGGTTTTTTTGCATTCTAGATGGATAGGGAAGAGGTGGTTGATAAGCATTTGGTTTATTAAGAGTAGAAGGCTTAGACGGAGGAGAAGATGGAGAAATGATTACCTCCGTATCAGCCGGAATTGGAATTGGAGAAGTATCAACCGGATTTGGAGAAGTGGTTACCTCCTTCCCGCTCCGTAGGGTGATGGCTTTGGCATGCTCCTTTGGGTTGGGCTCTGTATTGCCCGGTAGCGCTCCTAGTTGACGATCGGAGAGCATTTTAGCGATTTGCCCGATTTGTGTCTCCAAACTTCGAAGAGATCCGGTGAGATTCCGGATGTTGGCGTCATTTGTAGTCGTATATTTAGTGAACAATTCCTCGAGATTTGGAGCTTTGGGAGCTTGCGGTGGAAAATAGCCGGGTGGAATCGTGTTCGGAGGGCGCGCCGCGTTCCCCGGATTACTCCAAGAGAAGTTGGGGTGATTCCTTATACCCGGGTGATTGGTATTGCCAAAATTGTTACCCGGATTATAAGGTGGCCGATTCGGATTACCCATGTAATCCACATGCTCGGCAATAGTAGAAGGCTCCCAATATTGGGGCTCACAGGTAGATTTGGACGAGGAAGCAGACATCTCGTTCATCTGTTTTTGCAGTTGCTCAACCTGGAGAGACAAACTTGAAACCGTATCGATTTCATACATCCCGGCCGGTTTAGGTGGTTTAGACCGAGGTGTACTCCATTGATAGGTATTCAAAGCCATACCTTCTATAAGCTCTTGTGCGGCCGCCGGTGTTTTGTTATTAAGCGTTCCACCGGCGGCGGCATCAATATGTTGCCTAGTTTGAGAATTTAGGCCGTTATAGAAGGTTTGGATTTGTAACCAATCCGGAATTGCATGATGAGGACATCGACGAAGCAATTCCTTGAAACGCTCCCAAGTATCATATAACGTTTCTGAATCAAGTTGGGAGAAATAAGTGATATCATTGCGCAATTTAGCCGTTTTAGCCGGCGGGAAGTATTTCGTAAGAAATCTTTCCGTCATTTGAGCCCATGTTGTGATGGAGCCTCTTGGTAGAGAACCCAACCACTGCTTGGCTTTAGTGCGCAATGTAAATGGAAATAACCTTAGCCGGATGGCATCATCGGATACACCATTAATTTTAAAAGTATCGCATATTTCTAAGAAATTTGAAATATGCGCGTTTGGATCTTCATCTTGAAGCCCATCAAATTGTACATATTGTTGTACCATTTGGATGATGCTTGGCTTCAACTCAAAATTATTGGGGGCAATAGCGGGGCGAACAATACTAGATTGAGTCTCGTCCAAGTTTGGACGGGCATAATAGGACATAGTCCTTTGTTCAACCGCATTTGGCTCACCCATATTGGAAGAAGCAGAAGAAGGAGATCTAGGAGAATGAGAAGACGAACTAAATGAAGAAGAAGAAGAAGAAGGCGGTGATGGAGAGAGGATTAATGAAGGATTAGGAGTGTCTCCTAAGGATTCCGTATCTTGAAAATTCGGAACTTGAAATCGTAAGCGATGCCGAAGGGTTCGCTCGATTTCCGGATCCAAATCAAAAAGAGGCGACGGATTCCCTCGGGTCATACACCAAAATAAAACAAAATAAATATATATATTTTTTTGATTTTGATATTTCTAAAACAAAAAGAAAATGATAAAATTAATAGAGCCTTGCTTTCAAAATATCAACAAAAAAACTTTCCCCGGCAACGGCGCCAAAAACTTGATGTAGATTTTATAAGTTTTGAAAATGATCCAAACTAAACTCTCAATTAGGCAAGTGCACCTATCGAAATTTAGTATAGGAAATATCGTATTTAAACTCGGGGACCGTTGAGTATTTGTACTCACAAGGACGAACTATTATTTTATCGATCGGAAAATTGGTTTTGCGAAAAACGAAAACGAACGTTAAATTAAGAGGAGAAATTCGATGAATAAAAGGCTAGCACTTGATCTAGAATCCCTTTGAGCTAGAATAAAATCCACGAAATTAAAGAGCACAAGCATCTAAATTATTAGCTTTGACCGCGGAGGTTCCAAAGCTACGAAGCGCCTCTCTCGAGAATACGCACTCGACTAACCTTAGGTAGATCAATTAAGACCTCTCGGCCAGTCGAAAGACCTAAGCTTGCTTTAGGTGGTGAACCTCACTAATCGAGTTGACTCCAAGGCGGAAGAATTTTGCGTTCCTCTCTCGAGCGGTGCAAGAAATTCTCTTTATCCTTGAGTGATCTACTCGTATCCACAACCTCTCGGTAAATCTAGGATACGAATCTAAGCTCGAATAAACATAATTTGCAACTTATGAATTCGAAGAAAATTTAAATCAAAGATAAACCAAAGTTTAGAAAATAGAATGCTTGCTAAATTGAGACAAAAATAAGAATTTTATTCCATTCCAAAGTTCATCATGATCAAGTGCTAATTGTGAAATTAGCTACTCATCATGATGGGAGAATTACATGAAAGCATAAAGAAAGACATGATCAAAGAAAAGACTTGAAAGTAAAGGTACAAAATGAAATTAGAATGCAGGAAAAACAGTAAATAAAACAGCACTAAGCTCCCAAAAATCTCTCCCTGGCCATCTGAAGCTGTCTGGAATTTATAGAAAAAGTTGCTGGGTGGTCACGCCCCTAGGTCACGCCCGTGACCTAGGGCGTGTCGGTCTCGGAACCGTCGTCTTCAAGTCTTCTGAATGTTGGCGCGAAACCGCCAAAAGTCGTTAATTTGCGGGTCACGCCCCTAGGTCACGCCCGTGACCTAGGGCGTGTATTGACGGTTGTAGAAAAACGGCGGGAAGCAGAAACGGCGGGAATAACTCTGGCCGTTGTTGGAGGGGTCACGCCCCTGGTCACGCCCGTGACCGTGGGCGTGTCTTGAGAAAACTTCCAGCGCCTGAAACTACAGCATTAAGTCGGCACGCCGGGCTGTCACGGGATTTGTCACGCCCGTGCCAAATATGTCACGCCCGTGACCATGTCGGTCACGCCCGTGACCCTGGCGTGTCTTTTGACATATTATTGCTTTTGCCCAGTTTTGTCTCCTGGTCAATCCTATAGACTCCAAATTGACATTTGCAGCCCAGATTGCCATGAAATAAGAAATTAGAAAAATTCAATAATAAAATTACAAAATATAATTATAAACTAATTAATTATTAAATAAAAATAACATAAAAACATGGACAAAATTAGAGTTATCACACTTCTTCATGAACATCCTCTACAAGCCTTCGCAACCAGATAGCTTCCCGAGCAGCCAAGGCCGAAGTCTTATACTCAGCTTCCGTAGTAGACACAGACACAGAATCTTGCTTCTTGCTACACCACGAAATACCAGCTGAACCACAAGTGAAAACATAACCCGAATTTGATCTTCGATCACCCGAGTCACCACCATAGTCAGCTTTCGTGTGTCCAAGCAAAGTAAAGTCCGCATCCCTACTATAGAGGAGTCCCATATCAGAAATTGACTTGACATACTTAAAGATATGCTTTGCCGCAACCAGATGAGACTTCCTTGGTTCAGCCATAAACCGACTTACTTGGCCAACAGCATAAGCAATGTCTGGCCTTGTAATCGTCAGGTAGATCAAACTCTCTATAAGAGCCCTGAACACCAAGTCATCAGGAAGAATCCTTCCTTCATCTCGTCGAAGCTTCAGCACATGTTCCAGTGGAGTAGAGCAACACTTCCCTTCGCCCATGCTGAATCGACTTACAATGCGATCCGCATAACCCTTCTGGCAAATGAGAATTCAACACTCCTTCCTCTCCACTTCAAGACCGAGAAAGTGATGAAGCTCTCCCAAGTCTTTCATCTCGAAGCGTATAGCAAGCTCAGCCCTAAGCCTTGATACTTCCTCCTCTGAATTCCCTGTGACGATCATGTCATCCACATAGAGCAGGACTAAGACTTGAAGCTCCCCCTTCTTCTTGACGAACAAGCTAGAATCCTAGTTGGAAGCAAGATACCCGCAGAATTGCAAATACTCTGCTATCTTCCCATACCAAGCTCTAGGATCTTGCTTCAACCCGCAGAGAGCCTTCCTGAGCTTACAGACATAGTTCGAATGATCTTCAGAAACAAAACCAAATGGTTGATCCATGAAGATGTCCTTTTCAATCTCTCCGTAAAGAAAAGCATTCTTCACATCAAGCTGCCACATCCTCCATCCCTTGCTAGCAGCCAAAGCGATCTCCACTCTAACTGAAGTCATCTTTGCAACTGGACTAAACGTCTCCTTATATTCTTCTCCATACTGCTGTGAGAATCCTCGAGCAACCAGGCGATCTTTGAACCTATCAATGCTCCCATCAGCCTTCTTCTTCAACTTATACACCCACTTTCAAGTCACTGGAGTAATTACATCAACCTTGGGCACAAGGTCCCAGGTTTAATTCTTCTTGAGAGCAGCTATCCTTCCTTCATGGCATCATCCCACTCCTTGACT
The DNA here is from genome assembly GCA_039583875.1 of Platanthera guangdongensis. NCBI lineage: Eukaryota > Viridiplantae > Streptophyta > Magnoliopsida > Asparagales > Orchidaceae > Platanthera > Platanthera guangdongensis. Next base: position 95,576,583 of record CM077154.1, on the reverse strand, counting down.
CCAGTGGCCTCATTGAAGTTTGCAGGCTCTCGCTCATCCAGAGGACCTACAAAGAAGCAGGAGACAAAGCTCACTGCATTCCCATCACAGTAACGAGTCGGTGGCTTAATAATCCTCTTCGATCTCTTAAGGGTCTGCTCCTTGCTTACTACCTCAGTTGCTCCTTCAGGCTCAGCACCACCTTCAGGCAAGCTTTGAGCAATGCTCCCCCTGCTTCCTGAGTCAGAAGCCTCAGCACCAGAATTTGAAGCAACAGGAGCTACTGGTGAAACAGCAAGCTCCTATTCCAGGCCTTCAGCAGCCACCATCGGTTCTTCATCAACCTTGCTTCCAGTTAGCTCAACCGAGCCACCTTCATACAACGTCAGCTCGCCAAAGACAACATCTTTTGACACAACAAACTTCTTCATCGCAGGATCTATGTATTTCCATGCCTTCTTCCGCTCATCGTAGCCAACAAATACAAGCTTCCTTGCCTTTGCATCCAGCTTAGTCCGTGAATCATCCGGGACATTCACATAGCAAGTTAAACCGAACACCCGAAGGTGTTCCACACTAGGCTTCTCCTTCAGCAACAACTCAAAAGGAGTCTTCATGTTGATCGGGCTAAGAGGCATCCGGTTGATGACATAAGAAGCACAAGACTTCCCCTCCGCCCAAAATGACCTTGGAATATCTTTCGCATGAAGCCAACATTTGCAAGCCTCCGTCAGATGACGAATCTTCCGTTCCGCTACTCCATTTTGTTGTGGAGTGTGAGCACAACTGAGCTCTCATTGGATCCCATGCTTCCTGCAGAAGTTAGAAAACTTGGAGGAGATAAACTCACCACCGTTATTTGTTCTAAGCTTCTTGATCCGCAAGCCAAGCCGGCCCTCCACCAACTCCTTGAACTGCACAAACAAATGGAAGGCTTCAGACTTCTTCAAGAAATATACCCAAGTGTATCTTGAGTAGTCATCAATCAGCACAAGCATGTATCTTCTCCTGCCAAGGCTTGCAGTGATGGTTGGTCACATCAAGTCTCGATGGATGCACTCCAATGGTCTCTTGCTCCTCGTTTGTGATTTATCAAACGGAAGGCGATGAGCCTTGCCGTGCTGACATCCCGCGCAAACGTGACCGTCCCTAAATGAAGATAGCTTAGGCAAGCCTCTTACAAGGCTTCTGTTAGCCATAGCTTTCAACTTGTCCATTCCTGCATGCCCCAGCCTTTCATGTCATATAGTCGCGCTATCGTTTGCTCTCATCCGATCAACATAAGAGTTAGTAGCAAGAACAAACAAGTTCTTTACTCTCCTCCCAACATTAGCAACATCAGCCTTAACCGCTGATACGTTGCGAAGGAACTTCACTTCTGTTGGCCCAAATAGAACGTGATAACCCGCGTCTACCGCATTGGTCACCGAGAAGAGGTTATTCTTCATGCCCGGTACGTGATACACACTCCTTAATGTGAGTGGCCCCTTATCACTACCCAAAGGCACAACCCCCTCCTTCTCTACTGCATAAACAGTATTATCAGCAGTTATAATAGCTTCATTAGCTGATTAGGCTTGCAGAGAAGAGAACTTCGACTTGTCTTCGGTGAGGTGATGACCACACCAGAGTCCACGATCCAATCATCGTTGAAGTCGACAGCGGATGATAGGGTTAAAACTCCAAAAATATTTACGGTCACGCGGCGACCCAGCGGTTTTATTTAAGTAAAGAGGAAGTGGTGTTTTATTTAGAAAACGGGGCGCGCGTATTTATTTATTTGGATATAAAACGGGTTAGATCGAGTTTTAATGAAAGGAGGCAAGTGCACCTATCGTGAGTAGTACAAGATATTCCGGGTGGAATATCGAGGTCGTATTGTTCTCGGGGTCGGTTCGATTATTTCTATTCTTCCCTGGAGGGGACTATTATTTTACCGATAATTATCTTGTCGGGATATTTTATATATAATAAAAAGGCAGAAAATGGCAGAAAGAAAATGAAAGCATGAAGGTGGTGCCGATGAAGAGCTTAGCTCAATGGCACCGAAAAGAATTTGAACTAAAATATACTTTAAATAAAAAGAGCTCGTAAGTTTCTAATTAATTAAGGCGGAGACTTGGCCGTGGAGGTTCCACTAGAATGAGCTTACCTATCTATAGGGCTATCGCTCACCTGAACGCTAAGACTATTCGACCGAACGTTAGTCCGACGAAGGATTCCACTTAATGCCCGCATTACGCTAAGAACCCCGCTATTGGGTGGGGAACTCAATCCGGTAGAGTTGGCGCGCCTCCTCTCTCGAGGGTTAGTGCGGAACTCTCTTTGCCAAGGGGTGATCGGTCCATATGAATGGCCTCTCGGCTAGCTAGCATATGGACTACGGAAATAGGGCCCACAAATCGATTATGTGGTCCTACGCATCGTTTACCCCGGGCAAACCTTAAGTACTTTTAATTAATTAGAAAAATACGAGCTTTAATTATTTTAAGCTATTTTATCTGTCCCAATGCTCTTCAATACCGAGGGCTAAGAACGGTTAGCCACTCATCGGAATGGCGACGGCTTGCGAGTAAAGCAATAAAGAAAGCAGTAAATGAAAGCGATAAAATGAAAGCAGGAAATAAAGCAGTAAATTGCAAGTCCTACTCAAACGAGTAGTACTGAAGAAAGTTGTAAATTGCGAGTCCCGGCGCAAATGCATGGGCGGGAGAAAGAAAGCGAGTCCTACTCAAACGAGTAGGACTAAATAAATACAACACACGCACACACTCTCTCGACATAAAGTAAAACTCACACACACTCTCTCTCGACATAAATGAAAACACACGCACACTTCAGAAAATTAAACTCACACACTCTACTGAATTTAAAACTCACACACACAACATAAAGTAAACACACTCACACACTCTACTGGAAAGGAAATAAAAGCAATGTGTCATTTAACTCTTAACGAGTAGGCGAAAATAAATGCTTACTCACACAAAAATGAATAAAAAAAACTAAGTTACCTAAAAATTAAAACAACTGCATTTCTACCGCTACAATGCGGTAGAAATGCATAAAAAGTGAAAATAAAAATTAAACAAGCGAAAAAGTTTGCAAATAAACGCAAATTGAAACAACTCGGAAATTTAAAACGAATACATTTCTACCGCTAGAATGCGGTAGAAATGCATAAAAAGAGAGCGAAAAAATTAAAAGTGCAAAAGTTTAAAATAAAAAACTAAGTGCATGAAAAATTAAAACAACTATATAATCATTCCTATAACTCCGTAAAACTGATTAAAAAGTGAAAATAAAACGAAAAAAATGAAAAAGTTTTACATCCTAAAAAGAAAAATCTAAGTTAAAAGAAATGAAAATCACCTTGAAATCATTTTTACGGGTTTATAACAATGAAATTGAAAACTATAAAAACCTAAGTTAACAAAACTAAGAACAAAAAATTATAAAGTTATACTCATACACACACACACACGTATAAGAAAGGAGCGAAAAAAAAAACTAAGTTGAAACAAGAAAGAAGATAAGATTGCATAAAGAAAAGTTTCATAGATCCATTCCAAAGCCTTGCCAAGAGAAGAAAAAGAACAAATTTTATTAACTAAAAACACGGGTTACAATGGAACAAAAATAAAACTAAGGAGAGGGGGAGAAATATCCCTTACATAGACCTTGTAAGCATCCAGACAGCATTTCCCCTATATAAAATGGATCCAAAAAGTGGAACAAGAACTCAAGCAGAACACAGCTATTTATAGGCAGAAAATTTACAAGTACACGCCCTCTGACACTGGCGTGTCAGGGGGCGTGTCGACACTATTCATGATGGCGGCCGTCGATTTGACATCAAAGTGGACTTCGGGCTGGACACGTGTCGGTCTCGTGTTGGTCACGCCCCAGGTCACGGGCGTGACGCTGGGCGTGTCAAGGAGGTGGATCTGGGCGCGGGTCGCGCCGAAAGTCGTCGTGCGGGTCTTGTCGTCTTGGTGGAGATGTCACGCCCTAGGTCACGGGCGTGACTCTTGGCATGTCGGCTGGTGTCGACACTCGACAAAAGTCGAGCGAAAAATGTCGAGTTGAAAATCATCGAGCGGGAAGAGGTATCACGCCCTATGTCACGGGCGTGACTCTGGGCGTGTCGAGGAGGTCGACAAACGTCGAGCTGAAAACGTCGAGCGGGTGGACACGGGTTGGGTCATGCCCCGTGTCGGGTGACATGGGCGTGACGCCGGGCATGTCAAGCTTTTCTCTTCAAAATTTGCTGATTGACGGGATTTTGAGTTGTCACGCCCTGGTCACGGGCGTGACCAATTTGTCACGGGCGTGACATGGCATTTTTTGCAGATTTTGATTTTTTCCTGAAAAACAAAATAAAACAAGTTAGTATAATATTTACAAAAATAGGAGCATTTTATTGAATACAAATAAGTAAAAATGACAAAAATAAATGAAAACAACTAAATTAATGTACAGAAAATAGGTATATTTACAATTCATCAGCGGACAAGGCACGGACACAGGTGCCCGTCATGAAGGCTCCGCCCCATTCAGCTTCCTCACTCTTAGAGTGAGCTTCCTCCTTGCCAGCAACATGCTCAGACTATAGTTTGACCTGCAGTCACGCTTGAAGTGTCCTCGCTGATGACACCTGTAGCACTTCAGGTTCTTCTTCCAGTCCTTCTTAGGAGCAGTGCTCCTCTCCGCCTGATAAGAAGTTAAAGGCTCATTCTCAGCAACAACTTGCTTCTTCTTCCCTTCCCATCTCTTCTTCTTCTTTCCCGTGAAGAGTGCTTCAATGTTTTCCTCAGAGACAGTGACTCCATCCATCTGCCTTGCCAAGCTTTCTTGTGAAGCAAGAAGATTCTCAAGCTCCAACAAAGATGTTTGAGGAGCCCAGCCTTGAACTAATGTCATAAAGGTAACATACTCCTTCCGCAAGCCGCGGATTATGTGCCTTTTCAACTTAGCCTCAGAGATAGGCTCATTAGGATCAAGCGCTGATATCTCTGCACACAGACTCTTCATCTTCAAGAAGTATTTAGAGATAGTCAGGTCTCCTTGAGTTGTCCTGGACAACTCATTCTACAGAAACTGAAGTCTAGCCACATTCTTCCTATTGAACAACTCATCAATGGTAGTCCAAATGTCAGCAGCAGACTCACATCCAATGATGTGATCAAAACGTTCTGGTGAAACAGCTCTCTTGAGAACAAACTCCGCCTTAGCATTTGTTTTTCTCCAGAGCCTCACCTGCTCAGCAGTTTCAAAAGCAGCAGTCACTTCCCGTTTATCGTCACCACCGACGACCTCTCATAGCTCCTCACCAAGAAGGTAACTCTTCATGCACGACTTCCAATTCTTGAATTTAGTCGGTGTTAAGAGTTCAATGCCAAGACCACTTGCATAACTCCCTTCCATTGCAACAACTGTTGGCTAGCAACCTTCCAGAATCATAGAGCACCAACACAGGTCGATCACCACTCAAGCACAGAACAACAACACTGGTTGACTACCGCTCAAGCAACTAAACCTCCCTCTGATACCATGTTGAATTTTCTCAAAATGGTTAGCAAGGTAGCCTAAAGCCAAATTAATATTCTCAGAACTACCCAGTTCACACTTTGATCATGCGGAAGCCCAAGGAGCAAGTTTACCACCAATAACCAATGGAAGAACAAGCAGATCTTTTATTCATTACACTTCTTTACAAGGCGAGGTATACGTAGCGAGACATGATTTCGCTAGTACAACAGCTACAAACAGAAAGAATAAATAAGTCGGGCGGACAGCACTGGAGACCGCCGAGACCGCCTCCTCCGCCAAGGTCACCCAAGCCGCCCAAGCTGCAACTGCTACAAGCCGAATAGCACACGGAGTCTGCCGAGACCATGAGGTCGCGTAGACACACCGTTATTCCCTGCGTGCTGAAGAACAGAGGAACAGACCGCCTACCCGCCTGAGACCGGCGGACAGGTTATTGGAACTTTAACAAGCTGAAGTAGAAATCTGACAAGCCGCACAAGCGACCAGCTGAGATTGCAGAGACCGCACACTTCAATGCCCAACTCCTGTCTCCTTGAAGCTAGTCGTACGACCTGCACACAACACACCGTCAGCACTACTCAATCCGCGCGGACAGAAAATCACAGACCGCAACACTTGCCCAAGCCCAACTTACTGTTCACTCCGTTACTGTAGACGTGCCAGAGGGTTCTATTTATAGGCATGGTGAGGAGTGTGGTCACCATCATAGTGCATAGAATCACCACCCCAGCTCGCACACTAGCAAAACATCTGTCCTCTGAGTCCGCAAGGACTTAGCCAAATTCCAAGAAAATCGCCAGAAGCAAGGCACCAAGGTCACTATTGGGCGGTCTGGCTCCAGACCGCCCACACTATGCGGACACAATACCGTCCGCACAGTCCGCCCACGACAACATTTGGACAGACACAACCCCGTTTAGCAACATACCGCACAGTACAAGACCAAAGCCTCCCTCCACCACAAGTCCATGACCAAAAGGCAGTCCGCCCGGTCAACACCAAACTTGGCGGATATTGCGGACACACTGGACTTGACACAGAATGTGACCAAGTGTAGTAAATCACCAAAGGCCTAGCGCGAGCTCCGCAGACAAAGCGCAGTCTGCCAATCATCCAAGCAGATCGCCACACTCCTCCAGAGTCAAGATAGAGTCCGCAAGCAATCCTCGCATGACTGCCCAAACAAGCGACCAACTGCCGGACTCCGATATCAATCAGTGCAGTCCTCCACAGTAGTTAGCACCTGCTGTACCACCAGAGTTCGACAAGGGCCACATCCAAACTCCTAGGTCAATCCTCCACAGCGGACACCGCGGACACGCCAGTCCGCAAGCCTCCCGTGGATAGGACCCAATCCGCTGGTTAACACACAAGCTTGCAACATGGCCACTGAACAGAGCACTGCCTACACCCTGCAAAACTCTGTCCGCTCCGGTCGCTCCTTAATCAGCCAAGTCATCAATACAGCCAACACCCTGTCCGCAGATAGCAGTCCGCTCAGGCCGCGGACTTAGTCCGCACAGGCCGCTCAGACCATAGGATGCTCAAACATAAAGCCGCCAAGACAACAACTATCCAGGCCGCAGTCATCTATCCACCCAGGTCGCGGACTCAGTCCGCACAGGCCGCCCAACCTGCCCATCACGCACTTCCACTTCATAAATTTCAACAGGTTTGGGTACAGATTTGAGGTATTCTACAGCTTACCACCGCAGACCAATGGGCATACTGAGTGAGTGAACCAGATAGTTGAGGATATGATCAGGTGCTACATCTTGGACCACGATGGAGCATGGGATCAGCGTTTTCAGCTTATGGAGTTTACATACAATAACAGTTACCAAGAGAGCTTGCAAATGGCTCCATTTGAAACTTTGTATGGGAGGCGCTGCAGAACTCCCTTGTTTTGGACTGAGGTCGGTGAGAGGCTTGTGTTGGGTCCGGATGCGCTTGAGGAAATGGAAGTCACAGTGAAGCTTATTCGAGAAAAGCTTCGTATAGCTCAGGAGAGATATGAGAAGAACGCCAACCAGTGTAGGTCTGACTTGGAGTTTTCTGTAGGGGACCTTGTGTTTCTTAACGTTTCCCCGATGGTTGGTGTTAAGAGGTTCGGTAAGAACCGAAAATTGGATCCGAGGTATGTTGGCCCGTTTCAGATTGTTGAACGGATTGGCGTGTCAGCTTATAGGCTGGATTTGCCAGCAAACTTCCTTGGTGTTCACAATGTGTTTCATGTAAACCAACTACGGAAGTGTGTTCAAAGCAGTGGGCAAGTTTTAAATTCTATGCCCCAGTTGGAGCCAAATCTTTCCTATGTTGAAGTGTCGGTCCGCATTCTAGATACTCAAGATCTAGTGCTGTGGAGAAATTCCATCCCGATGGTCAAAGTCCGATGGAATAATTAGAATTTGGAGAGTGCGACTTGGGAGCTAGAGTCGGCTATGAGGGAGACTCACCCTCACTTGTTTCCCTGATTTGATCGGTATGTTTCCTTCCTTATAACTCTTATTTGTTACTTTCCTTCTATAAGTAGAAGTAGTGTATATAAAGTTTCGGGACTAAACTTTCTTGTAGGGGGAGTGACTGTAACGCCCCCGATTTTTCTGCGATTATTTAATTCTCGTTTGGCGTTACGTTGACGCGTTTCCTGCTTGTACCGTTTGTTAGAGCGTGGTCTTAGCTCTTTAGGTTCCTTGTGTGGTTGTTGGTAGCCTATTTGGCAAGATTCCCTAGCAAGCCGAGTCTGTTTTGGTGACCGGTGAGGCCTCTCGACGGATGCTTGTGTTTTGGCTTCGGGTGGTGATAACCCGAGTTTTGTTCGTCGAAAGTTGATTTTGACTTCACCGTTGCATTCGTAGCGTCGGTATTTTGCTACGATGCAAATTTCGTCAAATTCCGAGGATGTTCGGGTTTCGCATCGTTTTGTATTTTATTTATAATAATGTGATATTATATATTATATATAAATATTTTTTTAGAAAGTAGCAGTTATGGTGAAAAGGTGGTTGGCAGCTTTTGGGTTGGCTAAGAATATAAAGTATTTGGGACTTAACCGCTGTCTATAAATAGTCTTAAATTAGAATAAAGACTATTCATTATCTTTTTGGAATTAGCATAACTGTCGTCCCTGTCCAAGAGAGGAAAACCGAAGGGCTGCCCTTGCCTTCCATCGCCGATTCCCGGAGTTCTAGCGGTCGGATTTTCGTTCCGAGGGTAGATTTGGACTGCTCTCCCCTAGATCTTCATTTCGATGGTAAGCTTTCTCCATTTCGTGTCTTTCTATGGTGTTGAAGATTTTCGTTTGACCCCTCTCCCTCTCCGAAAATGTCCAGTCATGCTCGGTTAGGTGTTTGCTGTCAGGTCTGTGGGGAAGCAGAAAAGTCGGTCGAGATCTTCCAGAAATCAAGGCAAGTGGTGCTCCTGCCATTGCCAAGTAACTTGTTTTAGTTCCTTTTATACCTTATCGCTCATAGATTACCCTGTTGCTTGGATATTAATGTTCAGTGTCTATTAATCTTAGTCACGTAAATGCTTATGCCTATTTGATCACTCTTTGTACAAGTTTACTCAGGAATCGGCCTTGTTGTTAAATTTTTTTCCTTTTTCTTGGACTTCCTGCTATTAATTTGACTTGCTCTCGGGCTAGTAATAGAGAGATGAGAGTGGAGATGTTTTTCCTTTTCTGCTCAGTAACTATAGCTGGATAGTTGTGTTGTGGCCTTAATAATGGTTTTGAACTAAGTAATCTGTCTTGGTTAGGCACGAATTGGGGGAAATTAGGCTTGCCTGTGTAATGGCTGTATCAGAACACCCCCCCCCCCTTTCCTTAGTGTAGCTGATTAGAGCATTTCTGGGCTAAATGAAGTGATCTGGAGAGATGAGGAGGGTACATGAATTAGGTTGTAGCGCTTCTGGTTGGGGGCGTTGATTAGTTCAGGTTTGAGTTTCTCTGATTTTGCCTAAGTGTAAAATCGTTAAGTGAGGGAATCTCACTCAACGCCGGGCTTGGTTTTATACTAAGTATAAAAGTGTTGACAGCGTTGAGTGCACTCAACACTGTCAGGTCGACGACGTTCGTCATTCTCAGCTCGACGTTGTTCGTCGAACTGAGATAGACGATCTCCGGTTGCCTGAGATTGACGAAGATCGTCTATCTGAGTTCGACGAAAATCGTCGAGCTGAGGTCGACGATTTCCTGTGATCTGAGTTCAACGAAAATCGTCGAACTGAGATCGACGATTTCCTGTGATCTGAGTTCGACAAAAGTTGTCGAACTGAGATGGACGATTTCCTGTGATCTGAGTTCGACGAAAATAATCGAACTGAGATTGACAATGTCCTGTGATCTGAGTTCGACGAAAATCGTCCAACTGAGATCGACGTTTTCCTGTGATCTGAGTTTGACGAGAAATCGTCGAACTGAGATCGGTGTTTCCCTGTAAACTGAGATCGACGTTTATTTTTCCTTAATCGAATTTTTCTTTCATTTTCTTTTCTTCCCGAGTGATTACCTCCTAGGTGGGGATGTCTTGTCGGCCATTCGTTTCTTCCTTTATTATTTTTGAAGGCTGAATCGTGGGTTATGTCAGGTAGTGGTATTTTGATGCTCTAAAGGAGTGGGATGTTTTTTGTGCGAGCCGTGGCCGCCACCTTTTAGTCCCAGGTACGCGCTGGGTATAGCCATGGCCGCCACCTTTTAGTCCCAGCTACGCGCTGGGTATGTGGTGGCCTTGTGCTGACACAGTGTATTTTCAGTTGGAACTGTTTGTTTGGGGGAATGTTTTTGGTCATCAACTCAGGTCCATGTTATTTTACTACTGCCATTACTCACAATTTAGGATTGTTAGATGTTTCTTCCTTTGTAGATTGCAATATTTTTTGCACATGTTTGCCTTGTAGACTCTGCAAGTTTTATGATAGGGTTGTTGCTATTTTTCTCATACTTGGTGCAAGTGCGTCTTTTCTTGGACAGTGTTTGTATGTTACTGTCTTACTTTCTTCTCTTGCATACCCTTTTATATAACACTTCCATGCAGCTTATTTGTTTTACTTGCTGAGGTATTCTTTTCTTCTCTGAATGCCTCAGGTTCTGATTAGTAGCCGAGTAGTCAGCTAGTTTTGTTATGCTGTTGCTGGCGATCTCTTGTATTGTAGAGATCAGTTTCTTGGTCTTGTGAGGTAGTTTTCTATTTTACTTACAGACATACATACTCGCCAGTGAGTTCGTGTCAGGTTGTTGACGCCCGTTGGTGGTTTTTACTTATGATAATAGATATGTTTCATTTACTGCTACCTTTCTGGAGACAGTCTATTTGCTCTTGGGAAGATTTATGCTAGGTTGTTAGTTACTTTTAAACCTAAAAACACTATTATAAGTATATCTCATAGTCAGCATGTTTATAAAACGCATACACTACTTTCCAAGAAACGTAAAAAGATCGTTTTCTTACTTATAATATAAAATAAAACTAGAGTCTTTCATAGTATAAGTTGACCTCGGGGGACACTTATGCACTGTCATAGGATGTCAAATATAAATAAAGTATTTTCCGCTGCATATAAGTATAGTTTTTAAACTGTGGACTAGATGATCCACTGGGCCGAGGGATGCGGCCTTTAAAATATAACTGATTTTCTAATCATTAAACTTATGAATTTTCATAGTCTAGTTAGATGGTGTTTGTTGGGTACATTGGTCTAAATGTACATGATTTGAAGAAGACTCACCCAACTCAATGATATACATCAAAATGTATTTGATGTATTTTGAGTTATATGTGCAGGTTAAGTATTTACAGGAAATGAAGAAAAAGTTTCTAAGTCCATGTGTCGACACCCAGAGGGAAAGTGTCGACACTTAAGAAGACTTGTGTCGACACCCAGGCAAGCAGTGTCGACACTTGGAGTCATTGTGTCGACACCAGGGATGCTGAGTCGACACCAGACAGAAAGTGTCGACACAAGGAGCTGTGTCGACACTCAGTGAATAAAAGACAGTGAAGCTGTGTCGACACTTAACAGTTGTGTCGACACCCAGTGAAGCCGTGTCTACATCAGAAAGTGTCGACACTTGGAGCTATGTCGACACTCAGCAAAAGTCAGCAGAGACAAAGTACAAGTGTCGACACTGAGAACAATATATCGACACTCAACAGAAGAGTCAACACTGGAGGTAAGTGTCGACACCCAGAACAATGTGTCGACACTTAGCTGAAGACTCAACACTTGAAGAAAGTGTCGACATAAGGAGCTGTGTCGACACTTAGCAAAGAACAGCAAAGTTCAACAAATTATTCTAAGTACAAGTGTCGACACTATGGGAATGTGTCGACACTCAGCTGAAGTCTCAACAAGAAGAAGAATGTGTCGACACCCAGAGCAATGTGTCGACACTCAACAAGTATCAACACTGAAGACATGTGTCGACACCAAGAAGCAGTGTCGACACTTAAACAGATTCAACACATGAAGATGTGTCGACACAAAGGTGTTGTGTCGACACTTAGAAGAATTCAACAAAGATACTGAAGTACAAGTACTTCTGTCGACACTCAATCTCAGTGTCGACACATGAAGAAGAAGTAGTGTTGAGATAAAGAATCAACAACACAAGGAGTTGTGTCGACACCTTGTAGACTAGTGTCGACACTTAGACAACTTGTGTCGACACTTGGTCTATAAGTGTCGACACTTAAAGACAGAAAGTCTCGACACTATCAGACAGTTAGAGAATTTTCAAGAACTGACTGGATGACTTGACAGCTGCCATTCCAGCCGGTCTACTGCACTTGTCAGAATTGTCAGAAAGCAGTTATGAACCGGAACAGCCGGTTACCATGAAGAAGGCCTATAAATAGGCCTATACTGTCTACAGAAGAGATTGATAAAAAGGTTGTTGAAGTTGTCAAAGTACAAATTATTCAACAAAGAAGATCTAGCTATTCCTTGAAGATTCAAGTGCAGATCTAAGAAGTTGGAGAGAGAGAGCTCCATCCAAGAAATCAGCTGTTGGAACCCAGCTGAGAAGAAGGATTCAGATTAGTCTGAATCTTAAGAAGCAGAGATCAAGGATCAACTGCAGAAGGAGTCAATCTTATTGAGTTCTACTTTCAAGAAACTTTGAAAAAGCTAAGTCAGATTGAGTCCAGCTGAGTTCTTCCAAGAACTCATCAAGAATCTCACAACTTATCTCTCTTTTATCTAAGTTGTTGAGTTTATTCTTTTTGTATTCATTATAACTTGTAGGATCCTTTGGATCTGAGATTGTAAGCCTGCAATTATAAAGGCTGAGGGTAGGAGAGTGAAATCTCTGAGTGTAGGCCTTGGTGGCTGAGTGTAGGCCTTGGTGGCTGAGTGTAGGCCTTGGTGGCTGAGTGTAGGCCTTTGTGGCTGAGTGTAGGCTTTGTGGAAAAGCTGAGTTGTAGGGCCTTGGGCCTGAGGTATAGGAACCAGTTTGGGTTCTGAGATAGTGGAGAAGTTTGGCCGAATCTAGTACACTGCTAGATAGGCAAATGGGGAAAGTGGATGTACCCAAAGCTTGGGGAACCACTATAAAACTCTGTGTCTGCTGGGATTGTGATTTGCTGTGTATGCTGTGTGATTGCTGTGATAAAATAGTTAGAATTCTATAATATTAACTAATTGCTGCCATAAAAAGTTAAAAAGAATTTGGTCACCTATTCACCCCCCCCCCCTCTAGGTGTTTAGGTACTATATCTTTCAAGTGGTATCAGAGCCAGGTTCCTCAAAAAGAACTAACAGTCTGAGGAGATCCTGATTGGCAGATTCAGTCTAAGTCAAATTACAGATTCAAGAAAATCAAGAACCATGGGTTCCACAGAAAATCACAAGGAATTGGGATCCATGAAACTACCTATATGTAGGAAGGAAATCTTTGGCATATGGAAGGAAAGGGTAAGGCTATTTATGGAGGCCTCAGACCCAAGAATTTACATCATAGTAAAGGAAGGGCCATATGTGCCCATGAAGGTGTCAGTCCGAGATGCTAATCAGAGAACACCAAAGGATTTCTCTGAAATGACTAAGGATGAGATTGTCCTAGCCACCATGGACAAAAGGGCTCAAAACATCATTGTAAGTGCCATAGATGATGCCACTTTTCAGAATCTAATACACTGTAAGACAACCAAAGAGATGTGGGATACTCTCATTGTCTATATGGAGGGTTCTGAAGAAGTTAGGCAAGACAGAAAATCCTTGCTAAATCAAGAGTATGAAAGTTTTAGACAAGGAAAGGGTGATAGCATAACTGAGTGCTACAAGAAGTTCTATAGTATAGTGAATGAACTCATGTCTTATGGAAGAGAGTTCAGTAATTATGAACTAAATGACAAGTTATTAAGGTCCCTAACTAAAGATTGGGACACCAAGATCTGTGCCATTAGAGAAATGGCTAAGTTGGGAGAAATTTCTCCACCTACACTGTTTGGCAAATTGTTGTCATATGAAATGCAGTTGACAGTGAGGAAAGAGGAGGAGAAATCAACAAGAAATGAACATAAGGAAAGAACAGTAGCTTTCAAGACAGAAGCCACCAGAAAGTACAGAGGTAAGTCACCAACTCCACCTCCAAAGGTTGCTGAATCAGAGTCAGATGAGTCTGTCAGCATAAAGTCTGAAAGCAGTGGAAGTGATGAAGACTTTGCTGCCGTCACTAGACATTTTCAGAAGTTCTTGAAGAAAAAACAGTGGAGGTCAAGGCCTTCTACTTCACAGGGAAAAGAAGACTTATATCAGAATAAAAAGGCTTCAAAGAAGGACAGGAAGAGGACTAAGTCTAGCAAGTCAACTGTTTCAAAAATAGTGTGCTATTGCTGCAATAGATAAGGCCATGTTGTTGCAGATTGTCCAGAAAAGAGAAAGGAGTCTAGTGACAGGAAGAAGACTCATTTCAAAGGCAAGAAAGAGAAGTCTTTTGTTGCCAAAAAGGAGAAGACTCTGTCAGATATTTCTTCTTCAGAAACTGAGTCAGATGCTGAGGCATACATAGGGCTGTTTGCTGAAGAAGAAGAAGAAGAGTTCATGCAGATTATGAATTCTATTTATGAACAAGAAGACTGTCAGTGCCAAGGACTAATGACATTGACTGAAAGTGACAAAATCATGGAGCAGCCAGGACCCAGTAAGGTACAAAGTTCAACTTTCAGTTCAATTTCTTGTGCCAGTACAGATTCAGATTCATCATCATCAAGTGATGAGAGTGCATCTGAGTATGAAGCAAATATTCATCAGTTGATAGATGAATACAAGGTTCTGTTGCAAGCTTACAAGAAGAGCAAGTCCCTAGCCAAAAGTCAGGCAAAGGAAATTGCTGATCTTAAAGCTGATGCAACTGAGTTTGAGAAGTCTTTTGATCAAAAACTTAATGAGATAGCCAGATTAAAACACATAACTGTGATTCAATTGGGAACTATATCATTTAAGAATGATCAAATTAAGAGTCTGGAGATTAATATTCAGAAGGAGAAGGACTTAGTTGCTAGGTTTTCTAAACCTAAGTCAGTACTGCCTTTAATTGATGAATTTGTTCATCAAAAAGGCAAGGCTGGACTGGGTTTTACAAGACCTGCAAGGACTGTTCAGCCCAAGTCCAAGTCCAAGGGCAAAGCCACAACACTCAACAAGCCAGCTGTGGATAAAACAGCTAAGACTGTACCTAAGCAAAGGTACAATAAGTTTGAGTGTTGGTGTTGTGGCAAGGTTGGCCACTTTGCAATGGACTGTTGGCACAATGCTAGTGCCAAAGTGAGTAGCAAACTAGCTGTTGGAAAACCAGCAGGTAGTTTTGTCAGGATGCAAACTAACAAATACCAAGGACCCAAGAATACTTTGGGTTCTAAGGTTCATTAATCTGTTTTGCAAGTGAGTCCAAGTTGCCATGCCCTAATATGGTACTTGGACAGTGGATGTTCCAGACATATGACTGGAACTAGGGGACTACTAAAGGACTACATACCAATCAAAGATGGTCCAAAAGTCACCTTTGGTGGTTCTGAAAAAGGAATCATCAAAGGGTTTGGTAACATTTCTAGCAACTTGGTTACCATTACTCAAGTGGCTTATGTTAAAGGGTTGAAACACAACCTAATAAGTATAAGTCAATTAAGTGATGTAGGGTATGACATCTCATTTGTTAAAAATGGTTGTCATATCAAGAGGTCAACTGATCAAGAGATCATTTGACTGGCTATAGAAAGAGGAATGTCTACTGCCTAGACATTATGTGTGAGACCAATGGTTCTCAAGTGTGTTTTGTAGCTGATGAGACAGTCTCTCATTGTGTCAAATGGCACAAGAGGCTAGCTCATCTAAATTACAATACAATTGGCAAACTCTTTAGCCAAGAGTTAGTGAGGAATGGTGCTCAAGTTAAGTGTGTTAAAGATGGTATTTGCTCAGCTTGTCAAAAGGGCAAGCAGACAAGATCCATCTTTAGAAGCATAGAAAACAAAGATGTTGTGAGGTGTTTATACCTCTTGCATATGGATCTCTTTGGTCCAATGCCAGTTCACAGCCTAGGTAGGAAGGTCTATACCTTTGTAGTTGTAGATGACTACTCAAAGTTTTCCTGGGTGTTCTTCTTAAGACAGAAATCTGAAACACCTAGTGTCTTCCATAGCTTTGTCAAGCAAATTCAGAATGAACTAAATAGTACAGTGGTCAAAATAAGAAGTGACCATGGTACTGAGTTTCAGTCTGATAGTATGACAAAACTATGTGAAGACTTTGAGATATTTTAAGAGTTTTCTTCACCTAGAACACCTCAGCAAAATGGCATTGCTGAAAGGAAGAATAGGACCTTGATTGAGGCTGGTAGGACCCTATTAAGTGATACATCACTACCAGAATACTTCTGGGCTAAAGCAGTCAATACTGCATGCCATGTTATAAATAGGGCTACCATCACTAAAGGCCTCAACAAGACCCCCTATGAGGTTGTGAAAGGCAGGAAACCAAACCTATCCTACTTCAGGATCTTTGGTTGCAAATGCTTCATACTTAACAATGAAAAGTCTTACTTAACTAAGTTTGCTGCCAAGTCCCAAGAGGGAATTTTTGTTGGGTACAGCAACAATAGTAAGGCTTATAGAGTCTACAACTTGTCAACTCAAGTTGTAGAAGATACTGTACATGTAGTATTTGATGAGACTAAACTTATTAACAATGAGTTGTCTAGTAGTGTATGCAGCCCCACAGGTTTAATAAAGAAAATGGACAAGCTTACTCTAGAAGAAGAATCTACTGCAAGACAGTAAGTAGAAGACAGTGGCTGTTGTCCACGGGGAGTACTACATGTACCAAATGCAGAAGAAGTACAAGGGGTACAACAAGATGATGAAACTGAAGTGGTTCAACCAGAAGTCAGGATGCCTCCAGCCAATAGGCATCTTAGAGATCATCTAGTAGAGCAGATTATTGGAGATCCAAGACAAGGGGTACAAACAAGGAGCAGAAACTTGAATGCAGCAGTCTACTCCAGCTTTCTATCCCAAGTTGAACCTAAGAAGTTTGAAGAAGCCATTCTAGATCCACAATGGACTGAAGCAATGCAAGAAGAGCTGAATTAGTTCAAGAGGTGCAAGGTCTGGGAACTTGTTCCTAAACCTAAAGACCACAATATAATAGGAACCAAGTGGATCTACAGGAATAAGTTGGATGAACAAGGTGTCATCATTAAGAATAAAGCAAGATTGGTTGCTAAAGGATATAAGCAGGAAGAAGGTATTGATTTTGATCAAACCTTTGCTCCAGTAGCCAGACTGGAAGCCATAAGGATGTTCCTGGCCTATGCAACTTTTCAAGGATTCAAAGTTTACCAAATGGATGTCAAGTTAGCATTTCTAAATGGTAATCTTAAAGAAGAAGTCTATGTGGAACAATCCTCAGGTTTTGTTGATTCTACTTTACCTAATCATGTCTATAGACTTAGGAAAGCTTTATATGGGTTAAAGCAAGCCCCTAGGGCTTGGTATGAAACCCTATCTAGTTTCCTCATTGAGAACAAGTTCTCAAGGGGAAAAATAGATAAGACTCTATTCCTTAGGGAATCTAGAGGCAAAGTTATACTAGTACAAATATATGTAGATGACATCATATTTGGGTCTACTGAAAGCAGCCTTTGCAAAAAGTTTGCAAAACTTATGCAAAGGTCAATTTGAAATGAGTAGTATGGGAGAGCTAAAGTTCTTCTTGGGTCTCCAAGTAAGACAGACTGAGAGTGGTTTATCCATATGCCAGTCCAAGTTCACCCTAGAACTCATAAGGAAGTATGGTATGGATTCATCCAGCACCATGAAGACTCCTATGGGGTCAAGTATGTCTCTTAGCAAGGATGATGCAGGGAAGCCTGTAGATGAAACCTTGTATAGAGGGATAGTTGGCTCCCTATTATACTTGACTGCAAGTAGACCAGATATCATGTATGCTACATGTGTCTGTGCAAGGTATCAAGCCTGCCCTAAAGAGTCTCATTTGACAGCAGTCAAAAGAATATTGAGATATCTAAAGGGCACTCCCTATCTAGGCCTCTGGTAGCCTAGGAATGGGGATTTTGAACTAACAGGTTATTCAGATGCAGACTTTGCAGGATGCAAAGAAGATAGAAAAAGCACTACTGGAACCTGTCAATTCCTGGATGGGAGACTAATTTCATGGAGTAGCAAAAAGCAAACAAGTGTGGCTATCTCCACTGCAGAGTCAGAGTATGTGGCTGCAGGAAGTTCTTGTGCTCAACTTCTTTGGATACAACATCAGCTAGAGGACTATGGATTTCAGGTAAGTAGAACTCCACTCTTCTGTGATTCTACTAGTGCTATTTCAATAGCTAATAATCCTGTATCCCATAGTAGAACAAAACATATTGAAATTAAATATCATTTTCTTAGGGAGCATGTAGAAAGAGAAGATATTTTATTGGAATATGTGAAAACTGATAATCAATTAGCTGATATGTATACTAAGCCCCTAGAAGAAGCTAAGTTCAATAGGTTTAAGATTGAACTAGGAATGATAAACTTAGAGTAAGTTTATAGTATTGAAATTGGCCAAGTAAAAAGGTGTCGACACATAGAGATTTCTGTGTCGACACAGATAGTAGGTGTCGACACTTCAGGAAAAAAGTGTCGACACATCTAGAAAGTTAGTGTCGATACTTCAGAATATTAGTGTTGACACATGACTAGTTGGTGTCGACACAACCAAAGTGGTGTCGACACTTAAGTTTTACTCAGAATTTTCTAAGTAAAGTCTCGACTATGTGTCGTGTTGAGTGGTGTCGACACATAAACAAGTGTCGACACATAAAATCTGTTGACTAAACTTGTGTCGAGACATTATAAGTCAGTGTCGACACTTATTGCCAGTGTCGACACAATTTAAGTTAGCTGTCCCGCCTGTTCATCTTCAAAATTAGAAAGGTATAAATAGGGTTTTGCCTTAGTTTGTCGACACGCTTTCAAAGTTTCGAGACCAAACTTCTGTGTCGACACCTATCTTCTCTCAAGACAAATTCTACAAACCCTAATGGCGCCAAAGCTTGAGGAGAATGTCAATGAAGGATACGAGCTGGTGCGCGGTGCTTTTGAGGATGCCGGTCAAGAAATTAAGGCTGTCGTAACCCTAGTAGCCGATTCAGGGTTAGAATATCTAGTGTCTGAACCTACTAAAATATGGAAGAAAGAGGTACTAGAATTTCTCAATGGAGCTAAGATAGACGAAACTGGATTCAAAATCAAATCCAGGGTTCATGGTGAGAAGGTGAAGATGTCACCTAAAAGTCTGAGGAAGATTCTACAGCTACCAAGAATTAAAGAGCAAGATGAGGTTATAGCTACAAAGACCAGGGAAGCTCTAACCTGCTGTGGACTTGATCCTAAGATGAAGCTTGGATCAGTGTTTCTTAGAAAAGGCATGAACAATCAAGGGAAATTCCTCTCAGAGATTGTTGGCAAAGTCATACTCAGCAATCCAGGAGGGCATGACAGAGTGTCTGCCCATATGTTTAGTATAATGACAAGGATAATCTTCACTCTAAAAACTGACTGGTCTATGGTAGTTTATGAGAAGATTAAAGAAAGCTTGAAGAAGCCAAACTTGGGCAGGATTTTAAGTCTTTACCTTGCTGGTGTAATACCTGAAGTTATGAGTACAGCTGCTGGAAGCAAAATAAATCATATGAGAAAAATGGACATGAGGTTGTTCTCTAGATGGGACAGGGTATTGACTAAGGAGATGCCAACCCCTGAGAAGATAGTTTCTGAGAAAGAGATTCCATTAAAGAAGAAAAGGACAATTTCCCCAGTGGCTCAAGAGTCCACTAGCAGCTCAGATAGTGAAGAACAGGTTATCTTCACTCCAGATGAGAATGAGGAAGAGCCTGCTGTGAAGTCTCCAGCTCCTCAAGATGATGCTGAGATCCAGGGGGAGCTACCTCAAGCTAGCCCCATACACAAGGATCAAAGCCAGGGGGAGCTTCCAATTGTAGATGAACCCACTACACTGGAAAGTGAACAAGCAACCAGCATTATCCTAGAGGTAATCACTGAACTCAATACTTTAGAATTTCCTATGGAAGATACTGATTTGTCTGATGTTCATCAGCAAACTCAGCTGGATAACCAAGTCCCAGATGCTGTCTTGGAAGACACATCTGTTGCAGCTCCAATAGTTCCTGATCCAGTGGTTGAAGAGACCAGAATTTCTCCTGCCAATTCACCACAAGAATACACCATGGAAGATTTATTCCTAAATCTGGATCAAGCAGATTTTGACAAGGAAACTGATACTGCTGAGAAGGAGAATGCTCCAGTTCAGGGGGAGGAAGTACATTTTGAAGAGCCTGCAAGGCATGAGACTGATAAGCCCCCAAGCCCTAAGGAGAGGGTAGTTATAGCCAGCTCCTCAACATCTGAAGATGAGGAGGCTGCAAGGGCTAGGAAAAATAAAATTTATGTCTTCAAAAGAAGGAGCCAAAGTTATAAGAAGGCTTTGCAAACTGTAGCTCCACAACCTATGGTTCAGCAAGCACCATCAGTTGATTATAGTGCACTGATGGTTTCTATGTAGATTAAATTGGATGGACATAGGAAAGCAATTGAGAAGTATGTGGATGAAGGGCATAAATCACTACAATTTGATCTGGACTAAGATATCATGTCAATAAGATTTGAAATGAATCTTAACAAGAAGGAAATGACTGACTGCTTCCACAAGGGTGGGAATGCAGTAGTCTATCTTGCAACTCATTAGGAGAAGATAAAAGCCCAAGTGGATGACATAGCTGTGAAGCAAGGTTATGTACTTGAAAATCAACTCAGGATGAATGACAATCTGACAGCATCCCATAATGCAATTGTCACAGAATTAAAAAATATAGGTGCTGGATCTTCTACCTCTACTGCTACTGTTAAAGCTGAATTTGACAAGGTCTTTCAAGAAGAAATCAATGCTGTTAAGACTGCTATTCAAGACTCCCAGAAGGCCATATCTGAACAACTTAAAAAGCTCAAACCTTTCTTTAAAGATGGAGTCAGATACTTGGATAATCAAATCAGATTCTAGAAGGATGATGTCAGAGATCATATGGCTAGAGAAGTCATAAAGGGGGAGAGAGTTTTAGTCAAAGCTAGCTCTGATCATGCCAAATGGATATCTAATTCCATCAGAGCTACACTGGGCTATCCTCCACTTTGTGATGATGACAATGTTGCTGAATCTGGAATTCAGCCTGCATATTTAGGAGGGGAGCAACCAGAAGTGGCTCAAGTTATCTATCCTCCTCCAGATTTTGAAATGGTGCAAGCTGATATTCATCACATGTATAGTCCAACTGAAGGGAAGTCTAATGTCATTCTGGAAAAAGTGGTTCAGCCTATATCTGAAGCTATGCAAGCAGCTCTTCAGAAAGAAGAAGAAGCTCTACAGAAAGAAGAAGAGACTAGACTTTCTAAGAAGAGGTTTAGGGAACAAACTGAACAAAGGACAGACTTTGAGCAGTGGAGCCCTACCTCAAGGAATATCATTTTAACTGCCTAGAAAGCTGCCAAAGATAACATTCAAGACAGGAATAAGTGGTTTTCTGAAGCTGAATGGAGAAAACATGAAATAAGGCAGGAGGCCATAGTTCAACATAGAAGGAAGGCCAAGATGGGAAAGCTACCTCCTACTGCTCTGGAGCCTAGCAAGTACTTTCCTAAGCCTTACCATTACTTTGAAATACAGAAGATTAAAGCAGAAGAGCTTAAGAAGAAAGACTTGAAAGGCAAGAAGCATGCTGAAACTGAAGTTGCTGAAGCTCCTATTCAAGCTAAAGTTCAACCTGGAAAAGGAATAGTGATTAAGGAGCCAGAACAGAAATAGATTTAGAATTTTCTTGAAGTTTACTTTGTAATCTTGTTGATGTAAAACATTTTGTGAACTTCTGAAAGAGAATATGACAGATATTAGAACAATGTGTTATATGTTAAATCTATTTCATATTTGTTCTGTGATGATGTCTATGTCTATTTCATATTTGTTCTGTGATGATGTATTTGTATACATGTGTGATTAATACATGTTTATGTTTACCCTGCTGTATATAATCCTGCTTTACATCATTTTGTAATTTTATTTATGAATGGTGTTTATCATTGACTAAGGGTTATGACTTCTCCAAATAAGGGGAGATTGTTGGGTACATTGGTTTAAATGTACCTGATTTGAAGAAGCCTCACCCAACTCAATGATATACATCAAAATGTATTTGATGTATTTTGAGTTACATGTGCAGGTTAAGTATTTGCAGGAAATGAAGAAAAAGTTTCTAAGTCCATGTGTCGACACCCAGAGGGAAAGTGTCGACACTTAAGAAGACTTGTGTCGACACCCAGGCAAGTAGTGTCGACACTTGGAGTCATTGTGTCGACACCAGGGATGCTGAGTCGACACCAGACAGAAAGTGTCGACACAAGGAGCTGTGTCGACACTCAGTGAATAAAAGACAGTGAAGCTGTGTCGACACTTAACAGTTGTGTCGACACCCAGTGAAGCTGTGTCTACATCAGAAAGTGTCGACACTTGGAGCTGTGTCGACACTCAGCAGAAGTCAGCAGAGACAAAGTACAAGTGTCGACACTCAGAATAATGTGTCGACACTCAACAGAAGAGTCAACACTGGAGGTAAGTGTCGACACCCAGAACAATGTGTCGACACTTAGCTGAAGACTCAACACTTGAAGAAAGTGTCGACACAAGGAGCTGTGTCGACACTTAGCAAAGAACAGCAAAGTTCAACAAATTATTCTAAGTACAAGTGTCGACACTATGGGAATGTGTCGACACTCAGCTGAAGTCTCAACAAGAAGAAGAATGTGTCGACACCCAGAGCAATGTGTCGACACTCAACAAGTATCAACACTGAAGACATGTGTCGACACCAAGAAGCAGTGTCGACACTTAAACAGATTCAACACATGAAGATGTGTCGACACAAAGGTGTTGTGTAGACACTTAGAAGAATTCAGCAAAGATACTGAAGTACAAGTACTTGTGTCGACACTCAATCTCAGTGTCGACACATGAAAAAGAAGTAGTGTTGAGATAAATAATCAACAACACAAGGAGTTGTGTCGACACCTTGTAGACTAGTGTCGACACTTAGACAACTTGTGTCGACACTTGGTCTATAAGTGTCGACACTTAAAGACAGAAAGTCTCGACACTATCAGACAGTTAGAGAATTTTCAAGAACTTACTGGATGACTTGACAGCTGACGTTCCAGCCGGTCTACTGCACTTGTCAGAGTTGTCAGAAAGCAGTTATGAACCGGACCAGCCGGTTACCATGAAGAAGGCCTATAAATAGGCCTATACTGTCTACAGAAGAGATTGATAAAAAGGTTGTTGAAGTTGTCAAAGTAAAAATTATTCAACAAAGAAGATCTAGCTATTCCTTGAAGATTCAAGTGTAGATCTAAGAAGTTGGAGAGAGAGAGCTCCATCCAAGAAATCAGCTGTTGGAACCCAGCTGAGAAGAAGGATTCAGATTAGTCTGAATCTTAAGAAGTAGAGATCAAGGATCAACTGCAGAAGGAGTCAATCTTATTGAGTTCTACTTTCAAGAAGCTTTGAAAAAGCTAAGTCAGATTGAGTCCAGCTGAGTTCTTCCAAGAACTCATCAAGAATCTCACAACTTATCTCTCTTTTATCTAAGTTGTTGAGTTTATTCTTTTTGTATTCATTATAACTTGTAGGATCCTTTGGATCTGAGATTGTAAGCCTGCAATTATAAAGTCTGAGGGTAGGAGAGTGAAATATCTGAGTGTAGGCCTTGGTGGCTGAGTGTAGGCCTTGTTGTCTGAGTGTAGGCCTTGGTGGCTGAGTGTAGGCCTTTGTGGCTGAGTGTAGGCTTTGTGGAAAAGCTGAGTTGTAGGGCCTTGGGCCTGAGGTGTAGGAACCAGTTTGGGTTCTGAGATAGTGGAGAAGTTTGGCCGAATCTAGTACACTGCTAGATAGGCGAAGGGGGAAAGTGGATATACCCAAAGCTTGGGGAACCACTATAAAACTCTGTGTCTGCTGGGATTGTTATTTGTTGTGTATGCTGTGTGATTTCTGTGATAAAATAGCTAGAATTCTATAATATTAACTGATTGCTGCCATAAAAAGTTAAAAAGAATTTGGTCACCTATTCACCCCCCCCCCTCTAGGTGTTTAGGTAATATATCTTTCAGTGTTCGCCTGAGCGTCGACAGTTATCCCCTGCTCGACGTGGCATCACGATGCGTGTTTTATCATACTCTAATACTTCTTAAATTCGGAGAAAATGCAGGTTGTGACACACCTTGACTTAAAAGAGAAAATCATTAAAGAGTTGGAAGAACAACTCGCTGCTAAAAAGAAACTTGTTGAAAGTTTCTTGAAGCCTAAGATTGTTCTTCCTCTTGTAGCTGAATTCTCGGCTAAGGCCAAGGGTGCTGGACTAGGCCATGTAGAAGCTCCTAGTAAATCTTCTAGGAGGAATAAAGCTCAAAGAAAGAATAAGGCAGCCAAGAAGGCCTTGGCCAAAGAGAAGGGGAAAGCCCCTCAAGATAAGACTTCCTTCAAGAAGGTTATATTTCCTACAAACGAGTTTGATCTTGACTCGTCCTATGGTCACTTGACTAGGCCTACCTATGTAGAGACCAAGTCTCGTTACCAATGGTGGGCTCGCCCCAGAAACTTTGGTGAGAGTGTCTTTAAGGCAACTTATGAAGAAGTCATTCTTCAGAGCTATGACCCTTATAATCATGGTCATAACTTCAAACAAGCACCAAAGGTAAAGCCTATTGTGGAAAAGCCATTAAAGGAGAAGAAATCATGTGATTGCCATCATCATGAAGCTTCTTCCTCCAAGAATGGTTCTCCTCCTATACCAATACTTCGAAGGTCAAGCAGGAGAACATAAGGCAAAGATACAAAAGGTTTGACTGTTGGTACTTTGGCAGAATTGGTCACTTTGCCATTGACTGCTGGTTTAATTCCAGAAATTTTGCAACTCCTCAAGTTGGCAATATAAGGAAGACCACTCATAATGCTAATACTCGTAGGGGGAGTGTTCTAACACAAGACCAAGGACCCAAACGTGTTTGGGTTACTAAGGCAGACTGATTTATAATTACAGGTATGTCCAAAGGCCACCAAAATGCCTATCTGGTATTTGGATAGTGGATGATCTCGGCACATGACCGGGACAAGAAGCCTACTTCAGAACTACTCTCCAGTCTTGAATGGTCCAAAGGTAATCTTTGGAGGTTCAGACCGAGCAATCACTAAAGGCTATGGTATGATCACTAACGGCAGTGTATCCTTCTCAGACGTGGCTTGTGTTGAAGGATTGGAACACAATCTCATAAGCATAAGCCAGCTCTGTGATAAAGGATTCATAGTTGAATTCCATGCTGATAAGTGCTTGATAAAATCGGTTGAAAATATGGAAACGATTCTATTCGGCACTCGAAGCAGAAATATATTTTGTTTAAATTTCATTTTTATAGACTCTTCTACACCAGTGTGCTTTTTAGCAAAAGATAATGCATCTCTTGGTAACCAATGACACAAGAGACTAGCACATATTAATTTCAAAACCATTAATAAATTATTTTCACTAAATTTAGTACGTGATGCACCAAATGTCAAGTACATCAAAGATAGACCTTGTCATGCATGCGTAAAAGGCAAGCAAACAAGGGCTACCTTTAAAAGCGTTATTGGCGAAGATTCTAATAGATGTTTACATCTACTTCATATGGACTTGTTCGCTCCACTGGAATTTAGAATTTTGGGAGGTAAGGATTATACGTTGGTAATTGTTTATGATTACTCGCGCTTTGCGTGGGTGTTCTTTCTGAAACACAAGTCAGATACCTTCGACATCTTTACTAATTTTGTCAGGCAAGTCCAGAATGAATACAATTGTTCTGTTGTCAAAATCAGAAGTGACAATGGAACAGAGTTCAAGTTTGGGGTCATGACAGAATTCTGTGAAAGCTTGGGTATCTTTCATAAGTTTTCCTCTCCCCTCACTCCTCAACAGAACAGAGTGGATGAGAGAAGGAATAGAACACTTATAGAGGCCTGCAGGACCATGTTGAGTGATGCCTCACTTCCAGAATACTTCTTGGCTGAAGCCATCAACACTGCATGCCACATGCAAAATCGAGCACTCATAAACAAAAACCACAATAAGACACCTTATGAACTTCTAAAGGGCAGGAAACCAACTATCTCGTATTTTAGAATTTTTGGTTATAAGTGCTTCGTGCTTAACAATGGCAAGTATCATACTAACAAGTTTAGCGAGAAGAGTTTTGAAGGTATTTTTGTAGGGTATACTAGTCATAGTAAGGCATACATGATATTCAATAGAAAAACTCTGGTTGTAGAAGAATCAATACATGTTGTATTTGATGAGACGAGCTTGCTGCAAGGTAACTCCTCTAGTGTATTCATTGAAGATGCATGTATAAAATTGAAAGAACTTAACTTTGATGAACCAACTAAAGATAAAGGTGAAAATTTCATCAAGATCACCACTCCAACCCCGATTGGAGAGGTTGATGATCAAGATGAAGAAATCATCCAAGTTGATGAAGTCACTCCGGTGATTGAAGACAATCCAGATGTAAGGACTCTAGAGCCCAGACATCTTAAGGATAAACCAGTGGACCAAATTATAGGAGATCCCCTGTGTCACAACCCGCATTTCCTCAACGAGTACCTCGTATCAAAGCAAGAGGAACTACGGGTTATGATGCCACGTCGTGCAGGGGATAACTGCACACGCTCATGCAACCCTTGACACTTACTTTATGAGTTGAAATTTAACAGTTAAATGCAAGAAATTCTTTGGATTTAATGGCCGTATCCCTCGGCCTTAGGTATCAAAACCTGTATTTGTACGTGGCGGAAATACTTTGTTTATTTATGACGTTCTCCTATATGCAGTCTATAGTGATACTACAATAAGAAATCATCTTTGTTTACGTCATTTGGAAAATAAGTGTTTAGTAACCAAAACATGTTATGCATGGATACAATAATAGGTTTGGTTTAGCTTCAAAATACCTAATGCAACCTACCATAAATTCTTCCCAAGTGCAAGAAGACATCATCCAAATGAGTCACATTAGCAGTCTATTATTCATACATCACAAGTAAAGAAAACCACCAATGGGTGCCAACAAGCTGACACGAACCCATTGGGGCACATGTATGTCTGTACAACAAAGAAAAGAACTACCTCGCTCAGCAAGCTCGGCTAGCTCCCAAGAAACGCCTCCAACAAACCTAGCCGCTCAACCGGCTACAACCTGTACCTGAGGCATTCAAGAAAGAATACCTCAGCAATCCTCGAAGATACAACAAAAAGAAGAGCAGCTTGTTGATACAATATCATGAAGGGGCTTACCGACCCCGTAGCAAGATTTCATCTAAGTAAAATGAGTGAATAAAACAAGTGGAAAACGCACCAAAACACATGCCAAACGCACCAAGTGTGTACAAGTTCATCAAGTCCTGCTCAACCCGCAGGAGCAAAAGGCAAAACGCATGCCCATTACATCATCCTTCGTACAAGAAACGACGCTACGAGTGAAACATAAGCAGTGGTTACATGCGATTCAGCAAGGGTCTTTTGGTGGCAGCCCTAAAGTGGAACGCACCAATAAAAACCAGCCCAAATCGGGGCCAAAATGATGCTCTACACCACAAATCCAAACCCGGTGGCCACAAAGGCTTAACCCACACCACCCCTTACCAAAGCCGTACATACACGCTTCTGCCATGGTTCACATTCGCCTCGCAAAACTCACCATAAACCCATAACCCAAGCGCAACACCATAAGAAACTCTCACCATAACCCATAACCCAAGTACACACGTTCCCTTCCTTCGTCCTCACACATGACTACAACTTGCCAACGTAGAGTTTGATGCACTTCATCACATGAAAGAGTTTGATTACATAAATCACATGTTTGGAACAAGAATCACATGCTTTTGATCATAGAGGAATCACATAAATTTGAAAGGCTACATGAACATGAATCAAATTAGCTACATGAATCACATGAACAAGAGAACTACATGAATTAACCAAGCATAGACTTGATAACTAACCAAACCTAAGCATGGAAGATCAAAGTCATTCAGCATAGGGAACTTTTAGAGCATAATAAGGCTAGTGCGGAAGAACCCAAAACAAGAAGAACAAGCTAGGAAACTTGAAAGAGAAACTAGCTATTTTGCACAATCAAAAACAAGAAAGAAGATTGGCAAGGGTGAAGAAGACCGCTTGCCTGAACCGAGACGATGCCGCGACGGCTGCTCCTCTCTTTCCTTGCCTTGCTTGAGCCTTTCTCTCTTGCTTTCCCCTTGAGAATGAAGAAGAAGATGAAGAGAAGGTGAAGTGAGGAGGAGAACCTCTATTTCGGCCTTATTTCCTCCAGAATAGAGCTGGACTGTTAGATGCAGAATCAAGGAAATGAAGGGCACAAAAAACTGGAAAAAGTCGATTTTCGGGCCGGTCACGCCCTATGTCACGCCCGTGACGCAGGGCGTGTACCGTAAGCGGCGCAGAAAGTCGGCAAATCCAAGTTTATCCACACGGTACACGGCCGGGTACACGCCCGTGACGGGTCGGTCACGCCCGTGACCTAGGGCGTGTAGCCCGTGTCTCGACACCTCGTCGACACAAAGTGTCGACACTCGACACAGCTTGATACGCCCTGTGACACGCCCGTGTCACAGGCCGTGTCCCCTCTCTCGACACCCGACACTCGACACCCGATACTCGACACTCGACACTGCGGGACACGGCCCGTGACACGCCCGTGTCACGGGGCGTGTACCCCATGCGTCGAGCTCAACTCGACACAAGAAAAATTCGTCGAGTCGAGGAGGTCACGCCCAGGTCACGCCCTGGGTCACGCCCCGACACGCCCGTGTCGGGGGGCGTGTCACGCACAAAAATGACTATTTTTCCCTGTTTTGAAAAATGTTTCTGTGTCGTCCTAGACCATTTTTGCCTTAAGAACTTTTTACCCTTTTTTGTTTCCTGTACCAGCAACTCACTTTGAGCAACATTTCCCGGGGGCGAAAAAGTGCAAACATTCCCTAAGAGGCCTCACCGAGTCCCCAATATGGACCCCGGTTTGCTGGGGAATCGTGCAACTCGGCTACCAAAAACAGCCACTCGCAAGCCCGCGGGAAAAACCATGCTCGAACAACGGTCACAGCCAACGTAACGCCCATCATGCGTACGAAATCAAAAATCCGGGGTGTTACAATCACTCCCCCTAACAAAAAGTTTCGACTCAAAACTTTTCAATCATTGTGATCTTAATGAAAAAAACAAAGTAGCAAATCAAAAACACCAATGCAACAAAAACACCAATTCACATACCAGCTGAATTAAGGGAACAAATGAGGGTGAGCCGCCCTCATCGTTGACTCGAGCTCCCACGTCGCGCTTTCCACGTTCTGATTTTTCCATAGCACCTTGACCATAGGAATCTTCTTTTTCCGCAACACGCGATCTTGGGAGTCCAAGATCCGGATGGGCATCTCCACATAAGAATGGTTTGGCGCCAATTGCGGCGCAAAATCCAAAACTTGCTGATCATTCCACACACATTTGCGAAGTTGGCTAACATTAAACACGTCGTGAACACCAGGAAAGTTTAGGGGTAACTCTACTTTGTAAGAGGATGCACCAACTCGAGCAAGAATCTTGAAGGGACCCACAAATCTTGGGTCTAATTTGCGCTCTTTTCCAAACCTTTTAATCCCAACCATTGGGGAGACTTTCAAGAAAACGGAATCCCCCACCGCAAACTCTAATTCCGACCTTCGTCCGTTGGCGTACTTTTCATATCACTCTTGGGCGATTCGGAGCTTATCCCGAATAACTCGTACGGCAACTTCCATGTCCTCGAGCGCCTCTGGGCCCAACAAAGGCCGCTCGCCAACCTCAGTCCAAAAGAGGGGAGTCCGACATCGACGCCCATATAAAGCTTCGAATGGAGCCATTGCAAGCTTTCTTGATAGCTATTATTATATGCGAATTCCATAAGCCGCAAACGTTCATCCCATGCTCCGCCATACTCAAGAATATAGCATCGAATCATATCTTCTACAATTTGATTTACTCGTTCCGTTTGGCCATTCGTCTGAGGGTGGTAAGAAGTGGAATACCGCAAATCCGTCCCCAAACCCTCTTGTAGACTCTTCCAGAAACAAGAAGTAAGTCAGGAATCCCTGTCGGATATGATATTGACTGGCACACCATGCAGTCGGATGATCTCGTTCACATAAAACTCCGCTATTGTCTTCATCATGTAGTTGACCTTAAATGGTATGAAATGAGCACACTTGGTCAATCTATCCACGATCACCCACACGGAGTCATGTCCTCGTGGAGATCTTGGTAGGCCTGTAATAAAATCCATTGAGAT
Organism: Platanthera guangdongensis; assembly: GCA_039583875.1. Taxonomy (NCBI): domain Eukaryota; kingdom Viridiplantae; phylum Streptophyta; class Magnoliopsida; order Asparagales; family Orchidaceae; genus Platanthera; species Platanthera guangdongensis. Next base: position 95,546,062 of record CM077154.1, on the reverse strand, counting down.
GCTTTCCCACTTCCATGTTGGAATCTCCAATGGTGTCAACATGCCACCAGACCTCCCATGATCAGCTTTCACCCGCTTGCAGGTATGACATGCAGATACAAATTGCGCTATATCTCTTTTCATTCCATACCACCAGACAATTTGTTTCAAATCACGGTACATTTTTGTTGAGCCTGTATGGTAGGCCATACTTGAGCCATGTGCTTCCCAGCACACCATCTCGCGAATGTCTCCAACTGCGGGAATACAAAACCGACCACGATACTTTAACATGCCCCCATCATCAATAGAAAAATCCGGTAATTCACACTTTTCTGTTCACAGAAACAAATGTAAAAGATTAGGATCATCCTTTTGATGTTGTCTTGCAAGCACCAGCCATGAAGGTTCTTCTACCATCGAATGACTTTGCGGGTCGTACTTGCCCACGGAAATATCCATCAATAAAAATTCCTCCACAAGACGGTCGACTGAAAGATGAAATAATTTCCCCGTCTTCCGACTCAATGCATCAGCCACAACATTCGCTTTCCCCGGGTGATACTGAATGTCCACATCATAATCAGCTACATATTCAAGCCATCGCCATTGGCGCAGATTCAGTTCCTTTTGCGTGAAGACGTACTTTAAACTTTTATGATCCGTAAAGATTTTACACTGTGCTCCATAAAGTAAGTGTCTCCACAACTTCAACGCAAAGATTACCGCTGCGAACTCCAAATCATGCGTTGGGTAGTTCTTTTCATGACTTATCAACTGCCGAGACCCATACGCAATCACCTTTTTGTCTTGCATTAATACACATCCAAGTCCAACGTGCGACGCATCCACAAAAACATCATAATCTATCCCTTCTTTCAGCAAGATCAACATAGGAGCGGTTCATAACCTATTCTTGAGTTCAAGGAATGACGCCTCACACTTGTCATTCCAATCAAACGCCACATTATTCTGTGTTAAGCGAGTCAAAGGTGCAGCCAACGTAGCAAAACCTTCGACAAATCTGCGATAATAGCCGGCCAATCCCAAGAAGCTTCGAATCTCCTTGGGTGTCTCCGGTCTTCTCCACTCCATGACTGCAGCAATCTTTTCGGGATCCACTGAAATGCCATGGTGATTGATGACATGACCCAGAAAAGCAACTTGAGGCAACCAAAACTCGCATTTGCATAGCTTGGCGAATAACTTTTGGTCTCGCAAAGTGGCCAATACTAATCGCAGATGCTGTTCATGCTCCTCAGCACTGCGAGAGTAGACAAGCACGTCATCAATAAAAACCACCACAAACTTATCCAAGTAGTCCTTGAACACCCTGTTCATCATATCCATGAAGGCTGATGGTGCGTTGGTCAAACCAAACGACATCACCAGAAATTCAAAATGGCCATGTATTGATCGAAATGCAGTCTGCGGAATATCAGACTCCCGGACCTTGAGCTGATGATAGCCCGAGCGGAGATCAATCTTCGAAAATACGGAACTACCACGCAGTTGATCAAACAAATCATCAATTCTTGGCAGTGGGTACTTGTTTTTAATCATCACCTTGTTCAACTCCCGGTAATCGATGCAAAGTCGCATTGACCTATCTTTCTTCTTCACAAATAACACCGGTGCACCCCAAGGTGATGAACTCGGCCTAATAAACCCTTTTGGCAATAAGTCATCCAACTGGGTACGCAACTCTGATAGCTCATGCGGGGCCATTCTGTACGGTGCTTTCGCAATAGGCCGCGTACCCGGTTCCAAATCAATAACGAACTCAACATCACGATCAGGGGGAAGACCAGGAAGATCAGTAGGAAAAACATCTGGGAATTCACGCACAACCGGAATCTCCTCCAAATGCGGCAAAACAACACTAGTCCCCACAATTGAGACGAGACAAGCAAAACAGTCGGAAACAAACAACGTCCGAACACATACCGCTGAAATCCCTGGAGTATCCTGGCATGAATCACCATAAACACTTCCCGGCTGACCATTATTCTTGATAAAATCCAAGCGCTTCCCTTTGCACTGGATGACAGCGTCATAGCGGGATAACCAATCCATGCCCAGAATGACGTCAAAATCCTCCAAATCGATCACCTTGAAATCAGCCTTCGCTAAGAAATCGCCCAACAAAATGGGACAATCAAGAAGACCCCAATCTGCTACCACAGAAGCACCGGAAGGGAACTTCACCAAAAAGACATTCCCCACTCGATCTGGTGTCAAATGATACCGATACAGAAAGGTTCGAGCCACAAATGAATGGGTCGCGCCAGAATCAAAGAGAACACGCGCCCAACAGTTCTTTACCTTAAAGTTTCCTAGAAGGGTACATATGTAGCTAAAAACTACACATAAGAGGTATAAACAAAACGTGAACCAGAGGAATAAACCGAACCTGAGATAACCTGGGGTGACATCTGAGCTTCCTCTGAGGAGATCACATTTAACTTCCCTTTTCCTTTGTCCAAACGCGAAGGCGGAGGCAAAGCCTGGAGTGGCATTGGCTGCAGCACGGGCTGATTTTGTGGGCACCTTGCCTTCAGATGTCCCTGTTTGCCACACTGGAAGCACACCTTGTCTTTGACCCAGCAGCGGCTCATCTCATGACCTCTTCCCCCACAAGCTGTACACTCTAAGTCTCTGGTTGGCGCACTCTGAATGGCGTGCACCTGCTCCTTCTTTTGCATCCCCAACTGCTTGAAACATTTTTCAAATGGGTGGCCTGACCGGCCACCGAAACTACACGTCTCCTTGTTCTTCTTCCTTACATCTGATTCTTGGGAGCTTTTCCCTCCCATCAGCTTCCTCTTATCCTTCCTCATCAGTTGTCCTCTTTGTTTTGTAGTTTCGATAGCTTCAACCTTCAACGCAGCCTCAACCACAGTAGTGTAACTCGTCGCTCCATAAGCACTTGCGAACTGCTGCACATCGCTGCGGAGTCCACCGAGAAATCTTTTTACTCGGTCAGCTTCTGTCGTCACCAAGCTCGGAGCGAACCGACTTAACTTGCTAAACTCAATTTCATACTCACTAACTGTGAGTTTCCTCTGCTTCAAGTACAAGAAGTCATTCATCAGGAGGTCCCTTTCAACTGACGGCAGAAACTTGTGCCGTAATATTTCTTTAAAGGCTTCCCACGAACATCCCGCCCCTAAACTCTCCTTTTCGCACAACCACCAACCTTTAGCCAACCCTTTGAGTTGATAGGCGGCAAGCATCACCTTCTGGTCCTCAGTAACGCCAGAATAACCAAACATTTCTTCCAATGTGATGACCCAATCATCCAAGATCACAAAGTCAGCTTTTCCATCATAAATCGGTGGTCCAAGTCGCTGAAACTACGAGATGAAAGTCATCGCAGGAGGAACCACAACTGGGGGTATCACTGCCACGGAAGGAGTAGAAATGGTGGGACCTCGGACAGTCTCTTGCCCTCTTGGTGCCAGTCCAGACATCGCTGAGGACATAGCTTGGAGCTGGGACTGCACTTCCTGCACCTGCCTCGTCAAAGCCTCATTACTTTGGCGTAGACTATCCATCAGGGCATTATTCTGCGTGCCCGAAGACTCGCCCTCGGATTGGGGAGTTTGCCTTATCACTGGACGCTTCAACATCCTATAAACACGTTCACTCTTGTCAAGCTTAAACCCAACAAAACACACAACGGCTATGTACAGACCATACATATATAAATATGAATATCAACTGCTAACTTGCTCTGGGAGTTTGAGAATGATGGTATGCCTAGCCTAAAGATGACTCACCGTCATCCCACTAACTTGTGCCTAACCGATGAATGCATGCCTTTTTTTTGACCCAAAACCATGAGTGTACAGGTGTCATCATGTACATCTTTAGCTTGGCACGTTGTGCTCATGCAATGTTATGTTATGCGTACTGTGCGATGCAATCTAAAAAAAGCCTTAATGCATGCCATGAGCGGTCGTACGCATCACAATTCTATGCATCCCATACTACATAGCATTGCATGCAATGAAGAAAAGAAAACGTGCTAGTCGCATCCATGTGGTAAGGTTATGCATCCCATACTACATAACCCGCACATGTTTCCCCTATGGTGGATCCATATACAACCACATATTATGCATCCCATACTACATAATATGCCCCGTATACTTCTTGTCATGCCATGAGTGAAGTGTGCGTGCTTCGGCCAAGACATACTGATGGAACCTCGGTGTGTGTATGAGATGATGCTTACAACTAAACAAGAATGTTTGCCCGACCAATTATCAAGCAAACCTCGCTTTGATACCAACTGTCACAACCCGCATTTCCTCAATGAGTACCTCGTATCAGAGCAAGAGGAACTACGGGTTATGATGCCACGTCGTGCAGGGGATAACTGCACACGCTCAGGCAACCCTTGACACTTACTTTATGAGTTGAAATTTAACAGTTAAATGCAAGAAATTCTTTGGATTTAATTGCCGTATCCCTCGGCCTTAGGTATCAAAACCTGTATTTGTACGCGGCGGAAATACTTTGTTTATTTATGACGTTCTCCTATATGCAGTCTATAGTGATACTACTATAAGAAATCATCTTTGTTTACGTCATTTGGAAAATAAGTGTTTAGTAACCAAAACATGTTATGCATGGATACAATAATAGGTTTGGTTTAGTTTCAAAATACCTAATGCAACCTACCATAAATTCTTCCCAAGAGCAAGAAGACATCATCCAAATGAGTCACATTAGCAGTCTATTATTCATACATCACAAGTAAAGAAAACCAGCAATGGGCGCCAACAAGCGGACACGAACCCATTGGGGCACATGTATGTATGTACAACAAAGAAAAGAACTATCTCGCTCAGCAAGCTCGGCTAGCTCCCAAGAAATGCCTCCAACAAACCTAGCCGCTCAACCGGCTACAATCTGCACCTGAGGCATTCAAGAAAGAATACCTCAGCAATCCTCGAATATACAACAAAAAGAAGAGCAGCTTGTTGATACAATATCATGAAGGGGCTTACCGACCCCATAGCAAGATTTCATCTAAGTAAAATGAGTGAATAAAACAAGTGAAAAACGCACCAAAACACATGCTAAATGCACCAAGTGCGTACAAGTTCATCAAGTCCTGCTCAACCCGCAGGAGCAAAAGGCAAAACGCATGCCCATTCCATCATCCTTCGTACAAGAAACGACGCTACGAGTGAAACATAAGCAGTGGTTACATGCGATTCAGCAAGGGTCTTTTGGTGGCAGCCCTAAAGTGGAACGCACCAATAAAAACCAGCCCAAATCGGGGCCAAAATGGTGCTCTACACCACAAATCCAAACCCGGTGGCCACAAAGGCTTAACCCACACCACCCCTTACCAAAGCCGTACATACACGCGTCTGCCATTGTTCACATTCGCCTCACAAAACACACCATAAACCCATAACCCAAGCGCAACACCATAAGAAACTCTCACCATAAGCCATAACACAAGTACACACGTTCCCTTCCTTCATCCTCACACATGACTACAACTTGCCAACGTAGAGTTTGGTGCACTTCATCACATGAAAGAGTTTGATTACATAAATCACATGTTTGGAACAAGAATCACATGCTTTTGATCAGAGAGGAATCACATAAATTTGAAAGGCTACATGAACATGAATCAAATTAGCTACATGAATCACATGAACAAGAGAACTACATGAATTAACCAAGCATAGACTTGATAACTAACCAAACCTAAGCATGGAAGATCAAAGTCATTCAGCATAGGGAACTTTAAGAGCATAATAAGGCTAGTGAGGAAGAACCCAAAACAAGAAGAACAAGCTAGGAAACTTGAAAGAGAAACTAGCTATTTTGCACAATCAAAAACAAGAAAGAAGATTGGCAAGGGTGAAGAACACTGCTTGCCTGAACCGAGACGATGCTGCGACGGCTGCTCCTCTCTTTCCTTGCCTTGCTTGAGCCTTTCTCTCTTGCTTTCCCCTTGAGAATGAAGAAGAAGATGAAGAGAAGGTGAAGTGAGGAGGAGAAACTCTGTTTCGGTCTTATTTCCTCCAGAACAGAGCTGGACCGTTAGATGCAGAATCAAGGAAATAAACGGCACAAAAAAACTGGAAAAAGTCGATTTTCGGGCCGGTCACGCCCTGTGTCATGCCCGTGATGCAGGGTGTGTACCGTAAGCGGCGCAGAAAGTCGGCAAATCCAAGTTTATCCACACGGTACACGGCCGGGTACACGCCCGTGACGGGTCGGTCACGCCCGTGACCTAGGGCGTGTAGCCCGTGTCTCGACACCTCGTCGACACAAAGTGTCGACAATCGACACAGCTTGACACGCCCTGTGACACGCCCGTGTCACAGGCCATGTCCCCTCTCTCGACACCCGACACTCGACACCCGATACTCGACACTCGACACTCGACACTCGACACTGCGGGACACGGCCCGTGACACGCCCGTGTCACGGGGCGTGTACCCCATGCGTCGAGCTCAACTCGATACAAGAAAAATTCGTCGAGTCGAGGAGGTCATGCCCAGGTCACGCCCCGACACGCCCGTGTCGTGGGGCGTGTCACGCACAAAAATGACTATTTTTCCCTATTTTGAAAAATGTTTCTGTGTCGTCCTACACCATTTTTGCCTTAAGAACGTTTTACCCTTTTTTGTTTCCTGTACCAGCAACTCACTTTGAGCAACATTTCCCGGGAGCGAAAAAGTGCAAACATTCCCTAAGAGGACTCACCGAGTCCCCAATTTGGACTACGGATTGCTGGGGAATCGTGCAACTCAGCTACCAAAAACAGCCACTCGCAAGCCCGCGGGAAAAACCATGCTCGAACAACGGTCACAGCCAACGTAACGCCCATCACGCGTACGAAATCAAAAATCCGGGGTGTTACACCCTGGATGGTGCCAGAACTCGTAGAGGTACAACTAACGAGAATTTATACTTAAATTTTCTCTCACAGGTTGAACCAAAGAAGTTTGAGAAAGCAAACTCAGACGCATCTTGGATAATGGCGATGGAAGAAGAACTAAATCAGTTAAAGTGTTGTCAAGTATGAAAACTTTTTTCCAGACCCAAAGGTAAGAATATCATTGGGATAAAGTGGGTCTACAGGAACAAGATGGACGAGGATGGAACGATTATAAAGAACAAACCCAGACTCCTCGCCAAAGGATATCGTTAAGAAGAAGGAATCGACTTTAACCAGATGTACGCTCCAGTGGCAAGGCTGGAGGCAATCAGGTTATTCCTAGCATATGCTGCTCTTAAGGGCTTCACCGTCTATCAGATGGACGTGAAGTCTGCCTTCCTTAATGGTGACATAAAAGGAAGAGGTATATGTGAAACAAACTCTAAGTTTCGTTGATTCTAACTTTCCCAATTATGTTTATTTATTACATAAAGCATTATATGGTCTGAAACAAGCTCCTCGAGCTTGGTATAAGCCGTTGTCTAGCTTTCTTCTTGACAATAAGTTCACAAGGGGAAAGATAGTGAAAGAAATTGTACCTAATCACCTAGAGGGGGGGGGGGGGGGGTTGAATAGGTGACCTTATCTTTTTAAAATTTTAGGCAGAATTAATCACAGAATTCACAGTACTTTAACACAGCATACACAGAATCAATCACACACACAGAGTACACACAGTTTTATAGTGGTTCCCCAAGGTCTGGGTACATCCACTTTCCCCCTTCGCCTATCTAGTAGTGTACTAGATTCGGCCCAACTTCTCCACTATTCCTTAGATCCTCGGATCTTACACTCAGAACCCCAAATAGGTTCCTACAGCTCAGAGTGATCCCACTCTTACAACTCAGGCTCAAAAGCCCTACCACTCAGTCTTCACAAAGACCTACACCCAGCCTTCAACAAGGCCTACACTCAGCCTACAACAGGCCTACACTCATAGAAATAGATCTCCTACACTCAGGCACACAGGCCCTACCACTCAGCCTTTATAATTTCAGGCTTACAACTCAGATCCCTAAGAATCCTACAAGAAAATAAAATTATAATGTATATAATCACAACTCAGAATGAGAGAGAAGAGTTGACTGGTTTCTTGATGAGTTCTTGGAATAACTTTGCTGAGATCAACCTCCCTTGGCTTCCTTCAAAGCTTCTTGAATTTATACACAGTAGGGTTGATTCTCTTTGCAGCTGATCTTCAATCGCTGCTAACTTAACAATCAGAATTCAATCTGAAACTTTTCCTCACAGCCTGGTTCAACATCTGTCTTCTTGGAAGGAGCTCTCTCTCTCTCCAACTTCTTAGATCTTTACTTGAAGGTCTTCTTTGATTGCTTTCAACAACTCTAATCTGTTGAAGGTATAAGCCTTTATATAGGCTTTCTTCATGGTGACCGGCTGATCCAGTTTCTAACAACTTTCTGACAGCTCTGACAATTGCAGTAGACCGGCTGGAATGGCAGTTGTCAAGTCATCCAGTCACTTCTTGAATTTTCTGTAACTGTCTGAAAGTGTCGAGACAGTCAGTCTTTAAGTGTCGACACTGATAGACTAAGTGTCGACACAAGTAGACTAAGTGTCGACACTAGCCTTCATGGTGTCGACATAACTCCTTGTGTTGTAGAATTTGCTTCTCGACACTGCTTCTTCAACATGTGTCGACACTGATCCTGTGTGTCGACACAAGTCCTTCTTCTTTGATACTTAGTTGATTTCTTGTAAGTGTCGACACAACTCCTTTGTGTCGACACATCTTCTTGTGTTGATACTTGCTGAGTGTCGACACATTTTCTTAGTGTCGACACATGCCTTCTGTGTTGATACTTTTGCTTAGTGTTGACAAATCTCCTTTGTGTCGACACATTCTTCATGTGTTGAGACTTTGGCTGAGTGTCGACAAAGCTCCTTTGTGTCGACACTTGTACTTAGACTCTGTTGAAATTTGCTGAGTGTCGACACAGCCTCCTAGTGTCGACACTTGTACTTGAACTTTGTTGATGTTTTGCTGAGTGTCGACACAGCCTCCTAGTTTCGACACTTTCTGATGTCGACAAAGTTTCTCTGGGTGTCGACACTGCTTCTAAGTGTCGACACATCTACTCTGGACATTTCTTCATTGTGTGTCGACACAGCCTGTATGTGTCGACACTTTCCTTCTGGTGTCGACTCTGCGTTCCTGGTGTCGACACAATTACTCCAAGTGTCGACACTGCTTCTCTAGGTGTCGACACAAGTCTTCTTGAGTGTCGACACTTTTCTTCTTGGTGTCGACACATGGACTTAGAAACTTTTCAGCTTTCCCTGCAAATACTTAACCTGCACAACTAAACTCAAAACACATCAAATACATTTTGATGTATATCATTGAGTAGGGTGAGGCTTCTTCAAATCAGGTACATGTATTCCAATGTACCCAACAATCTCCCCCTATTTGGAGAAGTCATAACCCTTAGTCAATGATATACGGCATACATAACAAATTTACAGTATGATGTAAAACAGGATTATATAACAGGGTAAGTAGATAAACATGTATTAACAAAACATGTATACACAAATATCTCAGAACAGTAATGTAATAGATTTAACACATATCACATTGTTCTAACAACTTCAATATTTTTATTATTCAAAAGTTTACAGAAAGTTGAATACAACTGATTACACATAGTAAACTTAAGAAAAATTTCTATCCTATTGCTGCTCAGGCTCCTTGATTACAATGCCCTTTCCTAATTGTATCTTTGCTTGGACTGGGGCTTCAGCATCTTCAGCAGCAGCAGGCTTCTTCCCTTTAAGATCCTTCTTTTTCTGCTCCTCAGCCTTGATCTTTTTCCTTTCAAAGTAATGATAAGGCTTAGGGAAGTACTTGCTAGGCTCCTGTACAGTAGGAGGTAGCTTTCCCATCTTAGCCTTTCTTCTATATTGCATAATGGCCTCTTGCCTGTTCTCATGCTTCCTCCACTCCACATCAGAATACCATTTGCCTCTATCCACAATATTGTCTTTAGCAGCTTTCCAAGCAGTCAAAATGATATTCCTGGAGGTGGGGATCCATTGTTCAAAGTCTGGCCTAAGTTCAGCTTGCTCCCTGAATCTCTTCTTAGACAATTGAGTCTCTTGTTCTTTTAATAAGGCCTCTTGTTCTTTCAGAATTGCCTCTGGCACAGGCTGTACTACTTTCTCTATGATGACATTTTGCTTTCCTTCAGGAGGGCTATACATTGACTGTATATCTTGATGTATCATATCAAAATCTGGTGGAGGGTATATCACTTGAGCTACTTCAGCTTGCTCTCCTCCAAGATATGCAGGATTAATTCCAAACTCTGCAACATTGTCATCATCACATAGTTGAGGATATCCAAGGGTGGCTCTAATGGAATTTGAAATCCACTTTGCATGATCAGAGCCTGCTTTGACTAACACCCTCTCCCCCTTTATGACTTCTCTTTCAATGTGATCCCTCAGATCATCTTTCTGAAACCTTATCTGTGCATTCAAATAGTTTACTTCATCATTATAGAAAGGTTTCAACCTTTGGAGCTTTTCAGTTATAGCTTTTTGAGAGTCTTCTATAGCAGTTTTAACAGCAGTGAGACTTTCTTGCAATTGCTTGTCAAATTCAGCCTTGGCAGTAGCACTTGCTGTAGTCTGACCAGTAGCTATATTCTTCATTTCAGTCACTATTGCATTATGTGAAGCTGTCAAATTAGCATTCATTCTCAGCTGATTTTCCAGAACATATCCTTGCTTCACCTCTAGCTCATCAAGTTTTGTCATTATTTTCTCTTGATGTGTGGCCAGATAGACAACTGCATTCCCTCCTTTATGGAAGCAGTCAGTCATCTCTTTCTTATTTAGATTCATTTCAAATCTGATTGACTTGATTTCTTGGGCCAGATCAAATTGCAGTGACTTATTCCCTTCATCTACATACTTTTCTAGAGCTTGCCTTTGCTCATCCAGTTTGATCTGTAAAGCCACCATCAATGAACTATAATCAGTTGATGGGGCAGGCTGTGGTGCAATTGTTTGCAAAGCCTTTTTATATGTCTGGCTCCTCCTCTTGAAGACTTGAAATTTCCTCTTCTTGGCTCTTGCAGCCTCTTCATCTTCAGATGCAGATGTGCTGGCTATTTCAACTCTTTCCTTTGGGCTAGGAGGTAAAGCCTTCCTAGGTAACTCCTCGGCATTCTGTTGCATCTCAGGTTCTTGTCTTGCAGTTTCTACTTCAATCTCCACATGCTCCCCCTCAACATTGACTTTCTCCCCCTCAGCAGCAGCTTTCTCTTTCTCAAAATCTGATTGTAGAAGGTCAGGGAACAGTTCTTCTAAAGTAAATTCATGTTGAGGATGTGGTGGAGAATCTCTAATCTCATCAACCACTTTATCTGCAACAGATGTGTCTTCCATGACAACATCCTGAGGTTGACTTAGAATCTGAGGTTGCTAATGAACATCAGATAATGTGTCAGTCATAACTTCATTCTCAATAGGGAAATTTAATTGGTTGATTTCAGTTATTACCTCAAGTATAGTTTGAGTATCCTGTTCACTCTCTAGTGGAGTTGGCTCATCCACCAGCAGAGGCTCCCCCTGGAGTGGATCCATGTGTCCTGGGATAGCTGATGGTAGCTCCCCCTGCCTTGGTGCATCTTCTTGTCCTGCTGGAGATTGTCCAGTATTTCCAGTTTCTTCCTCATCTGGAGTGAACACTACATGCTCTTCAGAGCTGCTTGATGATTCTTGAGCCACAGGGGCTGTCTTTTTCTTCTTCCTTTGGGTTGTTACCTTCTCAGGAGTTGGCATTTCTTTGGTTAACACTCTATCCCACCTAGAGAAGATTCTCATATCCATCTTCCTCATGTGGTTGATCTTAGATCCAGCTGCTTGACTCATCACCTCTGGTATACTACCAGCTAGGTATAGACTTAGTATTCTACCCAAATTGGGCTTCTTCATACTCTCTTTTATCTTCTCAAACATAACTGTAGACCAATTAGTTTCTAGTTTGAAGCTAATCCTGGTCATGAGACTGAACATGTGAGCAGATATTCTATCATGTCCTCCAGGTTTGCTCAGGATGACTTTGCCCACAATCTCAGATAAAACTTTGCCTTGCATGTTCATTCCCTTTCTATTGAACACAAATCCTATTTTCATTTTGGAGTCCAGTCCACACCATGTTAATGCTTCTCTAGTCTTAGAAGCAGAAACATCTTCTTCTTCCTTAGTCCTTGGTAGTTGAAGTACCTTTCTCAGACTCTTAGAAGAGATCTTCACCTTTGCCCCATGAACTCTTGACTTAATCTTTAGTCCTTATTCATCTATTGTTGCTCCATTCAGAAATTCCAGGACCTCCTTTTTCCAGATCTTGATCGGTTCTGAAACAAGAAATTCTAAGCCAGTCTCTGTTATTAGGGTTATCATGCCTTTGATCTCGGGTTCCGCGTCATCAAATGTGTGTCGCACGAGTTCATATCCTTCATTTACATTCTCTTCGAGCTTGGGTGCCATTAGGGTTTGAAGAAATTTGAATTAGAGAAGAGAGATGTCGACACACAAGTTTGGTCTCGAAACTTTGGTGAGCGTGTCGACAGACAATGGCGAAAACCTATTTATACCTTTCTAGAATCGAAGATGAAAGGGCACGTCAAAATACTTAAATTGTGTCGACACTGTTGATAAGTGTCGACACTTACTTATCATGTCTCGACAACTATGTGTCGACATAAGTATAGTGGACAGAATATATATGTCGACACTTGTATATGTGTCGACACCACTTAGCTCGACACTTAGTCGAGACTCTACTAGACTAAATCTGTGTAAAGCCTAAGTGTCGACACCACCTTGGATGTGTCGACACTAATTCTCTGAAGTGTCGACACAGACTTTCTAGATGTGTCGACACCATTGCTCTGAAATGTCGACACCACATCTATGTGTCGACACAGACAACTCTGTGTATTGACACCATTTTACTTAGCCAATTTTGAAAACTTATTCTAAGTTTATCATCCCTAATTCAATTTTAAATTTATTGAATTTGGTTTCATCTAAGGGCTTAGTATACATGTCAGCTAGCTGATTTTCTGTATTAACATACTCTAGGGAAATATCTCCTTTTTCTACATGTTCTCTTAGAAAATGATATTTATTTTCTATGTGCTTAGTCCTACTATGGGAGACAGGATTGTTTGCAATAGAAATAGCACTAGTAGAATCACAAAATAGAGGTGTTCTACTTACTTGAATACCATAATCTTCTAGCTGATGTTGAATCCATAGAAGTTGAGCACAGCAACTTCCTGCAGCAACATACTTTGATTCTGCTGTGCATATAGCCACACTTGTTTGCTTCTTGCTACTCCATGATATCAGCCTTCCACCTAGGAATTGACAGGTTCCTGTTGTACTTTTCCTATCTTCCTTACAGCCTGCAAAATCTGCATCTGAATAACCTGTCAGTTCAAAGTCTCCATTCCTAGGGTACCAAAGGCCTAGATAAGGAGTGCCCTTAAGATATCTCAGAATTCTTTTGACTGCTGTCAAATGAGATTCTTTAGGGCAAGCTTGGTACCTAGCACAGACACATGTAGCATACATGATATCTGGTCTACTTGCAGTCAAATACAATAGGGATCCAACTATCCCTCTATACAAAGTTTCATCTACATGTTTCCCTGCATCATCTTTGCTAAGAGACATACTTGACCCCATAGGAGTTTTCATGGTAGTGGATGATTCCATACCATACTTCCTTATCAATTCTAGGGTGAACTTAGACTAGCATATGGATAAGCCATCCTCAGTCTGTCTAACTTGGAGACCCAAGAAGAACTTAAGTTCCCCCATACTGCTCATTTCAAATTGTCCTTGTATTAGTTTTGCAAACTTTTTGCAAAGACTACTTTCAGTAGACCCGAATATAATGTCATCCACATATATTTGGACTAGAATGATCTTGCATCTGGATTCCCTAAGGAATAGAGTCTTGTCTATTTTCCCCCTTGTGAATTTATTCTCAATGAGGAAACTAGACAGGGTTTCATACCAAGCCCTAGGGTCTTGTTTTAACCCATACAAAGCCTTCCTAAGTCTATAAACATAATTAGGTTTAGTTGAATCAACAAAACCTGATGGCTGTTCTACATAGACTTTTTCCTTCAGATTTCCATTCAGAAAGGCTGACTTAACATCCATTTGGTATACTTTAAACCCTTGATAGGTTGCATAGGCCAAGAACATCCTTATTGCCTCCAGTCTGGCTACTGGAGCAAAGGTCTGATCAAAGTCAATACCTTCTTCCTGCCTATAACCTTTTGCAACCAGTCTGGCTTTGTTCTTTATAATCACTCCATGTTCATCCATCTTGTTCCTAAAGATCCACTTGATTCTAATAATGTTGTGGTCTTTTGGTTTAGGAACTAGATCTCAGACATTGCATCTTTTGAACTGCTTCAGCTCCTCTTGCATAGCCTCAATCCAATGAGGGTCTAGGATGGCTTCTTCAAATTTCTTTGGCTCTACTTGGGATAGAAAACTGGAGTAGAGTACTGAACTTAGATTTCTGCTCCTTGTTTGTACCCCTTGTCTGAGATCACCAATAATTTGATTGGCTGGATGATCTTTTAGATGTCTATTAGCTGGAGGCAGCCTGTCTTCTGGTTGTACTCCTTCAGCTTCTTCAACTTGCTGCACTCCTTGGTCTTCTTCTGCATCAGGTGTATCTGGTACTCCCCCTGGACAGCAGCCACTATCATCCACATGTTGACTTGCAGTAGATCCTTCTTCAATAGTATGCTTGTCCATCTTCTTAGTCACACCTGTGGAGCTGCAAATACTTCTAGACAATTCATTGTTAATGAGTCTAGCTTCATAAAACACTACATGTACTGACTCCTCTACAACTTGAGTAGTCAAGTTGTAGACCCTATAAGCCTTACTGTTGTTGCTGTACCCAACAAAGATCCCCTCCTGAGATTTGGCAGCAAACTTGGTTAAGTAAGACTTAACATTGTTAAGTATATAGCATTTACAACCAAAGATCCTGAAATATGATAGATTTGGTTTTCTACCTTTCATAATCTCATAGGGGGTCTTATTGTGGCTCTTGGTGATAGTAGCCCTATTAATTACATGGCATGCAGTATTAACTGCCTCAGCCTAGAAATATTCTGTGAGAGATGTGTCACTTAACAGGGTTCTACCAGCCTCAATCAAGGTTCTATTTTTCCTTTCAGCAATGCCATTTTGCTGAGATGTTCTTGGTGAAGAAAATTCCTGAAATATCCCAAACTCTTCACATAACTTTGTCATACTATCAGACTGGAATTCAGTACCATGGTCACTTCTTATTTTGACCACTGTACTATCTAACTCATTCTAAATTTGTTTGAAAAAACTATAAAAGATACTAGGTGTTTCAGATTTCTGTCTAAGGAAGAACACCCAGGAAAACCTTGAGTAGTCATCTACAACCACAAATGTGTAGACCTTCCTACCTAGGCTATGAACTGGCATATGACTAAATAGATCCATATGCAAGAGGTATAGGCACCTCACAGCATCTTTGTTCTCAATGCTATAAAAGGTGGATTTGGTCTGCTTGCCCTTTTGACAAGCTGAGCATATCCCAACCTTTTTACACTTAACCTGAGGACCATTCCTCACTAACTCTTTACTATAGAGTTGACCAATTATCTTATAGTTAAGATGGGCTAGTCTCTAATGCCATTTGACACAATGAGAGACTTTCTCATCAGCTACAAAACACACAGGAGAACCATTGTTCTCACACATAATGTCTAGACAATAGACATTTCTCTTCCTATAACCTATCAAAATGATCTTTTGATCATTTGAACTCCTGATATGACAACCATCTTTGACAAATGAGATGTCATATCCTACATCACTCAGTTGACTTATACTAATTAGGTTATGTTTCAAACCTTTAACATAAGCCACTTAAGTAATTGTAATAAGGTTGCTAGAAATGTTACCAAAGCCTTTGATGATTCCTTTTTCAGAAACACCAAAGGTGACTTTAGGACCATCCTTGATTGGTGTATAGTCCCTTAGCAATCCCCTAGTTCCAGTCATGTGCCTGGAACATACACTGTCCACGTACCATATTGAGGCATGGTCACTTGGACTCACCTGCAAAACAGATTAGTTAACCTTAGAACCCAAAGAATTCTTGGGTCCTTGGTGCTGGTTAGTTTGCCTCTTAACAAAACTACCTGTAGCTTTTCTAGCAGGCAGATTGCTACTCATCTTGGCACTAGAATTGTGCCAACAGTCTAGGTCAAAGTGGCCTACCTTGCCACAACACCAGCACTCAAATCTGTTGTACCTTTGCTTAGGCAAAACCCTGTCAATTCTATCTACAACAGGCTTGTTGAGTACTGGGGCTTTGCCCTTAGACTTGGACTTTACAGTCCTGGCAGGTTTAGTAAACCCCAATCCAGTTTTACCCTTGTGAGGTATAAACTCATCTATCAAAGGTAGAACTGATTTTGGTTTAGAGAACATTGCAACTATATCTCTCTCCTTCTGAAGACTAATCTCCAGATTTCTGATTTGATCATTCTTAAATGTTATAGTCCCCATCTGAAGAACAGTTATGTGCTTCAGTCTGGCTATTTCATTTAATTTCTGATCAATCAACTTATCAAAATCTGTTGCAGCAACTTTAAGACTGGCAATCTCCTTAGCCTGACTCTTGGCCAAGGATTTGCTTTTCTTCAAAGCTTGCAACACTACTCTATATTCATCAATTAATTGATGAATGTCACCTTCAGATTCAGATCCACTCTCATCACTTGATGCTGATGAATCTGATTCTGATCCAGCACTAAAAATTGAACTTGAAGAACAATTTTGTACCTGACTAGGTCCAGGCTGATCTTGGATTTTGTCTCCTTCTGATAAGGCCATCAGTCCCTGGCACTGATTGTCCTCATGCTCATATATAGAGTTCATTAACTTGATGAACTCCTCTTCCTCTTCTTCATCAAACAGTCCAATATAAGCTTCAGCTTCTGAATCAGTTTCTGAAGAAGACATATCTGACAGACTTTTGTCCTTCTTAGCAACAAAGGACCTTTCCTTTTTGCCCTTGATGTGAGTCTTCTTCTTATCAGTTGACTCTTTCATTTTCTCTGGACAGTCAACAACAACATGTTCCTATTTGTTACAACAATAACAAACTATCTTTGAAAATGTTGTTTTACTTGTCTTGGGCTTTCTCCTTCATACTTTGATGACTTCTGTGAAGTGGATGGCTTATACCTCCACTGTTTCTTCTTAAGAAACTTCTGAAAATGTCTTGTGAAAGCTGCAAAGTCCTCATCACTCTCACTGCTTTCAGAATTCCTGCTTTCTGATTCATCTGACCCAGTCTCAGCCACTTTTGGAGGTGGAGATGGAGACTTACTTTTATATTTCCTAGTGGCTTCAGTCTTGAAAGCCACATTTCTTTCTTTGTGCTCAACTCTGGTAGTCTTCTCCTCCTCCTTCCTTACCATTAACTACATCTCATAGGATAACAGTTTGCCAAACAATGTTGGAGGAGGAATGTCTGCTAATTTGGCCATTTCCCTTATGGCACAAATCTTAGTATCCCAGTCTTTAGTTAGGGATCTCAAGAACTTATCATTCAGCTCATAGTTGTTGAATTCTCTTCCAGAAGATATCAACTCATTGGCAATCCTATAGAATTTCTTGTAGCATTCTATTATGCTATCAGACCTTCCTTGTCTGAAGCTCTCATACTCTTGGTTTAACAAAGACTTTCTGTCCTGTCTAACTTCTTCAGAGCCCTCCATGTACACTATCAGTGTGTCCCACATTTCTTTTGATGTTTTACAGTGGATTAAATTCTGGAATGTGGCATCATCTATTGCACTTACAATTATATTCTGGGCCCTCTTGTCCATAGTGGCCGGAATAATCTCATCCTTGGACATTTCAGAATAGTCCTTAGGAGTTCTCTGGTTTGCATCCAGAACTGATACTTTCATTGGCACATATGACCCTTCTTTGACTGTGATATAGATTCTGGGGTCAGAGTCTTCAATAAAAGTCTAACCCTTTCTTTCCAAATGCCAAAAAATTCCTTTCTACAGATTGGCAACTTCGTGGATCCTAGTTTTTTGTGATTCTCTGTTGAACCCATTTTCTTGATTTTCTTGATTATACTGAATCTGCCAACAGGATCTTTTACTCACACTATTATGTCCTTTTTGAGTAACCTGACTCTGATACCACTTGAAAGAAATTGTACCTAATCACCTAGAGGGGGGGGGGGTGAATAGGTGACCTTATCTTTTTAAACTTTTAGGCAGAATTAATCACAGAATTCACAGTACTTTAACACAGCATACACAGAATCAATCACACACACAGAGTACACACAGTTTTATAGTGGTTCCCCAAGGTCTGGGTACATCCACTTTCCCTCTTCACCTATCTAGTAGTGTACTAGATTCGGCTCAACTTCTCCACTATTCCTCAGATCCTCAGATCTTACACTCAGAACCCCAAATAGGTTCCTACAGCTCAGAGTGATCCCACTCTTACAACTCAGGCTCAAAAGCCCTACCACTCAGTCTTCACAAAGACCTACACTCAGCCTTCAACAAGGCCTACACTCAGCCTACAATAGGCCTACACTCAGAGAAATAGATCTCCTACACTCAGGCACACAGGCCCTACCACTCAGCCTTTATAATTTCAGGCTTACAACTCAGATCCCTAAGGATCCTACAAGAAATTAAAATTACAATGTATATAACCACAACTCAGAATGAGAGAGAAGAGTTGACTGGTTTCTTGATGAGTTCTTGGAAGAACTTTGCTGAGATCAACCTCCCTTGGATTCCTTCAAAGCTTCTTGAATTTAGTATACAGTAGGGTTGATTCTCTTTGCAGCTGATCTTCAATCACTGCTAACTTAAGAATCAGAATTTAATCTGAAACTTTTCTTCACAGCCTGGTTCAACAGCTGTCTTCTTGGAAGGAGCTCTCTCTCTCTCCAACTTCTTAGATCTTTACTTGAAGGTCTTCTTTGATTGCTTTCAAAAACTCTAATTTGTTTAAGGTATAAGCCTTTATATAGGCTTTCTTCATGGTGACCGGCTGATCCGGTTTCTAACAACTTTCTGACAGCTCTGACAATTGCAGTAGACCGGCTGGAATGGCAGTTGTCAAGTCATCCAGTCACTTCTTGAATTTTTTGTAACTGTCTGAAAGTGTCGAGACAATCAGTCTTTAAGTGTCGACACTGATAGACTAAGTGTCGACACAAGTAGACTAAGTGTCGACACTAGCCTTCATGGTGTCGACACAACTCCTTGTGTTGTAGAATTTGCTTCTCGACACTGCTTCTTCAACATATGTCGACACTGATCCTGTGTGTCGACACAAGTACTTCTTCTTTGATACTTAGTTGATTTCTTGTAAGTGTCGACAAAACTCTTTTGTGTCGACACATCTTCTTGTGTTGATACTTGCTGAGTGTCGACACATTTTCTTAGTGTCGACACATTCCTTCTGTGTTGATACTTTTGTTTAGTGTCGACACATCTCCTTTGTGTCAACACATTCTTCATGTGTTGAGACTTTGGCTGAGTGTCAACACAGCTCCTTTGTGTCGACACTTGTACTTAGACTCTGTTGAAATTTGCTGAGTGTCGACACAGCCTCCTAGTGTCGACACTTGTACTTGAACTTTGTTGATGTTTTGCTGAGTGTCGACACAGCCTCCTAGTGTCGACACTTTCTGATGTCGACAAAGTTTCTCTGGGTGTCGACACTGCTTCTAAGTGTCGACACATCTACTCTGGACATTTCTTCATTGTGTATCGACACAGCCTGTATGTGTCGACACTTTCCTTCTGGTGTTGACTCTGCATTCCTGGTGTCGACACAATTACTCCAAGTGTCGACACTGCTTCTCTAGGTGTCGACACAAGTCTTCTTAAGTGTCGACACTTTTCTTCTTGATGTCGACACATGGACTTAGAAACTTTTCAGCTTTTCCTGCAAATACTTAACCTGCACAACTAAACTCAAAACACAACAAATACATTTTGATGTATATCATTGAGTAGGGTGAGGCTTCTTCAAATCAGGTGCATGTATTTCAATGTACCCAACAGATAGATAAACATTATTTCTTAGGGAAATAAAAGGCAAGATTTTGCTAGTGCAAATCTATGTCGATGACATTATTTTTGGCTCTACTGACGATAACCTCTGCAAGAAGTTTTCAAAACTTATGCAAGGGAAGTTCGAAATGAGTAGTATGGGTGAGCAGAAGTATTTCTTTGGGCTTCAGTTGAAACAATCTGAAGATGGAATTTACATCTTACAGACTAAGTTTACCAAAGAGCTATTTAAGAAATTCGGAATGGAGAACACAACCTCTATGAGGACTCCAACGGGTTCAACTGTGTCTCTGGACAAGCATAAGAAAGGGAAACCTTTTGATGAAACCAAATACAGAAGCATAATTGGATCCTTGCTCTACCTTACTGCCAGTAGACCAGACATAATGTTCTCAACATGTGTCTGTGCTAGATTTCAAGTGAACTCTAAGGAATCTCACTATGCTACTGCAAAGCAGATCCTGAGATACCTTAAAGTTACACCAAATCTTGGCTTATGGTACCCAAGAAGTAATGATAGTGAGCTAGTTGGTTTTTCAGATGCAGATTTTGCAGGTATCAAAGATGACAGGAAAAGCACTTCTGGGACATGCCAATTCCTTAGAAGAAGGCTCATTTCCTGGAGTAGAAAGAAGCAGAACTGTGTTGCAATCTCAACAGCTGAGTCAGAGTATTTCTCTGTAGGCAGTTGCTGTGTACAACTGCTGTGGATAAAGAATTAATTTGAAGACTACAACATAAAGTTTCAAAACATTCCATTATTTTGCAACTCTTCCAACGCAATTGTAAAAGCCAACAATCGAGTCTCGCACAGCCGGACAAAGCACATAGAGTTGCGGTACCACTTCATCCGGGAGCATGTAGAGCATGGGGATATACATCTACAGTATGTTTCTAAAGACATGCAAATTGCAGATATTTTCACGAAGCCGCTGGACGAGACCAAGTTCTCGTTCTTCAAAACAGAACTTGGAATGCTCAATAAAGACGCTTAGAGAAGGTAGACTCACAAAAAGGCTTAGATATCAAGAAATCAATCAAAAGTTGAAATTTTTCAATACTCTAACTTTATGACTCGAGTAAGACAAAGACTACTCGAGTAAGAAGCAAGGCACTCGAGTACCTCCTTGACCTACTCGAGTACGTCTTCAGCCACTTGAGTAAACCTACTCGAGTAGTAGAAAGACCTACTCGAGTACGAAAGCTTCACTCGAGTACATATATATCATTACTCGAGTACTTCCAAGACATCACTCGAGTACTTTTGCATCTCTCACTCGAGTACTTTCTTCACTTCACTCGAGTACTACCAATCCTCTTGAGTATCCAGAAGTCAAATTTTCAACTTTGATTCAAATTTCATTATTCGCAACCCGAGGCTTATACCGCCAATTCCAAAGGTATGTTTGCTTTATTTGCTTCTTAGTTATAGATAAATTAGGGTTATATAAATAGAAAACTCCGGATTTACATTTTCTACACGAATCAAAATCCATTCACTCGAGTAAGCTGACAGACGCTTCGTCTTCCACTGATAGTTGCAGAGCACGCGCCATTTTCTTCCCCGCAGAAGCTTTCTCTCAAATCTCTAGTTCATGGCGCCGCCGTCTAAGATTGGAATAGGTTCAGAACTTATTGCCGCGGGAATCGCCGACATATCAGATGATTTTCGCAACCTTCTGTTTCTCCTTGACACCGCCGACCACACGTTTATTCTACAGCAGCCATGTAAGATTCTTTTTCCAGAAGTCTGAGAGTTCTTTAAGAACATCAAGGTAAAGAGACATGGAACAATCCTTAAGTCTAAAGTGAAGGGTATCAAAATCAAGCTCTCCAATACCTTTGTTTCAACTCTTCTTCGACTGCCACTGGTTGATGAAGAAGATCACTTAGGTCCAGAAGATTCTGACAGGACATGTATATTTTGTGGAGTTTCTCCAGATGAACTCACCATCAAAATGTCAGAACTGAATCCAGAAGGAAAACTCTTGGTGCACATCATTGGGGATATCCTTCTATGCAAAACCAGTTCAATCATAAATATTTCTACTAACATGTTTGATATCATGACTGCAATCATTTGCAGGAAGAAATTTTAATTTGGTCTGTTGATTTTAGACAAGATCAAGGAAAGCATCAAGGCTACAAGCTATGCAAGGATTATCTCTCTTTTGCTACATGAGATTAATACTGAAATCTTCAGTTTCTCCAAAGGTACTACTCTTCATCACATGAAGAAAGTCTCAATATCCTCCATTCAGAGATGGGAGTTAAAGTTGTAGAACCCTGCTCAGTTTGCCAAAGCACATGAACTTCATGCTGTAGAGGACAGGACCCCATCTCCCGCTCCACCTCATGTTGCCACCACATCTGGTGCAACTGTTGAGGGGGAGCCTACTCCTTCTGTTCCAGAAGAAAGAGTCCCTACTCCACTAGCTGATACTTCTCCTCCTCCATCCACTCCTAAAGAAGTTCCCTCAGATGCCCAGGTTCAAGAAACTATCCTATCTACTGAAGAAGTAATCAATGAGATGATTGAAGAACTCACTTCTGATGAACCTCTTCCCCCTCTTCAAAAAGAAAAGCCTGCTAAACCTTCCAAGTAGCCCTCTCCAGTACCGTCTCCCACACATACTCCATCATCTACCATTCAGTCTCCTGCTGCTAACCAAGAGCAGGATGACACCATTTTGATTTCTGATGAGCCAGAATAATCTCCTGAACCAGTTGAAGCTCCATTGAAGAACCTGGACTTCACCATCCCCATAGTCACTGATGAAGGGGATGCCCTGATTCATACTACTATAGCTCAGAGTTCAGTCTCTATTGAAGAAATTGTTCCATGGTCTGCTCCTCCTCCTCTAGTTCCCTCTATTGCTCCTCCTGCTACTGCTGTTGCCAATGATTTGATGGGTCAGTTTATACTACAGCTACAAGAACAAAGAAAATATTTTGATGATTCATTCAAGGCTGTAACTGAGAAAGTAACTGCTCTAGAGAAAGAGATGAGCAGAGGATTTGTTGAGATTCAGCACAACACAGATCAACTCAGACATCTATTCCAAATTGGTGGCAAAGCTCTAGATCACACTATCACTAGTGTTGGTCTTGTCATGGAACAAGGTGTCACTCTTGCCAACAATCAGTTTGAGTTAGATAAGAGAGCAGAAGCAAACAAAATCAAGATCTGTGAAGAAGTTCGGACATTCAAAGATGATGCTATCAATACTCTGACTATAGAAGTCAGAAATGGGGAGAGTTGTGGACATTCATGATAGTTGATTATTCAATTATGGGTTCTTTATAACTGTTTAAAAGCTTCCGCTAGAATGCTCTGTGTAGGGAGAGTAGTTATAGTTATATGGTTTCGATATTCTTATGTAACCCTTTTGATTGTTTGTTGTATATGGCGTCGGGTTCCAGCTGGACCTTCTGTTATATGTCATACGACGGATGGGGGTGTTACACCCTGGCCCGTGTTGCTCCAGCTCCTCAACCTACCTTCTCTCCTAGACCTGAAGGCTTTGAACGTCCTCCTCCATACTCTTATGCTCAGGTTTGGGAAGCTAATCCAGCAGACATTTTTCTTCATGCTCCTCCTGAGATTGACATCCCAAAGAAGAGAAAATACGGTGATGGAGCCTCAGCAAGCAGTTCAATTCCAGTTCCAGATACAGAAAAGAGGAAAGCCCCAGAGTTTGCTGAAATCTAGTCCCCAACTTCAAAGTCACTCATACTGGATACTCTCAAGCTTGTCATGGACTTCAATTAAAATAGGAATAATCATTACAGCTCCCAGGAATGAGAATTATATGAGAAGTCAATGACAAAGAGAAGGCTATATGACAGAGAATTTGGAAGGAACTACCCTGCTGCTCCTCCAAAACCTCCAAAGTACTATCACAAGCCTTACAGTTACCAACGAAGACAACAAGAGAAGAAGGACAAGCAACACCATTAAGTTTAAGCATAGAGAATTATGAGAGTGTGGATATGATTTATGTAGAAATGATTTTCTTTTGGACAATCTTATTTATATAATTCCTAATTTTGATCATTTACTCTTTGATTATATTCTTATGCTTATTGCACTGCTTTCTCTATTACATATCTAGTTCTTTTTATGTCTATATAATTCACCTTACTGTAAATGGTTCTGACCTCTACAAATAGTTGGAGATTATTGGGTATTGTATCCACAACAACCCAGATTTGATGATGTCACCCTTGAACTAAGATGAATTAAGTTGTATTTGATGACTTGTTTGAGTTATGTGTTTGCAGGACTATATTGCTAAGAGTAGACCAATTTTCAGTCTACAATGGGTCACCAAACACAGGTCCATACAATGTAATCCCTCATTGTGTGATCCATGATGTTGACTCATGTGTAGCCTCTCTATTGGGATACACTTCATGTTTCAAGCACTAGGACTGATTGGAGAAAGAAGTATTACTGATTTTTTTGAAGAAGAGAAAAGTATGTTGAGGAAATTTTTGCTAAGTCTTTTACTCTAGTAGTAGTTTATATACTTGAGTGACATACTAAGTAATTACTCGAGTAAGTATATCTGTACTCTAGTAGGGGAAATGGCTCTCGAGTAGTCTGAATATAGCACTCGAGTATCCAAGTCAATTACTCGAGTAGATCCTCTCTTATTCTCGAGTTAACAGAATTTCCTCTCAGAAAATTTTCTAAGTCATTTACTCGAGTAGTCATATTTGTACTCGAGTAGATAAGTCTTTTGTCTCGAGTTACAGAAGACAAATTCTAATGTTATTTTACCCCACTCGAGTAGTCAAGTTCATGTACTTGAGTAGTCTATCTACTACTCGAGTAGTACAGCTCTAATACTCGAGTGATCAGATTTTTATCTCTCAGAATTTTTCTAAGTCTTTGACTCGAGTAATATATCCAGTACTCGAGTAATCTATTTCTACCACCGAGAAATTATATTAGCACTCGAGTAAATCATTTTGTACTCGAGTAATTACTTATTCTTTCTGGATTTTCTCAAAGACTTCTACTAGAGTAGTCTCATTCTATTCTCTCGAGTAATCTTATTAAGTACTCGAGTAGGTAATCTGTTACTCAAGTATATCAGTCAGATTTTTTCAAGAATTTTGCTAAGTCAAGATTTGACGGTAATTTCAAATGTCGTGA
Source organism: Platanthera guangdongensis (assembly GCA_039583875.1). NCBI lineage: Eukaryota > Viridiplantae > Streptophyta > Magnoliopsida > Asparagales > Orchidaceae > Platanthera > Platanthera guangdongensis. The sequence goes on along the minus strand of CM077154.1, from coordinate 95,520,762 downwards.
CGTGATTGGTCCACGTGTACGTCATTAATGATAATTTTGACCATTAGGGAGATCTTATATAAGGTCTTGTTAAAACTGACTAACCCTAACCAGTGCTGTCAAGATCATTCTATGAATATCTGAATCCCATTCTCACTTTCTAAAAACGAAAGCCGCCGCTGACCTTCTTCGTGAAAATCTCTAGGGCTTTCGATTCAAAGAGATTCAGATCAAGAAGACTTACAGATCGAGATTGTTCTTCAACTTCTCTTCATCTCTCAGATCATGTGAGTCAAAGATTATTTCAGATCTAGATCTTATCGAGTTTCTTCTTCTTCAACAATTTCTGAAAAAGCTGCAAAGTTCAAAAGAGGAAGATCCTGCCCGAGATTTTCAGATCTCAGAAATAATTACTGTTTGTATTTTCTTATATTCTCAATTTAATTCTTGTAGGAGATTTCTCTCCGAGTGTAGGAGTTTTTGTCTCCGAGTTGTTGGAAGCTTTTACCTTCCAAGTGTAGATCCGTGTTGTGGATCAAGATTGTAGGAACTTTGTTCCGAGGCGTAGGATTGGTTTTCAATCTGAGATAGTGGAGTAGCCGAGTCTAGTGCTTTGCAAGATCGGTGAGGGAAAGTGGATGAACCCAAGGTTGGGGAACCTCTATAAATCTTTTGTCATCTGTGAATGCTTGGTAGATAATTATGTGCACAAATCTCTAAATTTTTATTCCGTAAAAGAGGCACAACTCACCTATTCACCCCCCTCTAGGTGATTTAGGTAGACAACTGAACACTTTCATGTTGGATGCATTCCTTAACCCTTTCCTGGTCCTCCCTACTCAGCTTCCTACTAACTTGCAGATTATTCAGCCTCTCATTTATTGTGATTATCTCCTTCATCTCGACCTCCTCTGCTTCCTCCAACCCGAACCTATATTTCTTCTCCTTGTCGTCCTCCTTAGACTCCTTTTAAAATATGGTGTTGACAACCATCATGTAGCACGACCTGGCCACCCTAGGATCTCCATTGACCCGGATCAGGACTCCGCAAATGATGTATTTCAAGTACTAGTTATAGGGGAAGACACACACCAAAAGGCAGTGATGAGGGGTTACCTAAAGACATAATTGTAGTTGCTCGAGGTGTCTATAATGATAAAACGATAATTTTTGTACATCCCCCACAGGTTATAAGGAGCATGGCTCCTCCATCCAACTCCTTCCTTTCTCCAAAAACCCAAAGAGTAGGCCATCTAAAGCAAGAACCATCTTCGCCTCTACATTCATCTCGTCGAAGGCCTGCTTGATGAACACATTAACAAAACTTTCGTTGTCTAACAGGATCCTAGAAATAGTGAAGTTCTCGATCGATGTCTAGATCACTAGCGTATAATAGAATGGTCTTCATGATCTAACAGGTACTTCGCTAAGAAGGTGATCTTCTTTTCTGGGGGTGGAGTCTTGGAGGTTGAAGTGACACTCCAATGATAGATGGAATTGAGGCTCCTCTTTCGGGTAGCCTCGATCCAAACCAACCCAGGGATCACTCTAATCTGCCCTTGAGTGACCACGTCGACTCGGTCTTCACACAGATCCTCCATGTTGGGTCTATTTTTCCCAATGTCCCTGATTTTTAAGAAGTCAAACAGGTCAATATCACACATATCAACTGTATTTGATGTGCATTTGAGGTCTTGAGTGCAGGGTGTCCATATCACATAGATTGGACATGCGGACACAGTAAGTGGTTACTGGACATAGCAAATATCGACTAAGTCCACAGGCGTTGAGTGGAGCAAGATAACTCAACGCCAGAGGTATGGATTCAATATTATCTAGTAAAAATTTGCTTAAGTCCACAGGCGTTGAGTGAGGACAGCTCACTCAACGCCATATAATATATAGTGTTGAGTCTATGTCAGCCTAACTGAAAGATAGCCAAAAATTTGGCTAAGTACAAAAGCATTGAGTGTAGTCTACTCACTCAACGCCATATATCAAAAAGGCCGTGAGTCAGGCTGAGTCAGTATAAGCCTAAAGAAATTGGCTGAAAATGTGGCAAAGTCCATAGGCGTTGAGTGTGGTCTACTCACTCAACGCCATACATCTTTTAGCGTTGAGTGTTGCTGTGCCAGTCAACTCAAAGAAACGTTGGGCAAAATTTTCACCAAGTCCATAGGCATTGAGTGTAGCTTACTCACTCAATGCCAGATAACAGAAAAATTTTGTTTAAGTAGTTTGGCATTGAGTGTATCTTACACTCTCAATGCCAAGGCGCAGAAATATTTGCTAAGGAAAATAGCGTTGAGTAAGGCAAGCTCACTCATCGCTCTTGATGGTCTCAATGACTTGAGGCAGAAATTTGGCTAAGTCCAAATGCATGGATTGCTTGGCTTTCGTCGAGCTCAACTTCGTCGAACAAAGCTCAACGTTCGTCGAACGGAGCATGGAGTTCGTCGAACCGAGTTTAGCCTTCCGTCTAACTAAGTCTACAGTTCGTCGAACAAAGTTTAGCCTTTTGTCGAACTAAGTATACAGTTCGTCTAACTGAACTTATGCTTTCATCGAGCTGAGCTTGTCGTTCATCGAATGGAGATCAGCATTAATCGAGCTCAATACCTAAACAGGCAGAATTTTGTCTAAGTGTTGTGGCGTTGAATGATACCTTCTCAATCAACGTCTTTGGTTCTAATGATTGAATTTTGTCCAAGTCTAGAGATGCTAAGTCATGTTGATGTCAGCAAAGTAAAAAAGTAAACCAAAATTCAAATGTTGCAGAAATGCTGCCAAAGACGTTGGCAGCCAGCTGTTATCATCTTTTGCACTTTCCAAGGAATATTTTCAACATTAAGTGTTGGGGCCCACACACAGCAAAGAGTCGTTGAATTAAGATTAAATGGAAAGCATGCGCTGAATGGCTCAATATCAGCCATCAATCCTGGTGGTGGGACCCACTGCTCAATTGGCCTTCAGAGAATAAAAAGAAGAAAATCGACCAGTGCAATAAATCGATTCCTTGTCTAGGTGCGGCCGAACTTCATCTTCTTCCTCGCCATTTTTATCGAGCCTGAAGAAGTTGTTCTGCACAGAGAACCTTGCTGGGGAAAGAGATAGCTGAAGCAATCACCATCTACAATAACAAGATCGGAATCTATTCTGAAGAAGCAGATCTACAAGTTCTGCAGAGAAAAGGAAAGCTGGTTGAAGAAAATTCTACTGCCAACTTATTGTCTTCTACAACAAAAGCTTGGACTGATATCTGCTCAGTCCAGGAAGAAGAAGACAAAGAGATCTTGCCCTGGTGTCTAATCATCTCTCTCTTTATTTCTTCTTCTATAAAGATTCTTGGTGAATCTGGAGTTGTAAGCCTGTATTATAAAGGCTGAGGTCTTAGTGACCTGTGTTTGGCTTTGTGCATGGTGAAAGGTCTTTGTGACCTGGGTTTGGCTTAGTGCCTAAGTTGTAGGTCTGTGTGACCTGTGTGGTCCTGCGGGATCTGTGTTGTAAGCTCTTGAGGAGCTGAGTTCTGGAGGGATAGCCGAATCTAACACACTGTTAGATAGGCGTAAAGGGACAGTGGATGTACCCAAGATTAGGAAACCACTATAAATTGTTGTGTCGTCTGTGATTGATCTTAAATGGAAAAACTAACCTAATCACCAACCACATAAATCTGCAAACAAGTTAGAAAAGTCAAATAGAGATAGAAACCTATTCACCCCCCCCCCCCTTTAGATGTTTAGCTATCTTTAAAAACAAGACTATCAAGTGGTATCAGAGGGAGGTTGCTCTTTAAAGGATTAACAGTCTGAGTATATCTCCAAGGTTAGCTAGAAGTCTGTATCTATGAGTTCAGGAATGACCAATAGGGAGCTTAGTGCTATGAGACTTCCAATCTATATGAAAGAAGACTTTGGCATTTGGAAAGTAAGGGTGAGGCAGTTCATGGAAGCTGCTGACCCTAGTATGTATATTACAGTTGAAGAGGGACCATATACCTCAATGAAGGTGTCATCACTAGATGCTAATGTCAAGACCCCCAAGACATATGATGAGATGACCAAGGATGAGTTGGCCTTAGCCTGAATAGACACGAGAGTTAAGAACATAATTATGAGTGTTGTTGATGACTCTACTCTTCAGAACCTGATCCATTAATCAACTGCAAAGGAAATGTGGGAAACACTTGTGATCTACATGGAGGGTGCAGATGAGGTTAGAGATGATATGAAGTCCATGCTCAACCAAGAGTATGAGGCTTTCAGGCAATCTTAGGGGGACAACATAACCATATGTTATGAAAAGTTATTTAGGATTGTGCATGAGCTGAAGTCTTATGGAAGAGTATTCAGTCACTATGAACCGAATGACAGGTTCCTTAGATCTCTCTCTATAGTGTGGGATACTAAAATCTGTGCCATCAGAGAAGTGGAAAAGCTGGGTAAGACAGCTCCTCACACCCTCTTTGGGAAGCTGCTGTCATATGAAATGCAGCTAGTTATAAGGAAAGAAGAGGAGAACCAGAACAAGTCTCAGGCAAGAGATAAGTCTGTAGAATTCAAAGCTAAAGGCTCCAGCAAAGGCAAAAGAAAGTCTCCCTCTCCACCTAGGAGAGATGCTGAATCTGATTTTGGAAAATCAGAGAAAAGCACATCAGACTTCCAATGGTCTGATGAAGATTTTGCTTCCTTCACTAGGCAATTCCAGAAGTTCTTGAAGAAGAAGCACTGGAGAAGCAGGCCTTACTCCTCCTCACATCCCAAGGATGACTACTACAAGGGCAGGAGAAAATCCTCTAAGGAGGACAGGTATGGTTCCAAAACTAGTAAACAGGTTTCCTCTAACATGATTTGCTATCATTGCAGAAAATCTAGGCATGTGATAGCCGACTGCCCAGTCAAAGGAAAGGAACAATGAGAAAAAGGACCACCAACAAAAAGACAAGAAGGAAAAATCCCTCTTTGCCAAGAATTAAAGAAGCTGGACCGACTCCTCCTCATCAGAGTTAGAAGAAGAATAAGAAGCCTACATTGGGCTTTACTTTAATGATGAAGGAGCTGTTGAAGCAGACTGCATCAAAAGGCTGGCTGCTTTAGAAGAAGAAGCTGAGAAGGTTCATCCTATTGTCAGGATTGAAGACAGGGCCCCTCTATCACAATATGATGGTGATTCATAGGTGGATCCTGAAAAAGACAACTGCTGTCTTGGGCTGATGGCTAAGTCAGATGAAGAAATCATCCAGGATCAGCCTGGAACAAGCAAGGTAATGTTTGTTACTAGCTCTGCTTGTTCAGATTATGAATCAGTTCCAGATTCTTGTACTTCTGCATTAAGTGATGATGATGGCTCAGAATCTGTGGGAGACATCAATCTATTGATTGATAATTATGGTGCACTTCTGCACGCTCTAAAGAAAAGTAAGCTCATGGACAAACAACAGGCTCAGGAAATTGTCTCTTTAAAGATTGTTGCTTCAGAATCAGCAAATTTGCTGGATCTGAATACTCAAGAAGTTAGCAAACTGAAGAATGTAACAATCATTCAGATGAGCACCATAACCTTCAAGAATAACCATATCAGGAATCTTGAAGGAAAGCTCTAAAAGGAGTGGGAACTAGTGGCTTGCTACTCCAAGACTAGCACAGTGTTGCCCTTGATAGACTCATTCTCCTCTCAAAATGGAAAGAAAGGGTTGGGATTCATGGGAAGGACAAGAGCTGCTAATCCCAAGGGAAAGGGCAAAGCTCAAATGGAGCCATTAGCCTCTAAGCCTCCTGTGAAATTTAATAGAGTGCAATTTCATTCTAACAGCCATGACCATAAGAGTATTTATGGTCACTGGAATCATGCTAGACCATCTTATGTGAACAAAGATATTCTACAGTATGGTGGTAGTTACAGCAAAGGTGCAAGTGCCTATGAGAAAATACAAATGGCCCATACTGGACCATTTGTGTTTGGTGCAACAGCCCCTTCAGTCAAGGGTAAAGCTGTTGACTATTCACCAATTCCTCTAGCCCACTCAAAGACAAAGGGCAAGGCTGTCAGTAGATCAGACCTGGGCATCTTTGAGGCCATCAAGAGTATGCTTTCTGAAAAGAAAGATGTTGCTAGAAGGGATCAAGATATCCCAAGCACTTCTGCTGCCAGACCCACCACTTATCACACTGGGGCTGGAAAACCATGGAACAAGACTATTGTACTCCTTCTAGACCCAAAGCTTCTATTAATATGACCACTAGACCTGCTCTAAAAAGAAGGTACAACATCCATGACTGTTTGTGTTGTGGCAAGGTAGGCCACTTTGCTGTTGATTGCTGGCACAATCATAGTGTGCAGAGAGAAAATATCAGCCTGCCTGTCAGAAAAGCTGCAGGCAGGTAGAATTATTTTCAGCCTAACATGCACCAAGGACCCAATAAAAATTGTGGTCCTAAGGTTAACTGATTTGTGTTTTACAGGTTAGTACAAGTGACCATACCCCTATATGGTACTTGGATAGTGGATGTTCCAGGCACATGACTGGAACAAGGAGCATGTTGAAGGATAATGCTCCAGTAAAGAATGGACCAAAAGTTATCTTTGGTGGGTCAGAAAAGGGGTGACTAGAGGTAATGGTAGGATCTCTAATGGCATAGTCACTATCACTAGAGTAGCCTATGTGGAAAGGTTGCAACACAACCTGATAAGCATTAGCCAACTCTGTGATCTTGGCTATGAAATAATATTAAACAAGGATGAGTGCCGAATTAGGAGGTTAAGTGACCAAGAGGTCATCTTAATAGTAATAGGGAGTGGAAATATATACTATTTAGATTTCCTATGATCTAGCAAAGACTCACCTATATGCCTAGTTGCAGATGAGAAATCCTATTCCTGTGTCTAGTGGCACAAGAGGCTATCCCATCTAAATTATAGTACCATAGACAAGCTGTTCATCAATGTGCTGGTTAGGAATGGGCCTAAGTCTATATGCACTAAGGAGGGTATCTGCTCTGCATGGCAAAAGGGCAAACAGACTAAGACCTCCTTCAAGAGCATTCGCACCAAAGACTCAGTGAGGTGCTTATACCTCTTGCATATGGATCTGTTTAATCTTGTGCCAATTCAAAGTCTAGTTAGGAAAGTCTACACTCTTGTGGTTGTTGATGTCTTTTCCAGATTTGCATGGGTGTTCTTTCTAAGGAAGAAAACAGAAACCCCTGATGTCTTTCAGACATTTGTCATGCAAATTCAGAATGAATTCAACAACACTGTGGTCAAAATCAGAAGTGACCATGGCACTGAGTTTCAGTCTGAGTGCATGACAAGGTTCTGTAAAGAGCTAGAGATTCATTAAGAATTTTCCTCTCCTACAACACCCCAGCAAAATGGAATTGCTGAGAGAAAAAATAGGACTCTCATAGAGGCTGGTATAACCTTACTAAGTGACTCATCTCTCCAGAATACTTCTAGGCTGAGGCAGTTAACACTACATGCTATGTCCATAATAGGGCTTCTATCACCAAGAGCCACAAGAAGACTCCCTATGAGATCTTGATGGGCAGAAAAACAAACGTGAGCTATTTCAGGATCTTTGGTTACAAGTGTTATGTGCTCAACAATAGAAAAGTCCATTTAACTAAGTTTTCTGTCAAGTCCCATGAAGGGATCTTTGCTGGGTACAACACTCATAGTAAGGCATATAAAATCTACAACATAACTACCCAAGTTGTAGAAGAGTCAATGCAAGTTATTTTTGACGAATCCAACATGGTTAACTGTGAGCTGCCAAGCTCCTCCTCTTATAGTATTGCAGGTACAGAGCAGATGATGGACATGCTGACCATCAAGGAAGCTACCCCTACAATCCAAGAAAATGATGATGGACTTCCTATTACAAGAGAAGGGGAAAACATACCTGAAGAAAATGAACAACAGCTAGCTGAAAACCCTAAAGATCATCAAGTTGCAGCTAGATTGCCTCCAGCTACCAGGCATCTAAGGGACCATCCATTACACCAAATCATTAGTGATGCAAATCATGGATTTGAGACCAGAAGTAGGAGCATGAATACAACTCTCTACTCAAGCTTCCTGTCTCAAGAAGAGCCAAAGAAGTTTGAAGATGCAATAAAGGATTAGTTCTGGATTAGAGCAATGCAAGAAGAACTGGACCAATTTAAGAGATGCAAGGTCTGGAAGTTGTTCCCCAGACCAAAAGTACAAAATGTCATAGGGACTAAGTGGATCTATAGGAACAAGTTGGATCAATATGGCATTATTGTCAATAATAAGGCTAGACAGGTGGCTATAGGCTACATGCAAGAAGTGGGAATAGACTTTCACCAAATCTTTTCCCTAGTTTCTAGATTGTAAGCCATAAGGATTTTCCTTGCATTTGCTATCTATCAGGGATTCAGAGTCTACCAGATGGATGTCAGGTCAGCATTCCTGAATGGGGACCTAAAAGTGGAAGTATATATGGATCAACCACCATGTTTTGTAGATCCTAACTCTCCTAATTTTGTTTATAAGCTTAGGAAAGTTCTGTATGGGCTAAAGCAAGTCCCCAGGTCTTGGTATGAAACCTTATCCAGCTTCCTCATTGAGAACAAATTCTCAAGGGGGAAGATAGACAAGACCCTATTCCTAAGGGAATCAAAGGGCAAGCTTATCATAGTCCAGATATATGTCGATGACATTATCTTTGGATCTACTGATGACAACCTTTGCAGGAAGTTTGCTAAACTTATGCAAGGAAAGTTTGAAATGAGCAGCATGAGTGAGCTCAAGTTCTTCTTGGGACTCCATGTAAGACATACTGATGATGGCTTGTCTATATCCCAGTCCAAGTTCACCAGGGAGCTAATCAAAAAGTATGGTATGGAGAATGCATCCACCATGAGAACTCCCATGGTATCAAGTATGCATATAGGCAAAGTTGAGATAGTGAAACATGTTGATGAGTCTTTATATAGAGGGATAATTGGCTCTCTTATATACCTGACTGCTAGTAGGCCTGACATCATGTATGCCACATGTGTCTATGTTAGTTATCAGGCCTGCCATAAAGAATCTCATTACTCTGCTGCAAAGAGAATTTTGAGGTATCTTAAGGGCACACCAAATCCTGTCCTATGGTGCCTTAGAAATAGGGATTTTTATCTAACATGATTTTTAGATGCAGATTTTGCAGGTTGCAAAGAAGACAGGAAAAACACTACTGGAACCTGTCAGTTCTTAGGAAGAAGGCTAGTTTCTTAGAGCAGCAAGAAGCAAACAAGTGTGGCTATATCCACTGATGAGTTAGAATATATATCTGCAGGCAGCTGCTGTGATCAGCTGTTATGGATCCAACATCAGCTTCAGGATTACAACCTTCAGGTAAGCAGAACTCCTCTCTAATATGATTCTATAAGTGTTATTTCTATTTCTAGGAATCCTGTCTCACATAGCAGGACTAAGTATATAGAAATAAGATATCATTTTATTAGGGAGCATGTGTATTAGAAAGACATCAGTCTTGAGTTTGTCCCCATAGATGAGCAAGTGGATGATATCTTCTTTAAGCCATTAGATGAAGCAAAGTTCAACACCATCAATTTGAGTTGGGTATGTTGAACTTGGCATAACTTTAGGCCCTACCTATTGCATTTTTTTGGTGCAGGTATTGTTCCTCTTTCTGGACATACAGACTCCCCAGTAGTATTGGTTCACTGATGCTTCTACTGAGGGGGAGTAAGTTACTCTGGAGAGACGAGAGAAGGTCAGCCAATGGAAGGCCCAACCCCAATCGGCCTCTTCTGCAGAAGTCAAAAAGGGGGAGAGAAGAGAAAATGTCCTAGAAAGGGGGAGACATCGTAAGTGGGAGTGATGATAAAGGGGAAAGAAAGACATGTTGCACTCAAGTAAGGACATACACACAATAGCAAAATAGGGGGAGTAAGTGATGCTCACCATACAGGCAAGAAATGAGGTACATTTACTTATAGCTTATCAGAATTTCAAAATTTATTTTGCTGTATAGGTTGTGTGTGTCATTAACCAGGGAAAGAAAACATTTTTGATAAGGGTTTTGACTTCTTCAAATAGGGGGAGATTGTTGGGTCCATTGTTCGCAATGTCCTTGATTTGTGAGAAGTCAAATAGGTCAATATCAAACACATCAATTGTATTTGATATGCATTTGAGGTCTTAAGTGCAGGTTGTCCATATCACATGGATTGGACATGCAGACACAATAAGTGGTTGCTAGACATAGCAAAAATCGACTAAGTACACAAGCGTTGAGTGGAGCAAGCTCACTCAAATCCAGAGGTTTTGATTCAATATTGTCTAGTAGAAATTTGCCTAAGTCCACAGACGTTGATTGAGGACAGCTCACTCAATTCCATATAAGATATAGCGTTGAGTCTATCTCAACCTAACTGAAAGATAGCCAAAAATTTGGCTAAGTACAAAGGTGTTGAGTGTAGTCTACTCACTCAACTCCATACAATAAAAAGGTTGTGAGTCAGGCTGAGTTAGTCTAAGCATAGAGAAATTGGCTGAAAATATGGCCAAGTCTATAGGCATTGAGTGTGGTCTACTCACTCAACAACATACAACTTTTAGCGTTGAGTGTTGTTATGCCAGTCAACTCACAGAAAAGTTCGGCAAAATTTTCACAAAGTCCACAGGCATTGAGTGTAGCTTGCTCAATCAATGCCAGATTACAAAAAAAATGCATTAAGTAGTGTGTCGTTGAGTCGAGCTTACTTCCTCAATGCCAAGGCGCAGAAATATTTGCTAAGGCAATTAGCGTTGAGTGAGGCAAGCTCACTCAACGCTCAAAATGCTCTCAACGCTCTCAACGCTCTCAACGCCTTGAAGCAGAAATTTGGCTATCCTCAAACTGATGGACAGATAGAAAGAAAGAACCATACAATGGATGATATGCTGAGAATGTGCACTCTTGAATTTGGGAAGAAGTAGGAAGATCACCTTTTCATGGTAGAGTTCACCTATAACAACAGTTACCAAGCAAGTATAAAGATGGATCCATACGAAGCTTTGTATGGAAGGCAGTGTCGAAGGCCAATGTCTTGGATAAAGACGGGAGACACCAAACTTTTGGTAAAAGAGGTGGTGGCTGATAAATTAAAAATATACGTATTTTTAAGTACATTAAATAAGTCATTTTAGTTTATTTTTGTTAATTTTAATTATTTTATTTAATAAATTGTTCCTTTTTTGTAAATATATTGCTAATTTAGCTTTATTTTATTTTCCAAAAATTTTCAGAAAAAGTCAAAAATAGCATAGTACACGCCCGTGTACTTCAGGTCACGCACGTGATATGGGCGTGTAGCCTTGATTCCAACATAAATCAATCGAATGCAAAGAAAATTCAAGACACGCCCAAGTACACGCTCGTGTCCAATGTTACACGGCCGTGACGAAGCCCCGTGTCACGCCGTCGACGATTTCACGCTCGAAGTTCGTTGACCCGATTGACACGCCCGTGTCAAGATTCGACACGGTCATGACTTCTCCACCTAGCCCAGACAAGACGTCGCTGGCGACTAATTGACACGATGTCATCCCCAAATCAACCTTCCCGACATGCCCCCTACACGCCCATAACAAACAGAGTCACGCTCGTGACATCCATGTGTACAGCCACAAAGTCAAACCAGCAATCAAATCTCAGCACCGACTCACCAACAGTAGCTACACGCCTCCCTACACCCCCGTGACCTAGGGTGTGTACTTAAAAACTTTTGCCTATAAATTGAAGTTTTCTATTTGGATTTCTTTTATTTTTTTTGAACCATTTTGGTTAGGGAGGTCCTGCTCTAGTGTATTCCAAAGCCTTGTAAGGGAAATTTCTCCCCATCTCTTTAGATTTTGTTTTTAGCTTTTGTTGTAATCCGTCTTTTACTTAATAAAATACGTGTTTTTCTTTCCTTATCTGGTTTTGGAATGCATCTGAGCACCCTACTTAAGCAATCTTATTTTGGTTTTATCTTTATTTTTCTCGTCTTTAAAATGGGTGTGTGTGTGTGTGTATGAATATAGTTTGCAAAATTTATGTTTTCTTCCTTCATTTTACTTAGCTCTTTTAGCATTTATGCTTTTTTTATAGCTTTTTATTCATTCCTATAAATCCGTAAAAATGTATTCAAAGTGATTTTCATTTTTCTCTAACTTAGATTTTCTCATTTAGGTTGTTCAAATTTTTCATTCTTTTTTACTTTATTTCCACTTTTTACAAAGTTTTACGGAGTTATAAGAATGGATATATAGTCATTTTAATTTTTCGAGCACTTTGATTTTCCCTTTTATTTGAAAACTTTTTGCTCCTTTAATTTTTATTTTATCTTTTTATACATTTCTACCACATTCTAGCGGTAGAAATGTAGTTGTTTTAATTTTTAGATAACTTTATTTTTCGCATTTTTTGTATGTGTGCGTGCATGTATGAGTTAATTTTTATCGCTTTCTTTTATTCCTGTAGAGTGTGTGGGTGTGTTTTTATTTCAGTAGAGTGTGTGAGTGTGTTTTTATTTCAGTAGAGTGAGTGTGTGTTTTTATTTTCTATAGAGTGTGTGTGTTTTCATTTCTGTAGAGTGTGTGCGTGTGTGTGCATTTATTTCCTCCTACTCGTTTGAGTAGAACTCGCTTTCATTTCCTTTCTACTCGTTTGAGTAGGACTTTTAATTTTACTGCTTTCATTTTCCTCCTACTCGTTTGAGTAGGACTTGTAATTTTACTGCTTTCATTTCCCACCTACTCATTTGAGTAGTACTTATCATTTACTGCTATCATTTCCCGCTTACTCGTTTCAGTAGGACTTGTCATTTATTGCTTTCATTTCCCTCCTACTCATTTGAGTATGACTAGCAATTTACTGCTTTCATTTACCGCGTTCTTTACTGCTTTATTTTCTGCTTTCATTTTATCTCTTTCATTCCGCAAGCCGTCCCCATTCCGATGAGTGGATAAACTCTCTCATCCCTCAGTATCGAAGAGCATTGGGACAGATAAAATCGCTTTAAATAATTAAAGGTCCTCTTTTTCGCATTAATTAAATTTCTTAAGATTTGCCTCGGGTTTACGACGCGTAGAACCACATATCGATGTGTGGGCTCTATTTTCGTAGTCCATATGCTAGCTAGCTGAGATGTCGTGCGTATGGACCGATCATCCATTGGTAAATAGAGTTCCACACTAACCCTCGAGAGAGGAGGCGTGAAATTCTACGGGATTGGGTTCCCCACCCAATAGCGGGGTTCTTAGCATAATACGGGCATTAAGAGGAATCATTCGTCGGATGAGAGCCCGGTTGAATAGTCTTAATGTTCAGGTGAGCGATTGTCCTAGAGATAGGTGAGCTCATGTTTGTCGAACCTCCACGGCTATGTCTCTGCCTTAATTAATTTAAAATTTAGGATCTCTTTTTTTAAAAGTTTATTTTAGTTCAAATTCTTTTAGATACAGTTGCGCTAAGTTATTCATCAGCTTAATTTTAATGCTTTTATTTTCTATTTATATATATATAAATAATATCCCGACAAAATAATTTTCGATAAAATAATAGTCCCCTCCAGTGAAGAGTAGAAATAATTAACTCATTCCCGAGAGCAATACAACCCTGATATTCCTCACAGGAATATCATGTACTACACGCGATAGGTGCACTTGTCTTCTTTTATTAAAACTCGATTTTAACTGTTTTATATCCAAATAATAAATCTGCATGCCCCGTCTTCCTAAATAAAACCAAATCCGCCCTCTTTCTAAATAAACCGCCCGGGGCGCCGCGTGTCCTAAATTTATTTTTGGAGTTTTAACCTCCATCAAGTTTTTGGCGCTGTTGACGGGGAAATATTCGTGTTGTTAGTTAGTTTGAACTTTGGAGAACTATTACTTTTACCTATATATATATAATAAAAAATGGCCATAAATAATTAATACTAATACTAATAATAATAATAATAATAATAATAATAATAATAATAATAAAAGTACTTTAAAAAAACATAAAATAAATTTCATTATTTTTTTTATGAAAACACTAAAAACAAAAAAAAAATCTAAAAACTACAAAACCAAACAAAAATTTAAAAAACTAAAACAAAAACTAAAAAACTAACAAATCTAAAAAATAAAAACCAAAACAACCAAAAAAATCTAATGCTAAAAAAAATTTAAAAACCTACAAAAATAAAAAAAACCAAAAAAAAAATCTAAAAAACCTATCTAAAACCAACAAAAAAAAATAAATTAAAAAATATATAATAATTTTCTAAAATGTATATCTATAGCACAAAAAATTCCCTCCTAAAAACCACAAAATATTTCCCGTATATATGTTTTGTTTTAACTTATTTTATTTTTAATCAAAAACCCAACACAATTTTAACAAAAAATAATAATAATAAACACTTGAAATAAATAAAACTTTTCTATTATTAAAAATTATATATCTATTTTTCTCGCTTCAGCGCGCTTCACGCTATTATAAGCGCTAGGGGATTGCATTTCTGTTGTGCTCATATAGCTAAAACGTTAGCTTACGAGTTACACACACACTTGCCCCCTATCGCCCGCAAACTTTTGGCCGAATTTATCTTTTTCATTTTTCTATTATTTTTCATTCCATTGTTCTAAATAATGCAGGGTTGCAAATGGGCCTCCCCGACCTCGTCTCCGGGAAGCTTCTACACTCCCTTTTTATTTTTGTACATATTGCATTTTATTTCTTATCATTTTGCATACTTACATTGCAATATTGGGGATAATGTAGGATTTAAGTATGGCGGTGATTTCTTATTTTACACTTTTTATATTATGCACTAATAAAAAAACTAACAAATCTACAAAAAATTCAAAATTTTAAAACTTTTTTTAAAAACTTTTGCTTGTTTTTATAATCAAAAACTCAAAAAAAAACTTATAAAACAAAAATTCAAAAATTGTTGTTTTTACTTTTTAAATTTTTTGTTAACAAATCTCTCTTTCCCTCTCTCTTCTTTGTAAATAACAACTTTTTCTCTCCCTTTCCTGTAAATAAATTGATAAAAATGTTAAAAAATCAAAAAAACTTAAAACTCAAAAAAAAATTAGAAAATCCAAAATCCAAAAAAATACGAAAGTAACTCTAAAAATCCAAAAAAGAAGATAATAAATCAAAAATACAAAATGATAAAAACCCTAAAATCCCACAAAAAATTGTTTATTATGTAACGAAAAAATCGAATGTCTCATTCTTAACCCATTTTTGCTCTCCAAAAATCTAGTTGCGAATAAATCGAATGTCCTCTACAGATGGCTGATCATGGCCTATGGCAGCCTGAGCAGGGTTCTGTAATTTTAACTCCCACCTCTGAATTGATGAGATGAAGACCTTCTTCATGTAATGTAGAGTTGTACCTTTGGAGAAATTGAAGACTTCTGGATTTATCTCATGTAGAAGTAGAGAAATAATCCTTGCATAATTTGGAGCCTTGATGCTCTCCCTGATTTTGTCCAGAATAAACATACCAAATTGATATCTCATCCTACAGATAATAGTTGTCATGATGTCAAACATGCTGAGAGAAATGTCTCTGATTGAACTGGTCTTTCACAGAAGGATCTTCCCAATAATGTCAACCAAGAG
Source organism: Platanthera guangdongensis (assembly GCA_039583875.1). NCBI lineage: Eukaryota > Viridiplantae > Streptophyta > Magnoliopsida > Asparagales > Orchidaceae > Platanthera > Platanthera guangdongensis. The sequence continues at coordinate 95,505,155 of CM077154.1, read as the reverse complement.
TTTGCCTTCTGGATTAAGTTCTGATCGGCGGATGTTGAGAACATCTAGAGAGACACCACAGAACATACATGTTCTGTCAGAATCCTCAGGACCTAGGTCATCTTTTTCATCAACCAATGACAGTCAAAGAAGAGTTGAAACAGAAGTTTTGGAGAGCTTTATTTTGATTCCCTTAACTTTGGACTTAAGAAACGTGGCATTTCTCTTAACCTTGACGTTCTTAAAGAATTCTTCGACCTCTGTAAATAAAATCTTAAACGGTTGCTATAGAAGGAATGTGAGGCCGACAGTGTCGAGGAGGATGAGAAGATTGCGTAAATCGTCTAATAGGTCGGCAATCCCTGCGAGGACGAGTTCAGAGCCGATTCCAATCTTGGAGGAAGGTGACATGATCTAGAGATTTGAGAGAAATCTGCTGCGGGGAAGAAAATGGCTCAGGCTCTGCGATAATCGGCGGAAGACGAAGAGTCTGTCGGCTTTACTCGAGTGAAGGGATTTTGATTCGTGTAGAGAAATGAAATCCGGACTTTTCTTTTTATATAAACCTAATTTATGATGATTAAGAAAGTAAAATAAGCTAGCATACCTTGGAAAGAGGCGGTATAAGCATTGGGTTGCGAATAAAGAAATTTGAATTGAAGTAGAAAATTGACTGTCTGATACTCGAGTGAGTCAGCAGTACTCAAGTGAAAGAACTGGAAGTACTCGTGTGATTTCTTTATATGTCTCGAGTAGAAACTTGGTACTCGAGTAGGTTTACTCGAGTGGCTGAAGAAGTACTCGAGTGAAAGTCGGAGTACTCGAGTAGGCTGAAGTATTACTCGAGTAGTCTTTGTCTTACTCGAGTCATAAAGTCTGAATTTTAAAACAAATTTCAACTTTTGACAGATTTCTTGAACTTTGACCTTTGATGTGAGTCCACCTTCTTTAATCTTCTTTGTTGAGCATTCCAAGATCTATTTTGAAGAAAGTGAACTTGGCCTCATCCAGCGTCTTTGTAAATATGTTCGCAATCTACCTGTCTGTTGGGACATACTGTAGATCTATGTCCCCATGCTCCACGTGCTCCTAGATGAAGTGGTACCGCAACTCTATGTGCATTGTCCGGCTGTGAGAGACTGGGTTGTTGGCTATTACAATTGCGTAGGAGAAGACCCAAAACAAAGGGATGTTTTGGACATGGAGATTGTAATCTTACAGCTGATCCTTTATCCATAGCAATTGTGCACAACAACTGCCTGTAGAGATATACTCTGACTCGGCTGTTGAGATTGTAACACAGTTCTACTTCTTGCTACTGCAGGAAATGAGCCTTCTTCCAAGGAATTGGCAAGTCCCGGAAGTGCTCTTCCTGTCGTCTTTGCTACCTATAAAATCTGCATCTGAAAAACCAATTAGCTCGCTATCATTACTTCTTGGGTACCATAAGCCAAGATTTGGTGTACCTTTAAGGTATCTGAAAATCCGCTTTACAGCAGCATAGTGAGATTCCTTAGAGTTCACTTGAAATCTAGCACAGATACATGTTGAGAACATTATGTCTGGTCTACTGGCAGTAAGGTAGAGCAAAGATCTAATTATGCTTTTATACTTGGTTTCATCAAAAGGTTTCACTTTCTCATCCTTGTCCAGAGACAGAGTTGAACCCATTGGATTCCTCATAGAGGTTGTGTTCTCCATTCCGAATTTCTTAATGAGCTCCTTGGTGAACTTAGTCTGCGAGATGAAAATTTCATCTTCAGATTATTTCACATGAAGCCCTAAGAAATACTTCCGCTCGCCCATAATGCTCATTTCAAACTTCCCTTGCATAAGTTTTGAAAACTTCTTGCAGAGGTTGTCATCAGTAGAGCCAAAAATAATGTCGTCGACATAGATTGCACTGGCAAAATCTTGTCTTTTATTTCCCTAAGAAATAATGTCTTATCTATCATTCCCCTTATGAACTTGTTCTCAAGAAGAAAGCTAGACAGCGTCTCATACCAAGCATGAGGAGCTTGTTTCAAACCATATAATGTTTTATGTAATAAATAAACATAATCAGGAAAGTTAGAATCAACGAAACCTGGAGGTTGTTCCACATACACCTCTTCCTTTATGTCACCATTAAGGAAGGCAAACTTCACGTCCATCTGATAGACAGTGAAGCCCTTAAGAGCGGCATATGCTAGGAATAACCTGATTGCCTCCAGCCTTGCCACAGGAGCGTACGTCTGGTCAAAGTCGATTCCATCTTCTTGATGATATCCTTTGGCAACGAGTCTGGCTTTGTTCTTTATGATCGTTCCATCCTTGTACATTTTGTTCCTGTAGACTCACTTTATCCCAATGACATTCTTACCTTTAGGTCTTGGAATAAGTTTCCATACTTGACAGTGCTTGAATTGATTTAGTTCTTCTTCCATCGCCATTATCCAAGATGCATCTGAGTTTGCTTCCTCAAAATTTTTTAGTTCAACCTGCGAGAGAAAACTCAAATATAAATTCTCGTTAGTTGTACCTCGACGAGTTCTGACACCATCCCGGGGATCTCCTATGATTTGGTCCATGGGGTGATCCTTCAGATGTCTGAGATCTAGAGTCCTTGCATCTGGAACTTCTTCTTCAATCACCGGAGTGACTTCATCAAATTGGATGATTTCTTCATCTTGATCATCAACCTCTCCAATCGGGGTTGGAGAGGTGATCTTGACGAAATTTTCACCTTTTTCTTCAGTCGGTTCTTCCAATTTAAGTTCATTCAACTTTGTACCCGCATCTTCAATGAACACACTAGAAGAGTTGTCTTGCAGCAAGCTCGTACCATCAAATACAACATGTATGGATTCTTCTACGACCAGAGTTTTTCTATTAAATATCATATATGTCTTACTATGACTACTATATCCTACAAAAATACCTTCAAAATTCTTTTCGCTAAGTTTGGTAGTATGATACTTGCCACTGTTAAGGACGAAGCACTTACAGCTAAAAATTCTAAAATATGCAACAGTCGGTTTCTTGCCCTTTAGAAGTTCGTAAGGTGTCTTATTGCGGTTCTTGTTTATGAGTGCTGGATTTTGCATGTGGTATGCAGTGTTGATGGCTTCAACCCAGAAGTATTCCGGAAGTGAAGCATCACTCAACATGGTCTTGCAGGCCTCTATGAGTGTTATGTTCCTTCTCTTAGCTACTCCATTCCAATGAGTAGTACGAGGAGAGGAAAACTCATGAAACATACCCAAGCTTTCGCAGAATTCTGTCATGGCCCCAGATTTGAACTCTGTTCCATTGTCACTCCTGAATTTGACTACGGAATAGTTGTATTCATTCTGGACCTACCTGATAAAATTTGTAAAGATGTCAAAGGTATCTGACTTGTATTTTAGAAAGAACACCCACGCAAAGCGCGAGTAATCATCGACAATAACCAACGTATAATCCTTACCTCCCAAAATTCTAACTTGCAGTGGACCGAACAAGTTCATATGAAGCAGATGTAAACATCTATTAGAATCTTTGTTAATAACGCTTTTAAAGGTAGCCCTTGTTTGCTTGCCTTTTACACATGCATGACAAGGTATATATTTGACGTACTTGACATCTGGAGCATCACAGACTAAATTCAGTGAGAATAATTTATTAAAAGTTTTGAAATTAATATGTACTAATCTCTTGTGTCATTGGTCACCAAAAGACGCACTATCTATAGCCATAAGACACACTGGCGTAGAAGAGTCTATACAAATGAAATTTAAACAAAATATATTTCTGTTTCGAGTGCCTGATAGAATCATTTCCATATTGTCAACCGATTTTATCAAGCACTTATCAGTAAGAAATTCAACAATATATACTTTATCGCAGAGTTGGCTTATACTTGTGAGATTGTGTTCTAATCCTTCAACATAAGCCACATCTGAGAAGGATACTCTACCGTTAGAGATCATACCATAGCGTTTAGTAATTCCCCGGTCTGAACCTCCAAAGATGACCTTTGGCCCGTTCAAAACTGGAGAGTAGTTCTGGAGAAGGATTCTTGTCCCGGTCATGTGCTCAGAGCATCCACTGTCCAAATACCAGATAGGCATTTTGGTGGCCTTTGGACATACCTGTAATTACAAATCAACTTGCCTTAGGAACCCAAACACGTTTGGGTCCTTGGTCTCTTGTTAGAACACTCCCCCTACGAGTATTAGCATTATAAGTGGTCTTTCTCATATTGCTAACATGAGGAGTTGTGAAATTCCTGTGATTAAACCAGCAGTCGATGGCAAAGTGACCAATTTGCCATAGCACAAACAGTCGAACCTGTTGTATCTTTTCCTTAACTTCTCCTGCTTGACCTTTTGAGATGGTGGTCTAGTAGGGGAAGCATTCTTGGAGGAAGAAGTTTCATGGTGATGACAATCACATGATTTCTTCTCCTTCAGTGGCCTTTCCACAATAGGCTTTACCTTTGGTGCTTTCTTAATGTTATGAGCATGATTATAAGGGCCATAGCTTTGAAGAGTGATTTCTTCCTAAGGTGTAAAAGAAATTCTCACCAAAGTTTCTGTGGCGAGACCATCCTTGGTAACGAGACTTGGGCTCTACATAAGTAGTCCTAGCGAAGTGACCGTAGGATGAGTCAAGATCAAACTCGTATGTTGGAAATATGACTTTCTTGAAAGAAGTCTGATCTTGAGGGGCTTTCCCCTTCTCTTTGGCCAAGCCTTCTTGGCCCCCTTATTCTTTCTTTGAGCTTTATTCCTCCTAGAAGATTTACTAGGAGCTTCCACATGGCCTAGCCTAGCACCTTTGACCTTAGCTGAGAATTCAGCAACGAAAGGAAGAACAGTCTTGGGCTTCGAGAAGTCGATGAAATTTGGAGTCGACGGTCGTCGAACAGCGGACACGGCCTGCGACACGGGCGTGTCGCAGGGCGTGTCGAGGCCGTGTCGATGATCGGTCTTGATGTCGACGAATTTTGCTCGACGATCGTCGAGTGTCGAGTGTCGAGTGAGGACACGGCCTGTGACACGGGCGTGTCACAGAGCGTGTCAGTAGCCGTCGAACTCAACTCGACGTTTCGAGCTAGGGTGTGTTTGCATGACACGGGTGTGTCCAGGTGCACACGGCCAGGAACTCAGGCGTGTGCAGGCCGTGTGAAGTCTCGGGTTGTTTTGGGATTATTTTTGTTAAGGCACACGGCCTCAGAAACGGGCGTGTCTGAGGGCGTGTCGGGGACACGGCATGGAACACGGGCGTGTCCCATGGCCGTGTACTTTTGGTTTTGAGTCGGTTGGCTGCCGCTTAGAGGGACACGGCCTGTGACACGGGCGTGTCAGGCCGTGTTTTAGCTTTTTTGGCCAAATCTGAGCCGTTTGTTTCCCCCTTCCTGGATCCAGTGGTTGGGCTCTGTCCAGGTATTGTGAAGGCCGAGAAAAAAGGGATTTACCTCCTCTTTTCATCTTCTTCTTCTTCTTCATTTTATTCCAAGAGAGGGAGGAAGAAAATCCTAAGGCAAGAGGGAAGGGAGGAGACTACCAGCTGCTGTAGGAGCTGCGGAGTGCGGAGCAAAGATCCGAGAGCGGATTCGTGAAGGCAGAGCCGAGGCGGTGACTTCCATCCGGCTACTTCATGGCGCCGAAGCGGTCTTCAAGGGTAACGATCTCCTTCTTGGACATCAAAGTCCTTCTTTTATACATGTGCTTGGAATCCTCCACCAAGAGGTGGATATCCGTGAAGTGATTCCTTCGTTGAGTCTGCATCTAGAGCCGGAATTATGGAGTACGGCATAGGCATGCTGTGTGAAGCCCATCTGGACCGGTAGTCTGGATTGGTGATGTTCATGGGTAAACCGGAGGAGACTCCGTGGATTTGATGAGATGCAAATGGATTTCTGATGTGATGATTGTCTGGATGTGATGCTGAATGTGAGGAGGCTTTGGTAAAGCTCCTGGTTATGATATGATCAATTGGTAGCACGCCTGGGGAGCCGAGTTAAACCCGGCCTGTTACACCACTAGGGTGGGTTGATCTAGTTAGGTAGGGATCGATTGGTGGCAATGCTTGGGGAGCCGAGTTAAACCCGGCTTGCTGCACCACATGGGTGGGTCGATCGGAATAGGAGGGGGGTCGATGGGTAGACATGCCGGGGGAGCTTGGATAAACCCGGCGTGCTACACCACATGGTGTGGGTCGATCTGCTCTGGTTGTTTATTGGATGTTGTGAGGTTGTACCTCTGAGTGGTTTGGGCGGGATGTCGCCAGCTTGCGAGACTGGTGGACTAGGTCCGGTTAACCAACAAGTTAAAACCTCGGATCGGCGGTGTATGACTGGTGGATTCCGGTACGCCAAGAAGGTGCCCTAAGTGCACGGAACGTCTGGCGGATTCCAACGTTTGTGATGTCATGTGTTTGCTAGCGGGATAAAGAGAATGATATATGCTTGATGATACTGGATGATAGATGATAGCAATGTATACAGGAAAGGAACCACTACCCCGGGTAGGGGGTAGGGTCGTTATAATGGGTCAGCCAAATGCTGACCATTACTTTGGTTTTGGTGTTGGTTTGGATGTCTACTTGCAGGTGCTGTGGCGTGAAATGCATAAGTGGAAAGAATGGCTAGCTTGCTGCTAGAGGCCCTTGAAGGTCCTGTGAAGAGTTGTGTTTGGATTTCATGTGTGGCCGGCCTGCGTGCCGATATACGAAATTGTTGATGTGTAAAGAGGAACCTGTAAGGCCATAAGGCCAGGGTGTGTGGGTTGTATACATTCCTGGTGTTGTTATATATAAATGTGATCTTTATATATTGGTGGACATTCTGGTTTGAGTTCATGCTAACATAAAAATGCTACGCTAGAATGTAATGAGTTAAGGATACGCGGAGAGTTTGATTCCCACACGTAATTCCTCCGCATGTCTGTGATATATGGAGTGGGGCCCCGGCCGGACCCACCGTTATATGTCATGTGACAGGTGGGGGCGTTACAAAGTGGTATCAAAGCCAGTTTAGATTGTTTGGGAGGAGAGAACACCATTGAACTCATGAATGTCCACTAGGAATGTATGTCATGCACATGATGTGCGTGAGTGTGTAGTTAATGTAGCAGTACCGTTATGATTTGACGTATTAATGGTGTTCTGTACATTGATAGGTGGCGAGGGATGGAGCTGGGCCGTCTGAGCCCCAGCGGTCTGATGAGAGTGCAGCACCCGTGGAAGTGCCTATGCCTCCCTCGACAGAAGCCATACGGGTGGTGACGGAGACAGTGCTTGCAGTGTTACAAGCACAGCCTACTGGACAGGCAAGACCTGGTGGAAGGCAAGAGCATGCTGCAGTGGTGGTGGAAGCGCAAGCAAGTGACGAGTCATTGACACGTTTTATGCACTTTCATCCACCTACGTTTGGTGGAACGCTGTCACCAACGCAGGCAGAAGATTGGTTAGCAAGGGTAAAAAGGATCCTAACCGCAATCAGGACGGTCGAGGAGCAGAAAGTGACGTTGGCCACTTTTCTGTTGGAAGGAGATGCGAGATTGTGGTGGGATGAAATGGAAGTGCATCACTTGGCAGGTCGAGTTGTAACTGAAGTTTCCATGGATGAATTCTCCCAAATATTTTTAGCCAAGTATGTGCCGGTGTCGCAGAGGATTGCGATGGAAAATGAGTTTCTCCGTTTGGTGCAGGGTGAGCGCGATATTGATACCTATCTGCATGAGTTTACGAGATTGGGAAGATATGCGGGATCTACCTTCGCAGAGGAAGCGCGAAAGAAAAATCGGTTTTATGAAGGATTGCGGGATGAATTGAGGTTGGCCCTCCCGAGTTCAGTGAGCCAAGGCTTTCAAGCATTGGTCGAGACAGCCCGTGCCTTGGAGAAGGATATGAAGCGAGTATACGAGAATAAGAGACTGGCAGCGGAAAAGGCAGAATCTAAAGTTCCGCAGTCGGATCAATCGGAATTCAGACGACGAGAGAAGAAAAGATTTAGGCCTACGGAATCAACGCCGTCGACTGTTTCGTCGGGGGCTACTTATGGGCCAGGACGGATTGATACGCGTATATGCTATAACTATGGGCAGCAAGGACATATAGCAAAATTCTGTCGGAATTCCCCTCCAAGGAGTGAGAAAAAGACAGGTGCGTCATATGAAGAAAAGGGTAAAGCAGTGGCCGAATCATCTGCACTCCGGACGCAACCTCGATTGCATGCGATGGAAGTGCAAGAGCCGCAAAGCTCAGTTGGTGAAATTCAGCCTCGGGTGTTTAATTTGTCTCTTAATCGTGAATTTCAAAATCGGGAGGCTGAGCGGAAGTGAAGTGTAATGTGAATCACTTCGATGTTATGACCGGAGGTGCTGTGTATGTAAACTATGCTTTTATATCGAGTTGTGATGAAGAAAAGATGGTGTACATAGCTATCAAAATTTGGTGCACTTGTAATCATGATTTCTTGTTTTGATGTCTTATGTGGCTAAATGTGCACAAGTGGATGTTAGGAATGTTTGTATGTGATGTATGTTTGTTCGTACGGGCGATGGCTTGAGATACGGCACGCAAATGTGCATAATAACTTGTTTTGTGGTTGATTGGTTGATTTGGAGTCAAATTTCAAGGACGAAATTATTTGAAGGGGGGAGGATTGTAACACCCCGAAGGCAATCAGATCAATTTGAGCAAATTTGGGTTCAGGCATGGGTGACACGGCCTGGGACACGGGCGTGTCCCAGGGCGTGTCAGGCCTGGGTTGTGTCGAGTCGTGAAGTCGACGAAATTTGGAGTCGACGGTCGTCGAACAGCAGACACGGCCTGCGACACGGGCGTGTCGCAGGGCGTGTCGAGGCCGTGTCGACGATCGGTCTTGATGTCGACGAATTTTGCTCGACGATCGTCGAGTGTCGAGTGTCGAGTGAGGACACGGCCTGTGACACGGGCGTGTCATAGGGCGTGTCAGTAGCCGTCGAACTCAACTAGATGTTTCGAGCTAGGGCGTGTTTGCGGGATACGGGTGTGTCCAGGTGCACACGGCCAGGAACACGGGCGTGTGCCAGGCCGTGTGAAGTCTCGGGTTGTTTTGGGATTATTTTCATTAAGGCACACGGCCTCAGACACGGGCGTGTCTGAGGGCGTGTAGGGGACACGGCATAGAACACGGGCGTGTCCCATGGTCGTGTACTATTGGTTTTGAGTCGGTTGGCTGCCGCTTAGAGGGACACGGCCTGTGACACGGGCGTGTCACAGGGCGTGTCAGGCCGTGTTTTAGCTTTTCTGGCCAAATCTGAGCCGTTTGTTTCCCTCTTCCTGGATCCAATGGTTGGGCTCTGTCCAGGTATTGTGAAGGCCGAGAAAAAAGGGATTTAACTCCTCTTTTCATCATCTTCTTCTTCTTCATTTTATTCCAAGAGAGGGAGGAAGAAAATCCTAAGGCAAGAGGGAAGGGAGGAGACTACCAGCTGTTGTGGGAGCTGCGGAGTGCGGAGCGAAGATCCGAGAGCGGATTCGTGAAGGCAGAGCCGAGGCGGTGACTTCCATCCGACTACTTCATGGCGCCGAAGCGGTCTTCAAGGGTAACGATCTCCTTCTTGGACATCGAAGTCCTTCTTTTATACATGTGCTTGGAATCCTCCACCAAGAGGTGGATATCCGTGAAGTGATTCCTTCGTTGAGTCTGCAGCTAGAGCCGGAATTATGGAGTATGGCATAGGCATGCTGTGTGAAGCCCATCTGGACCGGTAGTCTGGATTGGTGATGTTCATGGGTAAACCGGAGGAGACTCCGTGGATTTGATGAGATGCAAATGGATTTCTGATGTGATGATTGTCTGGATGTGATGCTGAATGTGAGGAGGCTTTGGTAAAGCTCCTGGTTATGATATGATCAATTGGTAGCACGCCTGGGGAGCCGAGTTAAAACCGGCCTGTTACACCACTAGGGTGGGTTGATCTAGTTAGGTAGGGATCGATTGGTGGCAATGCTTGGGGAGCCGAGTTAAACCCGGCTTGCTGCACCACATGGGTGGGTCGATCGGAATAGGAGGGGGGTCGATGGGTAGACATGCCTGGGGAGCTTGGATAAACCCGGCGTGCTACACCACATTGTGTGGGTCGATCTGCTCTGGTTGTTTATTGGATGCTGTGAGGTTGTACCTCTGAGTGGTTTGGGCGGGATGTCGCCAGCTTGCGAGACTGGTGGACTAGGTCCGGTCAACCAACAAGTTAAAACCTCGGATCGGCGGTGTATGACTGGTGGATTCTGGTACGCCAAGAAGGTGCCCTGAGTGCACGGAACGTCTGGTGGATTCCAGCGTTTGTGATGTCATGTGTTTGCTAGCGGGATAAAGAGAATGATATATGCTTGATGATACTGGATGATAGATGATAGCATTGTATACAGGAAAGGAACCACTACCCCGGGTAGGGGGTAGGGTCGTTATAATGGGTCAGCCAAATACTGACTGTTACTTTGGTTTTGGTGTTGGTTTGGTGATGATAGATGATATGTGCTTCTAGTTCTTTTATGATTTTCTCCTTAAGGTCTAAGTGCTCGAGAGCATTGTTATATTCTTCAATGGCAGCATTGAAGTTCTCTTTGAGTGAGTCTGTCTTAGTGACTTCCTCTCTCAAAGTGCTCTCTTCAGCTTTCAGAGACTTTATCTCTTTAGCTTGAGTTTTCACGACTCGTCGACATTTGTCGTAAGCCTTGATCAACACCTTGTACTGGGCCATGAGTTCAGACTCATCGTCAGAAAAGATGTCCTCATGATCATGCTCAGAAACTTCAGAATCAGAAAGAGGATTGTGAGAGTTTACCTTCCCAGTGAACTGGGGCTCTTGATCATCATCAGTCTAAGCCATAAGCCCGAAGTAGGCTTCTTCTTCTTCACTCGACTCAGATGTCGCTAAGAGTTTTGCCCTTCTTGGCTATTAGGCTCTTTTCTGTCTTCTTCTTATTATAAGGAGATTTTTTTATCTCTTCTTCCACCCTCCTTCTTCTTGTGGGGGCAGTTAGCGATAACATTACTTGGCTTTTTACAACAGTAACAAATGATGTCAGTAGAAATATGTTTGTTCGGTTTAGTGGTATACCTATCATGCTTGCTTGAGCATTTTTTGTGTCAATCACCATCATGTCGTGATCTTCTGTAGGAGGCATCCTTGCCTTTCCATTGCTTCTTTTTGTTAAAAAAATTCTTGAACTGACGTGAGAGTAAGGAGAACTCTTCTTCAGATAGCTCTGAGCCTGAAGTACTTAGCTCCGAGGTTTCTTCTTCACTTACTTCTTGTGCTGGGGTAGGAGAGGCAACGTTGGACTTACTTGAGCTGTCTGTCTTCAGAGCAATAGACTTCTCCATGGATGAAGACCTGCTCTTCTCTTCTTCAGCTTTTCTTGTTTTGAGTTGCAGCTCATACGACATAAGCTTCCCGAAGAGATATTGCGGGTCTATCTCAGCTAACTTTCCAAATTCCCGGATAGCACAAACCTTGTTATCCCATTCCTTAGTTAGGGATCTCAAGAACTTGTCATTTAGTTCTCCGTTTATGAAGACTCGGCTGTATACTCTTAGGCCGTTTACTATCTTGAAGAAGTTTTGAAAAGTGTCAGCAATGGTGTCCTTGGGTCCTTGTCGGAAGGCTTCGTATTTCTCATTCAGAAAGGATCTTTTATCATCCCTAACTTCTTATTTGCCTTCCATCAAGGTGATGAGGGACTACCACATCTCCTTAGTAGACTAGCAGTGGATCAGGTTCTGCAACATGGAGTCATTAACTGCACTTGCTATAATATTCATGGCCTTCTTGTCTAAAGACACAAGAGCAATCTCGTCTTTGTCTAGATCCATCAATTTCTTAGGAACCTTCTTTGTTAGATCTATTGTGGAGATGGTCATCAAAACGTAAGGACCTTCTTCAACGATCATGAAGATCCTTGGATCCACAGCTTCCATGAAAAATCTAATTCTCTCTTTCCGCATGGGAAAGTTATTCTCTATGCACAATGGAAGCTTGGCAAAATCTTTAGCCTTGTCCATGCTCGAAAGATCTCAAAAGACAACTAGAGATGGATCTGATCAAGGTGTTAACCTTTTAGTTATCAACCTGCCTCTAATACCAATTGAAAGTTATTCAGTTGTCTACCTAAATCACCTAGAGGGGGGTGAATAGGTGAGTTGTGCGTCTTTTTTGCGGAATAAAAATTTAGAGATCTATGCATACAATAATCTACCAAGCAATCATAGATGACAAGAGATTTATAGTTGTTCCCCAAACTTTGGTACATCCACTTTCCACTCACAGATCTAGCAAAACACTATACTTGGCTACTCCATTATCTCAGATTGAAAACCAATCCTACGCCTCGGAACAAAGTTCATAAAATCTCGATCCACAACCCGGATCTACACTCGAAAGATAAAAACTTCCTATAACTCGGAGACAAAATCTCCTACACTCAGAGAGAAATCTCATACAAGAATAAATGGAGAAAATATGAAATACAAACAGAGTATTTTCTAAGATCTGGAAAATCTCGGCCTAGGTCTTCTTCCTTGTCTTTGCAGATTTATCAGAAAATATTGAAGAAGAAAACTCGGCAAGATCTGGATCTGGAATTCCTTTGACTCACACGATCCGAGAGATGATGAGGATTTGAAGAGCAATCTCGATCTATAAGTCAACCTTGATCTGAATCTTCTTGGTCAAAAACCCTAGCTGATCTGCATGATGAAGAGGGCGACGGCTTTCGTTTTTGGACAGAGAGAATACGATTCAGAAAACTTAGATTTTTTCTTGATAGCTTGTTGTTAGGGTTAAATTATTTGACAAGACCTTATATAAGATCTCCCTAACAGTCATAATTAGCATTAATGACGTACACGTGGACTAATTGATGATTCCGGTTTATATAGGGTTTTTCGGACTCATCTGCGCTAGTTTTCACGCACTTGCACTTCACTTTTAGTATGTTATCGTTGATATTTCATTTGTATAGTTTTTCACGCTAAGTGTACTGTTTTGGCCCATTGGTGTGAAATTGCGCATTCTGTTGTTGGGGGAAAGCACATGGTGCTCCCCATGGCTTTTTCCAGTTGTTTTTCATTGCATTTCTGCGACGCTGGAGGGGTCTCTTTAGTTTTATCGGATTATATGCAGGTGGTGCATTTTCCCCAAGTCTGAAATGCAGGTTTGAGGAAAATGCACGGTCTTGCATTTTCTAAGCACACGGTCCTTTGTGATCGTGCGTTTTGTTTGTGTAGGAGAAATGTCGAGCTGAGCTCGATGATCTTAATGCCCGGTTAATGCACGGTTTCTTCGGAACCGTGCGCGAAGGAAACGCACGGTTTTCCTGTAGCTTCTTGTTATTGCATTCTGTGGTTAATCGTGCAATTTGTTCACGCACTGGTGGAAGAGCTCATACGCGAGTAAAACGCACGGTTCCACCTGCTTTTCTTGATTTCCTGCGCTCTGTGTTTACCCATGCGATGTCCTTCACGCACGGGCGGAAGCGCCCGTGCGCGAGTAAAATGTACGGGTCAATGATTCATCTTCTGCAAGCTTGTCCTGCAAGTTAATAACGCACGGTTAGCACACGGTCGTGCGCAGAACCATGCGTGCCTAATTTTCTGACCTGCTTCTATTTAAAGTGCAGATTTTCAGGCATTGTGGACAGACCGGATTTCAGTCATTTCCTCTGCCATTTTAGGGCAAAGTTTCGCCCTTCCACCTCTGCCCTTCATCTTCCACCAAGGGGAGAAGCTCCGGCCATGCTCGCAAAGCCTATACCTTGTCGGCGCTTGCTCTCGGCCTTCTCGTTCATCTACTAGCTTTGAATCAAGTTTTGACGCCATAGCCATCAAGCACAGGTAAGCTTGCAACGTTCTTCTAGATCGTGACACGAGGAAGACGGATCCACTAGAGGGTCGTGACAGCCTTCTCTACCCCAGACGCAGTTGAGGACCGAGCTTGGACACAGATTGACAACCCGGTGATTCCTTCCACGAATACTCAGCAAGACTTCGGATTCGGTCGATCTTTTTCCTTGTTCTTCCTTTATTGGTGTATATGTGCTGTTAAATATTTCTATGTAGATGATTTGCACTTTGGTTGTATATGTTATGTGTTTCATATCTATGTGATTCCTATTTTATTTTACTACTTAAGTTGCTTGAGTTGCGCCCTTATTTTCCATCCACCATCCATCTGTTCTTGTTGTTCTAGCAATTGCTAGAAGCGTGCGTAGTGAAGAGGTGCTTACGACCCTCAAATTCTGGTTCTTATGCTTGTCTACTCGTCCATCCGCCAAGCGATTTGGTGTATAGCGGACAGTATAGTCTTCCATCCCGCCTGGCGAAGCATCACGTAGCGGCGTTGCATAGGTGTAGTTGATAGTGTTTTATTTTCCTTTTCCGCAACATGTCAAAATCACCCATAGTTAACTCCGACCTAAGGACTTCAATCTCAATTCCTCCTCGATATTATCTCCCCCCTTACTACATTCCTTGAAGAGATTGATACTTGGGAAAGCCACCCATTTTATATTACTTGTGCGATCGGTACACTTGCCATACAACGCATCACGTTTTTGGCGCCGTTGCCGGGGAACACAGTCAAGTGAGTTTTTGGAGAGGGAGATAGTAGATCGAAGCACTTTTCCATTTGTACATTCCATGTTTCTTCTTTTCTTTAGTTTTTAGAATTGTTGCTTATTTTTATTTGTTCCTCTTCTAATTTTAATTTTCTGTAGCAGGTTTTCCTACTCTTTTATCTGTGGTGTGTAGTTAATTGTTTCTTAGAAACTTTCTGTTGGTGAATTTTTCTTATTACACCATGTATTCTTATACGAATGTCTGTTACCGATGGTGCGGGGATTATAGGCATGGCAGTGATGAGTGCCCCACTGAAGATTGGGAGCATAATTCTCGTGGTTCTGTGTATGGACCACCGTCTTCCTATGTTACTTCATACACCCAACCCAGGTCTTATGGTCACTCCTCTTCTACGCATTCATCTTTTTCATATTCCTCTCCGGTCCCACCTGGACCGAGGAATAATGGAAAATGATGTTTGTGTTATCGTAGCACCGACCACGTCTTTAAAGATTGCACAGAATTTCTGTGCCAGTTGGAAGAGGATGAAGAACCGGGTATATGATTCACTCTATCACCCTCTCAAATGGCCGCCCCTTCTGATTGTGATGATATATTCGCAGCACCACCATGTCTAGGGGGGCCTGCTGCAGATATGCCCGTCAGACTTTCTGCTGATCGATGTGATGACATTGTGGCGCCGTCTCTCCCTATGTATTCTTCCCCCCTTATTGATTCACCCCCAGAGGAACCCGGACATATTTTCTCTGATGTTGTTGTTCCTCAGCCTTCTTTGCAAGAATTATTTATCCTTATTTATAGTGAGTCGGTTGATGATGTTAGGCCAGATTGTGATTCTGAGCCAGAGGATGTGCCTATGTGTGACGAGGATATTATTTTCATTAATGGAAAGTATTACGTCTTGGAACATGTGGACTCACCGAGGTGTGTTGATGAGGAGATCCTCTTTGTTGAGGAAGTTTCCACTTCCTTGATGGATGAGGAGGTCCAAACCACCATAGAGGACCTCGAGATCGCGGATTCCCCTCGCCATTACTCATATGATGCCGACGATGACCTATGTTTGGATCCTGATGGGAGTGAGACCGGGACCACTCCCCCTATTTGTAATTATTTTAGTTTTTCATCTCCTTTATTTCTTGATCGCCCTTCTCTATCTGAGCTTGTGCAGGTTGAATCTCCACGGGTATGTTGGGATGACGATGTGCCTTGTGCTCATGCCGTTGCCATCACTCCCGACACATCTGTGGTTGGCGACCCTTTCTAGGAAAGGATTTGTTTTGTGGTGAGAAGAGTGAGGACCAGCGCGCCTCCTCTTCTTACTTCCTTTTTCCTCTACCTGTGAGGAGCAGGTATGTTTATTTAGGCAGAGGGGTAACTGTTTTATCACTG
Source organism: Platanthera guangdongensis (assembly GCA_039583875.1). NCBI lineage: Eukaryota > Viridiplantae > Streptophyta > Magnoliopsida > Asparagales > Orchidaceae > Platanthera > Platanthera guangdongensis. The sequence goes on along the minus strand of CM077154.1, from coordinate 95,489,191 downwards.
TATCGGTACCCGTTACCGCAACGGATAATGGAATAGTTTGTTGTGCATTTTTCTTTTTATAGGCCCATTAGCTAGAAATGTATAGAATTTAATAAGTCGTGCTGGGATAACAGTAACCCCAGTACTTATCTTATTTTCCTGTATTTTTATTTTTCATGTCTATCTTAGCTTAGTATTTCTTTATATATTGTATATTTTTCTTTTGTTTTTGCGGAGCTCACCCCTACAGGTATTCTTGCAAATCGTATTGGCGGGGTTGTGATTCTTCGTATGGCGGAGCTGCTTTTGTTTTTCACGCATCTTCTGGTATGCTCACTAGCTGAGCGTTGGGTAACCTCTTCCCTTGTCTTTTTCTGATATACATTTCTGTATCATATGCTGAGTAGTTTAGTTTAAGTTTGGGGGAGTGCCATTATTAGTTACCTTTTGCACGCGCACATTTCATGTACATACTAGAAGCTTCTATATTTTATTTTAATTAGTTCATTGCATTGCACACCACTGCACCCACATGAACGCGTGCTTTGCTTTTGCGTGCTGCGAGTTAAACTCGTTTCTTTGTTAGATTCAGGAAAATTATGGTGCTGGCATAGGATTGTGAGGCGGAGTAAAATGTTGACCCTGCTGTGCTCCTAGTCGAGTACTCTTGTCTCGTGTAAAAATTGTAGTAGATTTAATTTTTCTGTATGCTTATAGTTTTAAATTTTTCTATTTGCGTAAAGAATTTTTATGCTACTCAAAAAATTGGTGAATCTGGTGTGAATCCGACGGTAGTATAGGGATGTGTGTAGACGGCCGTTAGGTTCGTATTGTTCAAGTCGGGAGGATGGATAGTCTTTCTCGTTGGCTAAGAACTTGCCCCAAGCTATTCTTGAAGCATAGGTATTGGTTAGTCATGCATGAGTGTGATGTAGGCCATCATTTTGGCCATGTTGAGCTTTGTATCATTCATAACATCTTATCCTCGCTAGCCCCGTTGTGCATACCCATCTTTTGATTCAGCTCCACCATTATTTCACCAAAGCCTCATAGCCAATCATAGTCGCACACCCAATTCGAGCTTTAGTGTCTTATATTTCCATGTTGGGGTGTTGATTTGGTGATATTCTTTGTGGATATGTGGATGTGCTCCAAGGTTTATTTGCTGAAATTGTTAACAGAGAAGTGATTTGAAAAAACATTTATAAAAAGGAAGAAAGGTGAAAAGAAAAAGTGTAATTGAAAATTTCATTTGAGATTAGCATGTTTATGGAGTAAGCGGTGCACACACCAATATTTGAAAAATTAAGTCTCGGGGTGTGGTGTACCCGTGTGTATTTTTCTTAGCAGAGGGTTTCTTTTTATGATAGCTCATTTGGGTTAGGTGCGTAGTCTTCCTATTTATTTTTGTTTACCTCACTGTAATCCAAGCCCCATCTTTCCCCTAAAGTCCTACTGATTCGTGTGTGAATCAAACCAGTGCCATGGAGAGAGTGTGATAGGGCAAACATATGGTCACCGACATTGGTGGATTCCTTCAGAGGTTATCCCGAACCCCGATCTTTGGCATTGCTCGACTAGCGATTAGTTTATTTTCCTCCTATGCGTGACCGGAAGATTCACCATGATTCCATTTTTGAGTAGTAATAAAATTTTGATAAGTATTGTGAAAAGTGTAAATTATTTTGCATACTTAGAAATTTCCTATATTTATATTTTTATGCGTACGAGCATGCGACTTCGCATGGTACTCCATATATAAATTTCTGTGTTAGCTATTTTTTTTCCTTATCAACATTGATTTTGTTTGCTCGGGACGCGCAAACAAGTAAGCCTGGGGGTGTGATGAGTCCAGTTTATATAGGGTTTTTCGGACTCATCTGAGCTAGTTTTCACGCATTTGCACATCACTTTTAGTATATTATCGCTGATATTTCATTTGTATAGTTTTTCACGGTAAGTGCACTGTTTTGGCCCATTGGTGTGCAATAGCGCATTTTGTTGTTGGGGGAAAGCACACGGTGCTCCACAGGGCTCTTTCCAGTTGTTTTTCATTGCATGTCTACGACGCTAGAGGGCTCTCTTTAGTTTTATCGGTTTGTATGCAGGGGGTGCGTTTTCCCAAGTCTAGAATGCAGGTTTGAGGAAAACACACGGTCTTGCATTTTCTTAGCACACGGTCCATTGTGATCGTGCGTTTGGTTTGTGCAGGTGAAACGTCGAGCTGAGCTCGATGGTCTTAACGCACGGTTAATGCTCGGTTTCTTCGGAACCGTACGCGAAGGAAACGCACGGTTTTCCAGTAGCTTCTTGTTATTGCATTCTATGGTTAATCGTGTGATTTGTTCACGCACTGGTGGAAGCGCCCGTGTGCGAGTAAAACGCATGGTTCCACCTGCTTTTCTTGATTTCCTACGCTCTGTGTTTACCCGTGTGATTTCCTTCACGCACGGGCGGAAGCGCCCATGCGCGAGTAAAACGCATGGGTCAACGCTTCATCTTCTGCAAGCATGGCATGCAACTTAATAACACACGGTTAGCACATGGTCGTGCGTAGAACCGTGCGTGCCTAATTTTCTAACCTTCTTCTATTTAAAGCATAGATTTTCAGCCATTGTGGACAGACCGGGTTTCAGTCATTTCCTCCGCCGTTTTAGGGCAAAGTTCTGCCGTTCCACCTCCGCCCTTCATCTTCCACCAAGGGGAGAAGCTCCAGCCATGCTCGCGAAGCCTATACCTTGCTGGCGCTTTCTCTCGACCTTCTAGTTCATCTACTAGCTTTACATCAAGTTTTGACACCATAGCCATCAAGCAAAGGGAAGCTTGCAACTTTCTTCCGGATCGTGACACGAAGAATACGGTTCCACTGGAGGGTCATGACAGCCTTCTCTATCCTGGACGAAGTTGAGGACCGAGCTTGGACACGGATTGACAACTCGGCGTTTCCTTCCGTGAATCCTCAGCGAGACTTCGGATTCGGTCGATCTCTTGCCTTGTTCTTCCTTTATTGGTGTATATGTGTTGTTAAATATTTCTATGTAGATGATTTGCACTTTGGTTGTATATGTTATGTGTTTCATGTCTATGTGATTCCTATTTCATTTTACGCTTAAGTTGCTTGAGTTGCGCCCTTATTTTCCATCCACCATCCATCTGTTCTTACCGTTCAAGCAATTGCTAGAAGCGTGCGTAGAGAAGAGGTGCTTACGACCCTCAATTTCTGGTTCTTACGCTTGTCTACTCGTCCATCCGCCTAGCGATTCGGTACATAGCGGCCCGTGTAGTCTTCCATCCCGCCTGGCGAAGCATCGCATAGCGGCATTGCATAGGAGTAGTTGATAGTGTTTTATTTTCCTTTTCCGCAACATATCAAGATCCTCCATAGTTAACTCCGACCTAAGGACTTCAATCTCAAGTCCTCCTCGATATTAAATCCCCCCTTACTATGTTCCTTGAAGAGATCTATACTTGGGAAAGCCACCCATTTTATATTACTTGTGCGACCGGTACACTGCCGTCCAACGCATCACCAATCAAGTCACAACATTTGAAAATCCCGTCGATTATGGACTTAGCGAATTTCTGGAAAATCTAACTGAAATAATCGAGTGAGATATAAGCTACTCGAGTACTAATATGATTACTCGAGAGGATAGAAACAGACTACTCGAGTAGAAGTCCTTGAGAAAATTCAGAATATGATGAGTAATCACTGGAGTAGAAAAAGACTAACTCGAGTGCTAATATGATTACTCGAGACGTGGAGATGAACTACTCGAGTACTAGAAATATTACACGAGAGAAAGACTTAGCAAATATTATGGGAGAAGAATTCTGGTTATTCGAGTACTGAAACTAGACTACTCGACTAGTAGAAAGACTACTCGAGTACATGAACAACTACTCAAGTATAGGACTTAGAAAATTTCTGAGAGATAAAAGTTGGTCACTCAAGTATTGGAGCTGGACTATTCGAGTAGTAAAAAGGCTACTCGAGTACATGAACTTGACTAGTCGAGTGAGGTAACAACAACACGAGAATCTCCCTTCTGTAACTCGAGACAAAAGACTTATCTACTCGAGTGGTTAATATGACTACTCGAGTAAAAGACTTGGAAAAAATTCTGAGAGGAAAAACTGTTCACTCGAGAATAAGAGAAAGTCTACTCGAGTAATGGGCTTGGCCACTCGAGAGCTATATTCAGAGTACTCGAGAGCCATTTCCCTTACTCGAGTATTTCCTAAGTGTTCAACTCGAGTACTCAAGCTTGTACTCGAGTGAAAGACTTAGAAAAATTTTAATTCAAGATAATTTTTCTTTTTTCACTAAAATCAGCAACACTTATTTCTCCAATCAATCCTAGTGCTTGAAACATGAAGTGTATCCCAATAGAGAAGCTACACATGAGTCAACACCATGGATCACACAATGAGGAATTACATTATATGGTCCTGTCTTTGGTGACCCATTGTAGACAGACATTGGTCTACACTTGACAATTTAGTCCTGCAAACACATAACTCAAATAAGACATCAAATACAACTTAATTCATCATAGTTAAAGGGTGACTTCACCAAATCTGGGTTATTGTGGATACAATAGCCAACAGTCAATCAATCAACTATCGCCCAAATAGAATAGTGCCCACGGGGAGATCTCGGTAAACTGGCGATGAAATCCATCGAAATACTCTCCCACTTCCAAATTGGAACATCAAGCGGTGTTAATTTACCTCCAGGCCTTCTATGGTTAGCTTTAACATGCTGACACACACAACATTCCAACACAAACTTCGCTATATCATTCTTTATTCTAGACCACCAAATAATTTGCTTTAGGTCTTTATACATTTTAATGGAGCTAGGGTGGTAGGAAACACTGGAACCATGAGCTTCAGTACAAATCTTGGCCCGAATATCACCAATAGCGAGGATGCAAATCTACCCCGATACTTCAAAGTATCCAACTCGTGCAAAAAGAAATCAGGTAACTCTACCTTCTCAGTTCTATTTCGGAGATGCAACAAATTCGGATCATCCTTTTGGTGCGCTCTAGTTAGGGAAATCCAAGAGGGCTCTTCTGCTTCTAAACTAGTAGGCACAATGCTACTCCCAACCTCAATGTCCATCAACAAGAATTCTTCTACAAAGGACTGTACAAACAGATTAAAATTTTTGGTAGTCTTTCTACTCAAAGCATCGGCTACTACGTTAGCCTTTCCCAGATGATAAAGAATCTTAACTTCATAATCAGTCATATATTCTAACCACCTACACTGGCGCAGATTTAATTCCTTCTGAGTGAAGACGTACTTCAAACTCTTATGGTCTGTATAGATCTTGCACACCGCGCCATACAATAAATGTCCCCAAAGCTTCAACGCATAAATTACAGCGACAAACTCCAAATCATGTGTAAGATAGTTTCTTTCAAGAATCTTTAATTATCTTGATCCGTACGCGATCACCTTTCCATCTTGCATCAAAACACAACCAAGTCCAAAATGTGATGCATCCACATACACAACATACTCAATTCCTTCAGTAGGTAAGCTTAAGACTGGAGTTGTACACAATCTCTTCTTCAACTCCCGGAAAGCTTCTTCACACTTATCGATCCAAATGAACGCAGTATTATTCTGGGTAAGTCTAGTTAGAGGTGCAGACAACACTAAAAACCCTTCCACGAATCTTCTATAATAGCCAGCTAGGCCTAAAAAGCTCCTAATCTCCTTAGGTGTAGAAAGTCTCTCCCATTCCATCACAGCAGAAATCTTGGTCGGGTAAACGAAAATACCGTCCTTGCTGACAACATGACCCAGAAAGTGCACCTGAGGTAGCTAGAACTCACACTTGCTCAACTTCGCATATAACTTATGCTCCCTCGGGGTCGACAAAACCAATCGCAGATGTTGAGTATGCTACTCAACACTGCGGGAATACATAAGGACATCATCTATGAATACGATCACAAAACGGTCCAAGAAATCCTTGAACACACTATTCATTAAATCCATGAAAGCAGAGGGTGCATTGGTCAAACCGAAGGACATCACCAAAAACTCAAAATGTCCATGTCGCGAACGGAAAGCGGTCCGCGGAATATCTACCTCACGAGTTCTCAACTGGTGGTTGCCTGAACGAAGATCGATCTTTGAAAATACCGAGCTACCATGCAACTGATAGAACAGATCATCAATCCTCGGCAAGGGATATTTATTCTTAATGGTAACCTTATTCAATTCTCTATAATCGATGCAAAGCCTCATCGATCCATCCATTTTCTTTACAAATAATACAGGAGCACCCCACGGAGAAGAACTCGGTCTAATAAAACCACACTGCAGCAACTCATCAAGCTGATTACGTAACTCATCCAACTCACGCGGATCCATATGGTATGGTGCTTTGGCAATAGGATGAGTACCTGGCTCGAGGTCTTTCACAAACTCTATCTCCCTCACAGGAGGAAGTCCTGGAAGACAATCAAGAAAGACATCTAGAAACTCTCACACCACTGAGATATCTTCAAGACATGGTGTAACAAAAGCTATTTCCAAAGCAGAAATAGAAACTAAACACGCCTCACAACCAGACCCTATAGCACGACAAGCACGTACCACGAAAATAATAGAGGAAACCATGTCCTAAAAACCATAGACGCTCATAGGTTGGCCATTGTCCATTTTGAAGTCAAGCCGCTTTGCTTTGTACTGGATGACCGCATCGTACTTGGACAGCCAGTCCATGGCCAAAATCACATCAAAGTCTGCCAGATCCAAAACCATCAGTTCCACAAAGGCCAGGAAATTGCCTAGATAAATAGGGCATCTCAGGACTCCTTCATTAGATACTACCGAATCACCGGAGGGAAGCTTGACGTTGAAGGAGTCTCCCAACTGATCCACGTTCAAATGATGTTTATCTACAAACCTCCATGCCACAAAGGAATGGGTGTCACCCTAATTGAAAAGAATGCGCGCCCACCTATTCCGCACCTTAAACTCCCCTAAAACCGTAGCATACATAACTAAACGAACAAAAACTAGGGCAACAATTGAGAGTAAAAGTAAACTTGGGTCTAACCTGTTATCACTTACGTGGAGGTCTGAGCTTCCTCCCTGGTCACCATATTCGACTTTGCGTTTCCTCTATCCTGGTTTGGTGGCGGCAGTAGAGCCCGATGTGGGGCAGGCTTCAGTGGAATCTGAGCCTGCGGGCATGAAGTCTTCAGGTGTCCCTTCTGCCCGCACTGGAATCAAGTTTTATCCTTCAACCAGCAATGTCTCACATCATGTCCCTTCCTTTTACAGTACATGCACGCCATATCTCCATTGGGTGCACCTTGGATGGCGAGCACCTGCTGCTGCTTTAGGGTGGCAGTCCTTTTGAAGCACCTTTCGTAAGGGTGGCCAGATTAACCACAAAAGCTACATACTTCTTTACTTTTCTTCTTCGAAGAAGGGCCAGATTCCCTAGAGCTTTCATCCTCAACACCCTTTGAAAATGTTTAAGTTGTCTTACCTAAATCACCTAGAGGGGGTGAATAGGTGAGTTGTGCGTCTTTTTGCGGAATAAAAAATTAACAGGCGATGCACAGAAAATTAACCAAGCAATCACAGATGACACCAAGAATTATAGTTCTTCCCCAACCTTGGGTACATCCACTTTCCACTCACCGATCTAGCAATGCACTAGACTCGGCTACTCCACTAATCTCGGATTGAAAACAATCCTACACCTCGAAACAACGTTCCTACAACTCGATGCCAAAAACTGGATCTACACTCAGAAGATAAAACTTCCTACAAGAACTCGGAGAACAAAGCTCCTACGACTCGGAGAAAGATCTCCTATAATAATAGATTGAAGTAAATAAATAAAAATAGTGATTTGATCTCAGATCTTGAAAACTTCAGCCTGTTCTTCTTCCTTTAACTTTGCGGCTTTATCAGAAATGGTTGAAGAAGAATCGGCAAGATCTCTGGATCTGAAATTCTCTGGACTCAGTAAGATCAAGTATTGGATCTGTAGATTATAGAATGACTTGATCTCTGAATCAACTTCTCTAAATCGATCTGGATCGGAAGTAAATCGGCAAGAATGGCGATGATGAGCGGCACTTTCGATTATGGAAAGAAAATTAGGGATTCAAAAAAACATGGAAAATCTTGCGGCTGCTTGTTATTATTATTCTTAGGGTTGGTCGAAAATGACAAGACCTTTTATAGGACTTGCTTAACGGTCATAATCACAATTAACGACAGCCACGTGGACCAATCATGCGCTAATGAGATTTGAAGTTCACGTCCGTCTGGACTTAGAAGATTTTCAGAAAAACAGTACGGGTGTTCTTGAGACAAAGGATAGTACTCGAGAAGAAGCATATTGGTTCTCGAGAAGAACAATGATGATCTCGAGAAAAAACACTTAAAAAAATATTTGGAGGTGGAAATCTGCATTGCCGAGATGAAAAGAAGTACTCGAGAAAAATATACTTTTGTTCTCGAGAAAAATCATTCTGATACTCGAGAATAGATAATCATCTCGAGAACAAATGTTTGGCTCTCGAGAAAAATACTCTGGGTCTCGAGAAATGACTTCTGCATCTCAAGAACAAACCATAGTCTTCTCGAGAATAAATTTGGTCTTCTCGAGAAAAAGAGTTAGAAAAATAATTGTTTGTAAAAGAAATAACCCGAGAAGAAATGTCATATAGTACTAAAGTACATAAGCCCTTCTCAAGAACAACATTAAGATTTCTCGAGAACAACTTCTGCCACTCGAAATCAAGACAAGTCTAACTCGAGAAATATCTTAAGTCCTTCTCGAGTACAAATATAGTACTCGAGAAAAATACTTAGACAAACCTGAAAAACTGAAAAACATAATTCTTCATTAAAATCAGCTTCCATCTTTTCTCTTACCCTTAGTGCTTGAAAAGGAAGTGTGTCTCAATAGAGAGGCTACACATGAGTCAACACCATGGATCACATAATGAAGGATTATATTGTATGGTCCTGTTTTTGGAGACTCATTGTAGACTGACATTGGTCTACACTTAGAAATTAAGTCCTACAATCACTTAACTAAAAATAGCATCAAATACAAACTTAATTCATCTTAGTTTGAGGGTGACTTCATACAAATCTGGAATATTGTGGATGCAATACCCAACACCCTTACTCTTCTCTTCTCTTCCCGCGGCACCTCGATTCTTGGTGTTCTTGATTGCCTCAACCTTCAGAGCAGCTTCCACTGCCTCAGCATAGCTTTCAGCTCTATAAGCGCATGCCAATTGAAGGACATCGCTTCTTAATCCTCTGAGGAAACGCTTCACTCTTCTTGCCTCCGAAGTCACCATATCAGGAGCAAATCTGCTCAACTTACTAAACTCAATTTCATATTCGCTCACCGTGAGTTGTCATTGCCTCAAATGCAGGAAATTATTCATCAGACGGTCCTGCTCGACCGAAGATAAAAACTTCTTAAGTAGCATCTTTTTGAAGGACTCCCAAGAGCATCCTTCCTTCAAACTCTCCTTTTCTCGTATCCATCATGTCTTTGTCAGGCCTTTTAGCTGGTAGGCCGCAATCATTACCATCTGGGCTTTAGCAATCCCCAAATTCATGAACATCTCATCGATAGTGATGATCTAATCATACAAGACCATAAAGTTGGCACTCCCATCATAAGTGGGAGGTCTCAATCGCTGGAAATACGATATAAGGTTCATCTCTGGTGGTAACATCATTGGGGGTGTAATGCCACGAAACTCAAAGGAGCGACGGGGGACGTTTGAACCAGTTTTGGGTTCTGGCTGCAGGCACACGGCCTAGGACACGGGCGTGTCCCAGGGTGTGTCTAGCTTGTGTTGACACTTAGCCAGGAAGTCGACACTTTAGTCTCGACATTGTGTCGAGACAGGGCATACGACCTGCGACACGGGCGTGTGGCAGGGCGTGTCGACCCGTGTCGACACTTAGGCGCGCAGTCGATACTCTGCGTTCGACGAAGTGTCGAGACATGATACACGGCCTGCGACACGAGCGTGTCGCAGGGCGTGTCAACCCGTGTCGACACTCGTCCCGGAAAGTCGACTCTTTGGTCTCGACATTGTGTCGAGACAAGACACACGGCCTAGGATACGGGCGTGTCCAAGGTCGTGTCAGCAGGTCGACGATCTTCGCTCGACGAAGTGTCGAGTGTCGAGACCGTGTACACGGCCTGCAGCCCAGGCGTGTCAAGGTGACACGGGCAAGGACACGGGCGTGTCCTAGAACCCGTGCAGTGCTCGGGTTGTTTTCGGGGAAAAATGATGGGGGTACACGGCCGGCGACACGGCCGTGTCAGGTGGAACACGGGCGTGTCAGGTCGAACACAGGCGTGTTCGATACCCGTGTGTTGTTCCAGGCATTTCGATTTTGACGGCGAATGAGGCACACGGCCCTGGATACGGGCGTGTGCCAGGCCGTGTTTGGTCCAGATTGGGCATTTCAGTCCCGAATCAAAGCCGTTCGTTTCCTTATTTTGAGATCCAACGACTGGGGGTTGTTCCTGAAGGGATATACCCGGGATTGGACTTAGAAACCCTCACTTTTCATAAGTTATCATCTTTCTAAAACCTTAGAGAGAGAGAGAGGAGAGCCAAGGAAGGAAGAAGGAGTTAGATCCGGCCATTGGAGGAGCTTCGAAGCTCCGAATCGCGAGCCGACTCCGGATCCACGGAGGCAAAGCTAGTTCGGTGCTTTTCATCCGTTTACTTTTCAATGGCGCCAAAGAGGAACGCTAGGGTAACGATTCTCTTCTTGAGCATGAGTAGCTCTCCTTCTTTGCATAGGAAGCCCGCTATCACGAGTTTGCGGAGAGTTGGAGGCATTCCTTCGGGTAGATATGTGAAGTCCCCATTGTTTAGAGTCCGTAAGCGAGAACGGACATAAGCATGATGTGTGAAGCCTACCCGGACATGTTGGTCTGGATCGGTGATGTTGCATTGCGTAAATGCCGGAGAAGACTCCGTGCTATTGATTGTTTTTCGGGTTTTCTACACGGTAGATTGCAATAGGGAGCCTTGGTGAGCACATTGTGTGCGTCATCGTTATAACAGTAAAAGAACCCATGAATGTCCACTTAGGAATGAAAATACACATGTTTGAGGAACCTTTGTGTTCATATAATTGCTGTTTGCAATTTTATTTGGTCGCTTAACGGTGTTTTGTACCACTATAGGTGACCGGAAGCGGTGTTGGACATCCAGAATGTCCGGTTTCTGAGGAGCATAGTGCACCCGGTGGGGTGTTTGAGCCTCCTCCTTCGTATGAAACTATTAGAAGGATCGTAGAAGCGGTGTTCGCTGTGACGGGTGCACAGCTTGGAGGAAACGTACAACCCTGCGCCCCTGTTGCGGCTTCAACGCCGGTGGGCATGATGCAGCAGATGACCTTTGGTAGACAGTCAGGGCAGCAGCTGAATATGCATTTAGTGCAGGGAGCGCACACAGTTGAGGAATATTTGCAAGCATTTCTTATGATAAGCCGCTACCCATGCTTTGAGTTGGATAATGAGCAAACTACAGTCGATAGATTTTATAATGGCCTGCGCGCCGAGTTACGAGTTCTACTACTAGGACTAAAGTTATTGGGATTCCGAGCTTTGGTGGAATCAGCTGGATCATTGGAGGCAGATTTGAGGAAGACCCTCCCGATGCCAGCGACCACGGTATCGAACTATGCAACCCCCATAAGAGTTGCATCCGTTGGAATGCTGGAAAAAGGGGCTATGACATCGACTAGCAAAGCTACTTACACATGTTTTACTTGTGGAAAGAAAGGACACTTTGCCCGAGACTGTTGGAAAGGTGCTAAGAAGGCCAATAAAGCTATGTCAGGAGAATTCAAGGACTCTAGTGCAAAGAAGACGACATTCAAAGTGTCGAGCACCTCAAAGTCTGTATATCGAAAATGGTATAAGAAGCATAGGACTTCGGGTCCAGCTCCTTCTGGTGCTTCTGGGGCGACTACGGGTCAGACCCCGGGCACATGTTTCAACTGTGGAGAGCCGGGGCATTATGCTCGTGAGTGCCTAAAGCCCTGGAGAAAGCACGCCGTCGTGACGACAGGTATGGTTTAAAGATAGTTTTGTCGTAAAACCTTGTCGCCCTTGTGCATGTTAGCTTAGAACTACTGGTGCTAAGCCTTGTTATGACTTTACTTTATCTGCGAGAGCACCGTTCGTTTAGGGAGCTTCACATTCCTTTGTTAGGAATTTTATTGTGCGTCAGAAGTACCTCCTTCGATGCTAAGAGACAAATTGGCTGCATTATAGTCCAATGGTGCTCATTGTGCGCGGGTAGAATTGGTTATGCTTAGTTTTGGATTGGGAGTCAGGAGTTCGATCTGCAAGCGTCGTTACTACCGCTAGGGGAGTTCGACGTAATATTTGGCATGGACTGGCTCTCGGAGCAGCAAGCCTATATCGATTGCGGTAGCATGGAAGCCAAGCTGGGCGCTAGTCGTGAGACGACCTTTACGGGCTCGAAGAGATCGAGCAAGACGTTGGCATCTGCTCTTCGGGTGGTGAAGGCGATTCGTGCTGGTGTAGAGCTGTTTTATACACTAGTGGAGGTTGTAAAGCCGAAGCCCGCATTGGTTAATATTTCAGTGGTATTGGAGTACCCTGATGTGTTCCCTAAGATCTTCCTGGAGCCCCGCCTCGACGGGAGATAGATTTCATGTTTGAGCTATAACCAGGTGCAAAGCCTGTGTCACGCTCTCCATATCGGCTAGTGCCTAAGGAAATGGCGGAACTGAAGGTGCAACTTCTAAAAGTTGTTGGAGCAAGGGTATGTGCGTCCAAGTCCTTCGCCTTGGAGCGCACCGACCCTCTTTATTTAGAAGAAGGACGGAAGCTTGAGGCTATGTATTAATTTTCGGGAGCTCAACAAGTTGATGGAAAAGAACAAGTACCCAATCCCAAGGATCGATGATCTTTGTGATCAGTTGGTCGGGCCAACGGCGTACTCTAAATTAGATAAGGGAGAGTGATATCCCTAAGATAATGCTCAGTACAGGATACGGGCGCTACGAGTTTACGGTCATGCCGTTTGGGCTGACTAATGCGCCGTCAGTGTTCATGGATTTGATGAACAGGACTTCCGGGAGTACTTGTACCATTTTGTGATCATCTTCGTCGACGATATTCTGGTGTACTCGCAGAGTAAGGAAGATCACTTCAAGCATCTTCTTTTGGTTTTGGAGACGCTAAAGAGGAATCAGTTGTATGCCAAGTTCTCGACGTGCGAGTTTTGGTCATCCTCAGTGGCGTCCTCGGTCTTATAGTGAGTGAGGAAGGTATTGCAGTGGATCCGACGAAGATTGTTGCGACGCGGGAGTGGCCTGAGCTATATACGGTAGCAGGAGATCGGAGCTTTCTGGGGCTTGCCGGCTATTACAGGCGCTTCGTAGAGAACTTCTCGCGGATAGCGTTACCCCTCACTACTTTGACGAGGAAGGAGCAGAAGTTCTTTTGGACGCCGGAGTGCGCGCGAGCTTTTGGGGAGTTGAAATGTCGGTCGACTAAGGCGCCAGTGCTGACTTCGCCGAGTGGGACCGAAGGCTATGAGATTTAATAGCGATGCTTCGGGCAGCGGGTTGGGTTGCGTGCTACTGCAACACGAAAGTGTAATAGCTTATGGCATGAGACAGCCAAAAGTGCACGAGAGGAACTATCCGGTCCATGACTTGTTGTTAGTGGCCGTGAGTTTTAGCCTTGAAGCTGTGGAGGCATTATTTGTACGGTATGAAGATGGATATCTACGCCGATCACAAGAGCGTGAAGTACCTGATTGGTCAGAAGGATCTAAATTTGCGGCTGCGTAGATGGATGGAGTTCTTGGGAGACTATACATTCAAGATCCACTACGCGCCTGATAAAGGGAATGCGGTTGCTGACGCGTTGAGTCGCCGAGCCCCAGCTCAAGCCAATTGGCTATCGATGCATGATGAGCGGTTGGTGCGGGAGTTGGAGGCATTGGAGATTATTTGTGTGGATAGGCAATCAAGTGCTGAAGCAGTACTGAATTGGACTGAAGTCCAATATGACCTGGCTGATCGGATTCGGCAGGCTTTGGATATGGATGTCCATATGAAGCAGTTCATGGTAGAAGCTCTGGATGGGTCAAATTCCCAATTCGTTGTGGAGGACAGATTGCGTTGGAAAGACGGTCGTCTGTGCGTCCCAAGTGTGGGCAATTTGCAGGTGGAATTATTGTACGAGGCACACCATACCAAACACTCGATTCACCCGGGGAGCACGAAGATGTACCGCGATGTAAAGAAACTGTTTTTGGAGGCCGGGTTTGAAGAAGGATGTGGCGCTATACGTAGCGAAGTGCCAAACTTGCGCCTTGGTGAAGGCAGAGTGCCAAAAGCCCGGAGGATTTCTTAAGTCCTTGCCTATTCCGGAGTGGGAATTTGACGACATCTCTATGGACTTTGTGCATGGTTTGCCAAGGTCGCAAAAGGGGAACGACGCCATTTTGGGTGGCTGTTGATCGATTAACGAAGGTGTCGCATTTCATTCCGCATAGGAAGGATGATCCGGTGGAGAAGTGGGAAAGCTTTATGTGGATAACATACTACGGCTTCATGGTGTGCCCCGCAGCATCGTGAGTAACCGAGATGGGAGGTTCGCGTCCAATGATTGGAGGCTTGTGCAGCAAATGTTAGGAACAAAGCCGAAATTCAGCTCAGCCTTTCATCCGCAAACGGATGGGCAGACCGAGATGGTCAATAGAACTTTGGAAAGCATGCTCCGCATGTGTGTCTTGGACTTTGGAAAGTAATGGGAAGACCATCTTTATATGGTAGGAGATGTCACACGCCGTTGTCCTGGCTGGAAACGGGTGAGTCAAATTGTGTAAGCAATTCGAAGTGGAGAATGTTACTTTGTCGGTGCGAAGCGTTCAGGAGAGGTTTCTTATCGCTCAGTACCGGCAAGCGAAGTACTATAATGCCAAGCACGGGAATGTGGAGTTCGCCGTGTGCGACTATGTGTACTTAAAGATCATACCGTCCAAGGGTGCCTCGCGGGTGCGGTGATTGAAAAAGCTAAGCCCGAGGTACCTTGGGCCGTTTGAAGTTCTGGAGCGGGTTGGTGATGCGGCCTATCAATTCTAGCTGTCAGTGGAGCTTAGTGGTTTACAAGATGTATCCCAAATTTCGGTGCTACAGAAGGCGGTGCCAAAGCCTACGCGAGTGATCGCGGTCGATCAAGCGCCGGTTGGTAGTGGGTTGGCGACAAAAGTAAAGCCGTACGGATTACGGAATCGGAGGTCAAGTGGCTACGCAATAACGAGATCAGGTTGGTCAAGATCCGGTGGGTCAATCGCGGTCGTGAGGAGCTCTCTTGGGAGCGAGAGCAGATTAGACTTGACGAGTATCCAGAGTTGTTCCGCTCAGGTACAAATTTTTGTTTTGTACATGTCTTTCCTTTATATATAATTTCGTGGACGAAATTCTTTTAAGAGGGGGAGAGTTGTAATGCCACGAAACTCAAAGGAGCGATGGGGGACGTTTGGGCCAGTTTTGGGTTCTGGCTGCAAGCACACGGCCTGGGACACGGGCGTGTCCCAGGGCGTGTCTAGCTTGTGTCGACACTCAGCCAGGAAGTCGACACTTTGGTCTAGACATTGTGTCGAGACAGGGCACACGGCCTGCGACACGGGCGTGTCGCAGGGCGTGTCGACCCGTGTCGACACTTAGGCGCGCAGTCGACACTCTGCGTTCGATGAAGTGTCGAGACATGGTACACCACCTGCGACACGGGCGTGTCGTAGGGCATGTCAACCCGTGTCGACACTCGTCCCGGAAAGTCGACACTTTGGTCTCGACATTGTGTCGAGACAAGGCACACGGCCTAGGACACGGGCGTGTCCAAGGCCGTGTCAGCAGGTCGACGATCTTCGCTCGACGAAGTGTCGAGTGTCGAGACCGTGTACACGGCCTGGAGCCCAGGCGTGTCAAGGTGACACAGGCAAGGACACGGGCGTGTTCTAGAACCCGTGCAGTGCTCGGGTTGTTTTCGGGGAAAAATGATGGGGGTACACGGCCGGCGACACGGCCGTGTCAGGTGGAACACGGGCGTGTCAGGTCGAACACGAGCGTGTTCGATACCCGTGTGTTGTTCCAGGCATTTCGATTTTGACGGCGAATGAGGCACACGGCCCTGGACACGGGCGTGTGCCAGGCCGTGTTCGGTCCAGATTGGGCATTTCAGTCCCGAATCAAAGCCGTTCATTTCCTTATTTTGAGATCTAGTGGCTGGGGGTTGTTCCTGAAGGGATATACCCAGGATTGGACTTAGAAACCCTCACTTTTCATAAGTTATCATCTTTCTAAAACCTTAGAGAGAGAGGAGAGCCAAGGAAGGAAGGAGTTAGATCCGGCCATTGGAGGAGCTTCGAAGCAACGAATCGCGAGCCGACTCCGGATCCACGGAGGCAAAGCTAGTTCGGTGCTTTTCATCCGTTTACTTTTCAATGGCGCCAAATAGGATCGCTAAGGTAACGATTCTCTTCTTGAGCATGAGTAGCTCTCCTTCTTTGCATAGGAAGCCCGCTCTCACGAGTTTGCGGAGAGTTGGAGGCATTCCTTCGGGTAGATATGTGAAGTCCCCATTGTTTAGAGTCCGTAAGCGAGAGCGGACATAGGCATGATGTGTGAAGTCTACCCGGACATGTTGGTCTGGATCGGTGATGTTGCATTGCATAAATGCCGTAGAAGACTCCGTGCTATTGATTGTTTTTCGGGTTTTCTACACGGTAGATTGCAACAGGGAGTCTTGGGGATTAACCCTAAGGTGCACCCAGAAAACTGGGCTGATGCGTGATCTTGCCAACATGGAGGCCTGAGAGCCAACTTGAACATAACCGAGTTATGTGAAATTGTGTGACGAAAATGGGACTCGGGAGAAGTTTGACCTGTGCAAATGGCTTAAATTGTCATTACGACGTGAGCACAGGTTAGATGGAACCGTACCCATATCTATGTCGTTCGGGTTAAAGAGACCTAAGGTTACGTGGCACTTGCCGTTGGCATAGATGAGAGTCTTCGGCGGTCCATGGCTTAAATTGACGTGACCCATGCCGGGAAGACAAATTGCTCATATGTTTGGCCGTCAAAGTGGCGGTGGTGCGTCCGGAATGTCCATGGCTTTAACTGACGTGACATCGACCGGTTCACCGAGAATGTGCCCTGAGTGCACGGGGTGTGTGGCCGTGTGAGCCTACGCCTGTGATGAAATGAATACTATTATATTGCTCGCTTGTGCTGATAAAATTGCAGGGAAGGAGCATTGCAGCCCCGAGTTGGGGGCGAGATCGTTATAATTTGGTCAGCATTGCTGACCGTTGCCTTTTTGTTTGCCACCGTGCGGTGGTTATGTTTCTTGCAGGTGCTGCTGGACCATGCGGTCAATAGCGGGCTAAAGCCCAAATTGCGAAGCCAGCCCTTGAGGGCCTATTTGGAGTGTTTACTGCTTTATTCATGTATGACCGGACTGCGTGCCGTGGTTTGTAAATCATGTAACATTAAGTAAACCTTTTTGTAAGGCCTTAAGGCCAGTACTGGTGTATGTACTTCATTCCTGGTTGGCTATTCTAGTGGACATTCATGCTTTAGTGCTGGGTTCTTTATTTCAACTTAAACTGCTTCCGCTAGAATGCTCTGTGTAGGACGTTATGATTAGTTGGATGGTTTCCATTGAGTAACCACCCGGTCTGTCTGTGGTATATGGTGTCGGGCCCCGGCCGGACCTACTGCTATATGCTATGCGACGGATATGGGGTGTTACAGGGGGTACTAGAGGAGTAGGATTAGCAGGTACAACTTGAACTATAGCAGAATCTTACGCTAAGGGTTGTTGTGCGGGAGAAGCATACAACAAGGACTGAATCTGCGACTGCATTGCAAATAACTGTCTCGATAAAGCCTCGTTACTCTGAAGCAAACTCTCGATCACCGCATCACTTTGTGCACCAGGCAACTCACCCTATGATTGGGGAGTGGTCCTTGTCGCAGGACGTCTTGCCGGCATTTCTAGTAAAGAAACGAACAACTAATCAAAAATCCTAGATTACAACTAGGACACGCAACTAGTTCAGACCATACTTTAAAGACACTTGTTTTTGCTGCAAACTTGCTCTGGGATTATGATGTTATGTCCTACTTAGGTTGATATCCTCTCATCCTATTTACTCATGTGTATGTGATATGAATGCATGAATTTTTTATTCTTATTTAAAATCATGAGTGTACATGTGTCATAATGTTAACCTTAACGTAGCATGCTGTTGGATCCCTAGTTGATTTGGGCTAGGTTCACTGACTTAGGATATGACCCATCATGTATAGTCTGGGTCAAGTTTTTGTCTTAGAGTCTAGGAGAGTCCTCTATCTCAACTTTAGATGGACCAGCCTTCCTCAAGACCATCAGGAACTCCAGATCTATCATCTTTTCAGACCAAGTGAAAAGAGTTCGACGTTCGTCGAACTCAGCTCGACGAAGGAAGTTCTGTGCTCGACGATCGTGAGACAATTCGCAGTGCTGAGCTCGACGAACTGCGTTCTTTGCTCGACGAACACCGGGATTTTACCTCAAGCTTATCAGGACTACTTCAGAATTCCTCTAAGTCCAGCTTCATGCTTCGGTCGACGAATTATATTCTGAGCTCGACGAACTTGGACCTCAAGTTCACAGCTTCTCAGGTCGACGAATGCTGATCTCTACTCGACGATTATTGTACTCAGAGAATCTGTGTCGACACTTAGGGTTTGAGTCGACACCAGACGATTTGTGTCGACATCGGGATTTCAGTCGACACCAGCTTATGTCGACACCAGCTTATGTCGACACCAGAGGATTTGTGTCGACACCAAGATCAATCTGTCGACACCACCTTGTGTCGACACAATATTTCAGCAGATGCAGAGTATTTCGTCCAAGTCCAGAACCTTTCTCAGCTCAACAAATATTATTCTCAGCTCGACGAATTTGGTTCTCTGCTCAACGAATAATGTTTGTCTAATATTGAAGGTTGTCTGATCAACGAATGAAGACTGTCAGCTCGACGAACTCAGCTCAGCTCGACGAACTCAGCTCAGCTCGACGAACTCAGCTCAGCTCGACGAACTCAGGCTCAGCTCGACGAACTCAAAACTCAGCTCGACGAATTATGTTCTTCGGTCGACGATTCCAGACTAGGTCTTCTTCCGTTCCCGTCTCATTCCATGACGCTGATTCCTGGACAATTAATGGCAATTCTTCACAGAATACTACCGTTAGAATGCGCATTTAATCCTGGATTATTACATGCCATTTTCCCATGGAAACAGTTGGGGAAATAATTAATTACTGCTTCCTTTCCAGGCCGTCTGCCATTACTGCTCGATATTCAAAAATTTGAAGGTGTTCTTATGAGACATAGAGATATACAGAAGCAACATAGTAATACACAGATACACAACAACAAGAAAAAGATAGACAGTGATTCAGACAACACAAGAAAAAGAATTCATTCTTGGCCCAGAGAGAAACTGATCAAGAAGAAGAAGAAGAACACTACATCAATATCAAGAGTCTTCTTCATCTGCTTTTACTCAGGATAACTTCAAAAACTATACATTCATATAAATTACAAGAAGTTCCTGAAGACCTTCTCTGGACCTGGAATTCTAAGTCTTTGAAGACCTATCACCCTGAAGCAGTGCTCCAGCATTCTTCCTGACTCATTCTATATCTCAGGGGGAGCAAAGTTGCTAAACAACAATCCACAAGTCTTCTCATTTGACTTGAGAAAGAGAAGACCTCATCACCCTCTCACTCCACCTCTGTACAGGGTTTTAATTCCCTTCAAAATTAGTCTGGTTGCAAGTCTCCCACAAAAAGACTTGAGGGTTTGGTTTTTGGGAACCTGATCAAAACCCCATTGGTGCCAGGACACCTGATCAACCCCTTCCTGCAGTGGATTCCTACCAGGGTGGTAGAAGAGTGGACTACCCAGATTTGGGGAACCACTATAAAATTTCTTGTGTCGTCTGGTTGCTTTCTTCTTCCTTTTATTTTCTGGCCTTGCTCTATGAATGTGCTGTGATTAGATAATTGCTCCGTCTAGGTTTATTGTATTTGCTTCCCTGCACACACACACACACACACCTAAAAATACAACAGCAGTTGTAAAAGTTTTCAAAATCACCATATACTCTATTCACCCCCCTCCCCTCTAGAGTATATCAGATCTAGCTGCACTTTCAATTGGTATCAGAGGGAGGTTGGTTAAAAATACCACATCTTCCAGGTTGGTTAAATTACCATACCTGATTGGTTGTACAGGCTAACACCTGAACCCAAAGATCCCTTAGTTAGATCTGTTTGTTTCTACTCTGTTATTAGACTTATCACATACATGGCCCAAAACAAAGATTATACAAGCATCAGACCTGCAGTGTGCAATCTTAATAAGTTTGCCATCTGGAAGGCAACAATTAGATTATATATGAACTCCATTGATGAGGATATTTTTTCTGTCATTTCAATAGGTGTTCCTCCAGCTCCTACAACTTTTGCCAGCACATCAACTAATCTGAGTGCAGTACCACCTACAGACAATACTGGAGCCTATAGGAAAGCCAAGATGGCTGATGCAAAGGCTATAAATATTCTGGCCCAAACAATGTCAGATGACATATTTCAGAAGGTGGCTGAGTGTACCTCAGCCAAGGCCATTTGAGACTCTTTCAATCAAATGGTAGCAGGCTCAGCTGATGAAAGAAAGGATAGGAGATCCAGTCTCATTTCTCTCTATGAAAATTTCAAAAAGGATGAGACAGAATCTGTGGCTAAGATGTATAATAGATTAAGTTCAATCATCAGTGAACTCAAGACTCTTGACAAGGACATCACCTTAACTGAGGTGAATGACAAGATACTGATGTGTTTCCCCAGTTCATGGGACTCCAGAATCTGGCCAATCAAAGAAGCCAGAAGCCTCAATGAGATCTCAGCAGAATCCCTGTTAGGCAAGCTGAAGTCATATGAGCAGCTTGTCAAATTAAGAGAGGCAGCAGAACAGAAGGCAACTACCCCAGTTAGGAAGGAGCACAGCTTGGCCCTCAAAGCTTCTGAAGACAATGAAACATCTACATCCAATGAGGAGTTAATGAGCCTTTTTGCCAAAAGATTCTACAAAATGGCAAGAAAGGACTTTAGAAGAAAATCATCCAGGCAGGATGATAAGCCCAAATATGACAAGACATCAACTAAGGAGGTTGTGTGTTTTGGATGCAGAAAGCCAGGCACTATATTTCAGAATGCCCAGAGAATCAGAAAAAGGACAAGGGCAGGGATAAGGATTTCAGAAGAAAACAAAGCAGCAGACCCTCCTCCAACAAGTATAAAAGGAAAGATAAAGGATTTGTTGCTGAGTCCTGGAGTGACACAGAAGAGGAAACATCCTCCTCCAGCTCCAGTGAAGAAGAGGAAGAAGCCAGATCCAAGGATGTGTGCCTAATGGCAATAGATGCCTCCAGAAGCAACTGTGGATCAGAAGAGGATTCTGAAGATGAAGGTGCCTCAGACTCAGAGGTTGATCAGGTGATTTCTAGTTTTGATTTCAATTCTGACTTATTCAAAGTAGAATTTAAAACTATGTGCATGGATCTAATAAACTCAGAAAAAGAAATAAAAACCTTGAGGACTAAACTAGAAACCTTGAATCTATCAGCACAGAAAATAGAAAACTAACTGACCAATTGACACTAGCTAATGAACAGATAATCAAGTTAAGATCTGAATTATGTGAGGCAAAACAACTTGAGCAATCTCTCAATGGGAGAAGACTCAAGCTGATGGATATCACAAGCAGAGTAAATGCCAGATTAAATGGCAGGCTGGGCTTGGGTGCTTCATCAGGTTTACCCCCCATAATAAAGAAGAATATACTTTCTACTCCCATAAAGTTTATCACTGCTAAGGGTAAAGAGAAACTAACTGAAAAACCCATGTCAGAAAACAAGTCAAATCCCCTAGACAATAGAAACAGAAAACAGAAGAAAGCTGTTAAAAACAAAGTTCAGCAGAATTCGTCGAACTTAGATCGACGAAATCCTGCAAGATCGTCGAACCCCGATCGACGAACGCTGAACGCAAACTTCAGAAATAATTATTCGTCCTACTGCGATCGACGAACTGTGTATGGTTCGTCGAGCAGAGGTCGACGAACGTGGGACGCAGAAAATGACCATGGTCATTCTCTGAGTGGAGGTCGACGATCTCATCCCCATTCGTCGAACTCTAGTCGACGAACTTATAATAATTCGTCGATCCCAGAACGACCAAATTTAAATCATTTCTCCTATAGAAATTTTAAAACAGCTAACAAGACATTTAATCCAGTAGCTGATTGGATAATCCCACCTAGGAGATATCACCCTCTAGGGTATAAGTCGCAACCTGCATTATCAGTTATTTCTAGTTTTACTTTTCAGCCAAACCAAGGACCCAAGGTAACCTGGGTCAAGAACAATTGAGCTTTATTTTTTAATGCAGGTACAGGTGAAGAGCTGTCCAAGGCTAAGTCAGACCTGGTACCTGGACAGTGGCTGCTCCAAGCACATGACTGGCAGCAAAGCAAATCTCTCCAGCTATAAGTCCAAGCTAGGACCAAAGGTGATATTTGGAGACTCAAAGAGTGGTCAGTCAGAAGGGTATGGAAGAGTAAGCATTGGAGCAGTGACCTTCAAAAAGGTGACATATGTAAGAGGACTTAAACATAACCTTATATGCATAAGTCAATTATGTGATGAAGGTTATCAGGTACATTTCAACTCTACCTCTTGTTCTATTATAAATGATAAAAACCAAACTGTTTTAATTGGACTTAGACAAGGAAACATATATTTAGTAGATTTCATTTCTGCCACAACTGATATTTGTTTACTCAATATCACTAGTAACCAAAATGAGTTATGGCACAAAAGGCTAGGACATGTAAACCTTAAGAACATATCTAGGTTATCGAAAGACAACCTTGTTAGAGGTTTACCTTCTGGTCCCTACAAGAAGGAAATCCTATGCAGGGCTTGTCAACTAGGCAAGCAAACTAAAACTAGTTTCAAATCCATCAATAAAAGTGATTCACCTAGGATATTGTATCTGCTTCATGTGGATCTCTTTGGACCCATTGCAGTACAAAGCCTAGGAGGGAAGTCTTACACCTTAGTCATTGTTGATGATTTCTCCAGATTCAGTTGGGTAGCCTTCCTGAGAGCTAAGTCAGATACATTCAAAGTTCTTACAGATTTTCTCAGGACCATACAGATTGAGTTCTCTACTCATGTTGCATTGATCAGAAGTGATCATGGCACAGAGTTTGAGTCTCTTCTTATGCATGAATTTTGTGAGAAGGAAGGTATCAGGCAGTGCTTCTCAGTTCCTAGAACTCCCCAACAAAATGGGGTTGCTGAAAGGAAAAATAGGACACTCATTGAAGCTGCAGGTACATTATTAGCAGGTGCTTACATGCCTCTATCCTTTTGGGCAGAAGCTGTAAACACAGCTAACTATGTCCTGAACAGATGTCTTATACATAAACTAAAACATAAGACCCCCTATGAATTACTTAAAGAAAAGAAACCTAAAATCACTTATTTTAAAGTTTTTGGTTGCATATGTTACATCCACACTAATAACAAAAGATACCTTAGAAAATTTGAAGCTAAGGCTGAAGAAGGGATTTTTCTAGGATATTCCCAAGTAAGCAAGGCCTATAGGGTTTTCAACAAATCATCCCTTAAAATTGAAGAATCTGTCCATGTGTCTTTTGATGAAGCTAACATGTCTTATAAGAAGAAAGACATTTCTACCAATAGTTTCTTGCAGGTTTCACCTCTGTGTGAGTATATGGATGGACTAAACCTTACCCAAGAGGTTCCAACTCATCCCACTCCACAGGCTACTGAAGATAGTGAAGAGGAAATCCAAGAGGAAGTAACTGAACTTCCATCAACAGCCAGTACCATTCCTCAAGAGGAATTATTTACAGAAGCTGTTGCTCAACCAACTCCACAAACTGATCTTGTCACACTTAGAGATCACCCCAGATCTCAAGTGATTGGAGACATTTCAGTTGGTGTATAGACAAGACATCAACTCAATCAAGACTTGATGCATGCCTGTTTTCTCTCTCAAATTGAACCTCTCACCATCCATGAAGCTGAGCAAGATCCCCACTGGATTCTTGCAATGCAAGAGGAACTAAATCAATTTGAGAGATGTAGAGTTTGGGATTTGGTTTCAAGACCCCATAACTACCCAGTTATTGGAACTAAATGGGTCTATAGGAACAAATTGGATGCACAAGGGAACATAGTAAGGAACAAGGCTAGACTGGTTGCCCAAGGCTATAGGCAAGAAGAAGGAATAGACTATGACCAAACCATTGCCCCTGTTGCAAGGTTGGAGGCCATTAGAATATTCCTAGCCTAAGCAGCATACAAAAAGTTCAAAGTATTCCAGATGGATGTTAAGAGTGCCTTTCTGAATGGTGTACTTCAAGAAGAGGTTTATGTAGAACAACCTCCAGGTTTTATCTCTCTAACTCAACCCTCTTATGTTTACAAATTGCATAAAGCTCTCTATGGTTTAAAGAAAGCTCCAAGAGCTTGGTATGAGACCCTAGCTAGCTTTCTTTTAGAGCATAAATTTATAAGAGGAATCATAGATAAAACCCTTTTCACTAGACATCATAAGGACCATATCTTATTGGTACAAATATATGTGGATGACATTATTTTTGGGTCTACTGATCCCAAATTGTGCAAGAGGTTTGCTGACCTCATGCATTCCAAATTTGAGATGAGTAGCATGAGTGAGCTTTCCTACTTCCTTGGTCTCCAAGTGAAGCAGCTCCCTGATGGTATCTTCCTCTCCCAATCTAAGTATGCTAAAGAGCTTATTAAAAAGTTTGGGATGGGTGATGCCTCAGGAATGAAAATACCTATGGCTACCAATGCTGTTGTGGATTCTGATGCAGCAGGGAAACCTGTAGATCAGAAACATTATAGGGCAATTGTTGGATCCCCATTATACTTAACAGCTAGCAGGCCTGACATAATATTTGCCACATGCCTTTGTGCTAGATTTCAAGTGAATCCTAAAGAATCTCATCTTATTTTTCTAAAAAGGATTTTGAGATATATAAAGAGTTGTCCTAGTTTAGGACTCTGGTATCCTGCAGAGTCAAAATTTGAGTTAACTGGATACTCAGATGCTGACTATGCTGGATGTAGAGTGGACAGGAAAAGTACCTCTGAAACTTGACAGTTCCTGGGTATGAGACTTGTCTCTTGGTTTTGCAAAAAGCAGACATTTGTGTCTACATCAACTGCTGAGGCAAAGTATATGGCAGCTGGCAGCTGCTGTTCACAGATGCTATGGATACAAAACCAACTCCTAGATTATGGTATCAACTTAAATAATTCAACCTTATTTTGTGATAATACAAGTGCTATTGCTATAACTCAGAATTTAGTTCATCATTCTAGGACTAAACATATTGAAATAAGACATCATTTCATTACATATAATGTGGACAAAAAGAAAATTAACTTGATCCACATTCCTACTGATCTATAGAGAGCAGATATCTTCACCAAGCCTTTGGATGAGAAAACCCATCTGTTCTTTGTAAATCAACTGGGAATGATTGATGGAGAAGAGTTAAATTAATTTCTGCCTGCATTCGACGAATTTTCCAGAGTTCGTCGAATGGAGTGCGACGAATTAGGGAAAGTTTGAGAGATTCTCGTCCAACGGAGATCGTCGAATTCTCTGTGTGGAAACAATTTTCGTCGACCGAAGATCGACGAACCTTGCTTCAGAAACCATTTCGTCGAACGGAGTTCGACGAACTGTTTTCATTTCTTCTCAATGAGTTCGACGAACTACTTACCTCTAACTAATTTTGTCGACCTCAGTTCGAAGATCTGTCTCTTTTCGTGGAACGGAGCCTGTCGATTCATATTCTGAAAATCTTATATCTAGGTTTTCTTCGACCTCCGTCCCGCGCTTTTAGTTCCTTTGCTCTTAATCGCCGTTCTCTCTGTGACTTTCTTTGCAGGTCATCAATGGCGATTCCTCTAGGAGCACTTGCGACGATGAAGTTTGATGCAGCATTCTCCATGGACTTTGACTCCTTCCAACATTCAGATCCATTTTTTCTTTATATCCTTGAATTACTTGAAGAATTGCATCTCAAGGATTTCATGACACGCAGCATCAAGCTACACTCAACCGAGATAAGAGAATGGGTGTACACTGCCACAGTTTCTGAAGACGGAAATTTGACAGGAAATATTGGAAACACTGTCGTTTCGCTGTCCCCAGCAGTACTCTCTGAAATTTTTGGACGGATCAATGGGGAAGACAACTTGGAAATGGACGCTGAGGAATATGCTGATATGTTGAAAGTCATGGGTTTCTCCGGCAACAACCCTAATAAGATTCTGTAGAAGCAACTGTCAGCCACCTATCAATTTTTTGTTAAATTTTCTCAACGTGGTCAGCAAGATAGCCCAAACAACAAATTAATATCTTCGGAACTACCCAGTTCGCACGCTGAACCTGCGGAAAACCCAAGGACTAGAGGTTGCACCCAACAAAACAATGGAAGCACAAGACGGTCTTATTATGTATTCACTTCTTTACAATCCGAGGCATACATAGCGAGACATGATTTCGCTAGTATAACAGCTGTAAACAGAAAGAATCAAAAAACAAGCCGGGCGGACAGCACTCCAGTCCGCCGAGACCGCGAGGTCGCCGAGACCGCCGAGACCGCTGAGCTCGCCCAAGCTATGCTGCAATCCGCCGAATACCACGGAGTCCGCCGAGACCGCGAGGCCGCGCGGACAGACCGTTATTCGCCTCCTGCTGAACCCGAACTGAGGAACACCCCTACCCGCCTGAAGCCGGCGGACAGGTTATTGAAGCTGGGAAAGTTGAAACAGAACTGACAAGCCGCAGAGCGACCTCCTACTGAGTCCGCAGAGACCGCACACTTCCAAGCACTGACCGAAGTCACAGCCAAACTCTTGGCTCCTTGAAGTTATCTGCGCGACCTGCACACAGCAAACCGTCAGCCTGAAACAATCCGCGCGGACTGAAAAACACAGACCGCAGCACTCGCCCAACCCAATTTACTGTTCACTCACGTTACTTAGGTTACTGTAGATGTGCCAGGGGGGTCCTATTTATAGGCAAGGTGAGGAGTGTGGTCACCGCCCAAGAGATAGCGACACCGCCCCAGTCCGCGCGAACACAAACGACCGTCCGCTCAGTCCGCGAGGACTTAGCCAGTCACCAAGGGAAACCGCCAGGAGCAAGACAACCATTTGACGAACCCTCTCCAGTCCGCCCAAGCTAAGCGGACAAGGCACCAGCCCGCAAAGCTCCAACTGCTTCAGGACAGCACCCTCTTCAATGGCAGTCCGCACCAACCCGAGGCAGTCCGCAAGGCTCACACCTCAATCCGCCACAAGTCCACGACCAAAGGCAAACAGCAACAGTCCGCCCGGTCACAGCGGACTTCGCGGATACGGCGGACACCATGAACTTGACACCAAGTGTGACCAAGTCCAAAACCATCAAGGGCCAGTGCGAGCATGGCGGACACAAAGTCCCGTCCGCCAAACACCCTAGCACAGACCGCAACCAGTCCGCGAGCTCCTCGCACTTGTCCAACACAGCAGCTACTTCCCGGACTCCAAACATCAGTCCGCCAACCGGTCTCCACAGCAAGACCTGCTGTAACACCTGAGCTCGACAAGGCCTCAGCCAAGCTCAAGGCCCAGTCCGCAACAGCCCAAACCGCGGACACACCAGTCCGCAAGGCTTCCCGCGAACTTGAACCAACCCGCCAACATCGCAAACTTGCACCCGCGACCACTGAGCAAAGCACCAGTCCGCAAGCCTCTCTATCCGCAGATACCAGGCCGCACCAAACCGCGGACACCATGCAACAACCCGCTCAGAACACAGCCGGCTTCCACCAGACTTCTCACCAGGCCGCAAACCTCAGTCCGCCCAGTCCGCCCAGTCCGCCAAAGCTGTCCGCACAGGCCGCGCGGCCTGTCCCGTCACCCACTTCCACTTCACAAATTTCAACACTCCCCCTTGAAGTGAGAAGTGGTGACCAAGCCCAGCAAGCTGCGCAAGCGTTCAAAGGGCCCCTTCGACAGCGGCTTCGTGAAGATGTCAGCAAGATTATCTTCACTCCGAACATGCCCGACCAGCAGAGACCCCTCCAACACCTTCTCCCTGATGAAGTGGTGATCAATCTCTATATGCTTGGTCCTGGCGTGACACACTGGATTGTTTACCAGTTTGAGAGCACTCTCATTGTCACCCCGGAATAAAGTAGGCCGTTGCACTTCTTCATGAACATCCTCTATGAGTCTCCTCAACCAAACGGCTTCCCGAGCAGCCAAGGCCGAAGCCTTATACTCCGCCTCCGTGGTTGAAACCGACACCGAGTCCTGCTTCTTGCTACACCACGAGATGCTAGCTGAACCGCAAGTGAACACATAACCTGAAGTAGACCTCCGATCATCCGAATCACCGCCATAGTCAGCATCCGTGTACCCGAGCAACGCAAACTCCGCATCCCTTCCATAGAGGAGTCCCATCTCAGAAGTCACCTTGACATACTTCAGAATTCCCTTCGCCGCCAACAGATGAGAACTCCTTGGTTCAGCCATATATCGACTTACTCGGCCAACAACATAAGCTATATCCGGCCTTGTAATCGTCAGATAGATCAAGCTCCCAACAAGAGCCCTGAACACCAAGGGATCATGAAGAACCCTTCCCTCATCTCGTCGAAGCTTTAGCCCAGATTCCAGTGGAGTAGAGCACTTCTTCCCTTCGCCCATGCCAAACCGCTTCACAATGCGATCAGCATACCCTTTCTAGCTAATGAGAACCCCGCACTCCTTCC
This sequence comes from Platanthera guangdongensis, assembly GCA_039583875.1. Lineage (NCBI taxonomy): Eukaryota > Viridiplantae > Streptophyta > Magnoliopsida > Asparagales > Orchidaceae > Platanthera > Platanthera guangdongensis. Next base: position 95,460,161 of record CM077154.1, on the reverse strand, counting down.
TTTCCACTTCCAGACCAAGAAAGTGATGCAACTCTCCCAAGTCTTTCATCTCGAAGCGTATAGCAAGCTCAGCCCTGAGCCTTGCTACTTCCTCCTCCGAATTCCCTGTGATGATCATGTCATCCACATACAGTAGGACCAAGACTCTTAGCTCTCCCTTCTTCTTGACAAACAAGCTTGAATCCGAGTTAGAAGCCAGGTATCCACAGAATTGCAAGTACTCTGCAATCTTCCCATACCACGCTCGAGGAGCTTGCTTCAACCCATAGAGAGCCTTCCTGAGTTTGCAGACATAGTCCGGATGCTTCTTAGAGACGAAACCAAGCGGATGATCCATGAAGATGTCCTTGTCAATCTCTTCGTAAAGAAAAGCATTCTTCACATCAAGTTGCCACAACCTCCATCCCTTGCTAGCAGCCAAGGCGATCACCACTCTTACAGACGTCATCTTCGCAACTGGACTGAATGTCTCCTCATAGTCTTCTCCATACTGCTGTGAGAATCCTCTAGCGACCAGGCGAGCCTTGAACCGATCAATGCTCCCATCAGCCTTCTTCTTCAACTTATACACCCACTTGCAAGTAACCGGAGTAACGCCATCAACCTTGGGCACAAGGTCCCAGGTTTCATTCTTCTTCAGAGCATCAATCTCTTCTTTCATGGCATCATCCCACTCCTTCACTCCAGTGGCCTCGTTGAAGTTTGCAGGCTCTCGCTCATCCAGAGGACCTGCAAAGAAGCAGGAGTCAAAGCTCACTGCATTCCCATCACAGTACCGAGCCGGTGGCTTAACCACCCTCTTCGATCTCCGAAGACACGGCTCCTTGCTCACGGCTTTCGTTGCTTCTTCAGGCTCCACTCCTACTTGGGGCAAGCATTGAGCAGTGCTCCCCCTGCTTCCTGAGCCAGAAGGCTCAGCCTCGGAGTTCGAAGCAACAGGAGCTGCTGGTGAAACAACAAGCTCCTCTTCCAAGCCTTCAGCAGCCTCCACCGGTGCTTCCTCAACCTTGCTACTTCCGGTAGGCTCCACCGAGCCACCTCCATATGACGTCAGCTCGTCAAAGACAACGTCTCTTGACACCACGAACTTCTTCGTCACAGGGTCCATGCATTTCCATCCCTTCTTCCGCTCATCATAGCCAACAAAGACAAGTTTCCTTGCCTTCACATCCAGCATTGTCCATGAAGCATCCGGGACATGCACGTAGCAAGTTGAACCGAACACCCGAAGGTGTCCAACACTCGGCTTCTCCTTCAGCAACAGCTCAATGGGAGTCTTCATGTTGATAGGGCTGAGTGGCATCCGGTTGATAACATATGCAGCACAAGACATTCCCTCCGCCCAAAAGGACCTTGGGATATCTTTCGCATGCAGCCAGCATTTGCAGGTTTCCGTCAAATGACGGATCTTCCGCTCCGCTACCCCATTTTGTTGTGGAGTGTGAGCACATGTAAGCTCCCGTTGGATCCCGTGCTTCCTGCAGAAGTTAGAAAACTCGGAGGAGACAAACTCCCCCCCGTTATCAGTTCTAAGCTTCTTAATCCGCAAGCCAAGCCGGCCTTCTACCAACTCCTTGAACTCCACGAACAAATGAAAGGCTTCCGACTTCTCCTTTAAGAAGTACACCCAAGTATACCTTGAGTAGTCATCAACCAAGACAAGCATGTATTTGCTTCCACCAAGGCTGGCAGTAACAGTCGGTCCCATCAGGTCGCCATGAATACACTCCAATGGTTTTTTGCTCCTTGTTTGAGATTTATCAAACGGAAGGCGATGTGCCTTACCGTATTGACAGCCCGCACAAACATGCCCATCACCAAAGGAGGACAACATCGGCAACCCCCTCACCAGACTTCTACTCGCCATTGCCTTTAGCTTGTCCATGCCAACATGCCCCAGCCTCTCATGCCAGATAGCCGCACTATCATTGGCTCTCATCCTATCAACATAGGCACTGGTGGAAAGAACAAACAAGTTCTTCACCCTCCTCCCAACATGAGCAACATCAGCCTTCACCGCTGATACGTTGCGAAGGAACCTCACGTCTGTTGGCCCAAACAGAACGTGATACCCAGCGTCCACCGCGTTGGTCACCGAGAAGAGGTTCTTCTTCATGCCCGGCACGTGATACACACTCCTTAACGTGAGTGGCCCCTGATCACTACCCAAAGACACGACCCCCTCCTTCTCTACTGCATAAACAGTATTATCAGCAGTGATAATAGCTTCATTACCTGAGTAAGCCTGCATGGAGGTGAACTTCGACTTGTCTCCGGTGAGGTGATGACCACACCCAGAGTCGATGATCCACTCGCTGTTGAAGTCCTCAGCAGATAAGGCCCGGACACAAGTGCCCGTCATGAAAGCTCCTCCCCATTCTGCTTCTTCACTTCGCGAGCAAGCTTCCTCCTTTCCCGCAGCATGCCCAGGCTGCAGTTTGACCTTGCAGTCCCGCTTGAAGTGCCCACGCTGATGACACCGGTAGCACTTCAGATTCTTCTTCCAGTCCTTAGGAGCATTGCTCCTCTCCGGCGGATACGAAGTTGAAGTCTCCTTTTCACCAGCGGCCTGCACCTTCTTCTTCTTCTTCCCTTCCCATCCCTTCTTCTTGCCTGAGAAGAGAGCCTCGCTGCCTTCCTGATTCAGATTCACTCCAGCCATCTGCCTTGCTAAGCTCTCCTGCGACGCAAGCAGATTCTCCAGCTCCAGCAACGACGGCTGAGTAGCCCACCCTTGAACAGATGTAACAAAGGCCACATACTCCTTCCGCAAGCCGCGGATAATGTGCCTCTTCATCTTTGCCTCAGAGATAGGCTCATCAGGATCCAGTGCCGACAGCTCAGCACACAAGCTCTTCATCTTTAAGAAGTACCTGGAGATGGAAAGGTCTCCCTGAGTTGCCCTGGCCAACTCATTCTCCAGGAACTGAAGCCGCGCCACATTCTTCCTATTGAACATCTCATCAATGGTTGTCCAAATATCAGCAGCCGACTCACATCCAATGATGTGATCAAACAGTTCCGGAGAGACAGCTCTCTTCAGAACGAACTCTGCCTTAGCATTAGTTCTTCTCCAGAGCCTCACCTGCTCAGCAGTACCGAAAGCAGCAGTAACTTCCTGTCTGTCGTCTCCACCGACAACTTCCCACAGCTCCTCGCCTAGAAGATAACTCTTCATGCACGACTTCCACTTTTTATAGTTAGTCGGCGTTAAGAGTTCAATGCCAAGACCTCTTGCTAAGCTTCCTTCCATTGCAATCACCTGTTGGTACCCTTCAGCAGCTCCGAGCAACAACACAGGTTGATCACCACTCAATCACTGAGTAACAACACTGGTTGACCTCCGCTCACGCAACTGAACGTCCGCAACCTCAGAAACCTCCCTCTGATACCATGTTAAATTTTCTCAACGTGGTCAGCAAGATAGCCCAAACACCAAATTAATATCTTCGGAACTACCCAGTTCGCACGCTGAACCTGCGGAAAACCCAAGGACTAGAGGTTGCACCCAACAAAACAATGGAAGCACAAGACGGTCTTATTATGCATTCACTTCTTTACAATCTGAGGCATACATAGCGAGACATGATTTCGCTAGTATAACAGCTGTAAACAGAAAGAATCAAAAAACAAGCCGGGCGGACAGCACTCCAGTCCGCCGAGACCGCGAGGTCGCCGAGACCGCCGAGACCGCTGAGCTCGCCCAAGCTATGCTGCAATCCGCCGAATACCACGGAGTCCGCCGAGACTGCGAGGCCGCGCGGACAGACCGTTATTCGCCTCCTGCTGAACCCGAACTGAGGAACTCCCCTACCCGCCTGAAGCCGGCGGACAGGTTATTGAAGCTGGGAAAGTTGAAACAGAACTGACAAGCCGCAGAGCGACCTCCTGCTGAGTCCGCAGAGACCGCACACTTCCACGCACTGACCGAAGTCACAGCCAAACTCCTGGCTCCTTGAAGTTATCCGCGCGACCTGCACACAGCAAACCGTCAGCCTGAAACAATCCGCGCGGACTGAAAAACACAGACCGCAGCACTCGCCCAACCCAATTTACTGTTCACTCACGTTACTTAGGTTACTGTAGATGTGCCAGGGGGGTCCTATTTATAGGCAAGGTGAGGAGTGTGGTCACCGCCCAAGAGATAGCGACACCGCCCCAGTCCGCGCGAACACAAACGACCGTCCGCTCAGTCCGCGAGGACTTAGCCAGTCACCAAGGGAAACCGCCAGGAGCAAGGCAACCATTTGACGAACCCTCTCCAGTCCGCCCAAGCTAAGCGGACAAGGCACCAGCCCGCAAAGCTCCAACTGCTTCAGGACAGCACCCTCTTCAATGGCAGTCCGCACCAACCCGAGGCAGTCCGCAAGACTCACACCTCAATCTGCCACAAGTCCACGACCAAAGGCAAACAGCAACAGTCCGCCCGGTCACAGCGGACTTCGCGGATACGGCGGACACCATGAACTTGACACCAAGTGTGACCAAGTCCAAAACCATCAAGGGCCAGTGCGAGCATGGCGGACACAAAGTCCCGTCCGCCAAACACCCTAGCACAGACCGCAACCAGTCCGCGAGCTCCTCGCACTTGTCCAACACAGCAGCTACTTCCCGGACTCCAAACATCAGTCCGCCAACCGGTCTCCACAGCAAGACCTGCTGTAACACCTGAGCTCGACAAGGCCTCAGCCAAGCTCAAGGCCCAGTCCGCAACAGCCCAAACCGCGGACACACCAGTCTGCAAGGCTTCCCGCGAACTTGAACCAACCCGCCAACAGCGCAAACTTGCACCCGCGACCACTGAGCAAAGAACCAGTCCGCAAGCCTCTCTATCCGTAGATACCAGGCCGCACCAAACCGCGGACACCATACAACAACCCGCTCAGAACACAGCCGGCTTCCACCAGACTTCTCACCAGGCCGCAAACCTCAGTCCGCCCAGTCCGCCCAGTCCGCCAAAGCTGTCCGCACAGGCCGCGCGGCCTGTCCCGTCACCCACTTCCACTTCACAAATTTCAACATTTTTGGCCGACAGGAAAATTCTGATGGGCAAGCACTCGGCACATGACTATATCACTCGCCATCAATTCCTGATTATGTGCGCAGTACTCAACAAGCGTTAGGTCGATTGGGGCATGGTTTTCTTAGACCTAATGAAGAAGAAAACAAGCAAGAAGGAAGTATGCTACGGCAGAATCCTGGGGATTTTCTTCCAGGAAAAGGCCAGTAAATGCTTGGTCTCCCCGACCACATTCATCAATGCCAGCAAGTGCCTCACCTGCGCCTTGTTTGGCCGATGGGAGAGGACAATCACCAAACCCTCAAAGGGTTCCTCCTCCTCCATCAGTGCTTCTGAGAGCACCAGGACCGTCAAGGTCACTCCCCATCTTGACACTGAAGAGGCCATTCCACCCAACAAATCTCTTCCCACTCCTCCTACACCTCAATTGACTCCACCTCAACATCAATCTCCACCGCCTGATTTTGCACATATCCCTACACCTCCAGTTTCCCCCACTGAAACACACATTCCCTCACCTCCTCAATCCCCTCTTCCCCTACACCTATCCACTATTCCATTCTATACCATACCCACTGAATCACACACTCTTCTCCCTCCATTATCCCCTCCACACATTCCTCATTCCTCCTCTGCTTCTTCCCCTCCACTATTCTTTCTCCACTTATGGATTACTCCACCTTTCCCTCCATCATCTCTCTTCTGACTCCTCTTATTAAATCACTCATCACAGAGGCCATTACACCTCTGTTGAATTCCATTGATTCTTTATCTGCCCAAATCACATCCCTCTCTGCTTCCCCCTCTTCATTCAGGGGCCTGGCTCTAGGTTCTCCTGAACCCAGGCAGGGGGAGATGCTCCATGATGAAGCTGGTGCAGCAGCTACAGTAGTTGATAATGCAGATACAGTTGATACATATACAGATACTGCAGATATAGTTTTTGACACTACAGATACAGTTGATACAGTGCTTGATAATGCAGTTACAGATACATCAATTGATTTTATTCAATTCATGGACACTAACAGTAGCTTTGATGAGTCAGTAGTTTCAATAACAACTCCTGGTGATTTCCTTATAAATCCCACAGTTAATTTATCTAAGATACTTCATATCTTTGATCCTGTATATATGAAACTTCCTTCAGTAGAGATTGCTAGGCCACATTTGGCTATTCCTTCAGTAGAAGTTGCTAAGCCATATTTGGCTATTGTTCAGTATACCTCTCCAGGTAGTCCAGCAGTTGCCAAGCAACTTTGTGACACCTTTGCTGCTCCTACTGCTGTTCCAATTCCTGTGACTATTCCAGCAATCTGCCCTGTCCCAGATTTTGTCATGGATGATTCTCCCATGCCTGATCTGGATGAGCTCATTCTGGAAGACATTGAAGAAGAGAACAAGGCAGCAGCTGCAAGCTCTGTCTCTACTACTGTTGAACCCTCACCCTCTGAACCTTCTATCCCCCCTCAAGAAAAACCTCTTATCATTCCTGATGCCACTCTGAGGAAGTTGAATGCTTTGTATGACAACCCTCAGAGTTCAGATTATGATGATGATGATGATGATGAATCAGATGAGGAGGCTGCTAAAAAGAAAAAGAAGTTGCTCTCTAAGAAAAGGAAGGCACCTCCTCCTCCTGCTCCCAAGCCTAATCCCACTGCAGACACTCCATACTATATTCTGCATAATGTTTCTCCTTACAAAGGGATGCCTGCATGGATGTGGCTATCAAAGAACCAGCAAAAAGAGAGGAAGAGGAGTAGGAGATACTCTCCTCCCCCAGTTCATAGATACAGAAAGGATCCTCCTCCTCCTCCTCCAGCAGCAGGTACCTCTGGTTCTGGCTCTCAGAGATCTGCTCCTATTCAAACTTAGTAGAGACAAACAGGGAGATCCTCTGGTGGCAGTCAGCTGTTAGAAAGTAGCGAAAAGAAGCGAAAAGGGGAGAACAAGCGGATAAGCTTTTGTATAATTGAAACTTTATTATCCAAAAAAGATAACTATTACAAAGGTATGCCCTCCCTTATATAGAATGGAGGAGAGATGAGAGAATACAAATAAGAGATGTGGGACTAAAAATTTACAAGCTAAGCGGACTGTACAAGTAAACCGCACAAGCCGCGCGGTTAGACAGAAGGACTAACCACACGGCTACAACAAGAGAAGCAGAGAGGTCGCCTGTGAAGATCGCTAGACCGCCCGGTTTACAAGCCGGCGAGTCAAACCGCCAGACCGCGCGGCCTTCAACCCGCCAAGACAGACCGCCCGGTCACCAACTTCAACACTCCCCTTCAAGCTGGAGCATATATATCAATCATGCCCAGCTTGTCGCAAACATGCAAAAACGAGGCGGAAACTGGCTTGGTGAAGATGTCAGCCAGCTCTTTATCAGACGTGACAAACGGAGTGCAAATTTGTTCTTTTAAAATCTCTTCACGAATGAAATGGCAGTCAACCTCAATGTGATTTGTTCTTTCATGGAATACCGGATTTTTGGAGATGTATATGACGGCCTTGTTATCACAAAACTGTTAAAAAGTAGAGAACAAGAAGTGAAAAGTAGAGAACAAGCGAACAAACTTTTGAATAATTGAAATTTTATTATCCAAAAAAGATATCATTTACAAAGGTATGGCCTCACTTATATAGAATGGAGGAGATAAGAAAGAGAGTATACAAACAATGTGGGACTAAACATTTACAGTACTGAGCGGCTAGAATAATGGAGACCGCATAGGCCGCGCGGTTAGACAGATGGGCTAACCGCTCGGCAACTCCAGCAGGATAGAACAAACCGCAGAGGAAGACCGACAGACCGCCCGGTCTACAAACCGCTGGATCAGACCGCTAAGCCGCTCGGTCAACAAACCGCTGGAACAGACCGCCAAGCCGCCCAGTCTAATACTTCAACACTCCCCCTCAAGCTGGAGCATAGATATCAATCATGCCCAGCTTGTCACAAATGCGGAAGAAGGAAGTAGAAACCGGATTGGTGAAGATATCTGCCAACTCCTTGTCAGAGGTGACAAAAGGAGTACAAATCTGATTCTTCAAAATCTCCTCCCGAATGAAGTGACAGTCAACCTCTATATGCTTCGTTCTCTCATGGAAGACCGGATTTCTGGATATGTGTATAGCGGCCTTGTTGTCACAGAACATAGGGAGAGGACAATCATATACCTCGCCCAAGTCAAGCATGAGAGCCCGCAACCACTTTAACTCACACGTAGTTGACGCCATACTCCGGTATTCTGCTTCGGCACTGGATCTGGAAACAACAGACTGTTTCTTGCTCTTCCAACTCACGAGATTACCTCCAACAAAGGTACAAAAACCTGACGTGGATTTACGATCGCCTTTGTCATCCGCGTAACTTGAGTCTGAGTAGGCCTCAACCCTCAGATGGCCATTTTTCTAGAAGAGTAACCCTCTGCCCGGTGCTGCTTTGATATACTCTAAAATCTTCAGGGCGGACTGAAGATGACACTCCCTGGGAGCTTGCATAAACTGACTGACCTTTCCTACAGCGTAGGCGATGTCGGGTCTAGTCACCGTGAGATAGATGAGTTTCCCTACCAAACGTCTGTACCGTGTGACATCAGATAGAGGAGGCGATTCATCCGTCCACGTTTTGTCTTCTCCAACAGCCATGGGAAGATGAGCTGGTTTGGCACCTGTCAAGCCTGCTTCTCGAAGAAGATCAAGGGCATACTTCCGTTGAGAGAGAACCAAGGAGTCAGGTTTCCGAGAGATTTCTATCCCCAAAAAGTATTTTGGGGAGCCCATATCCTTCGTGACCAAGTGCTGACGGAGGTGCTTCTTCGTCAAGTCCACCCCATCTCGGTCATCACCAGTAAGGAGAATATCATCCACATATACGGCCAAAACCACCAGTCCCGAGGCCGTTTTGCGAATGAATAAGGAGTGATCGGCCGAACTCCTTTGAAAGCCGATGGTTGCCACAATACCACTGAATTTTTCGAACCATGCCCGAGGTCTCTGCTTTAGGCCATAAATGGCCTTCTTCAAATGACAGACACGTGTCTCCCCCTGAGCAACATACCCAGGAGGTTGCTCCATATAGACGTCCTCCTGAAGATCGCCATAGAGAAATGCATTCTTCACATCAAGCTGGGAAATAGCCCAAGCCCGGTTAACAGCCACAGAAAAGAGAACCCGGATGATGCTGAGGCGAGCAACCGGAGAGAAGGTATCAAAGTAATCAACGCCATAAGTCTGAGTAAAGCCCTTGGCCACCAGCCGGGCTTTGTAGCGATCCACAGTGCCGTCAGGGCGAAACTTCACAACAAAGACCCAGCGACAGCCAACCACATCAGTGCCCACGGGAGGAGGAACCAGGGTCCAGGTACCCCGTTCAGTAAGAGTAGCCATCTCCTCATCCATGGCAGACTTCCAATGAGGGAGAGCGAGAGCCTCCTGGTAGGTACGAGGAGTAGAAGTAGCAGAGATAGCCAAGGCAAAACACCTGCGAGAAGGAGAAAGCTGATCATAAGAAACAACAGCCGTGAGCGGGTGTTGAGTACACGCCCGCACCCCTTTGCGAAGGGCAATGGGAACATCCAGATCATCGGGAGCGTCGGCGACGGGAGCGTCAGCGACCGGAGCGTCCGTGGCGGAGAAAGCTGGCCCGGGACTAGAGAGAGACGGCAGCGGAGAGGAGGGTGGAGGGGTGGGTGGGGAGACGGACTGAGAAGGAGTCGGTGGAGGAGGAGACGAAGGTGGGAAAACGTCGAGAGGTGTGGAAGGAACGGAGATATCAGAAGGAAGAGAAGGAAGAGAAGAGGAAGGAGAGAAATAGGAAGCATTTTCGAAAAAAGTCACATCTGCGGAGACAAACTGCTTGCGGAGAAGGGGGTCAAAGCAGCAATAGCCTTTTTGAGTGGTAGAGTACCCCAAAAAGACACATTTGGTGGAACGGGGGAAAGCTTGTCGCGGGTAGCGGAGGGAGCGTGAACAAAGGCCGTACAGCCAAAGACACGGAGAGGAAGAGGAAAAGGTTCCTGGTGGGGGTAGAGAAGGGAGAAGGGAGTCCGGCCGTGGAGGACCGTGGAGGGAATGCGATTGATAAGATAGCAAGCGAGGAGCACATCGTAGCCCCAGTAGGAGCGAGGGACGTGCATCTGCGCCATGAGAGTACGCGCAACATCAAGCAGGTGACGGTTTTTACGCTCCGCCACCCCATTCTGTTGGGAGGTGTAAACACAAGTCGTTTGATGAATGAGGCCGTGTTGGTGAAAGAACGCGGAGAACGCATGAGACAGATATTCCTTGACATTATCAGAACGTAAGACTTTAATAGAGATAGCAAATTGAGTCTTAATCATAAAGTAAAAAGATTGCCAAACAGAAAATAGTTCAGAGCAATCCTTTAAGAGATACACCCAGGTACATCGAGTAAAATCATCGATAAAAGTGACAAAATAGGAACTGCCCCGACCAACTGTGAGGGTAGGAGCAGGACCCCATACATCAGAATGAATAAGATCAAAAATGCAAGAGGAGCCACGGCCTTGCTTCGGCGGGAAGGAGGAGCGATGATGTTTGCCAAGCTGACACGCATCACAGTTGAGCGGAGAACTGGTGGGAGGTAAGTGGGGCAGAAGCTGACGAATAAGCCGAGGAGGAGGATGTCCAAGACGAAGATGCCACTGAAGGAGATCGGTGGAGGAGGAGTAGGCAGAAAGAGCGGAAACATCGTCGAGGAAGTAGAGGCCGCCGCTCTCAGTCCCAGTAGCAATCGTCCGCTGGGTCCTCGGGTCCTGAAAAGAACAAGTAGTGGGAGTGAATAAAACGGAGCACTGAAGTTGTCGGCATAAAGTAGTAACAGATAACAAATTGCACGGGAACTTCGGGACATAGAGGGTATCCTCCAAGCAAAGCGATGGAGTGAGTTGAACCATGCCCGTGCCATGAACCGGAGACGGGGAACCATCCGCCACACGAACAGGGGGTAAGCGGTCATGGGTCTCAAGACGGGAGAAGCAATGAGGGTTGCCCGTCATATGATTGGTGGCACCGGAGTCAATCAGCCATTTACCTTGGGTAACGACGTGGGCACTACCTGACGTCGTGGCCACAGAGGCAGACGGCCTAGAAGAGGCGGAGGCCGAAGGAGCATCACCGGAAGGGCGAAGATGAGGATGTTTCTGCCAGCAGCGGTCAACAGTATGACCAGTACGATTACAGTGAGAGCAGAAGAACCGGGAGGAACCCCGTCCGCCAGAGGAGCTTCGGCCACTCGGGCCCCCCCGCTGAGCTTGGTGAGCAGAGGAGTCCTGGGAAGGGGGGGAGGCCAACAGAGGCCGCTGGAGGAGCGAAGTAACGGCGGCAATGCGAGCCGCAGTGGCATCCAAAGTAGGAGATTCCGCCTCACCCAAGATCTGCTGGCGGATCATATCATAAGAGTCGGGAAGACGAAGAAGGTAACAAACAACCAGGAGTTCCTGGAAGTGTTTGTGCTGGTCGGCCAAGTCCGCGGAGAAGGGGCGATTCTGGAGGATTTCAGCCCCAAGGGCCTGAACCTGCTGATAAGCCGCAACTGGGGACATGGAAGGGCGGGCGAAGAGGTCCGCATAGAGAGTATAAATGCGGGACGTCTGGCCCCCCTTAGAATAGAGAGCAGCGAGGTGAAGCCATGCGGCCTTGACCGTCTCATCATGGCGAATGACGGGAAGGCACTCATCAGAAAGGCTGTTGGCTAGCCAGGTGCGAACAAGAGCATCACTCGCATCCCAGTCATCAAACTCAGGAGAGGTGCGAGGAGGAGGGTCATCGGTGAGGTGATGACGCTTGCGTTGAGAACGAAGGAGAAAGGTGAAAGAGACGCTCCAATCGGGATAGTTGGAGCCCACAAGCTTGGAAAGGGTGCCAAGGTTGCCCGAAGGAGGAGGAGGAGAAGGAGCTGCAGGAGTAGTTGTGAGACCGGAGGTAGTCATAGAACCCGGAAGCAGAAGAAGCCGCATGAACAGGAGCGGTTAGAAAACAGAGGAAGCCGCGCGAACAGTAGCGGCTAGAAAGAGGCACTGCGGGGAAGAGATCGCGCGGACTGAAAAGGCCGAGCGAACAGAAGAGAGGAGAAGAGCAGGTGACCGCGACCAAGATGCGGGTAAGAAAGAGACAACCCGCACGGTCAGGCAGATCACAGCAGCGGCTAGAAGGTGGTCAAAGGCTCGGCGGGGAAGAAGTCGCACGAACCGAGAAGCCCGAGCGAACAGAAAAGAGGAGAAGAGCTGGCGACCGCGACCAAGATGCGGGTGAGAAAGGAACAACCCGCACGGTCAGGCAGATCACAGCAGCAAACCGCGAGTAAAGAGACAATACACACGCGGACAGGGACAGACCGCAACGACAAAGAAGTCGGAGAGGCAAGAAAGAACAAGGAGCGCGGCGACAACGAAACAGGTCGCTGCGACAACAAGGAGAAGGAGAAGAGAACCAAGAAGGAGCAAGCCGCGCGAACAGGTTGGCGGACAAAACCAAGCCGCGCGGATAGAAACAGGCCGCGCGGATAGAAGAGAGGGCAAGCCGCGAATCAAGTCGCAGAGCGCGGAAAAGAAGTCGTGAATAACAGAGGGCGCACAGAATCAAGAGGAAATGACCGTGTCCTCTGATACCATGTTAAAAAGTAGAGAACAAGAAGCGAAAAGTAGAGAACAAGCGAACAAACTTTTGAATAATTGAAATTTTATTATCCAAAAAAGATATCATTTACAAAGGTATGACCTCCCTTATATAGAATGGAGGAGATAAGAAAGAGAGTATACAAATAATGTGGGACTAAACATTTACAGTACTGAGCGGCTAGAATAATGGAGACCGCATAGGCCGCGCGGTTAGACAGATGGGCTAACCGCTCGGCAACTCCAGCAGGATAGAACAAACCGCAGAGGAAGACCGACAGACCGCCCGGTCTACAAACCGCTGGATCAGACCGCTAAGCCGCTCGGTCAACAAACCGCTGGAACAGACCGCCAAGCCGCCCGGTCTAACACTTCAACAAGAACATAGGTAGAGGATGGTTGTACACCTCTCCTAAATCTAGCATGAGAGCCCGCAACCATTTCCACTCACAAGTGGTTGACGCCATACTGCGATACTCAGCTTCTGCACTGGACCTGGAGACAACAGACTGCTTCTTGCTCTTCCAGCTCACCAGATTGCCCCCAACAAAGGTGCAAAAACCTGAGGTTGACTTGCGATCCCCTTTGTCATCAAAATAACTTGCATCTGAGTAGGCTTCAATCCTCAGATGACCATTCTTCTGAAAAAGTAATCCTTTCCTAGGTGCTGCTTTGACATACTCCAAGATCCGCAAGGCGGACTGTAGATGACACTCCCTAGGCGCTTGCATGAATTGACTCACCTTGCCCACAGCATAGGAAATGTCGGGTCTGGTCACTGTGAGATATATGAGCTTACCAACCAGATGCCTGTACCGCGAACTATCTGAAAGAGGAGGCGAATCATCTGTCCAGGTTTTGTCCTCCCCAGTAGCCATGGGGCATCGGGCAGGTTTTGCTCCAGTTAATCCTGCCTCTTTTAAAAGATCAAGGGCATACTTACGCTGAGAGAGAACTAAGGAGTCGGGCTTCCGAGAGAGTTCGATCCCCAGAAAGTACTTTGGAGAGCCCATATCTTTAGTGATCAGATGTTGGCGAAGATGTCGCTTTGTCAGGGCTACCCCTTCCTGGTCATCACCAGTGAGAAGAATATCATCGACGTACACAATAAGAACAACCAGCCTAGAAGGAGTTTTGCGAATAAAGAGAGAGTGATCAGCAGAGCTTCGCACAAAACCAACAGCCGCCACAATGCCGCTGAACTTGTCAAACCAAGCTCGAGGACTCTGCTTGAGGCCATAAATTGCCTTCTGCAGCCGGCATACTCGTGTCTCCCCCTGAGCAACATACCCAGGAGGTTGCTCCATGTAAACGGCCTCATGAAGATCACCATAAAGGAAGGCATTCTTGACGTCCAGCTGAGAAATCGGCCAATCCAGATTGACGGCCACAGAGAGAAGAACCCGGATAGTGCTGAGACGAGCCACAGGGGAGAAGGTGTCAAAGTAATCAACCCCATAGGTCTGAGTAAAGCCCTTAGCAACAAGGCGAGCCTTATACCGATCCACAGTGCCGTCTGGGCTAAATTTGACCACAAAGACCCAGCGACAGCCAACAACATCAGTACCGAAGGGAGGAGGAACGAGAGTCCAGGTACCCCGCTCAGTGAGGGTCGCCATTTCCTCATCCATGGCCATCTTCCAGTGAGGAATAGCAAGGGCCTCCTGATAGGAGCGGGGTGTGGCAGTGGCAGAGATAGCCAGTGCAAATGCCCTGCGAGAAGGGGTAAGACGATCGTAGGAAACAACAGCAGCAAGGGGGTGTAGGGTACACGTCCGCACCCCTTTGCGAAGAGCTATAGGAAGATCCAGGTCAGCCGGGCCCGCGGCATCCGGAGCATCCGTGGTAGAGAAAGCTGGCCCGGGAGAAGAGAGCGACGACAACGAAGATGAGGGAGAGGGTGGTGGAGAAGGGAGAGAGAGAGGTGGAGGAAGAGGAGGGGGTGGAGACGGTGTAGTAGGAGGTGAGGGAACGCAGGGAACGGCAGGAGAATCAGAAGCGGGGAGAAGAGGAGAGGAGTTATCTGAGAAGTAGGAGGTATTCTCGAAGAAGGTGCCGTCAGCAGAGACGAACTGCTTATGAAGGACGGGATCAAAGCAACAGTAGCCTTTCTGAGTGGTGGAGTATCCCAGAAAGACACATTTGGTGCAGCGAGGGGAGAGCTTATCACGGGTGGCAGAAGGGGTATGCACAAAGGCAGTGCATCCAAAGATTTGGAGAGGAAGAGGAAACGGCTCCTTGCCCGGATACAAAATGGAGAACGGGGTTTGGCCGTGGAGAACCGTGGAGGGAATACGATTGATGAGGTAGCAGGCAAGGAGAATAGCATAGCCCCAATAGGAGCGAGGAACATGCATCTGGGTCATCAAGGTGCGAGCGACATCGAGGAGGTGACGGTTTTTGCGTTCGGCCACACCATTTTGTTGTGAAGTATAGACACAACTAGTTTGATGAAGAATCCCATTTTGCTTGCAGAATGTAAAGAAGTCACGACTGAGATAATTCTTGGGCATTATCAAAGAGAAAAACTTGGATAGAAACACCAAACTGAGTTTTGATCATGAGATAGAAGGATGTCCAGACAGAGAATAATTCGGAGCGATCTTTTAATAGATACACCCACGTACAGCGCGAGAAATCATCAATGAACGTGACAAAATAGGAACTACCCCGACCAATGGTAAGTGTAGGAGAAGGACCCCAGATATCGGAGTGGATAAGATCAAACGGACGGGTAGAGCTACGAACGTGCTTTGGAGGGAAGGAGGAGCGGTGATGCTTGCCAAGCTGACAGGCCTCACAGTTGAGCGGAGGACTTTGAGGAGGAAGGTGGGGCAGAAGTTGACGAAGAAGACGGGGAGGAGCATGACCAAGGCGGAGATGCCATTGGAGAAGATCTGTGGAGGTGGAGGAGAAGGTGGAAAAAGCAGAAATGTTGTCCAGGAAGTATAAGCCGCCACTCTCAGTCCCAGTAGCAATCGTCCGTTGGGAGTCCGGATCTTGAAAAGAGCAAGAAGTAGAAGTAAATGTGACGGAACACTGTAATTGCTTGCAAAGAGAGGTAACAGATAATAAGTTGTACGGGAACTGGGGCACATATAGAGTATCCGCCAAGTGAAGAGACGGAGTGACATGAACTATGCCTGTTCCATGGACGGGTGATGAAGAGCCGTCAGCGAGAATAACCGGGGGCAAGCGAGCATGTTTTTCTAGGAGAGAGAAACACGGGAGATGGCCGGTCATATGATTCCTAGCACCAGTGTCGATCAGCTATTTGCCCTGAGTAGCAACGTGTGCACGACCAGAAGACGTGACAACCGAGGCGAACGGCTTGGAGGAGGATATGAAAGCCATGAAGGGAGGAAGAAGAAACTGCAGCGGTCTTGGTGTCAGCACACCAGCGGCAAGAAGGGCCACGACCAAGGTGCAGAGCACAAGCCGCGCGACTGAATCAGGAGGTCACGGCGACTAACAAGCACGAGCGGCTAAAGGAAGAAAGGCAGAGAGGCCGCTCAAACAAGGGAGAAACCGCGCGAACAGAGAGAAAGGCGCGGGGAGAGGAAAGGAGAGCAACCCGCGTGAAACCGTAGCGGGTTAAAGGGAAGAAGCCGCGCGAACACGAGCGACTAGGAAGAAGAACAAGGCATAGCGGGGAAGAGGTCGCGCGGACTGAAAAGGCTGAGCGAACAGAAGAGAGGAGAAGAGCAGGTGACCGCGACCAAGATGCAGGTGAGATAGGAACAACCCGCACGGTCAGGCAGATCACAGCAGCAAACCGCGAGTATAGAGATAAGCGGAAAAGGGGAAAGCAGAAGCGGACAGGGAGAAGAAGTCCGCAGCGGGTAGAGACAAGGCCGCAACGACGAGGAAGTCGGAGAGGCAAGAAAGAACAAGGAGCGCGGCGACAAGGAAACAGGTCGCTGCGACGAATAGCAGTAGGAGAAGAGAACCAAGAAGAAGCAAGCCGCGCGAACAGGGCAGCAGACAGAAACAAGCCGCGTGGATAGAAACAAGCCGCGCGGACAGAAGAGAAGGCAAGCCGCGAATCAAGTCGCAGAACGCGGAAAACAAGCCGCGAACAACAGAGCGCACAGAATCAGGAGGAAATGACCGTGTCCTCTGATACCATGTTAGAAAGTAGCGAAAAGAAGCGAAAAGGGGAGAACAAGCGGATAAGCTTTTGAATAATTGAAACTTTATTATCCAAAAAAGATAACTATTACAAAGGTATGCCCTCCCTTATATAGAATGGAGGAGAGATGAGAGAATACAAATAAGAGATGTGGGACTAAAAATTTACAAGCTAAGCGGACTGTACAAGTAAACCGCACAAGCCGCGCGGTTAGACAGAAGGACTAACCGCACGGCTACAACAAGAGAAGCAGAGAGGTCGCCTGTGAAGATCGCTAGACCGCCCGGTTTACAAGCCGGCGAGTCAAACCGCCAGACCGCGCGGCCTTCAACCCGCCAAGACAGACCGCCCGGTCACCAACTTCAACATCAGCTAAGGCCACCATCTTCAGGCAAACAACACCCTCAACAACAGCAGTAGCAACACCAGGAATCTAAGGAACATGAAGCTGAAAGGCCCTATTCTCCTCCTGAAGATCCAGAAACAGCCAACACAGCTAGAATGGCAAGGTTCCAAGAAATCATTGGCTTATCTCTAATCAACAAAGCTAAAGTTGAAGACAAGGACACAACTGGCTTAACTACTATGTCTCAGTACAGGAGAGATGAGCTAAAGAGATTTGGAAAAGCAAACAAGCTACTCAATGTTGATGAGTACATGCATCTTCACCAAGAAGCAGTTGTCCCCAGAGCCACTTCACTGAACATCATAGGGGCAGCTGACATGACTATGACCAAGGCTCAAGCTTCAGATCCCAATAGGGAAATCATTTTCAAGAAGCCAGGAGACAAAGCACCAGAAGACAAGCCAAAACAGAGGAAGACAGAGAAGTAATTTTTGTGGTTATTTCATTTCTGCTTCTATTTCAGACTGTTTCTTGCATTAAAACAAAGCATGTATGTTTATATATATTTGATGCATGTGTTGTAAATTCTCTGCCAGATATACTTCTTAATTTTTCTTTGTTTTTCTGTTTGTTCTTTGCTTGGAGTTTCTGTTAGTGACCTCACCCAAATAGGGGGAGATTGTTGGATCCCTAGTTGATTTGGGCTAGGTTCACTGACTTAGGATGTGACCCATCATGTATAGTCTGGGTCAAGTTTTTGTCTTAGAGTCTAGGACAGTCCTTTATCTCAACTTCAGATGGACCAGCCTTCCTCAAGACCATCAGGAACTCCAGATCTATCAGCTTTTCAGACCAAGTGAAAAGAGTTCGACGTTCGTCGAACTCAGCTCAACGAAGGAAGTTCTGCGCTCGACGATCGTGAGACAATTCGCAGTGCTGAGCTTGACGAACTGCGTTCTTTGCTCGACGAACACCGAGATTTTACCTCAAGCTTATCAGGACTACTTTAGAATTTATCTAAGTCCAGCTTCATGCTTCGGTCGACGAATTATATTCTGAGCTCGACAAACTTGGACCTCAAGTTCACAGCTTCTTAGGTCAACGAATGCTGATCTCTAATCGACAATTTTTGTACTCAGAGAATCTGTGTCGACACTTAGGGTTTGAGTCGACACCAGACGATTTGTGTCGACACCGGGATTTCAGTCGACACCAGCTTATGTCGACACCAGAGGATTTGTATCAACACCAAGATCAATCTATCGACACCACCTTTTGTCGATACAACATTTCAGCAGATGCAGAGTATTTGGTCCAAGTCCAGAACCTTTCTCAGCTCAACGAATTTTATTCTCAGCTCGACGAATTTGGTTCTCTGCTCAACAAATAATGTTTGTCTGATATTGAAGGTTGTCTGATCAACGAATGAAGACTGTCAGCTCGACGAACTCAGCACATCTCGACGAACTCAGCTCAGCTCGACGAAATCAGCTCAGCTCGACGAACTCAGGCTCAGCTCGACGAACTCAGGCTCAGCTCAACGAATTATGTTCTTCGGTCGACGATTCCAGACTAGGTCTTCTTCCGTTCTCGTCTCATTCTATGACGCTGATTCCTGGACAATTAATGGAAATTCTTCACAGAATACTACCGTTAGAATGCGCAGTTAATCCTGGATTATTACATGACATTTTCCCATGGAAATAGTTGGGGAAATAATTAATTACTGCTTCCTTTCCAGGGCGTCTGCCATTACTGTTCGATATTCAAAAAATCGAAGGTGTTCTTATGAGACATAGAGATATACAGAAGCAACATAGTAATACACAGATACACAACAACAAGAAAAAGATAGGCAGTGATTCAGACAACACAAGAAAAAGAATTCATTCTTGGCCCAGAGAGAAACTGATCAAGAAGAAGAAGAAGAACACTACATCAATATCAAGAGTCTTCTTCATCTGCTTTTACTCAGGATAACTTCAAAAACAATACATTCATATAAATTACAAGAAGTTCCTGAAGACCTTCTCTGGACCTAGAATTCTAAGTCTTTGAAGACCTATCACCCTGAAGCAGTGCTCCAGCATTCTTCCTGACTCATTCTACATCTCAGGGGGAGCAAAGCTGCTAAACAACAATCCACAAGTCTTCTCATTTGACTTGAGAAAGAGAAGACCTCATCACCCTCTCACTCCACCTCTGTACAGGGTTTTAATTCCCTTCAAAATTAGTCTGGTTGCAAGTCTCCCACCAAAAGACTTGAGGGTTTGGTTTTTGGGAACCTGATCAAAACCCCATTGGTGCCAGGACACCTGATCAACCCCTTCTTGCAGTGGATTCCTACCATGGTGGTAGAAGAGTGGACTACCCAGATTTGGGGAACCACTATAAAATTTCTTGTGTCGTCTGGTTGCTTTCTTTTTCCTTTTGTTTTTTTGGCCTTGCTCTGTGAATGTGGTGTGATTAGATAATTGCTGCATCTAGGTTTATTGTATTTGCTTCCCTGCATACACACACACACTGTAACGCCCCGAAACTCAAAGGAGCAAAAGGGGAATAATTTGGGCCAGTTTGAGTTCTGGCTGCAGGCACACGGCCTGGGACACGGGCGTGTCCCAGGGCGTGTCAAGCCTGTGTCGACACTAAGGCGTGAAGTCGACACTTTGGTCTCGACATTGTGTCGAGACTGGGCACACGGCCTGCGACACGGGCGTGCCGCAGGGCGTGTCGACCCGTGTCGACACTTAGCCGTGAAGTCGACACAGTGCTTTGAAGTTGTGTCGAGACACGGCACACGGCCTGCGACACGGGCGTGTCGCAGGGCGTGTCAACCCGTGTCGACACTCGTCCCGCGAAGTCGACACTTTGGTGTCGACAGTGTGTCGAGACCTGGCACACGGCCTGCGACACGGGCGTGTCGCAGGGCGTGTCGACCCGTGTCGACACTTAGCCGCGAAGTGCCGAGACCTTGTACACGGCCTGGAGCCCAGGCGTGTCAAGGTGACACGGGCAAGGACACGGGCGTGTCCGAACCCGTGTCAGCGCTCGGGTTGGAAACGGGAGAAAATCATGGGGGTACACGGCCAGATACACGGCCGTGTCAGTTGGAACACGGGCGTGTCAGATCGAACACGGGCGTGTTCGATGCCCGTGTGAGGTTCCAGGTGATTTGATTTTGACGGCGAATGAGGCACACGGCCCTGGACACGGGCGTGTGCCAGGCCGTGTTCGGCCCAGATTGGGCATTTCAGTCCCGAATCGAAGCCGTTCATTTCTTTGACTGAGGATCCAATGGCTGGGGGTTGTTCCTGAAGGGATATACCCGGGTTTTGACTTAGAAAACCCTCACTTTTTCCACTTGTTATCTCTCCAAACCCTTGGAGAAAGAAAAGCTAAGGCAAGAAGAAGAGGAGCTAGATCCGCCATTGGAGGAGCTTCGGAGCTCCGAATCGCAAGCCGACTCCGGATCCACGGAGGCAACGCAAGTGCGGTGATTTCCATCTGATTACTTTTCGATGGCGCCAAAGAGGACCGCAAGGGTAACGATCCTCATCTTGAGCATGAGTCGCTCTTTTCTTTGCATAGGAAGCCCGCTCTCGCGAGTTTGCGGAGAGTTGGAGGCGTTCCTTCGGGTAGATATGTGAAGTCCCCGTTGTTTAGCGTCCGTATGCGAGAACGGACATAGGCATTTTGGTTGAAGCCTACCCGGACATGTAGTTCGGATCGGTGATGTTGCATTGCATAAGGCCGGAGAAGACTCCGTGCTATTTGGTGTTTTCGGGTTTTCTACACGGTAGATTGCAGCAGGGAGCCTTGGGGACTAACCCAAAGGTGCACCCGGAAAACTGGGCGGACACGAGGTCTCGCCAACTTGGTGGCCTGAGAGCCAACTTGAACATAACGGGGTTATGTGACTTGTGTTAGAATGGGACTCGGTGAAAGTTTGACCCGCGCATATGGCTTAAATTGCCGTTGCGATGTGAGCACGAGTTAGATGGAGCCGTACCCGCTCTATGTCGTTCGGGTTAGAGAGACCTAAAGTACATGGCACTCGCCGTTGGCATAGATGTGAGTCTTCGGTGGTCGATGGCTTAAATTGACGTGACCAATACCATGAAGACGAATTGCTCATAGGAATGGCCGTCCAAGTGGCGGTGGTGAGTCCGGAATGTTAATGGCTTAAATTGACGTAGCATCGACCGGTTCACCGAGAATGTGCCCTGAGTGCACGGGACGTGTGGCCGTACGAGCCAACGTCTGTGATGAAATGGCTATGATTATATGCATTGCTCGCTTGTGCTAATGAAATGCAGGGAAGGAGCATCGCCGCCCCGGGTTGGGGGCGGGATCGTTATAATTTGGTCAGCATTGCTGACCGTTGCTTTGTTTGCCACCGTGCGGTGGTTTGTTTGCTTGCAGGTGCAGCTGGACCAAGTGGTCAATAGCGGGCTAAAGCCCTTTTTGCAAAGCTGGCCCTCGAAGGCCCAAGTGGAAATGTTTTATGTTTTCTTCATGTATGGCCGGCCTGCGAGCCGAGGTTTGGAAATCATGTAAAAGACAAGTGAAACATTTTGTAAGGCCTTAAGGCCGAATATTTGGGTATTTTTGTATACATTCCTATTGTCTTGTTAGTGGACATTCATGCTTGTGCTGGGTTCTTGTTTTGCAACTTATAAACTGCTTCCGCTAGAATGCTCTGTGTAGGACGTTGAGATTGGTTGGATGGTTTCCATAAGTAACCACCCGGTCTGTCTGTGGTATATGGCGTCGGGCCCCGGCCGGACCTACTGCTATATGCTATGCGACGGATAGGGGGTGTTACAATTTGGTATCAGACTACTGGTTTTGGTCGGGCTTAAAGTGAATTCGTGGGCGAATTCTTTTTTTAAGGGGTGGTGAGCACATTGTGTGCGTCATCGTAATAACAGTAAAAAGAACCCATGAATGTCCACTTAGGAATGAAAATACTCGTGTTTGAGGAACCTGCGTGTTCCTATAATTGCTGTTTGCAATGTTATTTGGTCGCTTAACGGTGTTTTGTACCACTATAGGTGACCAGAAGTGGTGTTGGGCCGTCAGAACGCCGAGGTTCTGAGGCAAGTAGTGCACCAGAAGTTGCTCCCGCAACACCTTTGTCGGCTGAAAATATAAGATTGGTGGCTGAAGCGGTGTTAGCCGTGATAAATGCGCAGCCTGGGAGGCAAGCGCAGCAGCCAGCTCCTGTGATGGAGCATGTAACACCCCCACCTGTCACATGACATATAACGGTGGGTCCGGCCGGGGCCCCACGCCATATCTCACAGACAAAGCGAAGGAATCACGTGTGGAAATCAAACTCTACTCGTATCCTTAACTCAATCCATTCTAGCGCAGCATCTTTTATGTTAGCATGAATTCAAACAAGAATGTCCACCCATATATAAATACCACATTTATATAAAAACACCAGGAATGTATACAACTCACACACCCTGGCCTTATGGCCTTACAAATTCCTCTTTCACAACAACAATTTCGTACATCGGCACGCAGGCCGGCCACACATGAAATCCAAACAACACTCTCCGCTTCAAGGGCCTCATCAAGCTGCCATTTCACTTATGCTATTCCAGCCGCAACACCTGTAATTCCATCATCCAAAGCAACACAGAAAACAAAGTAACGGTCAGCATTGCTGACCCATTATAACGACCCTACCCCCTACCCGGGGTAGTGGTTCCTTCCCTGTATACATTGCTTCTTTTTTTTATCAAGCATCAGCAAACATCACCAAATCATATCACAAGTAGATCATTCTCTTTATGCCACGTAACTAACAAACACATCACATCACAAACGCTGGAGTCCACCAACGCTCCGTGCACGCAGGGCACCTTCTTGGCGTACCGGAATCCACCGTCGTACACCGCTGTCTCTCGAGGTGTTAACTTGTTGGTTGACCGGCCCTAGTCCACCAGCTCGCAGGCTAGCGACATCCCGCCCAAGCCACTCAGAGGTCCATCCTCACAGCATCCAAACAACCAGAGCAGGTCGACCCACACCACGTGGTGTAGCACGCCGGGTTTATCCAAGCTCCCCTGGCAATGTCTACCCATCGACCCCCCTCCTAATCCAATCGACCCACACACTGTGGTGTAGCAAGCCGGGTTTATCTAAGCTCCCCAGGCGTTGCCACCAATCGATCCTTCCCTTAACTGGATCAACCCACCCTAGTGGTGTAACAGGCCGGGTTTATCACAAGCTCCCCAGGCATGTTACCAATTGATCATCTCATAACCAGGAGCTTCACCAAAGCCTCCTTCCAATCAGCACATCCATACATTCATCACAGCAGAAACCCATTTTTCACATCATCAAAGCCACGGAGTCTTCTCCGGTTTACCCATGAACATCACCAATCCAGACTACCGGTCTAGATGGGCTTCACACAGCATGCCTACGCCGTACTTCATCATTCCGGCTCTAGATGCAGACGCAACAAAGGAATCTCTTCCGCGATCCACCTCTTGGTGGAGGATTCCAAGCACATGTATAGAGAAAGGACTTCGATGTCCAAGAAGGAGATCGTTACCCTTGACGATCGCTTCGGCGCCATGAAGTAGCCGGATGGAAATCACCGCCTCGGCTCTGGCTTCACGAATCCGCTCTCGGATCTTCGATCCGCACTCCGCAGCTCCTACAGCAGCTGGAAGACTCCTCCCTTTCCCTCTTGCCTTAGCCTTTCTTCTCTCTCCCTTGGAATGGAAATGAAGAAGAAGAAGAAGAGAATAAGAGGATTTATCCTCCAAATCTCGGCCTTCTAGCCACCTGGACAAAGCCCAGCCACTGGATCCAGGAAGAGGGAAACAAACGGCTCAGATCTGGCCAGAAAACCCAAAACACGGCCTGACACGCCCTGTGACACGCCCGTGTCACAGGCCGTGTCCCCCTAAGCGGCAGACAACCGACTCAATCCAACCAGTACACGCCCGTGTGACACGCCCGTGTCACGGCCGTGTACCCGACACGCCCTCAGACACGCCCGTGTCTGAGGCCGTGTACCTCAACAGAAATAATACCAAATCAACCCGAGACGTCACACGGCCTGGCACACGGCTTGGCACACGCCCGTGTTCATGGCCGTGTGCACCCGGATACACCCGTGTCCTTCTAACACGGCCTAACCCGAGACGTCGAGCTAAATTCGACGCCCACTGACACGCCCTGTGACACGCCCATGTCACAGGCCGTGTCCTCACGGGAAACCCGATACTCGACGATCGTCGAGAATACTCGCCGAACAAACGATACGGCATCCGACACGGCCGTGTCCTGGGCCGTGTGCCCCACTCTCGACGATATCCCGCGAAAATCGTCGACACCAAGGCCCGATCGTCGACACAACCCGACACGCCCTGCGACACGCCCGTGTCGCAGGCCGTGTCACCGGACACGCCCTGGGACACGCCCGTGTCCCAGGCCGTGTCACCCAGGCCTGAACCCGATTTTGCTCAAAATGATCCTCTTGACTTCAGGGTGTTACAGAGCAAGTACCTCTTCAAGAGGCCGAGCCGAGGAGGATGGAGCAAGTGGTTGTAGAACCAATAGTGCCAAGGAGGGCGACTGAGAGGCAGTTGAAGCATGTAATGAGCTTTAACCCTCCGTTATTCTCGGGGTTGGGAACCCCATCTCAGGCTGAAGACTGGCTCTCCAGGGTGAAGAGAGTCATGACAGCGACGGAAACGGAGGAGTGGCAGATGACCACCATCGCTACGTTCCTGCTGGACGGTGAAGCGAGGATGTGGTGGGAAGGTTTGGAGCTGCATCATTTGAGAGGTAGACAACTGATAGACGTTCCGATGGAAGAGTTCTCGGAATTGTTCATAGCAAGATACCTCCCTTCTACTCAGAGGATTTCAATGGAGAATGAGTTCCTGAAGTTGGTGCAGGGTGAGAGAAGCGTGGATGAATATCTCCACGAGTTTACGCGGTTGAGTCGTTATGCGAGCTCTACCATCATGGATGAGGAGCGCAAGACTAATCGTTTTTATGAAGGCTTGAGGGATGAGCTGAGACTATTACTGTCGGGGCCGATGACGCAGGGTTTCTTAACCTTGGTCAATACTGCCCGGTCCTTGGAGAAGGACATGAAGAACGTGCAGGCGAAGAAAGGCTTGGTTGATAGAAAATCTGAGTTTAAAGTGCCAAATACTTCCAAGTCTGGCTATCGGAAGTCTTTCAAGAAGCCTAGGACCTCGGGTCCAGCTCCTTCTGGCGCTTCTGGGGCGACTACGGGTCGGACCCCGGGTGCGTGTTTTACATGTGGAAAGACAGGGCATTTCGCCCGTGATTGTTGGAGCGGACGTCCTAAGTCCGAGAGGAGGCCGGGAGCCACTTATGAAGAGAAGGGAAAGGCGGTGGAGTCGACCGCATCCCACTATGCTCCGGCCCAACCAAGGGTCTACAATCTTGGCCAACAGGAGGCCATTAAACAAGCTGATGTGGTGACAGGTACGGTTTAATTTATAGCAAGTCAATTCCTTTATATGCTTGTTATGTATATGTTACCTTACCACTGCTTGTTAGGATTTGTGTTGATTTGTGAAAACCCGGCACGAGCACTCTTTGATACGGGAGCTTCACACTCCTTCTTGTCCGAAGGATTTATATCACGCATCGGAGTCCCTTCTTCGATGGCGAAGGATAAGTTGGATGTGTTGTTGCCCAATGGGTGTTCGATGCGAGCGGTTAGGATCTGCGAGGTTAAGACTCGTATTGGAGAGCAGGAGTTTGACCTGCGGGCGTCCTTACTTCCGTTGGTGGAGTTCGACGTCATATTTGGCATGGACTGGCTCTCGGAGCAGCAGGCCCATATAGATTGCGGTAGCAAGGAAGTAAAGCTGGGAGCAAGTCGTGAGACGACGTTTACGGGCTTAAAGGGGTCGAGCAAGACGTTGATGTCTGCTCTTCAGGTGGTGAAGGCGGTTCGTGCTGGAGCAGAACTGTTCTTTACACTAGTGGAGGTTGCAAAGCCGAAGCCCGCGATGGATTGTATTTCAGTGGTATCGGAATACCCTGATGTGTTCCCCGCAGATCTTCCTGGAGCCCCGCCTCAGCGGGAGATCGATTTTACGATCGAGCTAGTGCCAGGTGCAAAGCCTGTGTCACGATCTCCGTATCGGCTAGCGCCTAAGGAAATGGCAGAGCTGAAAGTACAATTACAAGAGTTGTTGGAGCAAGGGTATGTGCGCCCGAGTTCTTCGCCTTGGAGCGCACCGGTCCTCTTTGTTAAGAAGAAGGACGGAAGCTTGAGGTTGTGTATTGACTATCGGGAGCTAAATAAGCTGACTGAGAAGAACAAGTACCCGATCCCCCGGATTGATGATCTCTTCGATCAGTTAGTCGGGTCGACGGTGTACTCGAAGTTGGATCTCAAGGCTGGGTACTATCAGCTGCGGATAAGGGAGAGTGATATCCCGAAGACAGCGTTTAGTACGAGGTACGGGCATTATGAGTTTACGGTCATGCCGTTTGGGCTGACTAATGCGCCGTCAGTATTTATGGATTTGATGAACAGGACGTTCAGGGAGTACCTAGACCATTTCGTGATCGTCTTCATCGACGATATTTTGGTGTACTCGCAAAGTGAGGAAGATCACTTTAAGCATCTCCATTTGGTGTTGGAGACACTCAGGAGAAACCAGTTGTATGCCAAGTTCTCGAAGTGCGAGTTTTGGCTATCCTCAGTGGCGTTCCTCGGGCATATAGTGAGTGGAGAGGGTATTGCGGTGGATCCGGCGAAGATTGTTGCGATACGGGAGTGGCCTGAGCTTGCTACGGTAGCAGAAGTCCGGAGCTTTTTGGGGCTTGCCGGTTATTATAGGCGCTTCGTAGAGAACTTCTCGCGGATAGCGCTACCTCTCACTACTTTGACGAGGAAGGAGCATAAGTTCGTTTGGACGCCGGAGTGCGCGCGAGCTTTTGAGGAATTGAAGTGTCGGTTGACCACGGCGCCTGTGCTGAGTTCGCCGGTTGGGACCGAAGGCTATGAGATATATAGCGATGCTTCAGGCAGCGGTTTGGGTTGTGTGCTACTGCAGCACGGAAGCGTGATAGCTTATGGCTCGAGACAGCTAAAAGTGCACGAGAGGAATTATCCGGTCCACGACTTGGAGTTGGCAGCCGTGATTTTTGCCTTGAAGCTGTGGAGGCATTATTTGTACGGTGTGAAGATTGACATCTACACCGATCACAAGAGCCTAAAGTATCTAATAGATCAGAAAGATTTGAATATGCGGCAGCGTAGGTGGATGGAGTTCCTGGGGGACTATACTTATAAGATCCACTACGTGCCTGGCAAAGGGAATGCGGTTGCGGATGCATTGAGTCGCCGAGCCCCAGCTCAAGCGAATTGGCTATCAGTGCATGATGAGCGGTTGGTGCAGGAGCTGGAGGCGTTGGAGATTGTTTGTGTGGATAGACAATCTACGGCTGAAGCAGTGCTGAATTGGACTGAAGTCCAATATGACCTGGCTGATCGGATTCGGCAGGCTTTGGATATGGATGCTCATATGAAGCAGTTCATGATAGAGGCTCTGGATGGGTCAAATTCCCAATTCGTTGTGGAGGACGGATTGCTTTGGAGAGACGGTCGTTTGTGCGTCCCAAGTGTGGGCAATTTACGGGTGGAGTTGTTGTACGAGGCGCACCATACCAAGTACTCGATTCACCCGGGGAGCACGAAGATGTACCGCGATATCAAGAAGCTATTTTGGTGGCCGGGTTTGAAAAAGGATGTGGCGCTATATGTAGCGAAGTGCCAAACCTGCGCCTTGGTAAAGGCGGAGTGCCAAAAGCCGGGAGGATTCCTTAAGTCCTTGCCTATTCCGGAGTGGAAATTCGACGACATCTCTATGGACTTTGTGCATGGTTTGCCAAGGTCGCAAAAGGGGAACGACGCCATTTGGGTGGTGGTCGATCGATTAACGAAGGTGTCGCATTTTATTCCGCATAGGAAGGATGATCCGGTGGAGAAGCTGGCGAAGCTTTATGTGGATAACATAGTGCGGCTTCATGGTGTGCCCCGCAGCATCGTGAGTGACCGAGATGGGCGGTTCACGTCCAATGATTGGAGGCTGGTGCAGCAAATGTTGGGAACCAAGCTGAAGTTTAGCACAGCCTTCCATCCGCAAACGGATGGGCAGACCGAGAGGGTCAATAGAACGATGGAAGACATGCTTCGCATGTGTGTCTTGGACTTTGGAAAGCAATGGGAGGACCACCTTTATTTGGTGGAGTTCGCATACAACAACAGCTACCAAGCAAGTATTCAGATGGCGCCTTTCGAGGCCCTATATGGTAGAAGATGTCGCACGCCGTTGTCTTGGTTAGAAACGGGCGAGTCGAAGTTGTATAAGCGGTCGGAAGTGGATGATGCTACTTAGTTGGTGAGAACCATTCGGGAGAGGTTGCTTATCGCTCAGGACCGACAAGCAAAGTACTATAATGCCAAGCACAGGAACGTGGAGTTCGCTGTGGGCGATTATGTATACTTGAAGATCAAGCCGTTCAAGGGTGTCTCGCGGGTGCGGCGATTGAAAAAGCTAAGCCCGAGGTACCTTGGACCGTTCGAGGTTCTGGAGCGAGTAGGAGAAGCGGCCTATAGGTTGAAGCTTTCAGTGGAGCTAAGTGGTTTACACGATGTATTCCATATTTCGGTGCTTCGGAAGGCGGTGCAAGAGCCTACGCAAGTGATCGCGGCCAATCAAGTGCCGGTGGATAGTGGGCTAACGACAAAAGTCAAGCCCGTGCGGATTGAGGACTCGGAGGTCAAGCGGCTACGCAATAAAGAGATCAGGATGGTCAAAGTCCGGTGGGACAATTGCGGTCGTGAGGAGCTCTCTTGGGAGCGAGAGCAGACGATGCTTGACGAATATCCGGAGTTGTTCCGCTCAGGTACAAATTTTAGTTTTGGTACATGTTTTTCCCTTTATGTAATTTCGTGGGCGAAATTCTTTTAAGAGGGGTAGAGTTGTAACGCCCGAAACTCAAAGGAGCAAAAGGAGAATAATTTGGGCCAGTTTGAGTTCTGGCTGCAGGCACACGGCCTGGGACACGGGCGTGTCCCAGGGCGTGTCAAGCCTGTGTCGACACTAAGGCGTGAAGTCGACACTTTGGTCTCGACATTGTGTCGAGACTGGGCACACGGCCTGCGACACGGGCGTGTCGCAGGGCGTGTCGACCCGTGTCGACACTTAGCCGTGAAGTCAACACAGTGCTTTGAAGTTGTGTCGAGACACGGCACACGGCCTGCGACACGGGCGTGTCGCAGGGCGTGTCAACCCGTGTCGACACTCGTCCCGCGAAGTCGACACTTTGGTGTCGACAGTGTGTCGAGACCTGGCACACGGCCTGCGACACGGGCGTGTCGCAGGGCGTGTCGACCCGTGTCGACACTTAGCCGCGAAGTGCCGAGACCTTGTACACGGCCTGGAGCCCAGGCGTGTCAAGGTGACACGGGCAAGGACACGGGCGTGTCCGAACCCGTGTCAGCGCTCGGGTTGGAAACGGGAGAAAATCATGGGGGTACACGGCCAGATACACGGTCGTGTCAGTTGGAACACGGGCGTGTCAGATCGAACACGGGCGTGTTCGATGCCCGTGTGAGGTTCCAGGTGATTTGATTTTGACGGCGAATGAGGCACACGGCCCTGGACACGGGCGTGTGCCAGGCCGTGTTCGGCCCAGATTGGGCATTTCAGTCCCGAATCGAAGCCGTTCATTTCTTTGACTGAGGATCCAATGGCTGGGGGTTGTTCCTGAAGGGATATACCCGGGTTTTGACTTAGAAAACCCTCACTTTTTCCACTTGTTATCTCTCCAAACCCTTGGAGAAAGAAAAGCTAAGGCAAGAAGAAGAGGAGCTAGATCCGCCATTGGAGGAGCTTCGGAGCTCCGAATCGCAAGCCGACTCCGGATCCACGGAGGCAACGCAAGTGCGGTGATTTCCATCCGATTACTTTTCGATGGCGCCAAAGAGGACCGCAAGGGTAACGATCCTCATCTTGAGCATGAGTCGCTCTTTTCTTTGCATAGGAAGCCCGCTCTCGCGAGTTTGCGGAGAGTTGGAGGCGTTCCTTCGGGTAGATATGTGAAGTCCCCGTTGTTTAGCGTCCGTATGCGAGAACGGACATAGGCATTTTGGTTGAAGCCTACCCGGACATGTAGTTCGGATCGGTGATGTTGCATTGCATAAGGCCGGAGAAGACTCCGTGCTATTTGGTGTTTTCGGGTTTTCTACACGGTAGATTGCAGCAGGGAGCCTTGGGGACTAACCCAAAGGTGCACCCGGAAAACTGGGCGGACACGAGGTCTCGCCAACTTGGTGGCCTGAGAGCCAACTTGAACATAACGGGGTTATGTGACTTGTGTTAGAATGGGACTCGGTGAAAGTTTGACCCGCGCATATGGCTTAAATTGCCGTTGCGATGTGAGCACGAGTTAGATGGAGCCGTACCCGCTCTATGTCGTTCGGGTTAGAGAGACCTAAAGTACATGGCACTCGCCGTTGGCATAGATGTGAGTCTTCGGTGGTCGATGGCTTAAATTGACGTGACCAATACCATGAAGACGAATTGCTCATAGGAATGGCCGTCCAAGTGGCGGTGGTGAGTCCGGAATGTTAATGGCTTAAATTGACGTAGCATCGACCGGTTCACCGAGAATGTGCCCTGAGTGCACGGGACGTGTGGCCGTACGAGCCAACGTCTGTGATGAAATGGCTATGATTATATGCATTGCTCGCTTGTGCTAATGAAATGCAGGGAAGGAGCATCGCCGCCCCGGGTTGGGGGCGGGATCGTTATAATTTGGTCAGCATTGCTGACCGTTGCTTTGTTTGCCACCATGCGGTGGTTTGTTTGCTTGCAGGTGCAGCTGGACCAAGTGGTCAATAGCGGGCTAAAGCCCTTTTTGCAAAGCTGGCCCTCGAAGGCCCAAGTGGAAATGTTTTATGTTTTCTTCATGTATGGCCGGCCTGCGAGCCGAGGTTTGGAAATCATGTAAAAGACAAGTGAAACATTTTGTAAGGCCTTAAGGCCGAATATTTTGGTATTTTTGTATACATTCCTATTGTCTTGTTAGTGGACATTCATGCTTGTGCTGGGTTCTTGTTTTGCAACTTATAAACTGCTTCCGCTAGAATGCTCTGTGTAGGACGTTGAGATTGGTTGGATGGTTTCCATAAGTAACCACCCAGTCTGTCTGTGGTATATGGCGTCGGGCCCCGGCCGGACCTACTGCTATATGCTATGCGACGGATAGGGGGTGTTACACACACACCTAAAAATACAACAGCAGTTGTAAAAGTTTTCAAAATCACCATATACTCTATTCACCCCCCCCCCCTCTAGAGTATATCAGATCTAGCTGCACTTTCACACGCATTCTTATGCGATGATATGCTATGTATGCAGTGCTATGTATTCTAAAAAGGCATTAATGCATGTATGAGTGGCATACATATGAAATGTTATGCATCCCATACTACATAACATTGCATGCAACGAGAAAAGAAAACGTCTTAATGGGCACCCATGTGATGATGGTTATGCATCCCATACTACATAACCGTCACATGTTGCCTCCTATGATGGATCCATATACAAACACATATTATGAATTCCATACTACATAATATGCCCCGTATACTTCTTATCATGCTATGAGTGTAGTGACTATGCTTCGGTTAAGATGTACTGATGACACATCGGTGTGTGTATGCAAATGAATGAAGAAAGGCAAAACTAAACGAGATTGGCTGGTTCGACTAACTTGTCAAACTAACCTCCCTCTGATACCAACTGTCACAAGCCGTATTTTTCTGCGCCATTAAAGTAATATCAGAGTAAGGTAAAAATGCGTGTCATGATGCCACATCAGTAGGGGATAACTGTTGACGCTCAGGCAAAACTCCTACTTGACTAAGAAGATAGGTCTTTAACTTATTTAGAGACAAAATCAGTTTATGTATAGTAGTTAGCTGTATCCCTCGGCTTAGTGGCTCATCTAGTGCATGCAAAAAGGTACTTAAACGCTGAGGAAAATACTTCTTTTATAAGGTTAGACATCCTACATAAGTTTAGAGGTTCCCAGAGGACACCTCATGATATGCAAGTTCTAAGTTTATAATAGCAATAAAAGTATATTTTTACTGTCATTAAAAGTAGTTATTTAACATTTTAAAAACATGCAATGCATGAGGTAATAATAGCAGTTTTAATACTTGAAAATACCTACCATGCAGTCATAACATAAAACATGCAGGAGAGCAAGTAATCCAAATACACAGAAAGAAACTAAGCAGCTAGCAAGCATCCAAAATCAACAATCCTGTGGGCGTTAACAAACTGATACGAACCCACATAAAAACAAAGTAAAACTGCCGATCACCTCATGTATAGTAGTCATAGCCAACACTGCTGCTCAAAACTCCAACCCAGCACCGCAATCAGCTACAGCTCTAAACCTGAGGAATTCCAAAGACAGAAAACCACAGCAAGAATGCACAAGTGATGGCAGAAAGTAAGCCAAAAGTAAACAAAGTCAAAGGGTACCAACCCAAGACCCATGGAAAGATACATAAATAAAGTACAGCAGTAAGGTACCAAGTCAAAAAAAGAACACTTCGATGAAGCATCACGTACAACAAAAGTACCCCAAATGCAAAAGGCCATAAGGGGAAAAGATCATGAATGAATTATCAGGAAGAAGGCAAGACTCTATTAGCCACCTATGGTCAACTCCACCAAAAAAACCAAATGGGCAGAGTGGTTGATAAGTTGTAAATATACATATTTTTATGTACATTAATCAAGTAATTTTAGTTTTGTTTTGTCATTTATAGTTATTTTTCTTTAATAAATTGTTCCTTTTTTAAAAAATTGTTCTAACTTACTTTATTTTGTTTTCTTGAAATTTTCAGGAAAATTGTCAGAAAATGCATAGTACACGCCCGTGTACTTTGGGTCACGCCCGTGACCTAGGCGTGATACTTCAATTCCCGTGAAATTAGAAACTTTTAAAGAAAAATGGTGGCACGCCCTAAGACATGTCTGTATCAAATGACACGCCCCGTGACCTGAGCCTGCGTCAATCCAACTCGACGAAATCGCAGTCGACGTTCGTCGACCCCACCCGACACGCCCATGTCAAGATGCGACATGGGCGTGTACTTCTCCACATGGCCTAACAAGACAGCACCGACGACTTTTCGACGCGACCTGCGCCTGGTTCCACCTTCCCGACTCGCCCTCCGACACGCCCGTGTCGGCAGAGACACGGGCGTGACCTCCACGTGGACCGCCCCGAATTCAAACTTGCAGTAAAACCGCCGATCACCTCATGTATAGTAGTAACACGCCCCCAGTACACCCCCGTGACCTAGGGCGTGACTGCCACATGGACCGCCCCAAGTCAAATTTGCAGTCAAATCGCCGATCACCTCATATATAGTAGTGACACGCCCCCAGGACACGCCCGTGACCGAGGGCGTGTACTTCAAAAAGTTTTGCCTATAAATTACAACCTTTTGTTTGAGCTGTTGTTCCCCTTTTTTGGAGCGATATTGCTTAGGGGCTGGCTGTTAGATGCATTCCAAGGCTTTGTAAAGAGATTTTCTCCCCCTCTCCTTTATGTTTGTTTGTTTTAGCTTTGTAATGAATTTTTCATCTTTATAAAATTAGTAGCTTTTCCTCGTTACGTTGTTATGGATTTCATCTTTGTGGCCACTCTCTAACCAATCTTATTTTTACTTTATTTTAACTTTGTTTTTCGTCTTTTAGAATGGGTGTGTGTGTGTATGAGATTAGTTTTCATATTTTTATACTTAGTTATTTTTACTTAGTTTTGTTTGATTTAAGATTTTATCTCTTTTTAGTCATTCCTATAAAACTGTAAAAACATTTTCAAAGTGGTTTTCATTCTCTCCAACTTAGATTTTCTTGTTTAGGTCGTAAAACTTTTTGTTCTTTTTACTTTATTTTCACTTTTTACGCACTTTTACGGAGTTATAGGAATGAATATATAGTCGTTTTAATTTTTCAAGCACTTTGATTTTCGTTTCAAACTTTTTCTCGTTTAATTTTTCTGTCTTCATTTTATTCATTTCTACCACATTCCAGCGGTAGAAATGTATTCGTTTTACTTTTTCGAGCACTTTCATTTTCCGTTTATTTGCAAAACTTTTTGCTCCTTTAATTTTTATTTTGTCTTTTTATGCGTTTCTACTGCATTTTAGTGGTAGAAATGCAGTTGTTTTAATTTTTAGACACTTTGTTTTTCTTAATTTTTCGCTTGTGTGCGTGCGTGTATGAGTTAGTTTTTATAGCTTTCTTTCCTTTATGTAGAGTGCGTGAGTGAGTTTTTATTTCCTGTAGAGTGTGTGAGTGTGTTTTCAATTATGTCGTGTGTGTGTTTTACTTTTTGTAGAGTTTGTGCATTTATTTTCTCCTACTCGTTTGAGTAGGACAACCTTTAATTTCCCGCCTACTCGTTTGAGTAGGACTTGTACGTGTGTGTTTTAATTTCTGTAGTGTGCGTGCGTTTTAATTTTTGTAGTGTGTGTGTGTATTTCATTTCATGTCGAGTGTATGCGTGTGTTTTACTTTCAGTAGAGTGTGTGGGGGGGTGAATTTATTTCCCCCTATTCGTTTGAGTAGAACTCGCTTTCATTTTCCGCCCACTCGTTTGAGTGGGACTTACAATTTTCTGCTTTCTTAACAACTTTCCTTCACTGCTTTCCTTTTCAGCTTTCATTTTTGCTTTATTTTCTCGCTTTCTATCACAAGCCATCCCCATTCCGATGAGTGGCTAACCGCTCTTAGCTCTCAGTATCGAAGAACATTGGGCAAGATAAAATAGTTTTAAATAATTAAAGGTCGTGTTTTTCTAATTACTTAAATTACTTAAGGTTTGTCTCGGGTTTACGAAGCGTAGAACCACATAATAGATGTGTGGTCTCTATTTCCGTAGTCCATACGCTAGCAAGCTGAGAAGCCGTGCGTATGGACCGATCGCCCCTTGGTAAATGGAGTTTCGCACTAACCCTCGAGAGAGGAGGCGCGCAAACTCTACCAGATTGGGTTCCCCACCCAATAACGGGGTTCTTAGCATAATGCAGGCACTAAGAGGAATCCTTTATCAGACGAGAGCCTGGTTGAATAGTCTTAATGTTCAGGTGAGCGATAGTCCTAGAGATAGGTGAGCTCATTTTTGTTGAACCTCCACGGCCAACTCTCCGCGTTAATTAATTTGAAACTTAGGATCACTTTTTATTAAAAGTTTATTTTAGTTCGAATTTTATTCGAAGCGGTTGCGCTAAGCTTTTCAGCGGCTCCACCTTTTAATGCTTTCATTTTCTGTTTATTTATATATAAATATTAACAAGACAAGTTAATTATCAGTAAAATAATAGTCCCCTTCAGGGAAGAGTAGAAATAATCAACCCGACCCCGAGAATAATACGACCTCGATATTCCACATCGGAATAACCTGTACTACACATGATATGTGCACTTGCCTCATTTCGTTAAAACTCGGTCTAAACTATTTTATATCCAAATAATAAATCCCCCCCCCCCCCCGTTTTCTAAATAAAACAAAATCCTCTTTTTC
Source organism: Platanthera guangdongensis (assembly GCA_039583875.1). NCBI lineage: Eukaryota > Viridiplantae > Streptophyta > Magnoliopsida > Asparagales > Orchidaceae > Platanthera > Platanthera guangdongensis. The sequence goes on along the minus strand of CM077154.1, from coordinate 95,424,366 downwards.
CAAATAAAACCGCTTGGGGTGCCGCGTGCTCGAAATAATTTTTGGAGTTTTAACCATCAAGTTTTTGGCGCCGTTGCCGGGGACTTTTTGAGTCGTTATTTTGAACTCTGGAGATCTATTAATTTTACCTATTTTTATATATAAATAAAAAAAATACCCAACAAAATAATAATAATAATAATAATAATCAAACTACTTAAAAAAACAAAAACTTAAAAAAAAATAAAATTTTTATATTCGTCTTACCTCTACTAAACACAAAAAAAATGAAATAGCGTTGTTTCCAAAAAAACTATAAAACTACAAAATTGAAAAAAAAACTATAAAACCGCAAAAAAAATCTAAAAACTAAAAAACTCTAAAAAAATCAAAAAAATAACTAAAAGCAAAATAATCTAAAAAACTTAAAAAAAAACTAAAAACCCACAAAAAATCAAAAAACCCAAAACACAAAAAAATCTATAACAAAAAATATATATTTTTCATTATTAAAAATGTATATATTTTGTTTAACTTATTTTATTTTAACTTATTTTGGTTCACTTCGCCGCACTTTACACTTTTGTGGGCGCTAGGGGATCCCATTTCTGTACACGCTCATAAGCTAAGACGTTAGCTTCGAGTCACCCACACACTTGCCCCCTACCACCCGCATAGTTTTGGTCGAATTTTTCTTTTTCGCTTTTCTGTTATCTTTTTGCTTCTTTTTTTAAATAATGCAGGATTTCAACTCAGGCCTCCCCAACGTCATCTTAGGGAAGCTTGTACCCTCCCTTTTTATTTTTGTACATATTTTATTTTGTCTATTATCATTCCGCATACTTATATTAAAACATTGGGGACAATGTTGGGTTTAAGTATAAGGGTGTTTTTTATTTTTCTATTTCTGTAATTTTATATTCTGCACTAATAAAAAACTAATAAAAAATAAAAAAAAAAATTCAAAAATTAAAACTTCAAAAAACAATAGTTTTGCTTGTGTTTTATAATCAAAAAACTCAAAAAAAATTAATAAAACACAAAAATTTCAAAAAATATATAAAACAAATATCCAAAAATGTTTTTATTACTTTGTAAATATTTTTGTAAAAATAACCTCTCTCTTTTCCCCCTCTCTTTCTCCTCCCTTTCTAAAAAAATAAAAACTTATAAACAAAAAATTTCAAAAAAAAATTGTTGTTTTTACTTTGTACATTTTTTGAAAAAAATCTCTCTTCCCCTATCTTCTTTGTAAATAACACTTCTTTCTCTCCCCTTTCTTATACATAACCTGTTAAAAACTTTAAAAAAAAAAAAACTTTATTTTAGAAAATCCAAAAGTCCAAAAAAAGAGAATAACTCCAAAAATTCAAAAAAAATAGAATAATAAAATAAATAATAAAAAATAAAAAAAAGAGATAAAACACCTTTAAAAATTCACAAAAAATAGATAATAATAAAAAAATACAAAAAATGATAAAAACTCTAAAAAATCCAAAAAATATTTTGTTAATTATATAACAAATAAATGGAATATCTCATTCTTAACCCTTTTCGCTCTCCAAAAATTTAGTTGCGAGTTAATTTATAAGCGAATTTTATTAATTCTTTGTTTACTATTCGTTTATTAATTAGAGATCGATAGATTTAGATAACTGAGGTTAAGTTTTAACGAATTTCTTATGCTTTACTTTTTTTTTGATAAGGTACTTGTTTTCAATACCACTTCTAACTTATCTAAATAGTTGCAAAGTAATTTTGTTAGAAAATAACAACCTCAAATTTCAAATTATGTTTACTCCAAGTTTTTTTTTGAAATATAGGAACGTTTATTTTATAAAGGTCGCTCTAAAAGTTTTTTTATTAAACTTATTTTATTTTTGAAAACCAACCTATCACTTTTTTCATGTCATACTTGGCATGATTTCGATTCATAAAAGAACATATGTCAATGGGAATAAGATTTTGTTCCGTAAACATAGACATCCAATATTTAAAAAGATTATATGATACGGAGTAAGATGATAAAATTCATTATTCATATACATATACATTGGATTATTATGAAGTTGTTAAAAAAATATTATGTTATGGAAAATAAGAATTCGTTTTAATAAACATCCATATTCGAACCAAAAAAAAAATTTCATTAGAGGTTTGAGCGAAAAAATATACCCTCGCCTCTGAACTAAAGCCTTCTTCATATACTACGACATCCCCCACTCCGTCAATTTCAAATAATTCTAGATTTAATTTTAAAATCTTTTTGAGAGCCTAATTTATAAATTTCATTATTTCCTATAATTCTTACAAGCAAATTACAATGATGTTCTTTCCTTTGGGTCTTGGAACAAGCTTCCATACATTGCAGCGCTTGAACTGGTTTAGCTCTTATTCCATTACCATTATCCACGATGCATATGAGTTTGCTTCCTCAAACTTCTTCGGTTCAACCTATGAGAGAAAACTCAAATATAAATTCTCATTAGTTGTACCTCTTCAAGTTCTGACACCGTCCCGGGGATCTCCTATGATCTGGTCCATGGGGTGATCCTTCAGATGTCTGAGCTCTAAAGTTCTTACATCTGAATTATCTTCAATCACTGGAGTGATTTCCTCATCTTGGATGACTTCTTAATCTTGATCATCAGCCTCTCCAATAGGGGTTGGAGTCGTGATCTTGATGAACTTTTCGCCTTTGTCTTCGGACGGTTCATCCAAGCTAGTTTCTTTCAGCTTTGCACCTGCATCTTCAATGAGCACACTAGAGGAGTTGCCTTGCAGCAAACTCGTCTGGTCAAATACAACGTGTATCGATTCTTCTACCACCAGGGTTTTTCTATTAAATATTCTGTATGCCTTACTATGGCTACTATAACCTACGAAAATACCTTCAAAACTATTTTCGCTGAACTTGGTGGAATGATACTTACCATTGTTAAGTACGAAGCATTTACAGCCAAAGATTCTAAAGTATGAGACTGTTGGTTTCCTGCCTTTCAGAAGTTCGTAAGATGTCTTATCGTGGTTTTTGTTTATGAGTGCTCAATTTTGTACGTGGCATGCAGTGTTGACAGCTTCAGCCCAGAAGTACTCCGGAAGTGAAGCATCACTCAACATAGTCCTGCAGGCCTCTGTGAGTGTTCTGTTCCTTCTCTTAGCCACTCCATTCTGTTGTGGAGTGCGAGGAGAGGAGAACTCATGAAAGATACCTGAGCTTTCACAGAATTCTGTCGTGGCCCCAGATTTGAACTCTGTTCCGTTGTCACTTCTGATTTTGACTATGGAGCAGTTGTATTCATTCTGGACTTTCCTAACAAAATTAGTAAAGATGTCGAAGGTATCTGACTTGTGTTTCAGAAAGAACACCCACGCAAAGCGCGAGTAATCATCAACAATTACCAACGTATAATCCTTACCTCCTAAACTTCTAATTTGCAGTAGACCAAACAAGTCCATGTGCAATAGATGGAGACATCTGTTAGAGTCTTTGACAATAACGCTTTTAAAGGTAGCCCTTGTTTGCTTGCCTTTTACGCATGCATGTCAAGGTCTATCTTTGACGCACTTGACATTTGGGGAATCACGTACCAAGTTCATTGAAAATAATTTATTAATAGTTTTGAAATTAATATGTGTTAGTCTCTTGTGTCATTGGTCACCAAGAGACGCACTATCTTTTGCTAAAAGACACACTGGTGTAGAGGAATCTATATAAATGAAATTTAAACAGAAAATATTCCTGCTTCGAGTGCCGGATAGAATCGTTTCCATTTGTCAATGGATTTTATCAAGCACTTATCAGCACGGAATTCAACTATGTATCCTTTAACGCAGAGTTGGCTTATGCTAATGAGATTGTGTTCCAATCCTTCGACATAAGCCACATCCGAGAAGGATACATTGCCGTTAGTAATCATACCATAGCCTCTAGTAATTCCACGGTCTGAACCTCCAAAGATGACCTTTGGTCCGTTCACAACTGGAGTAAAGTTCTGAATGAGGCTTCTACTCCCGGTCATATGCCGAGAGCATCCGCTGTCCAAATACCACATAGGAGTTTTGTTGGCCTTTGGACATACCTGCAATCATAATCAGTTTGCCTTAGGAACCCAAACACGTTTGGGTCCTTGGTCTCGGGTTAGAGAACTCCCCCTGTGAGTGTTAGCATTATGAGTGGTCTTTCTCATGTTGCAAACATGAGGGGTTGCAGCGTTTCTGGAATTGAACCAGCAATCTATGGCGAAGTGACCAACCTTGCCACATCACAAACAGTCAAATCTATTGTACCTTTGCCTCATGATCTCCTGCTTGACATTTTGGAACTGTGGTCTAGCAGGCGCAGCATTCTTGGAGGAAGATGCCTCATGATGATGTCAATCACATGACTTCTTCTCCTTTATGGGATTTTCTATAACAGGCTTTGTCTTTGGTGCCTTCTTGAAGTTATGCCCATGATTGAAAGGGCCATAGCTCTGAAGAATAACTTCTTCATAAGGTGCCTTAAAGACACTTTCGCCAAAGTTTCGGGGTCGAGTCCATCCTTGATAGCGGGACTTTGGCTCTACATAGGTAGGCCTAGCAAAGTGCCCGTAGGATGAGTCAAAATCAAACTCATTTGACGGAAAGATGACTTTCTTGAATGTAGTTTGATCTTGAGGGGCTTTCCCCTTCTCTTTGGTTAAGGCCTTTTTGGCGGCCTTATTCTTCCTTTGATTCTTGTTTATCCTAGAGGATTTTGATAATACGTTTGCAGTCAATTTTATTAGGATATTTTCGGGGTTTTAAAGCCAATCATGTCTTGTAAAGTACTTGTTTTGATTCCCCTTTGTATATATTTTTGTCGCTAATGCATTTTTTCTGCTTTTTGCAGGTTTTCACGGCTTTCAGCCGAAGTTTGCTGTGACACGCCCCAAGGTCACGCCCTACCAGGGCGTGTACCTAGGGCGTGTACCCAGAGGAATGAAGCAATTGGTCCGAAACTGCATTCCATGGAAACTTAGTGTACACGCCCTCGGTCACGCCCGTGACACACCCAACACGGGCGTGTACTATAGGCGTGTCCCCAGGTTCCGAGGAATCGCCGCAGCGCGCTCGTTTTTCCCGCTCCACCGTCGCACCGAAAGTGTCACGCCCCAGGGTCACGCCTGACCCGGGCATGACATATGGGCGTGTACTTCAGCAATTCTGCCCGTCACCTCGAGCATTCAATTTCAGCTCCCAAAGTCACGCCGCAAAGAACACGCCCCAGGGTCACGCCCTACCAGGGCGTGACCGGTGGGCGTGTACCGCAACAACCCCGTCAGAATTCAATTCCTGCCCGAAAAAGTCGCGCCGAATGTGTCACGCCCCAGGGTCACGCCCGACCAGGGCGTGACAGGGGGGCGTGACCCGACCCGAAAAATTCTATAAATAGAGCCCAACTCCAGGGGTTTTAGGACAACTTTCGCTTTGAGAGGGGAGGTTCTGTCCTTTGTTTTTCTTAACTTTTAAGCATGTATTTTCATTTCTAGTTCGTAGCTCTAGCTTTATGCTTTTCCTGTATTAGCTCATAGCTTCTTTCTGTAGTATGATGCTAATGATAGTGTAGTTTCCTTTTCATGTTCTTGTAATCTCTGGTTTTCAAGCTGTAAGATCACTGTTTCTCTTAATAAAAAGTGTTGTTTTCTTTTTCGTTCCTGCTCTGTTTTCAGTATTTTTCTTCTACTCATCTCCCTCTTCCACCTCACCATGATTAACTAATCCTCCATATACTCGATCTAATTGATCCGAGGTTCGAGTGATTAGGTTATGATGCTTTGAATCTTACCTTTTCTTTTTAGAGTTTAGCTTTGAATTACTCTTGATTTATCACGGGTTGGAGGTATATTATCGATATATACTCTCCACCTTTGCTTTCATTCTGGGCTAGCCGAGAGGCCGAAAGTTTGAAATGAGCACTCAAGAGTAAAGGGAGTTGTTCGCACCCCTCGAGAGAGGTAGACGTTCAAATCTCCCGGATTGGAGTAAAATCCATTAGAGGGGTTCACCGCGTAAAGCGAGTTTTAGGCCTCCGATTTAGGCGAAAGTCGGTCGGACCTTCCTAAACTCAGTTAGGCACGGCCTTCGAGAGAAGCGTGTCAATATTCATGGAACCTCCACGGTCAAGGACCTTTACCCTAATTAGCTTAGGTTTATTTATCGTATTTTTCTAACCACTCTTGCCGAGGTGATTTCTGATCGAGTGCATTTTCCCTTCATCATTACTAAGCTTAAGTTAATCGCTCTTTTAGCTCTCTTTATCTTTTCATACAAGTAGTTCTCTTCTTTTAGTACATTTAGCCAAACTTTATTTTGCCGTCGATAAAATAATAGATTTCGTGTGAGTAAGCTTACTCAACTGTTCCCGGATTTCAATACGACACTTGTGTCCCCTAGCTGCATTTCGATAGGTATACTTGCCTTGATGAATTGTTAGTTTGGTATTTTTCTCTTTGCAGATATCTCAGAGACAATCAAGTTTTTGGCGCCGTTGCCGGGGAAGCAACGCTTGTTGATAAATTGAAAATGCGAATATATTAATTTTATCACTTCTCTTTCTCAGCCTCCTTCTTATATTTTTTCCGCCTACTCACTTGAGTTAAATGGCTGGATTTTGTTAAGTGTGTGTATTTTTAATTTTTCCGCCTACTCACTTGAGTTAATTGGCTGGATTTATTTCAAGTAAGTGTGCGTATTTTATTTTTCCGCCTACTCACTTGAGTTCATTGGGAGGCTTTATTTCAGTAGAGTGTGTTTACTTTCTGTAGAGTGGGTGTGTTTTAATTTTCTGTCGAGTGCATGAGTATAGCTTTTAATTTCCGCCTACTCGCACAGAGATAAGTGGCTGGATTTTAATTACCGCATTCGTAATAGAAACCCACATCACAAAATTTTCTACACCACCTAACTCTCTCGAAAAGGGCAAAGTGGCTCTAAATGCCACTATCTTGTCTACTACCTTGCGAAACCTTCACCGGGTAGCCCTTGGGAAGTTCGGGAGTTAAAATATAAAAAACTCTATTTCAAAAAAATTTTTTCCAACTTCATTAGCTCTTTTACTTTTTAGTCTTGCTTCTCCTCTTTTCTTCTAGTGTATGACCCGCGGTAGTCCGTCGGTTACTTTGGACCTGGACCACGAAATTGAGCGTACTCTTCGGAGAAGATCGCGATTTCAAGGCCCTACTACCCAAGTGTCGGTTGAGGATTCCGAGTCATTTTCTACCTTAAGAATGGCAGAACCCAACGTGGAGGAAGTCGTGCAAAGGCCTATGTCCTATTATGCACGACCAAATCTCGAGGGTACAAAAATGAGTATAGTTCGCCCTACAATAAATAATAATAATTTTGAACTGAAGCCTAGCATAATTCAAATGGTGCAGCAGTATGTGCAATTTGACGGGCTTCAAGATGAAGACCCGAACGCACACATAGCCAGCTTTCTTGAGATTTGTGACACCTTCAAGATAAATGGTGTCACAAATGATGCTATTAGGCTAAGATTATTTCCTTTCTCTCTTAGAATTAAGGCTAAGCAGTGGCTGAACACCCTTCCTAAAAATAGCATAACTACTTGGACGCAATTAACTGAAAAATTTTTGGCCAAGTATTTTCCGCCTGCTAAAACTGCTAAACTTAGGAATGACATTTCTGCCTTTGGACAAATAGACTCAGAGACCCTTTACGAAACCTGGGAAAGATTTAAAGAATTATTAAGACGATGCCCACATCACGCTCTGCCTGTATGGTTGCAGGTGCAGACGTTTTATAATGGGCTAAATCAAAGCACGAAGCAAATGATAGACGCAGCTTCTGGCGGTACTTTAAACCATAAGACCCCGGAAGCAGCTCTTGAGCTGTTTGAAGACATGGCCATGAACACTTACCAGTGGAATGTGCCTAGGTCCCGCCCAAACAAACCTGCAGGTCTCTTTGAAGTGGACAACGTCTCACAACTCGCACTGCAAGTTGAAATATTAAGCAAAAAAATTACGGAGATGACTGCTGCCTCCGCCCCTCAGGTATGGGAATCTGCAACTCCTCCCGCTGAACATTTGGATTATGTAAATAATATGCCTAGAACTGCTTTTAATAATTTTTCTGCTGCGAATTATCATCCTCCTGGTTTTAATTTTCCGAATAGTTATAATCCTGCGTTAAGAAATCATCCGAATTTTTCGTGGAGCAATCCATCGAATGCTGTGCGCCCGCCACCGCAAATTGATTTTTCTGCTCCACCACCACCTCCTCCTCAAAGTTTTCCAAAACCTCCAAATTTGGAGGAAGTGTTTTCAAAATACATGAATGCTAATGACGCTACGATTAGGACCTTAACCAGAAGTGTTAAAAACTTAGAAAATCAGGTAGGACAGCTCGCTAAAATGATTTCTGAGCGACCCGTAGGGTCTCTTCCTTCCAATACCGAGCCCAACCCGAGAGAGCAAGCGAAAGCTATAACTCTTCGGAGTGGGAAGAAAGTTCCTGGTATGGTAAGTGAAGAACCCGAGGCAAGCTCCGCTCCCGTTTTTAAAAATCAAAGCTCCGCTCCCATTTTTGAAAATCAAAGCTCCGTTCCCCTTTTAAAAATTCCATCCTCTGCCGAAGAAATTATCACCCCTATCGTAGAAAAAGAATTCACTCCACCACCCACCTTTAAAAATAATCCATCCCCGCCATACCCTTCCAAACTTAATAAACAACGACAGGATGATCAATACACCCGTTTTTTGGAAATGTTTAAGCAAATCCACGTAAATATGCCTTTCCACGAAGCCATATCCCAGATGCCGAAGTATGCAAAATACCTTAAGGACCTCCTAACTAACAAGAAGAAGTTAGAGAACCTTTCTCATGTCACGTTAAATGCCGCGTGCTCGGCGGTTTTGACAAACGGATTACCGAAAAAAATCAATGACCCGGGTAGTTTCTCTATCCCGTGTGTCTTTGGTGATCTCTTTGTCAAACATGCTTTAGCCGACTTAGGTGCGAGTATTAATCTTATGCCCCTCTCGTTGTTTAAAAAGTTAGGAATTGGTAGTCTCAACCCCACACGAATGAGTATCCAGCTAGCCGACAGGTCAGTCAAATACCCGTTAGGAATAGTGGAGGACGTCCTAGTCAAAGTTGACAAGTTCATCTTCCCGGTGGACTTTGTCATTTTAGATATCGAAGAAGACGTCGAGGTTCCCCTGATCCTTGGCCGACCCTTCCTTGCCACCTCCCGAGCTATCATTGATGTAAGCAATGGTAAGCTCTTCCTTCGAGTGGGCGATGATGAGGTAACTTTCTCTATCACCCCCTCGATGAAGAACACACTAGCTAATGATGACTCCTGTTTTTTCATGGATACCATAAGTGAAGAATCCTTCTCTCCCACCTCTGATTTTGACAAAAAATTTTCCAATTTTTGTTCCTCTCCTACTTTTCCAACTGAATCTCTACACCTAAGTGAAGAATCCTCCACTCGCCCCTCTGATTTTGAAAAAGAATTTTTTGATTTCTGTTCCTCTTCTACTTTTCCAACTGAATCGCTGCACGAAGCCTCCATGGCCGCTAGCAACACCCCTTTTAATTTTACATATAAAAAAGTGTACGAGGACATAGTTTTTGAAAAAGAACAAATTTCCAAGACCTCGTATGATGACCCCCCTACCTTGGAACTGAAAGAACTACCAGAGCACCTTCAATACGCTTTCTTAGAAAAGGACTCTAAGCTGCCTGTCATAATTTCGGCCTACCTCACGGATGCACAAAAAAATAAACTTCTTTCAATTTTACAAAAGCATCGCCAAGCTATTGCTTGGCAGATATCTGATATCAAGGGCATAAGCCCATCTTTCTGCACTCATAAAATCTTAATGGAAGATAATTCTCGTAACTCTATACAACCTCAGCGCCGTATAAACCCAAACATGAAAGACGTAGTTAAGGGCGAGGTTATGAAATTGTTAGACGCAGGAATTATCTATCCTATATCCGAAAGTAAGTGGGTTAGCCCAGTACAGGTAGTACCAAAGAAGGGAGGGATAACGGTCGTAAGTAATGAAAATAATGAATTAATCCCGACTCGGACGGTGACCGGATGGCGAATGTGTATAGATTACCGTAAGTTGAATGACGCCACCCGCAAGGATCACTTCCCCTTGTCGTTCATTGATCAAATTTTAGAAAGACTTTCCGGACATAGCTTTTATTGTTTTCTCGATGGCCTCTCGGGGTATCTTCAAATCCCCATCTCCCCCGAGGACCAGGAGAAAACTACGTTTACTTGTCCCTTCGGCACCTTCGCCTACCGAAGAATGTCGTTTGGATTGTGCAATGCGCCGGCTATATTCCAACGATGTATGCTCTCCATCTTTGACAAGTACGTAGAAAGCATTATGGAAGTCTTCATGGATGATTTCTCCGTCTTCGGGAATTCCTTCGACAGTTGCTTAGAGAACCTCGAAAAAGTCCTAGAGCGATGCGAAGAAACTAACCTCGCCTTAAATTGGGAAAAATGTCATTTTATGGTAAGGGAAGGGTTAGTTTTGGGACATAAAATTTCTGAAAGGGGTATTGAAGTAGACGTTGCGAAAATAGAAGTTATCGAGAAACTGCCGCCACCTACGAACATAAAAGCCATAAGAAGTTTCCTGGGTCATGCGGGTTTCTACCGCCGCTTCATAAAGGACTTTTCCAAAATCACCAAGCCCCTTACCCATCTCTTAGAAAAAGACGCCTCATTCATCTTTGATGACCTCTGTCTAGCTGCCTTCAATTTAATAAAAGAAAAATTAGTTAATGCGCCAATCATGATAGCTCCGGTGTGGGATCTTCCATTTGAAATAATGTGTGATGCAAGTAGTTATGCGGTGGGAGCCGTACTAGGTCAACGTATTTCCAAAAACTTCCACCCCATTTATTACGCTAGTAAAACTCTCACATCTGCACAGGAAAATTACACCACAACCGAGAAGGAGCTCTTAGCTGTAGTATTCGCATTTGACAAATTTCGCCCTTATATTACTCTTTCGAAAATTATTGTTTTTACGGACCACTCGGCCCTCAAATATCTTCTCTCTAAAACGGATGCCAAGCCTCGCTTGATTCGCTGGGTCTTACTCCTCCAGGAGTTTGACTTAGAGATCCGTGATAAGCGCGGTGCCGAGAACTTGGCTGCCGACCACCTTTCGCGCATAGACAACCCGTTTATTGAGCAATTAGACGAAAATTCTTTTCATTACTATTTTCCTAATGAGAAGCTGTTCATAATTAACACATCTACTTCTCCTTGGTTTGCCCGCATCGCCAACTATCTAGTGGCTCGTGTGCTCCCAAAAGAGTTCTCATCTCAGCAAAAGAAGAAATTCTTTTCTGAATTGAAGAACTACTTTTGGGAGGACCCGCATCTTTTTAAAGTCTGTGCAGACCAAGTGATCAGGAGGTGTGTTTCCTTTGATGAAGGATTAGATATTATTAAACATTTGCATGAAGGACCGACAGGTGGGCACTATCAAGCTGCTCGCACCGCTCACAAAGTGTTAAGCGCGGGTTTTTACTGGCCCAGCCTGTTTAAAGACGCGCATGCCTTTGTGAGTAGGTGTGATAGTTGCCAACGGTCGGGGAATATTTCGAATAAAAATGAAATGCCACAAAATTATTTCCTAGAGTGCGAAGTTTTCGACCTCTGGGGGATTGATTTTGTCGGCCCTTTTCCTTCTAGCTTCGGGAATAAGTATATTCTAGTTGCCGTTGATTATGTTTCACGTTGGGCCGAAGCCCAAGCTCTTCCTACGAATGACGCCCGAGTCGTAGTTAATTTCCTCAAAAAATTATTTTCTCGATTCGGTACGCCGCGCGCTATCGTTAATGATAGGGGTTCCCATTTCTGTAACGCACAATTTTCAAAAATCCTAACTAAATATGGCGTTACTCATAAGCTTTCCACTGCCTACCACCCCCAAACTAACGGACAAGTCGAAGTAGTGAATAGAGAAATAAAAAGAATTTTAGAAAAGACTGTTTCAACATCTAGAAAAGACTGGTCCGCCAAATTAGACGATGCTCTATGGGCCTACCGAACAGCGTACAAAACCGCCCTCAGTTGTACGCCATATCGGTTGGTTTATGGAAAATCGTGTCATTTACCCGTAGAGTTAGAGCACCGCGCCTTTTGGGCCTTACGATTTTTAAACTTCGATCCCCACTCTGTCGGCGATTTTCGAAAATTTCAACTTAACGAACTCGACGAGTGGCGCTCTTACGCGTATGAAAATAACAGACTTTATAAAGAGCGGACGAAGCGTTTACACGATCGACATCTTAGGCACCCAAAAATCTTTAAGCCAGGCGACCAAGTGCTTCTTTATAACTCTCGTTTACGTTTATTCCCGGGTAAATTAAAATCACGTTGGTCTGGGCCTTTTACTGTTTTAGAAGTCTTTTCTTATGGTACTGTTTTAATTTCCCACCCTGATAAGGGTACTTTCAAAGTGAATGGTCAGCGTCTTAAACTGTATTTCTGTGATGATGTCAGTCTCAACCCTGTTAACTCTATCTTTCCGGTCCTGACATTTGATTAATCTGAACATTATTTTACTCATAAACTTTGACATTTATTCGAACTTTATTTTTAAAACAATATTTAGGACAATCTTATTTTGATGCGTCAAGCTCAAACGACGCTTTAAACAAAGGGCGCTCTTGGGAGGCAACCCAAGTTATCTTTTTCTGTTTTCTTTCTTTTACACTTTTTGCCCCGACTGGCTCCGGCAAGCTGAAACTTCTGCGATCGCCTTCTCCAACGGTTCTGCTTCCATGCCAACGTCCGCCGGACGACGTTTCATGAAGATCCACAGCACAGGCATGGAGGAGCGGCATCACTCAACTTGCCCTGCAAAATAAAACCGGGGAAGTACCTGCTTTTCAATTCTGTCTTTTATTTCTGTACTTTACTTTTCTCTCGTTCTCCGACCTCCTTCTCCATTGGGGACAATGTAGATTTTAAGCTTGGGGGGAGGACTTCCTCCTTCTTTTTATTTTCTTTTTGTTTTGTAAATATCCCAAAAAAAAAATCCAAAATTTCACAAAAAAAAATCCAATATTTCTTCAAAAAAAAAAAAAAAAATCCAAAATTTCAAAAAAAAAAATTTCACAAAAATTATTATATCTATATAGCTGCATTTTGGTATTTCAATAGGTACCCCATGTTTATGTTTTGTTTTTCTCAAACTTCTTTATAAACAACGTAGTTAATTATAATTTTTCTAATCATTCTTTTTAATCATATTTCACAAGTAAAATGTTGGTCATGCTGTGTTTCTAATTCACGGTAGCATGTTAAGGTAAAATATTTCTCTAAACCGTGCATTTCTATTATGGTTTTCCGTTCTTTATTTTCTTTACTTTCTCTAAAAATTTATCATCCACTATTTTCCTTTTCGTCTTTAGATGATTTTTGTAAGAACATATTTTGAATTATGTAGTAGATATGAACGATCCAAGTGACATATTATTTTTATTTTCAAGATAATTTCATCAATCTTCTTTTATTATCTCGAACTTGCTTTTTGAAATTTATCGACTCTATGTTTTAAATAAATTTAAAAAAAAATGCGTGAAAATGATTTAGGCCATTTTTGTTTACGTTTGAGCTTTCTTGCCATCCTAAACTCTTTTACCACTAGTTAGCCGCTTTTGAGCCATTTTTCCAAATTCATTTGATAAACTCCACACACATTTTCATTTTCACCAAAGCCCCAATTCCTACCTATCTAATCACGCTAATTTTGTTTGATAGGAAATTTTGTCTTATCTGTGGAGATATTATTGAAAAAGGTGTACTCAAAAGCAATAAATTGAAAAGAAAAAAAAACAAAAATGAATGAAAATAATAATAAAAAAAAAATGAGAAAAAAAATGAGATAAATAATCATAAAGAGAAAAAAATAAATTTATTTATACATATTTTGTTTAAAATAATTTTTTTTTTTGAAACTCGTTGTTTTGGTTTAGTGTGATTTTTAAGCCTCCATGTTTATATTTGAATTCCACTCCTATTCATATTCCTAAACCAAACGTTTCGGTCCTATTAAGTCCTTTTGATTCACGCCTTTTTTTTTAAATTTTATTTAACAACTAAGAAAAGAAGAAAAGTAAATCAGTTTTAGTTTTGGATTTAAACTTAGATTTTTGTTATTTAATTGATATAATTATAATGCGTTGCTTGGATGTAGTAATAACTCAATGCGTTCTTTTCATTTTCATTGCCTTACTTAAATCTATTTAAAGAATTTCGTCAAAATTCTGGATGATTTATTTTATTAAGTAAAGTTTATAAAAGTTAAACCATACCTAAATAATTGTTTTAGATTTACGTTTTACATTCTCCCTACCTAGAATTTCGCATAGTACTTGTGTGAGTATGATTAAAACTTTTTGAATTAGTCACTTTCTATGATTAGCTTGTCTTTATATCTTTGCTTGGGGACAAGCATAACTTAAGCTTGGGGGAATTTGATAATACATTTGCAGTCAATTTTATTAGGATATTTTCGGGGTTTTAAAGCCAATCATGTCTTGTAAAGTACTTGTTTTGATTCCCCTTTGTATCTATTTTTGTCGCTAATGCATTTTTTCTGCTTTTTGCAGGTTTTCACGGCTTTCAGCCGAAGTTTGCTGTGACACGCCCCAAGGTCACGCCCTACCAGGGCGTGTACCTAGGGCGTATACCCAGAGGAATGAAGAAATTGGTCCGAAACTGCATTCCATGGAAACTTAGTGTACACGCCCTCGGTCACGCCCGTGACACACCCGACACGGGCGTGTACTATAGGCGTATCCCCAGGTTCCGAGGAATCGCCGCAGCGCGCTCGTTTTTCCCGCTCCACCGTCGCACCGAAAGTGTCACGCCCCAGGGTCACGCCTGACCCGGGCGTGACATATGGGCGTGTACTTCAGCAATTCCGCCCGTCACCTCCAGCATTCAATTTCAGCTCCCAAAGTCACGCCGCAAAGAACACGCCCCAGGGTCACGCCCTACCAGGGCGTGACCGGTGGGCGTGTACCGCAACAACCCCGTCAGAATTCAATTCCTGCCCGAAAAAGTCGCGCCGAATGTGTCACGCCCCAGGGTCACGCCCGACCAGGGCGTGACAGGGGGGAGTGACCCGACCCGAAAAATTCTATAAATAGAGCCCAACTCCAGGGGTTTTAGGACAACTTTCGCTTTGAGAGGGGAGGTTCTGTCCTTTGTTTTTCTGAACTTTTAAGCATGTATTTTCATTTCTAGTTCGTAGCTCTAGCTTTATGCTTTTCCGGTATTAGCTCCTAGCTTCTTTCTGTAGTATGATGCTAATGATAGTGTAGTTTCCTTTTCATGTTCTTGTAATCTCTGGTTTTCAAGCTGTAAGATCACTGTTTCTCTTAATAAAAAGTGTTGTTTTCTTTTTCGTTCCTGCTCTGTTTTCAGTATTTTTCTTCTACTCATCTCCCTCTTCCACCTCACCATGATTAACTAATCCTCCATATACTCGATCTAATTGATCCGAGGTTCGAGTGATTAGGTTATGATGCTTTGAATCTTACCTTTTCTTTTTAGGGTTTAGCTTTGAATTACTCTTGATTTATCACGGGTTGGAGGTATATTATCGATATATACTCTCCACCTTTGCTTTCATTCTGGGCTAGCCGAGAGGCCGAAAGTTTGAAATGAGCACTCAAGAGTAAAGGGAGTTGTTCGCACCCCTCGAGAGAGGCAGACGTTCAAGACTCCCGGATTGGAGTAAAATCCATTAGAGGGGTTCACCGCGTAAAGCGAGTTTTAGGCCTCCGATTTAGGCGAAAGTCAGTCGGACCTTCCTAAACTCAGTTAGGCACGGCCTTCGAGAGAAGCGTGTCAATATTCATGGAACCTCCACGGTCAAGGACCTTTACCCTAATTAGCTTAGGTTTATTTATCGTATTTTTCTAACCACTCTTGCCGAGGTGATTTCTGATCGAGTGCATTTTCCCTTCATCGTTACTAAGCTTAAGTTAATCGCTCTTTTAGCTCTCTTTATCTTTTCATACAAGTAGTTCTCTTCTTTTAGTACATTTAGCCAAACCTTATTTTGCCGTCGATAAAATAATAGATTTCGTGTGAGTAAGCTTACTCAACTGTTCCCGGATTTCAATACGACACTTGTGTCCCCTAGCTGCATTTCGATAGGTATACTTGCCTTGATGAATTGTTAGTTTGGTATTTTCTCTTTGCAGATATCTCAGAGACAATCAGATTTACTAGGAGCTTCTTCATGGCCTAGTCCAGCTCCCTTGGCCTTTGCTGAGAATTCAGCAACGAATGGAAGAACTATTTTGGGCTTCGAGAAACTCTCAACAAGTTTCTTTTCAGCCGCAAGTTGGGCTTCCAACTCTTTGATGATCTTCTCCTTAAGGTCAAGGTGCTCAAGAGCCTTGTTATATTCTTCAATAGCATTATTGAAGTTTTCTTCGAGGGATTCAGTCTTTGCGACTTTCTCTCTTAAGATGCTCTCTTCGGCTTTTAGAGATTTGATCTCTTTAGCCTGAGTCTTCACGACTCGACGACATTTGTCGTAAGCCATGATTAACTCCTTGTACTGGGCCATTAGCTCTGACTCATCGTCAGAGGAGCTATCCTCACAATCATGCTCAGAGACTTCAGAATCTGAAAGAGGGGCATGAGAGTTTACCTTCCCAGTGAACTAGGGCTCTTGATCATCATCTGTTTGAGCCATTAGCCTAAAATAAGCTTCTTCTTCTTCACTTGACTCAGATGAGTCGGAGTCACTAAGAGTCTTGCTCTTTTTGGCTATGAGGCTCTTCTCTTTCCTCTTCTTGTTGTGTGAGGATTTCTTTTCTTCTCTTCTACCGCCCTCCTTCTTCTTATGAGGGTAGTCGGCGATGACATGACCTGACTTATTACAACAATAGCAAATTATGTCAGTCGAAACATATTTATTCTATTTAGAGGAATACCTGTCATGGCTACTTGAGCCTTTTCTTTGTTGATCACCATCGTGTCGTGATCTTCTATAGGAGGCATCCTTGCCTTTCCATTGTTTTTTCTTATTCAAGAATTTCTTGAACTGACGTGAGAGCAGTGAGAACTCTCCTTCTGATAGCTCAGAGCCTGAGGTACTAGGATCAGAAGTTTCTTCTTCTTCACTAATCTATGGAGCTAGAGCAGGGGAGGCAGCCTTTGTCTTTCTAGAGGTGTCTGCTTTTAGAGCAACAGACTTTTCTTTGAGAGCAGACCTGCTCTTCTCTTCTTCAGCTTTCCTGGTGTTGAGTTGAAGCTCATATGACATAAGCTTCCCGAGGAGATTTTGTGGGTCTGTCTCAGCCAGCTTCCCAAACTCCCTGATGGCACAGACCTTGTTGTCCCATTCTTTGGTCAGGGATCTCAGGAACTTGTCATTCAGTTCTACATTAGTGAATACTCAGCCATAGACTCTTAGGCCATTCACTATCTTGAAAACGTTTTCAAATGTATCAGCAATGGTCTCTTTGCTTCCCTGTCGGAAGGCTTCATACTTCTAATTGAGGAGGGATCTCCGATCATCCCTCACTTCTTCTGTTCCTTCCATTAAGGTACCCAAGGACTACCACATCTCCTTTGCAGATTGGCAGTGGATTAAGTTCTGCAGCATTGAGTCATCAACGACACTTGCTATAATGTTTTTAGCTTTCTTGTCTAGTGAGACAAGTGCAATCTCGTCCTTGTCTAAATCCATGAGCTTCTTTGGAACCTTCTTGGTAGGATCTATAGTGGAGACAGTCATAGGGACATAAGGACCTTCTTCAACTATCATGAAGATCCTCGAATCCACAGCTTCCATAAAGAATTTGATCCTTTCTTTCCACATGGGAAAGTTGTTCTTGTTGCAGAAGGGAAGCTTGGCAAAATCCTTTGCCAGGTGCATGATAGATAGATCTCAATTAATAACTATTGCAGGAACTGATCAAGGTGTTAACCTTTTAGCGATCAACCTCCCTCTAATACCAATTGAAAGATAATAGTTGTCAACCTAAATCACCTAGAGGGGGTGAATAGGTGAGTTGTGCGTCTTTTGCGGAATAAAAAATCTCAGAACACAGCACAGATCTATCTACTAAAATATCACAGATGAGACAAGATTTATAGTGGTTCCTCGATCTTGGGTACATCCACTTTCCCTCACCGATCTAGAAATGAAATAGACTCGGCTACTCCACTATCTCGGATTGAAAATCAATCCTACCCTCGGAACAAAGTAACTACAATCTCAATCCAATCCACTGGATCTATAACTCGGAAGAGACACCTTCCTACATACTCGGAGTGGAAAACTCCTACACTAGGAGAAAAAATCTCCTACAGAAATGAAATACAAGTATTGAAAAAATACAAATAGTGATATTGTCTGGTTCAGATCTGAAAATAAAACAGGAAATGGAATCTTCTTCTTGGCATGCGGCTTTATCAGAAAAATTGAAGAAGGATTCTCGGCAACAGTAGATCTGAACTCCTTGCTTCCACGGTCGGACAGATGATGAGTATGTGAAAAACGATCTCGATCTAGAGAGCTTTCTTTAGTTTATTTCCTCTGAAAATCGAAGCCCTTGCCGGAGAAGAACAGCGGCGGCGGCGGCTTTCGTTTCGTGAAAAGAGAGAGAGGAAACATTGATTCTTTTTGGAAAGAGGCGGCTGCAAGACTTAGAATAATTTCTTCTTAAAAAACTTGTTTTCTTAGGGTTTGCCGATTAGACAGGTCCTTTTATAAGAGTACTAATAACAGTCATAATTAGTTTTAATGACGTACACGTGGACCAATCATATCACGGAATTTGAAAATCTGTCAAATCTAGACTTAGAAGAAATTTCAGAGAAAATGAGGACTACTCGAGTAGGTATAAAACTACTCGAGTAGGTCAAGGACTACTCGAGTAAGCAAAGAAATATTGCTCGGGTATATAATTCTTGACTACTCGAGTATGTAGAAGACAACTACTCGAGTGCATATAATCAACTACTCGAGTACTTTAGAAGATCTACTCGAGTACACAGAAAAGTTTCTCGGGAAGGAGTTGAGTAACTCGAGTACAAGTTATACTACTCGAGTAGGCAGAATTGAACTACTCGAGTGGTTAGTAGAACTAATCGAGACAAACACTTATAAATATTCTGCACACGGGAAAAACAACTACTCGAGTGTCAGATAGAACTACTCGAGAGGAAAGAAATCTTCTCGAGTATATGAAAGATTTACTCGAGTATTTATTAACTACTCGACACAGAGAGGAGAGTTACTCAACACAGTGTCGAGAACTACTCGAGTATATAAAGTACCTACTCGAGTAAATGACTTAAAAAAAATTTGGAAACTAAATTTTGGATAACTCGAGTAGGAAGAGTGATCTACTCGAATAGTTAAGTAAGCTAATCGAGTATGTCAGTGAACTACTCGAGTATTTTACTTAACTTCACGAGAGGAAGAATTTTCTTACTCGAGTATGCATAAGTTTTACTCGAGTATATCTCAAGTAATCTACTCGAGTAGTTAAAGACCTACTCGAGAGAAACACTTAGAAAAATTTCTGTCAGCAATTTTTCTTCTACTAGAAGGGAATCAGCACCAAGCCTTTACACAGTCCTGTAGCTTGAATATGAAATGTATCCCAATAGAGAGGCTACACATGAGTCAACACTCTGGAACACACAATGATGGATTACACTATATGGTCCTTTGTTTGGTGACCCATTGTAGACTGACATAGGTCTACACTTCCCATTGGAGTCCTGCAAACACATAACTCAAATAAAGCATCAAATACAACCTAATTCATCTTAGTTCCAGGGTGAGTTCATCAAATCTGGGTTAATGTGGACATAGTTCCCAACACGAACAACCTTCCTCTGATACCAATTGAAAGTATCTAGAGTCTACCTAAATCACCTAGAGGAGGGTGAATAGGTGATTTCTGTGTCTTTTCATGAAATAAAAATACTTTAAAAATTGAGAGCACATAGAACACAGAGATTTATAGTGGTTCCCCATATTGGGTACGTCCACTATCCTGCCTCGCCTATCTACCAAGGAGGGCTAGATTCGGCTACTTCACCTTTCTCAGATTTCAACAAATCTTACACCTCCTAGCCACAACTCCTACAACTCGGAGAAGAGACTCTCCTATCACTCAATCCGCAACTGTATCTACAATTCGATCCACAAATGGATCTACTACTCAATCCTTAAATAGATTTACAACTCAGAGATAAATCTTCTGCAAATGTAAAAGAAAACTATACAAAAGATTTACAAATAAACTTGACAAGATCTAAGGTCTTCAATCCGTCGTTCTATGAAAACGATTGAACTTGAATAATGTGAAGAACGCAACAAATCTGAAATCCTTGAAGATGTTGATCTTGAATCAAGAAACGACTAGATCTTGGAAAATCAGAATCTTTTGCAATCAACGATCAAGTCGAATCGGTTGAGGATGAACGAATAGTGCATTGCTGTCGTTGGCCGATCGGGATTTCATGATTAAGTACGAGAGCCGATGAGAACAATTCATATGGGATCTTTCTTCGAAGGTTTGAGCACGATTAGGGTTGATGAAAAATCCACCCTAAGTATCTATAGGCATCCTCAATAGCAACAGTGATAAAAAAATTTCCAAATCAAAACTTGCAAAAGTTACTGTGCATGTCCTTCGTCCAACCCGACCCTGAATCTGAAAATCAGGCTGAAAAATAACCCAAATCTTTTTCGTCAAGTATCGTCGAGTATAGCTGAGTACACTCGCTAAACCAGTAATGATATACAAAAATATTGACTTTGAGGAATTCATCACAACCCATCTAGCCACTCAATTCCTAGGCTGAAGTCATACTCAACAAATTCGACGAGTATTGGTTGTATACTCGACAAAATCAGAGAGTATCGGCTAGATGACTCGACACACTCGACACACACGATGCCAATGACGCACTCGACACCATCGACGCACTCGACTCCATCGACACACTCGATTCCATCGATGAAGTCCCATAGAGACCTTCAACACAGGAACTCAGCCCACCCACTCAGTAATCACCTGATCACCTAACACTGGCACAAATGTCCTTCAACACAGGTTGGGAGATCAGCCCTAACACACAGATCCTACACTGGATCCTACTATCAGCCTTTATAACTTAGGCTTTACAACACTGATCTCATAGATCCACACGCAGCCTATATAATATAGGCCTTACAACACATATCTTGAACAAATACAAAGAATTTGAAAGATTAAAATAAATTTGACTCAAGAGATTTTGTTCTCTATATCAACTGCTTCCTGAGCCGAGTGAATCTCAGCTCCATCTTCTTCTCAACAACAAGAAAGACAATCTTCAATGATCTGCTGCTTGTGCTAGAAGTTACTCAGAATCTTGATTCTGATCTTGCCAGTGAAGGAGGAAAGAATTTGAATGATTGTCTTTGATCAACTAACCTGTAAGGCAGAATTCAATTGCTCTGGCTTTCCTTCCGTCTTGAGAAAAACCCAGATCAGATTTTTTTCTTCACCGATCAGAGATTGATCTTCTGATCTAGCTCTGCTTGGATCGAAAGGCAACTTCAGCTAGGGCTTTCCTAGACTGATTCTTCTTCCTCAAAGTAACCCTCTAATATTGCCGTAGTAGATGGTGATTGCATCAGCTAACTTAGAGACTCTTTAGATTTGTCAAATTGATGTTCTTGTCTCTACAACAATGACGAGGGGGAGTAGACGAACTCCCGCTCCTCTTTTTGCATGCCCAGCTTTATTCAGTGTTTTTTGTGCTATGTCGTTGAGTGAACTGCCTTCACTCAACGCCTGTGGACTTAGTTGCATTTCTTCATCCAGCTTCCTTCCTTATGCCACCTAGCATTGAGTGAGCTTGCTCCACTCAACACTTCTGGACTTAGGCAATTTCTTGCCTATCCAGCTAACTTGTTTGTGTCCACATGTCCTATCATTGTAACAAGGACAAACCTTCATGTATTAACTTGCAACCATATCAAATAAAACTTAGTGTATATCATTGACTTGTTTGACTTCTTATAAATCAGGATCATTGGGATTAATGGACCCAACATTTGACGCACTCAACGCCATCGACACCATCGATGCACTCGACAAAAATGCGTTGGAAAAAATCAGAAAAGTAGCTATGATGAATTTTACTTAACTATTTTTTCACTCTCAGAAATTCTACCACAAGTACCTATGATGAATTCGACGGGTGCTAGTAAGGATATACGACGAAATCGACGAGTACCAAAGTGTATACTTGACGAATTCAACGAGTATCACTTACCATACTCGATGAATTTTACTTGGGTAAAATTCTATTCTTCTGAATTTGAATCTTTCACATGAACTTGGGATAGAAGTACACCCCAATAGAGAGATTACATATGAGTCAACACATTGGCCTACACAATAAAGGATTATAATGTATAGTCTTGTGTTTACTGACCCACTGTAACCTGATATTGGTGTGTACTGAGCAATGTAAACCAGCAAGTACATACCTAAAATAAGGCATCAAATTCAGACTCAATTCATCTTAGCTTAACTGGACCGTTCTTCAAATCAGGGTTATTGTGGATACAATGCCCAATAAATATCTTCTTTCTCTTTAAAATAATGAATGGATATGACCTCACATCTTAATCTAATTAGAAGAGATAAGATGAATACTTGTATCTTTATAGCTCCATAAAGACCTGGGCATCTGTTAAAATTATGGGGGATCTAAAGGGAGGCGGGGGCCCAGTCCCCCTAAGAATTTCACAAAATTATTGGTGGATTCAGATTCCTCTTGTCGAAGCAGCAAATTTTGACTACTCACACGTCAAAAAGGTGACCAGAAGATGAATAAATGACTTTGATAAGATGAAGGACTTTTAAAAAAAATTGACGAGAGAAAGACGATGCATGCCCCCCCCCCCTCTGCGTTGTAAAGCCGTTATCATTTTGATTTGCACTACTTCTTTTGTTCCCGCAAGACAAACACAACAACATTTGTGTCATTTCCAGCAAGAACTCGGACACCTCCCAGCACGACCGATGTAGCCGTTCCCTGTATCTGTTGTCTCTAGCACCTCCATGATCCCTATTTCCGTCGATGGAGACATTCATTTAGAAAATGATGCACTTGTCAAGGGGAAGAAAGAATGCTCGTAGTTTGACCTGTCGCTATCCCGCAATCCCCAGCAACGGTTGAATCCTCCATCCATCTTCCTTTTTGCACCCAAGCAGCACCTCCTGCTCATTGCTCACGAGATTCATGCCGATAGAATCCACACAACCACCCACATGTGATGTCCTTGCTGACAGCACAAGGAAGAGATGTTTGAAATTATATTTTAAATATTTTTTATTGGAGCGTTGTTTGGTGTTTTATGTTGGGAAAGTCATATTTGATGAAAAGCTTCAAAACCAATTGGAAGGAATCCAAATTTTGAAGTGAATCCGTTCAAGCATAGGAGGACCTATCATGATTGGGTGTAAAAATTGCGAACTCTTTCATTCCGCTGTTCCTCGCAAGTTTGCCCAAGCTTTTTTACCCTGACTCTCTTCCCCGATGGGAGATGGCCCGACTCCTCTGTCATCCCGGAGCCAAGGTAGTCTCCTCCACTCTTCGTTTCCTCCTACTCCTCCATGGTTCCATCTTCTTCTCCTCATCTTCCTCATGTATTCACCATTCTGCCCTAAGTTTTTTGCGGCGTTGTATGGCCTTCCTCCTCCGACATCACCGACACTCCGACAGCCCCCATTCCTGAATCGTTGCATTAGGAAGTCTCCTCGCAATACTCTTGACATCGGTGTAACACATACAACAAAAATCTAGTTGGGGCCCCACGGCATATGATGACACATAATTTATCTAAAATATGTTCATTATTATTATTATATTGATATTATAAATTATATGTATTTACTCTTAATTTTAATATAATTATCTAATTATTAATATATCACAATTATTTATACTAATATCATTTTATTTTGTTTTGTGATAGGCCTGGGGGGAATTCGACACGATTCGACGTAAAACGCCCGCTGTCCATTTTTGTACGAGAAATATTTCCCACGCAAATAAGTTTTGCATGCATGTTGCTTTCCCACCTTTTCTCTCTCCTCCCAATACATGAATTATCCTTTATTATTATTATAACTATTCATATATGTATGCATGGTAATTGATTTTTCATGCATGACCATGTATGAATAGTTATAACTATCAATACATGTGGCCTCCTTTCCCATGCAAGCCTCTTTATATAATTATTTCATGTAGCATCTTCTTATTTTAATTTTTATATAATCCTCTCCCATAAATACATCATATCATGTTGCCACTCTTTTTTTTTTCATTTACATGTGGCCGGCCACATTCTTCCCCTTCTCTATTTTTAGTTTTTTATTTTCCTTTTTTCTCTCTCCCTTTTTCTTCCCCCCCATATTTTATTTTCTCCACCACTATTAATAGTAAACCTCATTTCATATGGCCGGCCAAAACTTTCATTCATAACCACCCACCTCCAAATTAAAACCGGCCATTCATTTCCTCCACCATGCAAACCGCCACCTATTCTTAATTCCACTCATAACCTCCTTAATCAAAACCGCCCACTTTAAGTTCCTCCTTCATTTCTTAATTAATCACATTAACTCCAATCAATTAAAACCTCATATTCATTAATTCATCACCATTTCATGTGGCCGGTTACCTCCATGTTAAACTCCCTGATTCACCTTTTCACCTCCCTCCACCTCTTCATTTCCCCACATTTATTCTCACCAATTAAATCCTATGTCCTTTCATTTTTATTCTTTATCTAGATCCTTCCATGGTTGCTATAAAAGGAGCATTAAGTCAAGGCTTTGAGGAGGAGGAAAAAAAGTTAGAGTTGGAGAAGAGAGCAAGTTCAAGAGAGAGAGAGAGAGAGTTCTACCTTGTATGAGAGTTTCTTTTATGTTGTCTCTTATGCTTTAATTTTCCATTGTGTTGTGTACTTTTGTTATTTCCCTTCTAATGAAAATGCTAACTTTTTATTTCATTGTTGTTGTTTTCTTTATCATGAGTAGCTAAATCCTTTCTTAGTACTTGATTGGTTAGTATTGGGATGAAGATTTAATTATAATCTTTCGTCTCTAATTTTTGAATTTTTCATTTCGATTTATTTCCGATTAAAATTTGGCGGCGTGTTTATATTACTAGTATATAAAATTTCGCTATCCGATTGGTAGTCTTGTTAGCCGAGAGGCTCGTGAATGTCATAGATCGCTCGGAAATAAAGAAATTTTGATATTCTTCTATGAGAATTGAGGATATCAAATCTTTTGGATTTGGGATTTTTTCGTTCATGCAATTTTAAATTACTTTCAAATTTTAAGAGATTATGTTTGAAATGTTTTTAAAATTAGGCGGTAGTTGTCTTTAGCGAGTTGCTATTGTATTTTTAATCCCCCAATCGAAACGGATTCTCAAGAATTAGAACGCATCTTTTATAATCAGATTCCCAAGAACGCCCAATCAAGTGCTAAATCGTGAATTTTCTTGTTAGTCAACTCTCTTCGTTTTTACAAAAACCAAAACCAATTTTCACTCGATAAGTTAATAGTTCCACCTTGTGAGTAAAAGTACTCAAAAGATCCGGGAAATACGACACTTGTTCATGCTACAAGCGATAGGTGCACTTTCCTACTGCAACAATCAGATTTTAAGCATCAAGTTTTTGGCGCCGTTGCCGGGGACTAATTTTTGATATTTTGAAAGCAAGGTTCTATTACTCTTATCATTTTTTTCATAAAAATTTTGATTTTTAAATTTTTATAATTAAAACTTCTTGCGAAACGGCTGTGTTGGGTTTTCATCCCACAAGACCGCCTAGTAGCTCAAGAGCCCTTCACCGGGTATTCCTTGGGAAGTCCTAGAATTTTTTTTTATAAATTTTTAATCTTAAAATTTTTATGTGTGGTGTATGACCCGAGGGAATCCGTCACCTCTTTTTGATTTGGATCCGGAAATCGAGCGAACCCTTCGGCACCGCTTACGATTTCGAGTTCCGAATTTTCAAGATACGGAATCCTTAGGAGACACTCCTAATCCTTCATTAATTCTCTCTCCATCACCGCCTTCTTCTTCACCTTCTTCATTTAGTTCTTCTTCCCATTCTCCTAGATCTCCTTCTTCTTCTTCTTCCAATATGGGTGAGCCAAATGCGGTCGAACAAAGGACTATGTCCTATTATGCCCGTCCAAACTTGGATGAGGCTCAATCTAGTATTGTTCGCCCCGCTATTGCCCCCAATAATTTTGAGTTGAAGCCAAGCATCATCCAAATGGTACAATAATATGTACAATTTGATGGGCTTCAAGATGAAGATCCCAACGCGCATATTTCTAATTTCTTAGAAATATGCGATACTTTTAAAATTAATGGTGTATCCGATGATGCCATCCGGCTAAGGTTATTTCCATTTACATTGCGCACTAAAGCCAAGCAATGGTTGAATTCTCTACCAAGAGGATCAATCACAACATGGTCTCAAATGACGGAAAGATTTCTTACGAAATACTTTCCGCCGGCTAAAACGGCTAAATTGCGTAATGATATTACTTATTTCTCCCAACTTGATTCAGAAACGTTATATGATACTTGGGAATGTTTCAAGGAATTGCTTCGTCGATGTCCTCATCATGCAATTCCGGATTGGTTACAAATCCAAACCTTTTATAACGGCCTAAATTCTCAAACTAGGCAGCATATCGATGCCGCCACCGGTGGAACGCTTAATAACAAAACACCGGCGGCCGCCCAAGAGCTTATAGAAGGTATGGCTTTGAATACCTATCAATGGAGTACACCTCGCTCTAAACCACCTAAACCGGCCGGGATGTATGAAATTTATACGGTCTCCAATCTATCTCTCCAGGTTGAGATGCTAAACAAACGATTAGAAGAGATGTCTGCTTCCTCTTCTACACCTACCTGGGATCGTACTTCTTCCCCCTCTCCCACTACGTTGGCTGAGCATGTGGATTATATGGGAAATCCGAATCGGCCACCCTTTAATCCGGGTAATACTAATTATGGTGATACCTATCACCCGGGTTATAGAAACCACCCCAATTTCTCTTGGAGCAATCCGGGGAATGCTATGCATCCCCCAAACGCAAATCCACCCGGATTTCCTCCACCGCAAGCTCCAAAACATCCTTCTTTGGAGGAAGTTTTCACCAAATATACGGCAACTAATTATGCAAATATCCGGAATCTCACCGGATCCATCCGTAATTTGGAAAACCAAATTGGGCAAATTGCAAAAATGCTCTCCGATCGTCAGTAAGGAGCGTTACCAGGCAATACGGAGGCCAACCCAAAGGAGCAAGCGAAGGACATCACGCTTCAGAGCGGTAAAGAGGTAACCACTCATGAAAAGCCGGTTGAAAAGGAGGTACCCATCTCTTCTTCCCCTCCTCCTACTCCTCAAGTTTCAAATTCTAATTCTAATAACATTAAGGAATATCAACCGCCTCTTCCGTATCCGTCAAGATTAGCTAAAGAACAACTAGATGCGCATTACGGCAAATTTTTATCTATGTTTAAACAAATTCATATCAATTTACCTTTATGTGGAGCGATAGCTAATATGCCGAAGTATGCGAAATATTTGAAAGATCTTTTAACTAACAAAAAGAAATTGGAAAGTCTGTCTTATGTTACTTTAAACGCTGAGTGCTCCGCAGTTTTAACAAATACTTTACCTAAAAAAATAAATGATCCAGGTAGCTTTTCTATTCCATGCATTTTTGGTAATTTATTTGTGAAACGTGCGTTGGCCGATTTAGGAGCGAGCATCAACTTGATGCCTTTTTCTCTTTTTAAGAATCTAGGATTAGGCACTCTAAGCCCGACTAGGATGAGTATTCAACTTGCGGGTAGGTCCATAAAGTATCCGTTAGGAATAGTTGAGGACGTGCTCGTAAAGGTTGACAAGTTTATCTTTCCAGTAGACTTTGTCATTTTGGATATCGAAGAGGACGTCGAGGTTCCCTTAATCCTTGGCCGCCCTTTTCTTGCCACCTCTCGTGCGGTAATTGATGTAAGCAACGGAAAACTTTTTCTACGAGTAGGTGATGACGAAGTTTCATTTTCCATCACCCCTTCTATGAAAAATATTTCATCCAATGACGACTCTTGTTTTTTCTTAGACGTTTCACAAGACGAGCCAAATTTTCCTTTTGAAAATTTTTCTAAAAAAAGTTTTTCTTCCTTTTTGGAACTCCCGCATAATTTTCCACCTAATACAATTATGGCCATCAATAATATTTCTGAAAGTGAGCCAAAATCCAAATCTTTTGAAGAAATTAGTTTAGAAAAAGATAAAATTTTAAAATCTTCTTACGAGGAGCCACCCACTTTGGAGCTTAAGCAATTACCCGATCATCTCAAATATATATTTTTAGAAAATAATTCTAATTTACCGGTTATAGTCTCGGCCTTTTTAACGGAATTCGAAAATGAAAAATTATTAATCGTATTACAAAAGCACCGTCGTGCTATAGCTTGGCAAATTTCAGATATAAAAGGCATAAGCCCATCTTTTTGTACACATAAAATACTTTTAGAAGATAACTCCCACAATATCGTTCAACCTCAACGCCGATTAAACCCAAATATGAAAGATGTAGTAAAAAGTGAGGTTATTAAATTATTAGATGCGGGGATTATCTATCCAATTTCGGATAGCAAATGGGTAAGCCCGGTTCAAGTAGTTCCTAAGAAAGGGGGTATAACCGTAGTAAAAAATGAAAAAAATGATTTAATTCCAACACGAACGGTAACCGGATGGCGGATGTGCATAGATTATCGCAAATTAAACGATGTCACTCGCAAAGATCACTTCCCATTACCGTTTATCGATCAAATATTAGAGCGCTTATCCGGTCATAGATTCTATTATTTTCTTGATGGTCTCTCGGGATATTTCCAAATTCCCATAGCACCCGAGGACCAAGAGAAAACAACGTTTACTTGTCCCTTTGGCACCTTCGCCTATCGAAGAATGCCATTTAGTTTATGTAATTCACCGGCTACATTTCAAAGATGTATGTTGGCTATTTTTGATAAGTACGTAGAAGACATTATGGAAGTATTCATGGATGACTTTTCGGTTTTTGGAGATTCTTTTGATTTATGTTTGAAAAATTTAGAAAAAGTTTTAAAAAGATGTGAAGAAACAAATCTTGTTTTAAATTGGGAAAAGTGTCATTTCATGGTGCGTGAAGGTTTAGTTTTGGGTCATAAGATTTCTTCTAAGGGTATCGAGGTAGATAGAGCAAAAATAGAAGTAATCGAACAACTTCCTCCGCCGACTAACATAAAAGCTATTAGAAGTTTCTTAGGACATGCTGGTTTTTATCGCCGCTTTATAAAAGATATCTCAAAGATCACTAAACCTCTCACTCATCTCCTTGAAAAAGATACACCATTTTTATTTGACGACGATTGTCTATACGCTTTTAACTTAATTAAGGAAAAACTTATTAACGCGCCGATCATGATTGCTCCGGTTTGGAAACTTCCATTTGAGATTATGTGCAATGTGAGTAGTTTTGTCATTGGTGCAGTTTTAGGCCAACGTATTTCTAAAAACTTTCATCCAATCTATTACGCAAGTAAGACACTCACTTCGGCACAAGAAAATTACACCACAACGGAAAAGGAACTTTTAGCCGTTATTTTTGCGTTTGATAAGTTTCGTCCTTATATCACCCTCTCGAAAGTTATTGTTTTTACCGATCATTCGGCTCTTAAATATTTACTTTCTAAACCGGATGCCAAGCCACGCTTAATTCGTTGGATTCTACTACTTCAAGAGTTTGACTTGGAAATTCGGGATAAGAAAGGAGCCGAAAATCTTGCGGCCGATCATTTATCTCGTTTAGAAAATCCATTTATTGAAGAATTAAATGAAAAATCTTTTAACGACTCTTTTCCGGATGAAAGAATTTTAAAAATCAATTCTTCATCTTCTACGCCTTGGTTTGCCAATATTGCCAATTATTTGGTGGCATGTATCCTCCCAAAAGATTTTTCTTTTCAACAAAAGAAGAAATTCTTTGCTGATTTGAAAAATTATTTTTGGGAGGACCCATTTCTCTTTAGAGTATGTGCGGACCAAGTAGTACGAAGATGTGTTTCATTTGAAGAAGGTCAAAATATTTTGAAACATGTACATGAAGGACCGACTGGTGGCCATTATCAAGCTAATCGGACTGCTCACAAAGTTCTAAGTGCAGGCTTTTATTGGCCTAGCCTTTTCAAAGATGCTCAATCTTTGGTGAGACGGTGCGATAGTTGCCAACGGACCGGAAATATTTCTAATAAAAATGAAATGACGCAAAACTATTTTCTTGAATGCGAAGTCTTTGATCTTTGGGGAATAGATTTTGTAGGCCCCCTTCCTTCAAGTTGCGGTAATAAATACATTCTAGTTGCGGTTGATTATGTTTCCCGATGGGTGGAAGCCCAAGCTCTTCCTACGAATGATTCTCGTGTTGTTATTTCTTTTCTTAAAAAATTATTTTCTCGATTTGGCATGCCTAGGGCGATCGTTAGTGATAGGGGTGCGCATTTTTGTAATGCCCAACTTTCAAAAATTTTATTAAAATATGGTGTTACACATAAGCTTTCCACTGCATACCACCCTCAAACTAACGGCCAAGTCGAAGTTGTTAACCGAGAAATCAAGCGTATATTGGAAAAAACTGTTTCATCTTCTAAAAAAGATTGGTCTTTAAAACTTGACGACGCTCTTTGGGCTTATCGAACGGCTTACAAAACCGCCATCGGTTGTACTCCGTATCGATTAGTCTATGGAAAATCATGTCACTTACCGGTAGAACTAGAACACCGTGCCTTTTGGGCCTTAAAATTTTTAAATATTGATCCCCACTCTGTCGCCGAACATCGCAAATTCCAACTAAACGAACTCGACGAGTGGCGCTCCAACGCTTATGAAAATAACAAGATTTATAAAGAGCGAACGAAGCACTTTCACGATAAAAATTTAAGGCACCCAAAAACATTTAAACCGGGCGACCGAGTCTTACTTTATAATTCTCGCTTGCGCTTATTTCCCGGAAAATTGAAATCACGTTGGTCTGGTCCATTTATGGTGAAAGAAGTTTTTCCATATGGCACAGTGTTGCTTTCACACCCTAACAAGGGTGATTTTAAAGTTAATGGTCAGCGTCTTAAACTCTATTATTCTGGTGATGTTATTGCCGAGGACAATGAAGTTGTTTTTCTTCCAAACACTTAGTAATTTTTGTTATTCTTTTCTTGCTTTTGTATTTTTTGCACTTTTCTTTTCTTATTATCTTTGTTCCAGCGGCTCCTACGAATTGGCCACTGTGTTGCTTCAACGTTGCTGATTTTTATGATAATTCAAGCCAAGTTTCAAGATGTTCTACAAAGCAAGCATGAGGAAGCAGAATCAACCTTCAGACTCGCCAATTCATGGAAGTACTTGTTTTATTTATTTTCAATTTCTTTTATTTCTTCTTTTTAACATCGAGGATGATGTTTTCCCCAAGTCCGGTGGGATTGAGTTAGTTTGAATTTTGTGTTGTTTTGGTTTGTTTATATTAGAAAATTTCAAAAAGAAAATCATATCAAATTTAGGTAAATCAAAAAAAAAATTCAAAAAAAAATATATTTATTTAAGCTTATGTTTATGTTATTATGTTATAAAAGAAACAAAAACACACACAAAAAAAAGATAATATTTTAACAAACAAAAAAAAAATTCGGAAACTTAAAATTTGGAAACAATCAAAAATTATTTTTTATCATTATTTTAGTATGTTTCTTTGAGTGTTGTGTAGGCTCATGTAGTATTCTTAATCATTGGTAGTATGTTAGGATAGAGTATAGTTTAACTATATTACTCTTTCATATCTTAATTTTGTCATTTTCTCTTTCATAAATTTTGGCATCATTTTTATTTTAATGGAATAATGTTGTAGTTATCTCTTCTATTCTAAGTATAATAGCGTGCTTATTTTGTTAGACGATATTATTAGACACTCACTCGCAAGGTAGTCTTTCTTGGTGGCTAGAACTTGCCTCAAGCGACTCTCAAAACATTTGCATAAGTTTGTCATGATCTTTTAGAAGTGATTTAGGCCTCCTTTTGGGTCGTTTGTGCCTTTTTGCCCACCATAAAAATTCACATTGTTAAACCATTTTGGGCCTTTCCTAATTTTCTTTGTTAGCTCCACCTTTCATTTTCACCAAAGCCAAAACATCTATCCCATGATCACACTAAATATTTGAGTTTTATTAAAATGTTGTGATGTGGTTTTTATTGTGAAAAAGTGGAATTTTCACATTTTTATTTGGAGCTGTTTTGTATGAAAAATAAAGTATCAATGTAAAAAATAATAAAAAAAATCAAGTGAAAAAAATTTCATTGGCCAATTTTGAAAGAAAAATATTCATGGCCTTATGTTTCAAAAAAAAGGGAGAGTTTGTTGTAAAAATTTCTTTTTGATTGAGGGTTTTATTTTTAAATTTTATAAAACTCTCACCTTGGTTTAGTGTGATCTTTAGCCTTCGTGTTTATCTTTTGATTTCCAAATCCTTATCATTTACCTAAGCCAAATTTTATTCCTAATTAAAGCACTTTTGATCTTTAAGTCATGACATTACCTTGTATAGTGGAGAGAGTGTGACCGGGCAAGCCTATGGTCACCATCATTAATGGATTTCTTTGGAGGTTATCTTGGAGTATTTTGTAGAATAATCGAAGTCTAGCAACATGTTGTTTGTTCAATCAACTTATTTTGGTTGAATCGCTACATCTATTATGTTTGTTAGGTAACATGTTGATGTCTTATTTTTATGTTGGTAGAAAATTTACAATCTAAGTATATGCCATAGTAATATTTTTAATCTCTTCTTTATTCTCCTCTACATTGATTTCTATCACCGCACTCATTGGTAGCATATTAATTTTTATAGTTTAATTTTTGTTTTGGTGTTTTTAAACAAAAAAAAAACAAGAAAATTTTGTTAATTTAACTTTTATAGTAAGTCTTGTTTTGCTTGAGGACAAGCAAAGGCTTAAGTCTGGTGGGATTTGATGACACATATTTTAACTAAAATATGTTCATTATTATTATTATATTTATATTATAAATTATATGTATTTACTCTTAATTTTAATATAATTATCTAATTATTAATATATCACAATTATTTATACTAATATCATTTTATTTTGTTTTGTGACAGGCCTGGGGGGAATTCGACACGATTCGACGTAAAACGCCTGCTGTCCATTTTTGTACGAGAAATATTTCCCACGCAAATAAGTTTTGCATGCATGTTGCTTTCCCACCTTTTCTCTCTCCTCCCAATACATGAATTATCCTTTATTATTATTATAATTATTCATATATGTATGCATGGTAATTGATTTTTCATGCATGACCATGTATGAATAGTTATAACTATCAATACATGTGGCCTCCTTTCCCATGCAAGCCTCTTTATATAATTATTTCATGTAGCATCTTCTTATTTTAATTTTTATATAATCCTCTCCCATAAATACATCATATCATGTTGCCACTCATTTTTTTTTTCATTTACATGTGGCCGGCCACATTCTTCCCCTTCTCTATTTTTAGTTTTTTTTCCTTTTTTCTCTCTCCCTTTTTCTTCCCCCCCCCCATATTTTATTTTCTCCACCACTATTAATAGTAAACCTCATTTCATATGGCCGGCCAAAACTTTCATTCATAACCACCCACCTCCAAATTAAAACCGGCCATTCATTTCCTCCACCATGCAAACCGCCACCTATTCTTAATTCCACTCATAACCTCCTTAATCAAAACCGCACACTTTAAGTTCCTCCTTCATTTATTAATTAATCACATTAACTCCAATCAATTAAAACCTCATATTCATTAATTCATCACCATTTCATGTGGCCGGTTACCTCCATGTTAAACTCCCTCATTCACCTTTTCACCTCCCTCCACATCTTCATTTCCCCACATTTATTCTCACCAATTAAATCCTATGTCCTTTCATTTTTATTCTTTATCTAGATCCTTCCATGGTTGCTATAAAAGGAGCATGAAGCCAAGGCTTTGAGGAGGAGGAAAAAAAGTTAGAGTTGGAGAAGAGAGCAAGTTCAAGAGAGAGAGAGAGAGAGTTCTACCTTGTATGAGAGTTTCTTTTATGTTGTCTCTTATGCTTTAATTTTCCATTGTGTTGTGTACTTTTGTTATTTCCCTTCTAATGAAAATGCAAACTTTTTATTTCATTATTGTTGTTTTCTTTATCATGAGTAGCTAAATCCTTTCTTAGTACTTGATTGGTTAGTATTGGGATGAAGATTTAATTATAATCTTTCGTCTCTAATTTTTGAATTTTTCATTTCGATTTATTTCCGATTAAAATTTGGCGGCGTGTTTATATTACTAGTATATAAAATTTCGCTATCCGATTGGTAGTCTAGTTAGCCGAGAGGCTCGTGAATGTCATAGATCGCTCGGAAATAAAGAGATTTTGATATTCTTCTATGAGAATTGAGGATATCAAATCTTTTGGATTTGGGATTTTTTCGTTCATGCAATTTTAAATTACTTTCAAATTTTAAGAGATTATGTTTGAAATGTTTTTAAAATTAGGCGGTAGTTGTCTTTAGCGAGTTGCTATTGTATTTTTAATCCCCCAATCGAAACGGATTCTCAAGAATTAGAACGCATCTTTTATAATCAGATTCCCAAGAACGCCCAATCAAGTGTTAAATCGTGAATTTTCTTGTTAGTCAACTCTCTTCGTTTTTACAAAAACCAAAACCAATTTTCACTCGATAAGTTAATAGTTCCACCTTGTGAGTAAAAGTACTCAAAAGACCCGGGAAATACGACACTTGATCATGCTACAAGCGATAGGTGCACTTGCCTACTGCAACAATCAGATTTTAAGCATCAGCATACTTCACGAACAGTCAAAAGAGTTAGACATTATAGTTTAATAATTGTGCTATAAAATAATATAATAACAAGTTTATTTTTAGTAGTGATGTTTGTTCGATTAAATTCAAGTGAATGTCCTACAACCATTTGTCAATAAGCAAAAAAAAACAATATCACCTTTAATCTTTGAAATCCTTCTTTGATTATGTCAAAGAGTAATACCATGTCAATTTACTATTTTAAAGATAGTGCAAATACCTTTCTTCTGATTATGGCTTCGTTTGGCATAGTGGTAGAGGTCATGGCCATGAGTGTTAAATTGTCATTCGTTAACGCTCTCCTAAGAAACTTCATCCACTTTTATATTCAAACAAATGATGTTTGTTAGGTGATTCACGACGAATGACGGTTTAACCCGTGTTTACGACCGCCACCACCATGACAAACAGAGCCTATATCAATAAAAAAAATTCTATTATGACCGACTAAGTTCAAGGTCATGGCCTTGTTTTTTCTTTTGAGACGGAGCAAAGTGAATGACACTATGAAACTAGAGAACTCTTCCATATGATTATGAATGACATTCGTGAATGCCCGACCTCACCTCAGGAACTACAACTTTTATGTTTAAATTTAGCTATTTTCTTGATGGATGTCATGACAGTTGTCATGCCAAATACATATTTTATGAAGGTGACATTTATGTCCAAATATAAAAATGAACGGTCATAATGCTTTTTATCATGATCTTGATGGTAAGAGCAGCATGACCTCTTTTTAATAAAATGCGTGCAAAGTTTGACTTAAATAATCGAAATTATATTAATTTAGTGGAAATAAATAATATAATTATTTTATTATTAATATTTTTAAAATAAAAATATAAATATGTTAATTACTATGCTTGAAGAAATTAATTTTGAATTAATAAGGCAATATAAAATTTGAAAGGTATTTTCTAATAATACTTTTAGTAACATAAATTATGTTATTTATTTTTTCAACAGTTATCAATAGTAATACAAATAAATTTTAAGTTAAAAACTTTATTGTATATTCAAATTAATAATATTGTAGTTAATAACTACTAATATTAAAGATTATTGTTAATTAGCATTAATGATTATTGACAAAAAGTAACATACACTTTTATGGATATTAACATTAATATTGTTATAATATATATGAATAAATTAATAGTAGTCCTAGGACGGCTATTCGTAGACCTAAAAATACTTCAAACGGCTATTTGATATTCTAAAAACACTTAAATTTTTTGGACTACAAATATGAATGGATTGCATTTAGCCATTATAGGAGTGCTTATAACATTGTCCTAAATTTCATATCATTTATTACATTAATTATATTATTAATAATAATTAACATAAATTGTTGTTATTATTAACTAGTCAATAGTCATCATTAATATTTAATACCTAGTGGTGTACAATTGGGAACAGTTGTAAGTTTTTCATTCCTCTTTGTAACTTACTTAATTTCCAAATTTTGTCTTAAGCTTTTGTGATATGTAATATTCTCTTAGATAATAATGGCAAATTTCTCTTTGAAATAGTAAATTGACATAACATCGATCATTCATATAAAATAGTAAATTGAAAGTAAATTGTCATTTTTCTCTGTGGTTGAACAGTTCTCCCCTACTCGAGAAAGAAACATACTCAACCTGGTGAGCTTATTCCATCAGGCGTTGAAGTTTCTTGGTGCTTAGCGGCGATTCCAACTCCATTATGGCCTTCACCTTGTCGGGGTTGGGTTCTACCCCTACCGGGGTGAGGATATGGCCCAGGAACTTTTCCCCGCTCGCCCCAAAGACACACTTTAAGGTGTTCAGTCGCATCTTGAACTTCCGCAGGGTGGCAAACATTTCGTCCAAGTCAAGCAAGTGGGAGTCCACATCTCTACTTTTCACTACGAGATTGTCCACGTATATCTCCAAGTTCCTCCCCCTCTGCCCCTTGAAGACTCGATCAATCATTCATTGGTATGTAGCTCCTGCATTTTTTAGTCCGAATGACATCATTCTTTAGCTGAAGCACCCTTATCTCATAATGAAGGATACCTCCTTAACGTCGGGTGGGTGCATCCTGATCTGATGATAACCTGAAAAAATATCTAAAAACTCATCATGAAAAAACCAACAATTGAGTCAACCAGTACATCGATTCGAGGCAGAGGATAACAGCCTTTGGGGCATGATTTATTTAAAAGGAAGAAGTCTACACACATCCTCCATCACCATCTCCTTTCCTAACCAATACAACATTGGAGACCCAGCCTGGATACTGGATCTCTGATACAAAACCTGCTTTGAGGAGCTTTTTCACCTCCTCCCGAATGTGCTCCTCTAGCTTTTCGGCGACATTCCTCCTCTTCTAGCAGATGAGGTGTGTCTTGGAGTCGAGGTTCAAGCAATAACATGCCATATCTGCGTCGATGCCTGACATTTCCTCCACGCTCCATGTGAAGACTTTGATGCTCCTCTAGATTCACTCTTGCATCCTTTCTTGGTCCCCGGAGCTCAGCTCGCCACTGACTCGCAACCTCTCTATCTTCCTTGCCCTGGTGAAGACCTCCATCTCCACCACCTCCTTTGCTAGCTCTAGGCTAGATTGCTCCCACTCGCTTGCCAACTTCTCCCATTGCACAAGTACCTCCTCCACCTCCGCCACATCAACCTCCATCGCCTCGCCAAGGCTCTATTACGGTTCCACTCCACCAGCCTCCTGGATGCAAACCACTCCTTCCTTTTCTTCATGTACCTTCTCCACCACGACCTTCGGCGCCTCCGACTTCTCAACTGCTTCTCCCCCGATCACTCCTAACTCCCATTGCACCGCCATCTCTCTTCCCAACTCTTCTGCCTATGTCATCCAAGTTATGGTGTTGACTGTCGTTACATAACATAGCCTCGCCACCTTTGGGTCTCCTCTGGTCCAGACTTGGACCCCATACTGTTGAATTTGAGACATTTTTGGAACAACGAGGGGATGCAGCAAAAGGCGCTGATGAGAGGCATCCAAAGATGGCATTGTAGCTTCTCAGATAGTCAATGATGACAAACCAATAATTCCTTAACACCCCCCAACGTCACATGAAGTCCAACTCCTCCTTCAACTACCTTCCTCTCCCTTGAGAATACGAACAACGACCCATCCGAGGCCAACACCCTCCTGGCCACCACCTTCATCGCCTCGAAGCCCCTTTTGAAAATCACATCCACCGAGCTCCCATTGTCAACCTGGATCAGGGAGACCGTGTAGTTTTCAATCGCCATTTGGATCACCAGGGCATCACAAAATCAATTCTCATAGTTAGGCATGTCCTTCGATGATACGGTAATATTCTCTTGTAACATATAATTTCCTTTTAGACCCCTTAACTTAGATTACGGCAGAACATGTATTGTGTGAAAAAGGATTAGATTTGGTTTGACCCGAGGAGTTAGGGTGGGTTCACATAGTGCCATTATAGGGTTCAATCAACTATAACTTAGAAAAATATTCTGGATTCAATAGGTTTCGAGTGAACACGACGCCACTTGATGAAGCATTTATTGCGTTGAGTAAACTCGACACCATTCGACGAAGCTTCGAGTACATTGAGTGGTATCAACGTCATTCTACTTTAACAGAAAAATGCTCTAGATTCAACAGGCGTCGAGTGAACACGACGCCATTCGACAAAACATCGAGTGTATTGAGTGGACTAAACACCATGCTCTTTAACTTAGAAAAATTGTTCTGGATCAATAGGCGTCGAGTGAACTTGACGTCATTCGCTGAAGCGTCGAGTGCGTTGAGTGCACTCAACTCCATGCTCTTTAACTTAGAAAAATTATTCTAGATCAATATGCGTCGAGTGAACTCGACGCCATTCGACAAAGTGTCGAGTACGTTGAGTGAATTCGACGTTATTCGATGAAGCATCAAGTGGATCGAGTGAACAAGATGCCATTTGAAGAAGTGTCAAGTGATACTCGATGATTTTGGACTTGAGAATATTTTTTGGTCTGGTTTACAACTGAACCGGGTTTTCAGGATAAACATTGATGACACATTTGAACCCAATCTCTTAAACAAACCTATTTAAGACAATTCTCTTCTCAAAAAGAGCAATTTAAAGCAATGATTGGTGGTCCAATACAAGGATGACACGTGGCAAGCAACTTAAACCCTAATTCTTTTTATAAAATGGAAGAAACGATACCTAACTGTCACTCGCATATCTTGTCAAAACTGTTGTCACCATTGTTGATCCAGAGGAGTGGGAAATGACTCCTGGATTTAAGATTTAGCCGAAGAATCGAGCTTTGGAACTAACTCGCCGGAGAAAGGATCAGACATGGCGCACCACCACCAAACATACCTCCAAGCATGATTAAGGGTATGTTTCTCCTCCCCTCCCTCGGTGCTAGTCTTCTAGATCCACTAGGAGAGATATCAGGCTCAAATGAGCCTGATGCTATGCGAGAGAGTGGGAACATTCGGAGCTTTTCTTCTCTCTCGGGTTCGCCGGAGGAGCTACCTCCGACGGCCATGTCGGTGGGAAATGCTAGCCACCACCTCAACGGAGGTGGTGGCGATAATCGTAAGCGGTGGAGGCGGCCCAAGTGGCCGGAAATAAGGTTTGAAGTTGGTACATGCGGGATAG
The DNA here is from genome assembly GCA_039583875.1 of Platanthera guangdongensis. Lineage (NCBI taxonomy): Eukaryota > Viridiplantae > Streptophyta > Magnoliopsida > Asparagales > Orchidaceae > Platanthera > Platanthera guangdongensis. Next base: position 95,384,661 of record CM077154.1, on the reverse strand, counting down.
ATCCTGGCCATTGGCTATTGGGTAAGATAACCCGATGCTATTGATTTTAAAATTAATTAAACTACAGTATCATTTATTTAATGTGTACATTTTGTCACATATATACAATTTACTTGTATGTTGATTTTAGGCCCCATAGATGCAATTTCAGAAATAATCATCAACATGAAAAGTGTAGATCTAGGACTTACCTTTAAATTTACACCCTAAATTTGCAATTTGGAGCAATGTAGCTCCTTGTAGGGTCTTATCCTAAGACTGCTCCAAAACTAGGGCAGAACTTCAAATGGATGCCTAGGATAAACTTTTAAGTCCACAAGCTCTGAAATTTAGGTCATGTATGTGAGTATACCATACTTAGACAATGTCTAAAAAATCAGAATTTTAGGAGAATAATTTGTATAGTTTTAATTTAAATATGAGTTATTATATAAATGGAATTTAGGGAGATTCTAAATTCCAAATGCCCCCAAATTTGGGTGGCATGGCTTTAAGGTCATCCTATGGCCTTGGTAAAAATTTGGAGCCATTTGAATCTCTGCATGTTAAATGATCCAACATGTATGGTGAAGGTAGATTTGTAAATAGTGTGTAAATAGTAAAATGAGAATTTAGCCCATTTGGACGAATGCATGTTCATGAAATTTTGGATAGGGACTTATGGAAGTAAAATTCTCCTTTCATGAGAAAATTGGGATTTTTGGAATCAAAAATCCCATAAGTTGGAATTATTTCAAAATTAGCACATTTGGGTGCTAAAATGAAAAATAAGGCTACTGAAGTTAGAAAATTCCAAATTATTGATCCAAGCCCTAATAGGTCATTTCAGTTCTATGGAAAAATTTATGAACATTTTGGAGAATTATTCCATGTATAAATAGTGTAATTACATTTATTACCCTTGTGGGACTTTGATCAAAAACATGAGTAGTGTTTCGTGGAAAATTATGAGAAAATGTTTAGGACCTTATTTATTCATTATGAACCTCTGTAAATTTTATCAAGATTCAGGACGGGTTTAGTCCTGCGAGATTTAGACTCGGATGTTTATATTTAGGATGGGTTTAGTCCTGCAAGCTGGAAGCTGGAGGTTTGGATTCAGGAAGGGTTTAGTCCTACGAGCTGGAGGCTCGGATGTTCGGATTTAGGACTGGTTTAGTACTGCAAGCTGGAGGCTCGGATGTTTGGAACTAGAGGGGTTTAGACCTGCGAGCTAGAGGCTCGGGTGTTTGAAAAAGGACAGGTTTAGTTCTGCAAGCTGGAGACTCGGGAGGTTTACTTCAGGATGGGTTGGTCCTATGAGCTGGATGCTCTGGTTTGAAATGACATGCATGTGCATAAAACATATAAGTGGCGGGTCATGCAGTACTGACCAGTCATCACACTGACGGCAGTTCAATGACTCTGGTGAGGTGTGAGGGTTTGAGGGGCCAGTGGGTTGTTTTACACTGTGATCTGGAGGACTATCCCTGAAAATGCACACCCGACCAAAAAGACTGGTAGGGAATGCCAACAAATTAGTACTGAGAGACTCTTGAGTGCACCTCAGATGTTTATATAGGAACACAAAGGGTATAGGCCTGGTAGTGTGTATACTTATCTCGGAAGTGGAGACGCCTGCTCCACGATTGTCGTAGCCATAATGGTGGTACCATAGAATTCAGCTAACTCAAAAAAGTGGAAACTAAAGGTCTGCAATCACAGTGTCATGTGTGTGAGTTGCACTTGTATGAATCAAAACCTGCATAACTCATAATAGCATACATACATACTTAGGACATACGCACTGTTGATCCTTATCATATAAATTAGTATGAGCTCTTTTATATCATAAGTTATATTTATGAAACCTTAACTTATAAATTTGTATGGGCATTCATATAAGTTAAGGTACTATTGTGATGGTAGTGTAGCGGTAGATAGTTTACTTTCTACACCGCTCCTTACTTTACTTATTGCACTTCTTTTTATATAAATTAGTATGGGCTCGAGGAGTTGGAGCACCAGCGCAACCAGCAGGATGAGATGGCAGGACTTGAGGTGCAGTTACCACGCACTACTAATACTATCGATTAACGTCTGGTGATGTGTGTTTCAATTTTCGCTTCCTCTTAGTGCTTGTTGTGAGAGGGAGATGTTGTTTTTTTTTGACATGTACCAGGCATAAGCCCTTCTCTCGTTTTCTATACTTATTATTGACTGATGTAAATTTCATCCCTATATGATATGATGTTATTGATGTGACTTGTGGACTTGCCAGCTCTTATATAACTACTTAGTTTACTTCCATTCTCATATTGGCCTACAGGTTAAATGATCGTACTAGCCGGCAGGATCAGCGTCGTGTGGTTGTGACTAACCCGTGTGTTCTAGTGTCATCGTAAGGCGGCGGTTCTGGGCATAAGATAGGGTAACCTCCTTGGTAAGGGGATGGCTCTTACAACTGGTATCACTTGACCAAACGATCATATAAGAAAGAAGTATACAACACTGAGAAACCCCGCTTGAATAATAGTTTCCGAACAAACTATGCATCAAAAGCAATGGTGTGCCCATCTGTAAAAGTCACGGAAAATAGTCCATTTAAACAATGTGTTAGGCCAACCCAATTTGGACACTACTTTAGTTTGACTTACCAAGAGGATTTTGATTTGTATCCTACTCTAAAATCAATCTCAGGTATAGATTTGTTAAGGTACATGGATACCCAAATTGGCTAAGGGAAGAATTTAATACAAGTTTCACTGCTTAAGGCTTAAACTCTGATATCCCTACTCCACCATCGAGTGATATTATCACTTCTTACCCAAGCTGATATGACCTCCACAAGGAGAATTGGTGCTTATAATATATTAGTGGAATATTTGGGTACTCTTAAACTTAACCCTTGTACCGATGACTTGATTATGTTGAGACAACCACCGTGACAAATACCAAAGGGCGAATAAGAATTCAAGTTTCAGAAGAGACCCATTTTGGTTGGGTCACATGTTGGCCTTAAGATGATTGTCATAAATAATAACCTTAAGGGCCTAAGGTATACGACATATCAATAAGTCTCGAGGTGGAATCCCAAGTCTAAGATTGTTAACCCTAAGGATCGAGGCATATATAGATATTAAAGAACTTTAGCCCAAAATGTATGGGGGCTTATCCTTTTATTTATTGGGCTAAATTGGTAACAACTTGTATTTCCCCAAACCCTGTTTATATAACATGTGTCACAAGCATAGTGATCTAGAAGACTTGATTTAATCAAATGTTGCTCAAGTAAAGATGAGGTTTTGTATATGCATAATCAGTAAGATGAACAACCCTTCCTAGAAGTTTGGGATATACATAGAGGATTGCATGCTTATATACATTACAATCTTAAAACAGGGAAAACCGGTATGGGACGTTAGAAATTTTCTTGGACTTGTAAATCAGATGATTACTTGGCACAACTTAAAGAGAGATCGTAACTTCATCGATGCATAATGGCAAACAATATTCAAAGAATGAAACAAGTTGTGTACAATCCACAAGAATTCGAACAAATGGCTTTCCGATAAACTAAAATCAAAACAGTAACGACGACACAAAGGTTTTATAATTAAAGGAGTGTGTTACCTCAACAAAGCACGTTCATAGATGCTCTAACACCTTAACCCAATCGATGTAATACACAATTAATGAATATATTGTCGGTTAAGGATTTGATTAAGGAACTCAGATACATCGCAAGAGGGAGCCAATGTGAATTGAGAATTCAGTACAAGTTAGATGTATAATTTGAAAATTTGCATAGTTAGGGCTCTTAGGAAAGTGACCATGACTATCACATATTAAATGGATAGAATTGGGAGAAGTAAAAACGATGATTGATCCCAGGTCAAACCCAGGTTTTGTGAAAAAGTTAGAGTATACACGATGATTGCTATCCGCGCCTACCTTACCCAGGTCATTATGTTGGAAACTTACAAATCGGCATAGAGTAACATCATGGTAATATGAAGAAGTGATTGCAGGAATTAATTGTTACGTGATTAGAGCCCAAAAAGTGAAAATTCAAAATGCTTGAATAATTTTGTTTTTAACATTGAGAGTATAACGACCCCATAAAATTTAAAATCAAGTGAAAAACCATACTGAATTGGAAGATGTATATTATAAGTACAATCCTTTGGACGTGCCTCTGGTGATCACAAGAATCAAAACAAAAGTGTGTCATGATATAATAATTGCCTTCAGAAAGATTTGGGATTTTTAGAGCAACTTATGATTATGAACTTGTTATTATCCCTGAAATCAAACATTATAATAAATCGGAGGATTTGAAATGCCCACTTTGCGTGTTACAAATACACTATCATGCTAGTGAACTTAGTAAATTTGATCATAAGTAGACAATGCAAGCCAATCCTACGAACAAAGGAACGAATAAATTCAACCGTGCATATATTAGATAGTGCGAATTATATATTTTTGGTATATGTAGTAGTGATTATTCATGAACTTAGAGAAATGATTGTCTCTAGCATGCCATAATTTTTAGAGGTTGGATTGAAGATTACTTATATTTATTCCACACATAGTTGAGCTAACCACATGAGTATAATGGCTTTAGATGAGTATTCACCCATGCTTGCCTATTAAAGATAACTATATGAATATGTATAGGAAGGTTACTATGAGCATACTTAAGTTGAACTTCGAGTAAATAAAAGATTAATTTGTTAAGGCATGGCGTTGAAAATGTAACGAATCAACAAATTGAAATGGTGTGGATGATTAGTTGAAGCGTACACATAGGTATGACCTCTTGATTATGATAGTATCAAGAACCAAGACATACGTTGATAACATCATGAACACCTTAGGAAAATTCATGACTGTGAAGAGATCAATGTTGATACACTTTTTGATAATGGGATCTGCGGACAACCCATGAGAGATGGTCATAATAAAGTATACAAGTCATTTTCTGATGTAATTGAAGTTAAAGAGGGAAGATTTCGCAAGACTATGCTTGGTAAATGGATTTTTGCAAAGGTGTATATGCTGAAATTACACGAGAAGTAATGAGTGTTTAATAAGATTCTCTTTATGATGAAATCGATGTGATTGCCTTGAAACCACAACTAACCTGTTGGATCCCTAGTTAGATTTGCGCTAGGTTCACTAATTAGGATGTTTGACCCATTATGTATAGCCAGGGTCATGTATTTGAGTCCTAGAGCTTAGGCTAAGTCATTAGGTTCAACCTTGATGGATAAGCCGGCAGAAGACTTCAGGAGACTCAAGACTTAGAAGAAATCAAAGTTCAGTATTTAAGTTCGACATTCGTTGAACTCAGCTCGACGATAGTCGTGCTCTACTCGACGAAATCAGATTTAATTATCTGAGTTGAGCTCGACGATATTCGAGCTCAGGTTGATGAAGTCTGGAGTTCATCCTTCAACACATTCTTTCTTGTTTACTTTCGCTGAACTCAGCTCGACGAAGACAGATTATCAGCTCGACGAACTTGGAGCACAGATTAGGCAAGTTATCTCCAGAATGCAGTTCGCTGAGCTCAAGTCGACCAACAGGTTTTCTCAGGTCGGCGAACAGTATTTCTCAGCTCGACGAATTTGGATCTCCGGTCCACGAAATCTGTTCAGAGATCGACGGTTTCTATCCAAGCCTGACTTAGGGTTTTTCCTCATTTTTGTCCTTATTCCATATACTATTTAGCAGTAATTTCCTGAAGTAATTAATGCTCATATTCTCTGAATATAGCCATTATTAGCAGCATTAATTATAGTTTTCATCAGGTTAATTACTTGTTTAATTAATTGGGACAGTTGAGGAAAATCTTTAAAGACAATATTCTCCAGCCGATTTTCATTCTCCAGACAATCAGCAATCAATGCTTCAGATTCAAATTTCAAAGGAGAATTTCGACAGAGAATATAAAAGAGTTTTTATCTTTCAAACGACAAAAAGAGACACACAAGCAGTGATACGGACAGATAAATACATAAAGATATTTAGAAATTCTCTATGCAAGAAAACAACCTGTTTTCTCTGTGATCTTACTGAAGAAAAAGAAGAACAACAATCACAATCAAGTGTCTTCTTCAACTTCAAACTCTAGGAGCTTTCAAGGACAATAAACTCTGAATCAGTCAGAAGTTCCTGGAATACTTCAAGTCAAGGCTGAAGACCTACACCCTGAGAAAAGATCCAAGTGATTTCTGAAGGAGCTCTTGACCACAGCAAATCCACTAGTCTTCTCTGTTGATTAGAGAAAGAGAAGACACCATCAAATCTCTCTCCCCCTCCTGTATAAAGGGTTTATTATCTCCCTTCAAAAGTTTATGTTTGGCTTTTGGGAAGCTGATCAAAAGCTCAAATGGTTGTGAGATCTCCCTGGAAATAGATCTTGTAGTGGCAGTCACCTGATCAAAAACCTGCTAGTGGATTCCTACCAGGGTGGTAGAAGAGTGGATGTACTGGTGGGCCAAAACCCGAACAGGCAAGCGTACCTGTCGAATCGTAGTACCAAGGTCGTATTTAAACACGGGGCTGTCAATTACTTCTACTCACGCTCTAACTATTATCCTACCGGAAAACTAATGGGATTTTGAGAATTCTTTTAAAAGTAAAATGAACGATAAATTGCGAGACGAAAACTTATATAAAAAGGGCTAGCATTCGATCATTGATTCACCATGAAATGAAACGAGAAAATAAAAGGGCATAGTTTTAAATTTGCAAATCCAACTCGGCCGTGACGGATCCGAAAATAAGACAAAATCTCGCTAGAGCATTATGTCTCCTAACTTATAGACTATTCGATCGAAATCTCTTTACAAATCGAAAAAGCCTAAAGTTGCATTATCGAGGTGATCCACACTATTGGATTTGACTCCAATCCGGAGGATTTACGTCGTCCTATCTCTAGGATTGCGTTCAACTCCTTCCTTATTTGAGTGATCTTTCACATTCATGAGCCTCTCGGCTACTCGAATATGAGATCTTAAGCCTACTACCGTATACCGGAAATACGGAGTCGACACAATAATTATTCAAAGAAGGACCGAGTAGAATTACGCAAAAATAAAACTATGAAATAAAAATAATTCTCATTTCAAATCATGGATCCTCATGATCAAATGCTATGAGGGAATTAGCTATGCATATTGCAAAAGAAAACAACAAAATAAAGAGAAGAGAATTTCATTACTTGCAAGCAAAAAGAGTACACAAAATATTAAAAAGACAAGACTATGCTATAAAGAAAATTTGCACTAATTGAAAAGAAGACTAATATAATAATAAAACTAAAATCAACTCACAAATACTCTCCACTCTCCAATATCCAACTCACATTCAACTTGAAACTTTACTTCTCAAAATTTTTCTCTCTTTGGCTTGAGGGAAGGGGTGGCTTTTATAGGAGAGGGAGAAGGATCTAGAAAGAAATGAAGAGGAGGAGGCTAAGGGGGGTGGCCGGCCATGTATATGGAGGAGTGCATGCATGGCATTTAATTAGGGGGAAGAAAGAGGAGGTGGGTTCAATGTATTGGTGGCAAGGTGCATGGATAGGAATTAATAAGAAAGAGAGGATGAGTGGGGGATGCATGAGGAATAAATGGAAGAGAAAATAAAGGGGAGAGAGAGGGGAGGGTTCGGCCATGTAGGATGAAAGTTCATGCATGTATTAAATGGAGGAGAGAGGGATATAATCATGGGTGGCCGGCCATGCATGAACAAGTGAATGAAAGCATGTATGCAATAAATGAAAGGGAGAGAAAATATTATGATGCATGCATGGATTGAAAGGTGGCAAGAGAATAAAGGAAAGAGAGGGGGGTGGCCGGCCATGTGGGCTTAAATGGGCTGTATAGGGGGCTCGGGTTGGCTGCTCTTGAGGGAGGGGCTCGGGTTAGAGCTAGGTGGGCTGCTTGGGCTGCATAGGGGGCTCGGGTTGGCTAGGAGAGCTGCTTGGGCTGCACCATATGTGGCCGGGCTGCACCATGCTTGGACTTTGAACCTATAAATAGACAAAACAATCATGGATTAGTCACAATAATAACATAAGACTATATAGATTTTAAAAGTTAAAACAAAGTTAACACATAACATAACATAACAAAGTTAAAAAAAAACAAAGTTAAAATAAGATTTCTAACACAATAATAATAAAAACATTACAACATTAAAATTAAAACATATCATAACATAATATATAATAACATAACACACATAATAAGACTATATAGATTTTTATATCAAAACTCTAATAACACTAGGAATTAATATATTGTAAAGAAACATTAAAACATGAAATAACAATCATAAAATAAAAATAAGATTAGGCTTTTTGAATACTAAATTACCCCAAAAAAGGATGACTAAAACAAGTCATCAAATTCCCCCATGCTAGAGTATTTGCTTGCCCTCAAGCAAATAAAACTTAAAGAACTAGAGAATGAAAACAAAGAAGATTTAGGTTGCAATTTTTAAGAAAAACAAAACATGAAAAATTAAACTATCCTAATTCCTATGTTAACAACTAGTGGGGTGAGAAGTGCACAATAGAAAACTTGAAAGTGGAGACCTAAAAATATCATTAGAACATAAGAAAAGTCTACACATTTCTAAATCTTAAAAAGCAAGGCATCCAAAATAAATGAAAATAAGGACAACAAAAAGTAGAGGTTCTAAATAAACGGTGCATTAACAAACTACTAGGTTGCTAGATAAACATTAACCCTAAGACACTCCAAGATAACCTCCAAAGAAATCCATCAATGATGGTGGCCATAGGCTTGTACGTTCACACTTTCTCCACTACGCGAAATTAAGTTCTAAGATCATTAGGACTTCTACTAGGCATTAAAACTTGGCTTAGGTAAATGATTAGGAAGTGGAATCAAAGATAAACATGAAGGTTTTAGGCACTAAACCGAGGTGAGCTCAAAAATAAACATAGCATAAAAAAGATGAGAAATAATGAGTATGTCATTTCTCCAATATGAAACTACAACAACATGGCCATGAAAAGTTTTTTCTTTTGTAAACTTGGCCAAACATAAACTATTTGCATTCATTTTTTTTTTGATTTTGTAATGATATATTTTTTTCTTTCTCAATTTTTGTTCTTTTGAATAACATTTGATAAGAAAACTCCAAAAATAAGCTTGAGAATTTCCTATTCATTTCAAAAATAATACCCTTCCCACAAAAATAATTTTTAAGCTCAAATTTATAGTGCAAAAATAGGAAAGATATTTGGCTTTGGTGAACATAATGAAATGAAAGGTGGAGCTAAAAACAAAGAAAATAAGGAAAAAGGCCCAAAATTGTTTTGCAAGGGTTTTGTTTTTGGTGGGCAAGAAAAGCTCAAACTATTCAAATGGTGGCCTAAATCATTTCTAAAGAACGTAAAAACGGCGCAAATGCTTCGAGAGTAGCTTGGTACAAGATCTAGATACCAAGAAAGACTACCTCGCAAATGAAAAAGAGCTAATGATACCTAGCAACCATTCGTAAGCAACTAACCGAATAAAAAGACATAACTACAAATTGCTAACTTAAAACGTAAAAATCGGATGCCTATATTTAAGAAAAAGAAACTAGTAAACTAAGCTATGTTAAACTGATAAAGTTAGAAAACCAATTCAAAGAAATCTAAATAGAACTAAGGAACCGCACGGGCCTACACATCACTAGAAGAAACATAAAAATAAAGATAGAAAATAATTTTAGGTTTTGTTTTTCAAATAGATTTTAGCACAATTTTTTGATTTTTGTTTTTCTAATTTTTTGGGTTTTATATTTTATAATTTTTTTGATTTTGATGACATAACATACTATACTATACTAGCATAATATTAATTTTTTTTTAAGAAGAAAAACAGAAAGAAAAGACCAAAAGGAACTAGACCCCCCCATGCTTAAATCCTTCATTGCCCTCAATGAAGAAAACATAAAGAAAAAGAGAAGGGGACTGAGAAGAAGAGAAAAAAGAAAAATGCAGGAAAAATAAATAAATAAGAACAGGACTTCCCCGGGTTCGTGAGATGAAGGCGGATGTCGCTCCCCCATGCTTGCTTTTTAGAGTACTTGATCGTCAGCAGGTATGACTTGATCCATCTGGTGTCAGCAACGGCGGAGCGGCGACCACGAACATGGACTTGATTGGCCTCCGGTAGGAAGAGCAAAATAAAAGCAAAAAATAGATAGAGTCCATGGGCAGATGCCCGATAATGGTTTTTATTACAATCATTTAAAGTTTGAATAAAAGAGTTTCAGAATAATAATAATAAGTCCAAAAATAAAATAAAATAAATGTCCCACACAAGATAAATGTTAAGAGTCCAACACAAGATTCTCCTTTGCAGGAGGCACATAATCATTAGAAGAATAAAGTTTAAGTCTACGGCCATTTACTTTAAAATCCCCCCTATCGGGGTGCGAAAGTAACACAGTTCCATCATAAAAAACATCCTTGACCGCAAACGGTCCAGACCAACGAGATTTAGATTTTCCAAAGAAAATACGTAAACGTGAATTTAAAAGAAGAACCTGATCGCCCGGTTTAAAATTTTTATGCTGGCGGAAGTTCTTAACATGATAATTTTTTTCTGCAGGGTCAGGTGGTTTTTCAAAATAATTTGGCAAATTTTTATCATTTTCAAAAATAAGATTTTGTTGTCCAAAATCAGAGTCATTTTTGAATGGTGCTTGCACGGACATAACAGTGTTTTCAAAAATAGTTAATGAGGGTCCAAAAAAGGAAGAAGAAAAATCATTTGGAGGGAAATAGGAGTCTTCTTTTAAATCATCAATGAAAAAACAAGAGTCATCATTTTGTAAAGAGTTTTTCATCGATTTATTAATATCAAATATTACTTCCTCATCTCCCACACGTAGAGAAAGTCTTCCGTCACTCACATTTATGATTGCTCGAGCGGTGGCTAGGAAGGGACGACCAAGTATAAGAGGGACCTCGACATCCTCTTCAATATCGAGAATGACAAAATCCACCGGGAAGATGAATTTGTCGACCTTCACTAGCACATCCTCAACGATACCTAACGGATACTTAATCGATCGATCAGCCAATTGAATACTCATACGCGTAGGGCTGAGAGTGCCCAATTCTAGCTTTTTAAACAATGAAAAAGGCATCAAGTTGATGCTCGCACCTAGATCCGCTAGCGCATGTTTTATAAAAAGATCACCAAAAACACAAGGAATGGAAAAACTACCCGGATCGTTTATCTTTTTAGGTAGAGTAGAGTTTTTAACGACCGCCGAGCATTCTTCATTTAACGTTACATGCGATAAATTTTCTAATTTCGTTTTGTTCGTTAATAAATCTTTGAGATATTTGGTGTACTTAGGCATTTGACTAATCGCTTCATGAAATGGTAAATTAATATGAATTTGTTTGAACATTTCAAGGAAGCGTTGGTATTGATGATCTAGTTTTTCTTTCCTAAGTCGGGCCGGATAAGGGGGTGGCGGAAATTCCTTTATGATAAGCGGAGCATCATTTTGAACGTCATCATTAGAAAAAATAGAAACATCTTTTTCTTTATCTAAAGTAGATTTTTCATTTTCAAAATTTGTTTTATCATTTTCCGTAGGGGTAATTGCTTCCACAACATGAGGGACAATCACCTTTGGCTCTTCCCTTGTGGTGGGCTCGTTAACAACTTTACCGCTCCGAAGGGAAATTGCATTTGCGTGTTCCCTTGGGTTAGGCTCAGTGTTCGAGGGAAGAGTTCCAGGTGGTCTCTCGGAAAAGGCCTTAGCGAGTTGGCCGACTTGATTTTCTAAGTTTTTCATTGATCCTGTTAAATTTCTAATAGTGGCATCGTTCGAGCTTATATATTTAGCGAGGATCTCTTCCAAAGGGGAAGGTTTTTGAAAATTTTGTTGCGGAGGTGGTGGTGGTGTAAAATCGTGCGGTTGGCGTATGGCATTAGCGTTATTACTCCACGAGAAATTTGGATGGTTACGCCATCCGGGGTGATAAGAATTAGAAGAAGAAGAAAAACCAGGCGGAGAAGAAAAATTCAGAAAAGCAGAAAAATTGTTTGCAGAATTATTTTGAGCAGGCCTGGGTATGTTCCCCAGATAATTCACCTGCTCGGCAGCAGCAGCATTTACATTTTCATATACCTTAGCAGCGGAGGAAGCAGTCATCTCCGAAATCTTCTTGTTTAACATTTCCACTTGCAGCGCTAGTTGCGAAACCGAATCCACTTCATAGATACCTGCAGGTTTAGATGGGCGAGACCTGGACGAATTCCACTGATAAGTGTTCATCGCCATGTCCTCGATAAGCTCAAGAGCGGCTTCCGGAGTTTTGCGGTCTAAAGAACCAGCGGAAGCGGCATCTATCATTTGCTTTGTTTCTTGATTTAGCCCATTGTAAAATGTCTGAACCTGTAACCATACAGGCAGAGCATGATGAGGGCATCTTCTCAAAAGTTCTTTGAACCTCTCCCAAGTGTCATAGAGGGCCTCAGAAGCAATTTGAGAATAAGAGGTGATATCATTTCTTAACTTAGCAGTTTTGGCGGGAGGGAAATATCTAGCAAGAAATTTTTCAGTTAAAATGTTCCAAGTAGTGATTGAGCCTCTTGGAAGAGAACTCAACCACTGTTTGGCTTTAGTTCTTAAGGAGAAGGGGAAGAGTCTTAGCCTTATAGCATCATCTGAGACACCATTTATTTTGAAGGTGTCACAGATTTCAAGAAAATTTGCAATATGCAAGTTCGGATCTTCATCTTATAATCCGTCGAACTGTACATATTGCTGCACCATTTGTATGATGCTCGGCTTAAGCTCAAAGTTATTGTTCGCAATTGCAGGTCGAACAATACTCGTTTCAGTCCCCTCCAGGTTGGGTCGAGCATAATCGGACATAGTCCTTTGCTGAGCCATTCCTGGGTTGGGATCTCCCATTTCAGAATAATTACAATCCCCGAAGGAATCCTCAACCGCTGTTTGAGAAGTGGAAGCCCCGAATCGTAGTTGTCTCCGAAAGGAGCGTTCGATTTCTGGGTCCAAATCAACAAGTAGCGACGGATTCGCTCGGGTCATGCACTAGTAAAGAAAACGAGGGAAGATGAGAATGAAAGCTTGGAAAAGAAAGAAAAAGAGGAAAAGAAAGGAAAATTTTTTTGTTTTGTTTTGTTTTTTTTTTTTTGAAAAAAAGATTTTTTTTTTAGACGGCTTGGCTCTCGAACTTCCCGAGGACTACCCGGTGAAGGGTTCGCCCGGTACTAGGTAAAATGGTGGCGCTTAAAGCCCCTTACCCTTTTCGAGAGATTTTAGGTGGGGTAGAAATAAGGTGAAGTGGGTTGATTATAAATATTTAAATAAATAAATTATAATTTTTTTTTTTGATTTTTGGAGAAGTAATAGCGCAAGCGTTTTCAAAATATTGACGAAGAAAGGTCCCCGGCAACGGCGCCAAAAACTTGGTGGGCCAAAACCCGAACAGGCAAGCGTACTTATCGAATCGTAGTACCAAGGTCGTATTTAAACACGGGGCTGTCAATTACTTCTACTCACGCTCTAACTATTATCCTACCGGAAAACTAATGGGAATTTGAGAATTCTTTTAAAAGTAAAATGAACGATAAATTGCGAGACGAAAACTTATATAAAAAGGGCTAGCATTCGATCATTGATTCACCATGAAATGAAACGAGAAAATAAAAGGGCATAGTTTTAAATTTGCAAATCCAACTCGGCCGTGACGGATCCGAAAATAAGACAAAATCTCGCTAGAGCATTATGTCTCCTAACTTATAGACTATTCGATCGAAATCTCTTTACAAATCGAAAAAGCCTAAAGTTGCATTATCGAGGTGATCCGCACTATTGGATTTGACTCCAATCCGGAGGATTTACGTCGTCCTATCTCTAGGGTTGAGTTCAACTCCTTCCTTCTTTGAGTGATCTTTCACATTCATGAGCCTCTCGGCTACTCGAATATGAGATCTTAAGCCTACTACCGTATACCGGAAATACGGAGTCGACACAATAATTATTCAAAGAAGGACCGAGTAGAAATACGCAAAAATAAAACTATGAAATAAAAATAATTCTCATTTCAAATCATGGATCCTCATGATCAAATGCTATGAGGGAATTAGCTATGCATATTGCAAAAGAAAACAACAAAATAAAGAGAAGAGAATTTCATTACTTGCAAACAAAAAGAGTACACAAAATATTAAAAAGACAAGACTATGCTATAAAGAAAATTTGCACTAATTGAAAAGAAGACTAATACAATAATAAAACTAAAATCAACTCACAAATACTCTCCACTCTCCAATCTCCAACTCACATTCAACTTGAAACTTTACTTCTCAAAATTTTTCTCTCTTTGGCTTGAGGGAAGGGGTGGCTTTTATAGGAGAGGGAGAAGGATCTAGAAAGAAATGAAGAGGAGGAGGCTAAGGGGGGTGGCCGGCCATGTATATGGAGGAGTGCATGCATGGCATTTAATTAGGGGGAAGAAAGAGGAGGTGGGTTCAATGTATTGGTGGCAAGGTGCATGGATAGGAATTAATAAGAAAGAGAGGATGAGTGGGGATGCATGAGGAATAAATGGAAGAGAAAATAAAGGGGAGAGAGGGGAGGGTTCGGCCATGTAGGATAAAAGTTCATGCATGTATTAAATGGAGGAGAGAGGGATATAATCATGGGTGGCCGGCCATGCATGAACAAGTGAATGAAAGCATGTATGCAATAAATGAAAGGGAGAGAAAATATTATGATGCATGCATGGATTGAAAGGTGGCAAGAGAATAAAGGAAAGAGAGGGGGGTGGCCGGCCATGTGGGCTTAAATGGGCTGTATAGGGGGCTCGGGTTGGCTGCTCTTGAGGGAGGGGCTCGGGTTAGAGCTAGGTGGGCTGCTTGGGCTGCATAGGGGGCTCGGGTTGGCTAGGAGAGCTGCTTGGGCTGCACCATATGTTGCCGGGCTGCACCATGCTTGGACTTTGAACCTATAAATAGACAAAACAATCATGGATTAGTCACAATAATAACACAAGACTATATAGATTTTAAAAGTTAAAACAAAGTTAACACATAACATAACATAACAAAGTTTAAAAAAAACAAAGCTAAAATAAGATTTCTAACACAATAATAATAAAAACATTACAACATTAAAATTAAAACATATCATAACATAATATATAATAACATAACACACATAATAAGACTATATAGATTTTTATATCAAAACTCTAATAACACTAGGAATTAATATATTATAAAGAAACATTAAAACATGAAATAACAATCATAAAATAAAAATAAGATTAGGCTTTTTGAATACTAAATTACCCCAAAAAAGGATGACTAAAACAAGTCATCATGTACCCATGTTGGGGAACCACTATAAAATTTTGGTGTCATCTGGTTGTTAATTTTCTGTGTTGTTCTTGTTGTGGCTGTGATAGGCTAGTTGTACTATGATAGATTAGGCTAGCTGTGTTGTGGTAGATTAGCTTATATTATCTTTTCTTTCTATTACTAGAACTGGTATCATTACTTTACTCTGATAATATTAAAAACAGTCAAAAAGATTTAATTACACTATTCACCCCCCCCCCCTCTCTAGAGTAAATCAGATCTAACCCCTATCTTTCAATTGGTATCAGAGCAGGTTCCTTTGGTTGTACAAGTTAACACTTGAACCAAAAGATCTTTATTAGATATGATCTTCTTTTTCATAATTTTTCTGATTATTTTCATAGCATGGCACAGAAGAAGGATTATGCAAGCACCAGACCTCCAGTTTGCAACTTAAATAAGTTTGTCATCTTGGAGGAAAGAATCATGCTTTATATGAATTCAATTGATGAGGACATATATAATTCTATTTGATAGGTCCTCCTCAACCTACAGCTACTACATTTACCTCTACTTCAAGCACTCATACTGGTCCACCATCTGAGTGGACAGATGCTCAGAAAAATTCAAAGATAGCAGATGCAAAGGCCATGAATATACTGGCTCAAACTATGTCAGATGACATCTTCCCAAAAGTGGCTGAATGCACATCTGCCAAGGCAATCTGGGACTCTCTCAACCAGATGGTTGTTGGTTCTGCAGATGAGATAAAGGACAGAAGATCAACTCTCATCTCATAGTATGAAAACTTCAAGAAAGATGAATCTGAGTCTGTCAGTGACATGTACAACCCACTGAGCTTAATCATTAATGAGCTAAAGACTCTGGATAAGTATATCACTCTTAATGAAGTGAATGAAAAAATCCTAATGTGCTTCCCCAGCACTTGGGATTCCAGGATCTGTCCAATTAAGGAGGCCAGAAGCTTGAATGAGATTTCTACAGAATCTCTTCTTGGCAAGCTCAAATTATATGAGCAACTGATAAAGTCCAGATAAGTTGCAGAGCAGAAGACTCCTACAACAACAAGAATGGAGAAGAACATAGCTTTTAAAGCTTTAGAGGAATCAGAAGCCCCAACTGCTAGTGAAGAACTTCTGAGTCTCTTAGCAAGAGATTCTACAAGATGGCAAGGAAGGACTTCAGAAGAAAGACATCCAGGCATGATGATAAACCAAGGTATGACAAGACACCCACTAAAGAAATTTTTTGCTTTGGGTGCAGGAAACCACGGCACTTCATTTCAGAGTGTATAGAAAATCAAAAGAAGGAAAGAAGAAGAGAAAAGGACTCCAAGAAGCATCACTACAGCAAGCCTTCCTCCAGCAAGCACAAGAGAAAAGAGAAGGTCTTTGTGGTTGAGACCTGGAGTGATACTGAAGATGAATCCTCATCTTCCTGCTCCAGTGAAGAGGAAGAAGAAGCTAAGGCAAGGGAAGTTTGTCTTATGGTTATCAATGCCTCCTACCACCCATCTGATGCAGAGGATAAAGCAGAAGAGTCAGACAATGAAGAATCAGAATCAGAGGTAGATAAGGTATTGTCTTCCTTTGATTATAATTTAGATAGTTTTAAGACTGAATTTAAATCTTTGTGTATTGAATTGATTAATTCTGAAAAAGAAATTAAAACTCTAAGAGAAAAAATTTTTGAACAAGATAACTTAATGTCTGAAAATATTAAATTAAAAGATGAATTAACTCTAGCTCAAGAACAAATAATATCATTAAAGACTGAATTGGCTGAGACAAGGCAACTTGAAGAATCCTTAAATGGGAGAAGATTCAAGCTAATGGACATCACAAGCACAGTGAATGCTAGACTAAATGGCAAGCTGGGCTTAGTTGCTTCATCAAGCCAACCTCAACTAATTCAGAAGAATATATTAACAACTCCAATTAAATTTGTTTCAGAAAAAAGAAAAGAGAAGATAGATAATAATAATAACGATAAACAAACTGGGTTAAAACAAAAGAATAAGAAAAAGAAAAGAATAAGAAAAGTCCTAATTATAACAATGTTCAACAGATTTCGTCGAACTCCGATCGATGAAATATGTATAGTTTGTCAAACTCAAGTCGACGAACTCCGAACAAAAACTTTCACCATAATTATTCGTTGAACTACGATCGACGAAACCAGTATGGTTCATCGACCCAAGATCGATGATTTTGGGCCCCAGAGAATGAATACTTCCATTCTCTGAGTGGAGTTTGACAAACTCATCCCCATTCGTCGAACTCAGATTGACGAACTTACTTGAATTCGTCGAACACATTTCATCTTAACAGAAACTTTAATTCTTTCAAAACTAATAATCAATTCAATCAATGGATTATTCCACCTAGAATATATCATCCTTTAGGTTATAAATGCAAACCAGAATACTCATATAATTCTAGTTTTAATTATGTGAAGAAAGAAGGACCCAAGATAACCTGGGTCAAGAATAGCTAGTCTATTTCCTTGCAGGTGAAAGACTATCCCACCACAGAGCAATAGTGGTATCTGGATATTGGTTGTTCTAAACACATGACTGGAAATAAGGACAACCTAATCAACTTCAATTCAAAGTTAGGACACAAAGTAATATTTTGTGACTCCAATTATGGCCAGACTGAAGGCTATGAAAATGTCAAGATTTGTGCAGTCACCTTCAGGAATGTCGCTTATATAAGTGGGCTGAACCATAACCTTATCTCCATAAGTCAGTTATGTGATGAAAGGTTTCAGGTATCCTATTGGATCCCTAGTTGGATTTGGGCTAGGTTCACTAATTAGGATGTTTGACACACCTTGTATAGCCAGGGTCGTGACTTTGTGTCTTAGAGTTTAGGCTAAGTCCTTAGAATCAACCTTGATGGACCAGCCAGCAGAAGACCTAAGAAGACTCAAGGCTTAGAAGAAAATCAGTTCAGAAAGTTAGTTCGACGTTCGTCGAACTCAGCTCGACGAACTCAGAGATTAGTCTCTGAGCTGAGCTCGACGATATTCGAACTAAGGTCGACGAAATTCTGAAAGCTCAACTTCAACACAAGATGTCCAGAATACTTTCTCTGAACTCAGGACGATGAAGTTAGAATCTCAACTTGACGAACTTAGACTACAGATTTGGCAAGTCATTCTCAATACGCAGTTCGTAGTGCTCAGGTCGACGAATTGCAATTCTCAGGTCGACGAAATCTGTCCTCTAGACGACGATTTCTTTGCATTTCCAGAATTAGTATTTTTCTCAATTTCTGTCCGTATTCCATATTATTTAGCAATATTGTCCTGAGTAATTAATGCATATATTCTCTGAATATAGACGTTAGTGGCAGCATTGATTATGGTCTTCATCGGGATAATTACTTGCTTGTTTTATTAGGGACAGTTGGGGAAATTCATTTATGATAGACATTCCAGCCGTATTTCATTCTCCCCAGGCAATCAGTAATTAATGCTAAAATTCAAAAATTCAAAGGAGAGATTGACTGAAAAAAAGATGAGAGAGATTCCTTTCTTTAGTCGAGAAAGAAGACAAAATATAGAACACAGAGAATAACAGAGAAGAACATTCAGGGCACAAAACACAGATCCTGATTATTTTGAAGTTTATTCTGTGTGCTGAAACCTTTTCTGTCTTGGTATTTTAAGAAGAACATTCACCACAAATCAAGAGTCTTCTTTAGAAGTCTTGAGTCCTCAGAGACAATCATTCTACATCAGTCTACTGGATTCCTGAACATTAACAGAACATGTTGAAGACCTACACCCTAAAGCAAAGCTCCAATCTTCCTGAACAATTCAATATCTCAGGGGGAGCTTTGACAACATCAAGATCCACTAGTCTTCTCAGTTGTTTTGAGAAAGAGAAGACACTATAAATCTCTCACCCCTCTCTGTACAAAGGATTCTTTAACTCCCTTCAAAAGTTATTCCTTGGCTGCAAGTCTCCTGATCAAAAGACTTGTGTTGGTTTTTGAGTACCTGATCAAAAGCTCAAAGGTGGCAGTCACCTGATCAAAACCTGTAGTGGATTCCTACCAGGGTGGTAGAAGAGTGGATGTACCTGGGTTGGGGAACCACTATAAAATTCTTGTGTCATCTGGTTGCTCATTTTCTCTTTTATTCTTACCATGGCTGTGATAGATAGAATATCTTAGGTTGCTGTTCTTTTCTTTATATATTATTGGTATCACTTTTTTTCACTCCGATATAAAAACTTAAAACAGTCAAAATTTTAAATTACTCTATTCACCCCCCCCCCCCCTCTAGAGTAAATCAGGTCTAACCCCTCCTTTCAATTGGTATCGGAGTCGTGTTCCTTTAGTTTTCAAGCTAACCCTTGAACCAAAAGATCCTTTGTTATATCTAATCCTTAATTCTTTAAGGTTTATTCATTTCACAGCATGGCACAGAACAAGGATTATGCAAGCACCAGACCTCCATTGTGCAACTTGAATAAGTTTGCCATCTGGAAGACAAGAATCAAACTTTATATGAATTCCATTGATGAGGACATTTATAATTCTATTTTGACAGGTCTTCCTCAACCAACAACATCTACATCTACATCAACATCAAGAACACATGTTGTTCGACCACCTGAGTGGATAAATGCTCAGAAGAAGGCCATTATTGTTGATGCAAAGGTCATGAATATTCTGGCTCAGACTATATCTGATGACATCTTGCAGAAGGTGGCTGAATGCACATAAGCCAAGGCTATTTGGGACTCTCTTAACCAGATGGTAGCTGGTTCTACAGATGAGAGGAAATATAGAAGATCAACTCTCATCTCCCAGTATGAGAACTTCAAGAAGTATGAGTCAGAGTTTGTTGCTGACATGTACAACATATTGAGCTCAATAATCAATGAGCTAAAGACTTTAGACAAGGACATCACTCTTACAAAAGTGAATGATAAGATCCTCATGTGGTTCCCAAGCTCATGGGATTCTTGGATCTGGATAATCAAGGAGGCCAGGAGTTTAAATGAGATTTCCATAGAATCTCTATTGGGAAAGCTCAAATCTTATGAGCAGCTGATAAAGTCTAGAGAAGCTGTAGAATAAAGGACTCCTCCACCAGAAAGAAAGGAGCAAAGCATAGCATTCAAAGCTACTAAAGAATCTGCAGCTCTAGCATCAAGTGAAGACCCCTAAGTCTCTTAGCCAAGAGATTCTACAAAATGGCTAGGAAGGATTTCAGGAGAAAGTCATCTAAGCATGATAACAAACCCAGGTATGATAAGACACCCACTAAAGAAATAGTGTGTTTTGGGTGCAGGAAATCCGGACACTTTATCACAGAGTGTCCAGAGAATCAGAAGAAAGAAAGAAGAAGAGAGAAGGACTTCAGAAGACAATAATACAGCAAGCCTTCCTCCAGCAAACAGAAAAAGAAGGAGAAGGTCTTTGTGGCTGAGACCTGGAGTGAAACTGAAGAAGAATCATCATATTTAAGCTCCAGTGAAGATGAAGAGGAAGCAAAGGTCAAGGAAATATGCTTGATGGTCATTGATGCATCAAGCACCCATTCTGAAGCTGACCAATCAGACACTGAAGAACCTCTATCTAAAGAGGATCAGGTATTATCCTCTTTTGATTTTGTTTCAGAAGAATTAAAAATTGAGTTTAAATCTGTATGTCTTGACTTAATTAACTCTGAAAAAATAATTAAACAACTTAGAGACAAAATAAGTGAACAAGAAAACCTGCTGTCAGAAAATAACAAGTTAATTAACCCTAGCAAATGAACAAATTATATCTTTAAAATCTGAACTGGCCGAGGCAAGGAAACTTGAAGAATCCCTGAATGGGAGAAGCACCAAGTTGATGGACATCACTAGCACAGTGAATGCCAGACTTAATGGCAAGCTGGGCTTAGGTGCTTCATCAAGCCAACCCCCACTCATTCAGAAAAACATATTAACCACCCCAATAAAATTTGTTTCTAAAAAGGGTAAGGAGAAAGTAGAAGATAACAATCTTAATCAAACTGAACTTACACACAAGAATAAGAAAAGAAGAAAGAATAAGAAAAATCATAACCAAGAAAATGTTCAGCAGTTTTGTCGGACTCCGATCGACGAAACATGTACAGTTCGTCGAGCTCAAGTCGACGAACTCCGAACGCATACTTCTACGATAACCATTCTCTAAACTGCGATCGACAAAACCAGTATGGTTCGTCGACTAGAGATCGATGAAATTGGGGCCCAGAAAATGAATATCTTCATTCTCTGAGTGGAGTTCGACGAACTCATCCCCGTTTATCGACCTCAGATCGATGAATGTAGCAGAATTCGTCGAACCCAGTTCAGTCGAACAAAAATTTTGATTTTGCTAAAACTCATCACCAACCAAGAACATTTAGTAATCAATTCAAACAATGGATCATTCCACCTAGGAAATTCCACCCCTTAGGATATAAATGTCAACCTGAATACTCATACATATCCAGTTTTAATTCTGTGAAGAAAGATGGACCCAAGTGTTGGATCCCTAGTTGGATTTGGGCTAGGTTCACTAAGTTAGGATGATTGACCCAACATGTATATCTCGGGTCATGTATGAGCCTTACAGTCTAGGACAAGTCCTTAGAATCATCACTGCATGGACCAGCCATCAACAGACAACAAAAAGTCTCAAGACTCTCAGAAACTGAGTTCGACGTTCATCGAACTCAGGTCGACGAAAGTCGTGCTCAGCTCGACAAACTCAGAGAAAATTCTCTGAGCTGAGCTCGACGAACTTGGTACTCAGGCCGATGACTTATGAACACTCTACTTCAACATTTCAAGTCCAGGATTTCTCTGTGAACTCCGGTCGACGAACTTTGTTCTCAGGTTGACGATCTATGGGTATTCTACTTCAACATCTTATTCCAGAAACTACTAAATATTCTAAGTCCAGGGTCATACTCCAGTTGATGAATTCACCTTCTCAGCTCGACGAACTTAGACCACATTCCTGGCAAGACTTATCTAGCAGTTAGAAGTTCTCAGCTCGATGAAACTAGTTCTCAGGTCGATGATTTATGGACACATTACTTAAAACATTTTTTAGTCCAAGAAACAAGGAATTCTGAGCTCGAATCGACGAAGTTTTATTCTCAGCTCGACGATCTTGATGCACAGAGTTGACAAGGTTCCAGAGAAAGCATTTGTGTCCTCAGCTCAATGATCGTGGATCTCAGGTCGACGAACAACTATCACCTGGTCGACGAACTTGACTTCTCAGGTCGACAAAAAGCGAATCCAGGTCGACGAATTCTGCTCAACGATTTCTGTGAAGTTCCAGACTTATATATTTCCATCCTTCTATCTTTATTCTATTGCAAGAATTCCTGAGTAATCAATGCTAAAATATTCTCTGAATATTATCGTTAGAAGCAAGCATTGATACAGTCTTCATCAGGATTATTGCTCACCATTTTTAATGGGACAGTTGGGGAAACCAATCAATGCAAATATTCTCCAGGCCGTCAGAAATTAATGTAGAGAGGAATTCAAATTTCAAAAGGTAATTTATATGGAAAATTTAAAGGGATTTCCTTTATCTTCCTGGATACAGAAGTGATCAGAAAATACAGTGAATAAGGATCTTCTTCCTCTCTCTCGACAGATACAGAAGACAATACACAGTTCTCTGTAATAGCATAACAATCACATAGTAGTATAGAATACAATGATATAGAGAAACATCAGCAAGCTGAAGAAGAAAGAAGAACATATATTCAAGATCAAGATACTTCTTCCTTTTCTTCCCAGGATACTTCAGAGGACAACCAATACTCTATCAGTCAAGAAGTTCCTAGATACTTTCTGGTCAAGGCTACAAGTTTGTAGACCTATCACCTTGCAGTAAAGCTCCATCTTTCCTGAACCATTCAATATCTCAGGGGGATCTCTTTACTAAAATCAAGATCCACAAAAGTCTTCTCAGTTGTATTTGAGAAAGAGAAGACAAAATCATTCTCTCATCCCCCACTGTATAAAGGGTTCTTAACTCCCTTCAAAAATTATTCCTGGTTACAAGTCACTTGATCAAAAGACTTGAGGTTTGGTTTTTGAGCACCTGATCAAAAGCTCATTGGTGTTAGGCACCTGATCAAAAACCTGAGTGGATTCCTACCAGGGTGGTAGAAGAGTGGATGTACCCAGGTTGGGGAGCCACTATAAATTCTTGTGTTGTCTGGTTGTTCTTTCTTTTTGTTCTTGTTGTCGCTGTGCTAGTTAGGTTTTTGCTGTGTCTGTGATAGTTAATCTATTTTCTATAGCACCTGTGGTAGATTAATTTAAATTAGGATTGTTAACTCTGAACTTTTCTATTTACAACAAAAGTTATAAGGTTTTTAAGGATACTCTATTCATACCCCCTCTAGAGTATTCCAGATCTAACACCTAACTTTCAATTGGTATCAGAGCTAGATTCCTTTGGTTGTACACGCTAACCCTTGAACCAAAGATCCTGAGTTAGATCTGCTTTATAATTCTATTAAGGTTATACACACAGCATGGCACAGATCAAAGACTATGCAAGCAACAGACCTCCAGTGTGTAACCTAAATAGGTTTGCCATCTAGAATACATGAATAAAATTATATATGAACTCTATTGATGAGGATATCTACAACTCCATTTTGACACGTCCTACTCAAGCAACTGCCTCTACGTCCACAGCAACCTCAAGCACACAAGCAGTACCACCACCTGAGTGGAATGAAGCCCAGAAGAATGCTAGAGTTACCGATGCTAAAGCCATGAATATTCTGGCCCAAACTATGTCTGATGACATATTCCAGAAGGTGGCTGAGTGCACATCAGCCAAGATCATTTGGGATTCCCTTAATCAAATGGTGGCTGGATCAGCAGATGAAAGAAATGATAGAAGATCCAATCTCATATCCCAATATGAGAATTTCAAGAAGGAGGAAGCAGAATCAGTAGCAGATATATATAATAGACTCAGTATAATCATCAATGAGCTAAAAACATTAGATAAAGACATCACCCTCACAGAGGTGAATGACAAGATCCTCATGTGCTTCCCAAGCTCATGGGATTCAAGGATCTGGCCCATCAAGGAGGCCAGGAGCCTAAATGAGATTTCCACAGAATCTCTTTTAGGAAAGCTCAAGTCTTATGAGCAGCTCATCAAATCCAGAGAAGCAGTTGAGTAGATAACAACTACACCAGCAAGGAAGGAGCACATCATAGCTTTTAAAGCTATTGAAGAAGCTGAAGACTCAACTATGAATAAAGAGATGATGAGTCTCTTTGCCAAGAGATTCGATAAGATGGCAAGGAAAGACTTCAGGAAGAAGTCATCCAGGAAGGATGACAAGCCAAGGTATGACAAAACCCCCCACTAAAGAAGTTGTTTGCTTTGGCTGAAGGAAACCTGGACACTTCATCTCAGAGTGTCCAGAAAGTCAAATGAAGGAAAAGAGAAGAGAGAAGGACTCTATATGATAGCAAAGCAGTAGGCCTTCTTCCAGCAAATACAAGAAGAAGAAGGAGAAAGGCTTTGTGGCTGAATCCTGAAGTGAAACTGAGGAGGAATCCACATCCTCCATCTCCAGTGAAGAAGAAGAAGAGACAAGGGCCAAAGAAGTATGCCTCATGGCCATTAATGCCTCCAGGAGTCAGTCAGATGAAGAAGATGCATCTAACAATGAAGAACCCTCTGTATCAGAAGCTGATCAGGTATTGTCAACTTTTGATTATAGCTCTGACAGTTTTAAATCTGAATTCAAAATCATGTGTATTGATTTAATAAATTCTGAGAAAGAAATCAAAGCACTTAGGGAAAAATTAGCTAATCAAGAAACTATGATTTCTGAAAATACTAGGTTAAAGGATGAACTAAATCAAGCTAATGAACTAATCACTTCCTTGAAAACACAGTTATGTCAGTCCAAACAACTTGAGGAATCTCTCAATGGGAGAAGCCTCAAGCTGATGGATATTACAAGCACAGTCAATGTCAGACTAAATGGCAAGCTAGGCTTGGGTGCATCATCAAGTTTACCCCCCATTCTCAAGAAGATATTTTATCCAAACTCATTAAATTTGTTTCTGCTAAAGGGAAAGAAACAATAACCAACAAACAAACCACAGAACAAATGCCTAACTTAAAAGGTCAAAATAACAAAAATCAGAAAACCTTAGGTAAAAACAAAGTTTAGCAGATTTCGTCGAACTCAAGTCGACGAAATGTGGCCAGTTCGTCGAACTCTAGTCGATGAACTCTGAATGCAGAATTTAACTATAATTATTCGTCTTACTGTGATCTACGAACTTTGTATGGTTTGTCGAGCAGAGATCGACGAACGTGGGGAACAAAAAATGACAATGTTCATTCTCTGGGTAGAGATCAACGATCTCATCCCAATTCGTCGAACTCTGGTTGCCGAACTCATAACATTTCGTCGAACCCAGAAAGACTTAACAAAAATTATAACTATAACAGCAACTCTATTAAATTTAGAAAACCATTTAATCCATTAGCTGATTGGATAATTCCACCCAGAAGATATCATCCATTAGGATACAAATCTCAACCAGAATTTTCTGTGATATCTAGTTTTTCATATCAGCAATATAAAGGACCCAAGGTAACCCAGGTCAAGAACAACTAACTGTTTACATTGCAGGAAAAGGTCTGTCCAGTGGTTAATCAAACATGGTACCTGGACAGTGGATGCTCCAAGTACATGACTGGCAGCAAGGATAACTTATACAATTACAAGTCCAAGCTGGGACCAAAGGTAATCTTTGGTGATTCAAAGTGTGGCCAGTCAGAAGGCTATGGAGAAGTGAAAATTGGAGCAGACACCTTTAAGAAAGTGACTTATGTGAGAGGACTCAAACATAACCTCATCTGCATAAGCCAATTATGTGATGAAGGTTATCAGGTACACTTTAACTCAACATCTTGTATTCTTTCTAATAAAGAAAAACAAAATGTTTTAATTGGGAATAGGCAAGGAAATATATACTTAGTTGATTTTCATTCTGCCAATTGAGATATCTGCTTACTTAACATAATTATTAATCAGAATGAATTATGGAAAAAAAGGCTAGGACATGTAAATATGAAAAACATTGCTAGGCTATCTAAAGACAACCTTGTGAGAGGTTTACCTTCTGGTCCCTACAAGAAGGAAGGCCTTTGCAGGGCTTGTCAACTAGGCAAGCAAACTAAATCTAGCTTTAAATCAGTAAATAAAAGTGATTCACCTAGGATTTTGTATTTGCTACACATGGACCTCTTTGGACCCATTGTTGTACAAAGCCTAGGAGGGAAATCCTACACTTTAGTTTTTGTAGATGACATCTCAAGGTTCACTTGGGTGTTCTTTCTGAGATCTAAGTCAGATAGTTTAAAGTTCTTACAGATTTTCTCAGGACCATACAGATTGAGTACTCTCCTTATGTTGTATTGATCAGAAGTTATCATGGTACAGAGTTTGAGTCTCTTCTTGTGCATGAGTTCTTAGAGAAGGAAGGTATTAGGCACGACATCTCAGCTTCTAGAACTCCCCAACAAAATGGGATAGCTGAAAGGAAGAATAGGACCCTAATTGAAGTTGCAGGCACATTACTTGCAGATGCTTACATTCCCCTATCCTTTTGGGCAGAGGCTGTAAGCACAGCAAATTATTTACTGAATAGAAGTTTGGTACACAAACTGAAGAATAGGACTCTCTATGAATTACTTAAATGGAAGAAACCTAAAATCACTTATTTTAAAGTATCTGGTTGTATATGCTATATACATAATAACAACAAGAAATACATCAGAAAGTTTGAAGCTAAGGCTGAAGAGGAAATTTTTCTAGGATATTCCCAAGTAAGCAAAGCTCATGGGGTATTTAATAAATCATCTTTAAAAATTAAAGAATCAATTCTTGTCACTTTTGATGAGTCTAATATGTTTTGCAAGGAGAAAGAGATTTCTACCAGCAATCCTTTGCAGGTACCTCACTTGCGTGAAAATTTGGTTGAACTAAGCCTCACCCAAGAGGATCCAACACATCCTTCTCCACAGGTTGATGAAGACAGTGAAGAAGAATAGTTGGAAGAAGTTCAACCTCATCCAACAACAAAAATAATTCCATAAGAGGAATTAATTCAAAATGTTGTTGCTGAACCAACTCCACCAAATGATTTTGTCACACTGAGGGATCACCCTAGATCTCAAGTGATTGGAGACATATCAGTAGGTGTATAGACAAGGAATCAACTGAACCAAGATTTGATGCATGCCTGTTTTCTCTCTCAAGTTGAGCCTCAATCCATACATGATGCTGAGCAGGATCCACACTGGATCATTGCTATGCAAGAGGAACTCAACCAGTTTAAGAGATGTAGAGTTTGGGATTTGGTTCCAAGACCAAAAGACTACCCAGTCATTGGAACCAAATGGGTATATAGAAATAAACTAGATGCCCAAGGTACAATTGTGAGAAACAAGGCCAGGCTTGTTGCTCAAGGATATAGGTAAGAAGAAGGCATAGACTATGATCAAACCTTTGCACCAGTTGCAAGGTTAGAAGCAATTAGAATCTTTCTTGCCTATGTTGCATACAAGAAGTTTAAAGTCTACCAGATGGATGTGAAAAGTGCATTCTGAATGGAATACTAAAAGAAGAGGTTTATGTTGAACAACCTCAAGATTTTATCTCTCCAACTCATCCCTCTTATGTATTTAGATTGCATAAAGCCCTATATGGTCTAAAGTAAGCTCCAAGAGCTTGGTATGAGAACTTAGCTAGCTTTCTGATAGAGCATGAATTCACTAGAGGCAAAGTAGATAAAATATTATTCACTAGGCACCATAAGGATAAAATCTTATTAGTACAAATTTATGTGGATGACATCATATTTGGGTCTACTGACTCTAAACCAACTCCTGTACTTCTTAAAAAGTTTGGGATGGCTGACGCCTCAGCAAAGAAGACACCTATGAACACTAATGTTGTAATAGATTCTGATTCACATGGGAAACCTGTTGACCAGAAGCTATATAGGGGCATTGTTGGGTCCCTATTATATCTTCCAGCTAGCAAACCAAATATAATGTTTGCCACATGCCTTTGTGCTAGGTTTCAAGTGAACCCAAAAGAATCTCACCTAATTTTTCTAAAAACAATTTTGAGATATATAAAGAGTTGTCCAAGTCTAGGCCTTTGGTATCCTACTGAGTCAGAATTTGAGTTAACTGGATACTCAGATGCTGACTTTGCTGGATGTAGGGTGGACAGAAAAAGTAACTCAGGAACCTGCCAGTTCCTTGGTATGAGATTAGTCTCTTGGTTTTGTAAGAAGTAGTCATCTGTTTTCACATCAACTGCTGGAGCAAAATATATAGCAGCTGACAGTTGTTCTTCCCAGATGTTGTGGATCCAAAACCAACTCCTGTACTATGACTTCAACTTAAATAATTCAACTCTCTTCTGTGATAACACAAGTGCTATAGCCATAGCACAAACTCCAGTCCATCATAGTAGGACTAAATATATAAACATTAGACATCATTTCATTAGAGAGTGTGTAGACAAAAATAAAGTTAGACTTGTCTATATCTACACTGATTTACAAAAAGCTGATATTTTCACCAAACCCTTGGATGAAAGAAATCACTTGTTCTTTATAAATCAGCTTGGAATGATCAATGGAGAAGCTCTAACTTAAGTTCTGTCTGTGCTCGACGAATTCTTCAAAGATCGTCGAACGGAGTTCGACAAACTGGGAAACGTTCTTGAGATATTCGTCGAACGATGATCGACGAACTCTCTGTGAGTGAAGTTATTTTCGTTGAATGGAGATCGACGAATTTGCTTCAGAAAACTTTCATCGAACATAGCTCGATGAAATATCTTCAAATCTTCATACCGAGCTCGACGAATTGTTTAACTCCAAATTATTTTGTCGACCTCAGATCGAAGAATTTCTCATTTTTTTTCGTGGAACGGAGTTTGTCGATTCATATTTCGGAAAATCTTCTATCTAGGTTTTCTTCGACCTCCGTCCCGCGCTTTTAGTTCCTTTGCACTTGATCTTCGTTTTTCTCTTGCAGGTGCTCTAATGGCGATTCTAGCAGAAACTCTTGCAGCAATGAAATTTGACACCGGCTTTGATGTCGATTTCAATTCCTTCCAGCATTCAGACCCAATCTTCCTGGGAATCATGCAACTTCTTGAAGAATAGTAGTTGAAGACTCTGCTATCCATCTGGATCAAGATATCTGGCACTGAGATTCGAGAGTGGGTCTATACTTCTTCTACAATAGATGATAACACCCTGACTGGAACTATAGCCGGTAATTCTATTTCCCTCACACTCGCCGTTTTAACAGAAATTTTTGGATTAAGTAATGGTGAAGAAGAATTGGACATGGATACTGAGGAGTTTGATATGATGTTGAGTATGATGGGTTATTCTGGACAAACACCTAACAAACTGCTTAAGAAACACCTCTATGCTGAATTTAAATTTCTAGTAGACATTGTGGGAAAAGTCATGCTAGGCAAGCACACAGCCCATGACTACATAACCAGGCACCAATTCCTGGTCATGTGTGTAGTGGTAAACAAGAAAAAGGTGAACTGGGCTCAGATCATGTTTGATCTGATTAAGAAAAAGAATACCAAGAAAGAGGTTTGTTTTGGAAGAATAGTTGGGATCTTCCTGAAGGAAAAGGCTGTTGAATCCCTGGTCTCCCAGACCATATTCATCAATTCCTCTAAGAGGCTCACCTGTGCCCTTTTTGGCAGGTGGGAGAGGACCATCACCAAGCCCTCCAAGGCTCCCTCCTCTTCCACCAGGGCTTCTGAGAGTACTAGGGCTGATCCAGCCACTTCCCACCCTACTGATGAGATCCCTCCTCCACCTCCATCACCTCCAGCCATCCAACCTCATACTCAGATGGCACACCAACCTCCATCCTCTTCCACCATTCCTTCTCTTCAACAACCACAACAACAACCACAACAACAACAACAACAACCTGTTCATATTACTACTCCAGCTCCATCTCCTGTAACTTCTCCACCAATAGATCTCACTGATATCCACTCTTCCTTTCTTCAGAAATCTCAACCATACTCTCCATCTCAATCACCACAACCAACCCCACCTCAATCCCCCCATGGTACACCAATTTCATCACCACCTTCATCTCCCTTACCACACCATCTGGACAACATCTCATTCTTTACTCTGCCTACTTCCCCTCCTCATAGTTCCTCTCTTCCAAATGTCCACATGCAAGATGCTCTCCCTCCTCCTCCACCAACTACTACCATCCCCACTTCTGTCTCCATTCCAACACCCTCTGCCACACCCTCTACCACTCCACTATTGGATCCATCCATTATTCCATCTCTCATTGCACTGCTTACTCCCCTCCTCAAAATAATTATAGCAGAGGCTATTTCACCTCTTGCTACTTCTATATCTTCTCTGGCTACACAAATCTCTACTATTTCTGCTCCTTTCTCTTCAGTTAGGGGCCTGCCTTTAGTGTCCACTGAAACCAGGCAGGGAGAGGTACTCCATGAAGAAGAAGTAGCTCAGCAACAAAAATAATAGCAGCAGCATTAGAAGTAGCAGCAGCAATAGAGGAAGCAACAGCAGCAACAGAAGAAGCAGCAATAGTAACAGCTCCAGAAGCAACAGCAGTAGCAGCAGAAATAACAGCAGCAGATGCTGATCAAGAAATACTTGATTTAATTGATTTTATTGAGTCTGATATGGACTTGGATGAGCCTGTGTTGGCTGAGAAAATAATTGTTGGTGATTTTATTAAAAATCCCACAGTAGATTTGTTAAATTTATTGAGAACTTTTGATATAGTTCATTTGAACCTTCTTCCAGAATACAACACTAAGCCATCTTTAGCTATAATTCCATATACCTCACCCATAAGCCCCAAAGTTGCCAAGCAACTCAAGGCCATTTTTGCTACTCCAGAGGTTCCAGCCATTCCATCTCCACCCAGAGTTGTTTCCCCCGATACTTCATCACATACAGCAGCCAGGTCTGCACCAGTTTTTGTTATGGATGATTCCCCCATGCATGATCTTGATGCTTTGATCATGGCTGACATTGAAGAAGAAAATAAGACTGTGGCTGAAAGCACTATTATTAATAGCCCTCCTGCTCCAGCTCCAGCTCCTCCTCCAATTTCTACCCAGGCTGAGAAACCTTCGATATCTGCTGAAGCCCTGAAATAGATTAATGCACTATATGATAATCCTCAAGATTCTGATGATGAGGATGATGATGATGAGGACTCATATGATGAGCCAAAGAAAAAGAAAGTATGTAAGAAGAGGAAAGCTCCTCCACCTCCTGCACCAAAACTGAATCCAGCAAATGACACACCATACAATATACTTCAAAAGATCACACCAAATAAGGGCATGCCAGCATGGATGTGGCTGTCTAAGTATGAACAAAAAAGAAAGGAAAAAAAATAGGAGATATTCCCCACCTCCTCAAAGATTCAAAAAGGACCCTCCTCCTCCTCCTCCACCAGCTGCTGGTGCTTCCAGTTCTTCAACTCAAAGGCCTACCCAATTTTAAACCAATCAAAAGCATCAGAGTAGGTCCTCCTCTTTAGGAAGCAGCCAGCAGAGGAATTATTCTTCAGGTAGACAGCAACAACTGCAACATTAACAACAACATCAACAACATCAATAGCAACAAGGCACTAAATATCAAAAGGCTGAAAGCCCCAAGAGACCTGCTTCCCCTCCTATACCATTTGAAGATCCTGAGACAGCTACAACAGCTAGGATGGCCAGATTCCAGGAATTGGTTGGCCAATCCATGATCAACAAAGCAAGAGCTGAAGGAAAGGATCCTTCTCAATACTCTTCAATGTCCAAGTACAGAAAGTAAGAACTGAATAGTTTTGCTTAGGCTAACAAGTTTTTTAATGTTGATGATTATATGAAACTGCATCCAGAAGCAGTGGTGCCCAGAGCTACATCTCTTAATGTCATTGGGGTTGCTGACATGACAATGACCAAGGATCAAGCTGCAGATCCCAATAGGGAAATTATATTTACTCAACCAGGTGACAGAGCTAAGGTGGATAAGCCAAAGGAGCCCAAGAAGAAGAAATGAACATTTTGAACTACTTCTAATCTCTTTATTGTTTCTAAAATTGTCTGTTTTTGATACAAAGCTTACTGTATATATATATCTGCTGCACATTTAAAACTTTTCATGCCAGATATATGCTTTAATTGCTTTGTACATTTTATATGTCTATAATTAGTGACCATACCCAAATAGGAGGAGATTGTTGGATCCCTAGTTGGATTTGGGCTAGGTTCACTAAGTTAGGATGATTGACCCAACATGTATAGCTAGGGTCATGTATGAGTCTTAGATTCTAGGCCAAGTCCTTAGAATCATCACTGCATGGAGCAGCCATCAACAGACTGGAAAAAGACTCAAGACTCTCAGAAAATGAGTTCGACGTTCGTCGAACTCTGGTCGACGAAAATCGTCCTCAGCTCGACGAACTCAGAGAAAATTCTCTGAGCTGAGCTCGATGAACTTGGTACCCAGGTCGACAACTTATGGACGCTCTACTTCAACATTTCAAGTCCAGGATTTCTCTCTGAACTCCGGTCGACGAACTTAGTTCTCAGGTCAACGATCTATGGGTATTCTACTTCAACATCTTATTCCAGAAACAACTAAATATTCTAAGTCCAGGAACATACTCCAGTCTATGAATTCACCTTCTCAGCTCGACGAACTTAGAACACATTCCTGGCAAGACTTATCTAGCAGTTAGAAGTTCTCAACTCGACGAAACTAGTTCTCAGGTTGATGATTTCTGGACACATTACTTAAAACATTTTTGAGTCCAAGAAACATGGAATTCTGAGCTCCAGTCGACGAAGTTTTATTCTCAGCTCGACGATCTTGATGCACAGAGTTGACAAGGTTTCAGAGAAAGAATTTCTGTCCACAGCTCGGCGATCTTGGATCTCAGGTCGACGAACAACTATCACCTGGTCTACGAACTTGACTTCTCAGGTCGACGAACTCCGAATCCAGGTCTACGAATTCTGCTCAATGATTTCTGTGAAGTTTCAGACTTAGATATTTCCATCCTTCTATCATTATTCTATTGCAAGAATTCCTGAGTAATCAATGCTAAAATATTCTCTGAATATTACCGTTAGAAGCAAGCATTGATTATGGTCTTCATTAGGATTATTGCTCACTATTTTTCAATGAGACAGTTGGGGAAACCAATCAATGTAAATATTCTCTAGGCCGTCAGAAATCAATGCAGAGAGGAATTCAAATTTCAAAAGGGAATTTATATGAAAAATATAAAAGAATTTCCTTTCTCTTCCTGGATAGAGAAGTGATCAGAAAATACAGTGAATAAGGATCTTCTTCCTCTCTCTCGACAGACACAAAAGTCAATATACAGTTCTCTGGAATAGCATAGCAATCACACCGCAGTACAAAATACAGTGATATAGAGAAACAAGCCCTAGACCAGAGAAACATAAGCAAGTTGAAGAATAAAGAAGAACATATATTCAAGATCAAGAGTCTTCTTCCTTCTTCTTCCCAGGATACTTTAGAGGACAACCCATACTCTATCAGTCAAGAAGTTCCTGGATACTTTCTGGTCAAGGCTACAAGTTTGAAGAACTATCACCCTGCAGTAAAGCTCCATCTTTCCTGAACCATTCAATATCTCTGTGGGAGCTCTTTGCTAAAATCAAGATCCACAAAAGTCTTCTCAGTTGTATTTGAGAAAGACAAGACAAAATTATTCTCTCATCCCCCACTGTATAAAGGGTTCTTAACTCCCTTCAAAAATTATTCCTGGTTGCAAGTCACCTCATCAAAAGACTTGAGGTTTGATTTTTGAGCACCTGATCAAAAGCTCATTGGTGTCAAGCACCTGATCAAAAACCTGAGTGGATTCCTACCAGGGTGGTAGAAGAGTGGATGTACCCAGGTATGGGAACCACTATAAATTCTTGTGTTGTCTGGTTTCTCTTTCTTTTTGTTCTTACTCTGGCTATGCTAGTTAGGTTTTTGCTATGTCTGTGATAGTTAATCTATTTTCTGCAGCACCTGTGGTAGATTAATTTAAATTAGGATTGTTAACTCTGAAGTTTTCTATTTGCAACAAAATTTGTAAAGTTTTTAAGGATACTCTATTCACCCCCCTGTAGAGTATTCCAGATCTAACACCTAACTTTACCCAAGGTAACCTGGGTCAAGTACAACTAACTTCTGTTTATGCAGGTGAAGAGCTGTCCAGCTTCTAATCAACAATGGTATCTGGACAGTGGTTGCTCCACGCATATGGCTGGTAGCAAGGACAACTTAATCAATTAGAAGTTCAAGCTGGGACCAAAGGTAATCATTGGTGACTCCAACTGTGGCCAGACTGAAGGCTTTGGAGAAGTCATGATTGGGGCAGTAACCTTCAAAAAGGTTGTATATTTAAGTAGATTAAAGCATAACCTCATCTCCTTAAGTCAATTATGTGATGAAGGTTATCAAGTAACTTTTAACTCAAGTTCTTGCATTATTTCTACTAAAGAGAACAAAATTGCTTTAATTGGAAATATACAAGGCAATATTTATATAATTAATTTTGAGTCTGCCAAAACAGAAATCTGCCTATTTAATCAAATTAATAATAGTAATGACCTTTGGCATAGGAGATTAGGTCATGTTAATTTGAAAAACATTGTCAAACTATTTAGGGACAACCTTACTAGAGGATTTCCTTCTTGCCCCTACAAGAAGGAAAGCCTTTGCAGGGCTTGTGAATTAGGCAAGCAAACTAAAAGTAGTTTTAAATCATTAAACAAAAGCGACTCACCTAGGATATTGTACTTGCTTTATATGGACCTCTTTGGCCCTATTGCAGTACAAAGTCTGGGAGGGAAATCTTATACTTTACTGATTGTAGATGACTTCTCTAGAGTCACTTGAGTTTTCTTTCTAAGATCAAAGTCTGATAACTTCAGAGTTCTTACAGATTTTCTCAAGAACATACAGATTAAGTACTCTACTCCAGTTGCATTGATAAGAAGTGATCATGGTACTGAGTTTGAGTCTCTTCTTATGCAATAGTTCTGTAGGAAAGAAGGTATCAGGCACTGCTTCTAAGCTCTTAGAACACCTCAACAAAATGGGGTTGCTGAAAGGAAGAATAGAACACTAATTGAATCTGCAGGCACATTACTTGCAGATGCTTATTTTCCCATATCCTTTTGGGCAAAGACTGTAAGCATAGCAAATTATATAATGAATAGAAGTCTTATACATAAGCTTAAGAATAAGACACCTTATGAGCTACTTAAAGGGAAGAAACCTAAAGTAGACTACTTTAAAATATTTGGTTGTTTATGTCAAATTCACAATAATAATAAGAAACACATTAGAAAATTTGAATACAAGGCTGAAATGGGAATTTTTCTTGGATATTCCCAAGTATGCAAGTATTATAGGGTGTATAATAAATCCACTATGAAAATTGAAGAATCAGTCCTTGTTTTATTTGATGAGACTAACATGGTTTACGAGTAGAAGACTTCTTCTACTAATGAATCTTTGCAGGAAACAAATCTGTGTGAGAATCTAAATGAATTGACCATCACCAATGAGGCAGTTAGCCATACTTCTCCACACATTGCTGAAGAAAGTGAAGATGAAGACAATCAGATTAGTGGAGAGCCAACAACAGTCAATATAATTCCACAAGAGGAATTAATTCCCCAAGCTGTTGAACAACCAACTCCTCCCACTAAATTTGTCACACTTAGAGATCACCTAGTATCTCAAGTGATTAGAGACATTTCAGTTGGTGTGCAAACAAGGCATCAACTCAACCAAGACTTGATGTATGCCTGCTTCATATCTCAAATTGAGCCCCAATCCATCAAAGATGCTGAGCAAGATCCACACTGGATTATTGCAATACAAGAGGAGCTCAACCAATTTGAGAGATGCAGAGCGTGTGATTTAGTTCCAAGACCCAAAGACTACCCTGTCATTGGAACTAAATGGGAATATAAAACAAGTTAGATGCCCAAGGTGTTATAATCAGGAATAAAGCAAGGCTGGTTGCTCAAGGTTATAGGCAAGAGTAAGGAATTGACTATGACCAAACTTTTGCACTAGTTGCAAGGCAGGAAGCAATCATGATTTTCCTTGTATATGCTGCCTACAAGAAATTCAAAGTCTATCAAATGGATGTCAAGAGTGACTTTCTGAATGGAGAACTTAAAGAAGAGGTTTATGTTGAACAACCTCCAGGTTTTATCTCTCCAACTCATCCCTCATATGTCTTTAGATTGCATAAAGCTCTCTATGGTTTAAAGCAAGCTCCTAGAGCTTGGTATGAGACCTTAGATAGCTTCTTGATAGAGCATAAATTTTATAGAGTCATTGTAGATAGGACATTATTCACTAGGAACCATAAGGATCAAATTTTATTAGTCCAAATTTATGTAGATTATACTATATTTGGGTCTACAGATTCCAAACTATCAAAGAGGTTTTCTGACCTCATGCATTCAAAGTTTGAAATGAGTAGCATGGGTGAGCTCTCCTACTTCCTTAGTCTCCAAGTGAAGTAGCTACCTGATGTCATCTTCATATCCCAGGCTAAGTATGCTAAGGAGCTTCTCAAAAAGTTTGGGATGGCTAATGCCTCAGTAAAGAAAACACCCATGGCTACAAATGCTGTAATAAATTCTGATGAGCATGGGAAACCTGTTTATCAGAAATTATATAGGGCCATTATTGGGTCCCTACTATACCTTACAGCAAGCAGACCTGACATAATGTTTGCTACATGTCTTTGTGCTAGGTTCCAAGTGAATCCTAAAGAATCTCATCTAGTTTTCTTAAAAAGAATTTTGAGATATATAAAGAGTAGTCCTAGTCTTGGACTTTGGTATCCTACTGAGTCAGAGTTTGAGTTAATTGGATACTCAGATGTTGACTTTGCTGGATGCAGAGTAGATAGAAAAAGTACCTCTGGAACATGTCAATTCCTTGGTGCTAGATTAGTCTCATGGTTTTGCTAAAAGCAGTCATCTGTGTCCACATCAACTGCTGAAGCAGAATATATAGCAGCTGGAAGTTGCTGTTCCCAGATGTTGTGGATTAAGAACCAACTACTAGACTATGGGTTCAACTTAAATAATTCAACTCTACTTTGTGACAACACAAGTGCTATATGCATAACACAAAATCCAGTCCATCACAGTAGGACTAAGCATATAGATATTAGGCACCATTTCATTAGAGAGTGTGTAGACAAAAAAATTTAACCTTGTCTATATCTACACTGATTTTCAAAAAGCAGATATTTTCACCAAACCCTTGGATGAGAGAAATCACTTGATCTTTATAAATCAACTTGGTATGATAAATGGAGAAGCCTTAATTTTACTTTTGTCTTTGGTCGATGAATTTTTCAAATTTCGTCGAACGGAGATCGACGAATAGAGAAACGTTCTAGAGAAATTCGTCGAACGGAGATCGACGAACTCTCTATGGGTGAAGCTATTTTCATCGAATGGAGATCAACGAATTTGCTTCAAAAAACTTTCGTCGAACGGAGCTCGACGAAATGTTTTCATATCTTCTGATAGAGATCGACGAATTCTTTTGCCTATAAAATATTTAGTCGACCTCAGATCAAAGAATTTCTAGTTTTTATCGAACGGAGTTTGTCGGTTCATATTCTGAAAATAGTATATCTAGGTTTTCTTCAACCTCCATCCCATGCTTTCAGTTCTCTTGCACTTTATCTCTTTGTTTTTGTTGCAGGCGAACTCATGACGATTCCAGCAGGCGTTCTTAGAGCAATGAAATTTGATATGGGTTTTGATATCGACTTCGAGTCATTCCAACATTCTGACCCAATCTTCCTGGAGATTCTGAAATTATTTAAAGATCAACAGCTAAAGAATCTGATGACCATAAGGATTAAGATAGCTGGGATAGAAATAAAAGAATGGGATTACACCTCCTCCTCCCTAGACGATGATACCATAACAGGCACCAAATCGGGTAACACGATATCTCTTACACTCGCTTTCTTAATAGACATTTTCAAATTAGTTAATGGTGAAGAAGAATTAGAGATTGATAGTGCTAAATTTGATGAAATGTTGATTAAAATGGGTTATTCTGGAGACTCACCCAACAAACTGCTGAAGAAACATCTATCTTATGACTACACATTTCTAGCAGATGTTGTCGGGAAGGTACTGCTTGGCAAGCAGACAGCCCATGACTACATCACTAGGCATCAATTCCTTGTGATGTGTGCTGTTGTAAACAAGAAACCTTTAAATTGGGCTAGAATAATGTTTGAGATGATTAGAAAGAAGAACACCAAGAAAGAGGTGTGCTTTGAAGGATTCTAGGAATCTTCCTTCAAGCCAAGGCTGCTGAATCCCTGGTCACACTGACCATATTCATTAATGCCTCCAAGAGGATTACTTGTGCCCTCTTTGGCAGGTGGGAGAGGAATATCACCAAGCCATCCAAGGCTCCCTCCTCTTCCTCCAGACCTTCTGAGAGTACAAGGGCTACTCCAGCCACTCCCCATCGTGTTGAAGATGTTCGACCTCCACCTCCACATCCACCACCTCCAGCTTCCCTAATTCATCTCTCTTCACAAGTTCATACAACAGTCCATACTCCAACACCTCCATCATCTCCAGTGCATCATCCACAAACTGATATTCACTCTCCAATAGATACTCCATCACAACATAGTACACCAACTCCATCACAACATGGTACACCAACTCCATCACCACATGGTACACCAACTCCATCACAACATGGTACACCAACTCCATCACAACATGGTACACTACCCTCATCTCCTCTTCCATAACATCTAGATAACATCCCCCATTCCAAACTTCTATCACTACCTTCTTTTGACCTACTGTCATCCCCCTTTCATACTCCATAACCTGGAGATGAGCCAATGCCAGATTCTTTACCTTCTCCTCCACTATCATCTCCCATCCATCCTTATATATCCACTCAGACACGTTCTGAGTTCATGCAATTGGACCCCCCTTCCATTCAACCTCTTCTGGCAATTCTCACTCCACTCATCAAACACCTGATAGTAGAGGCTATTTCCCCTCTTACTATTTCCATCTATCCCTTGTTGCCCAACTCTATGCCTTCTCTGTCCCTCGTTATTCAGTCAGGGGCCTGGCTCCAGTGCCTACTGAAATCAGGTAGGGGGAGATACTCCATGAAGAAGTAGCTCCAGCTCCAGCAGAAGCAGCAGCAGAAACTATAGCAGAAGCAGTAGTAGAAGCAGCAGCAGATACAGTTATCCCTGCTGATTTAATTGATTTCATTGATTTTTATATAGATATGGATGAGACAGCTATAGCAGGAATAAACACTATTGGTGATTATATTATCAATCCCACAGTAAATATTTTGAGTTTGTTAAATACTTTTGATACAGTTCATTTGAACTTTCTTCCAGAAAATAGCCTAAAGCCTTCTATGGCTATAGTTCCTTACACTTCTCCAATAAGCCCCAAAGTTGCCATGCAACTCAAGGCTAGTTTTGCAAGTATAGAGGCTCTAGTTGTTCCATCTCCACCAAGAGAAGATTCTCTCATTGTATCATCCCCTCTCAAAGCCATCTCTACTCCAACATACAAGATGGATGACCGTCCCATGCCAGATCTGGATGAGATCATGATGGCAGATATAAAACAAGAGAATCTATTAGTTACTGAAAAAGTTACTGAATCAGTTGTTCTACCTCCAGCTCCTCCTCAGGCTGAAAATTTGCTAATATTTGCAGAAGCTCTAAAGAAATTAATTCCTTATATGATAATCCTCAGGGATCTTCTGATGATGAAGATGAGGAAGATGATTCTGATGATGAGCCAAAGACTAAGAAGAAAGTTTCTAAGAAAAGAAAGGTTGTTCCTCAAGCTGCATTAAAACCTAATCCCACTCATGATACCCCATATTATATTCTACAAAATATCACTCCTTATAAGGGTAAGCCAGCTTGGATGTGGCTGTCAAAGAATAAGCAGAAATCCAAGAAGAAAAACAGAAGATACTCTCCTCCTCCACCTTCTCAAAGATACAGGAAAGATCCACCTCCTCCTCCTCCACCTGCTGCTGGTGTTTCATGCAGTTCTTCTCAGAGATCTCCCCAATACACTCAAACATATCAAAGACAACAGGGTAGATCCTCTTCACATTCTGGAAGCAGCCAGTAGAGGTACTCCTCAAGTAGACATCATCAACATCAACAACCTCAGCAACATCTACAACAAGCTCCTAAACATCAAAAAGCTGATAGTCCAAAGAGGCCTGAATCTCCTATTCCAATTAAGGATCCTGAAATAGCAACCACTGCTAGAATGGGCAGGTTCCAGGAACTGGTAGGCTTATCAATGATAAACAAGGCTAAATCTGAAGGAAAGGATCCCTCTCAATATTCTACTATGTCTAAATACAGGAAAGAAGAGTTGAACAGGTATACAAAAGCTAACAAGTTCTTTAATGTAGATGCATATATGAATCTTCATCAAGAGGCTGTTGTATCAAGGGCTACATCTCTCAATATCATTGGAGCTATTGACATGACCATGTCCAAGAAGGAAGCAACAAATGCTAATAGAGAGATCAAGTTTACATAGCCAGATGACAAAGAAAAGGAGGATAAGCAAAAGGAGATAATGAAGAAAAGGAAATGAGAATATGCTGTTCTATTTCTGTCTGTCTTAAACTCTTTATTCATTTACTGACACAAAGCTACATTGTATATATATCTGCTACATGTTTTAAATCTTTCTGCCAGATATATTTTTCTTTTGCTTTGTGAATGTTTTTGTTTTCATTTATATTAGTGACCTCACCCAAATAGGGTGAGATTGTTGGATCTCTAGTTAGATTTGGGCTAGGTTCACTAATTAGGATGTTTGACCCACCTTATATAGCCAGGGTCATGACTTTGTGTCTTAGAGTTTAGACTAAGTCCTTAGATTCAACCTTGATGGACCAGCCAGCAGAAGACCTAAGAAGACTCAAGACATAGAAGAAAAACAGTTCAGAAAGTTAGTTCGATGTTTGTCGAACTCAGCGCGATGAATTCAGAGATTATTCTCTGAGCTGAGCTCGATGATATTCGAACTCAGGTCGACGAAATTCTGGAAGCTCAACTTCAAAACAATTTGTCCAGAATACTTTATCTGAACTCAGGTCGACGAAGTTAGAATCTCAGCTCGACAAACTCAGACTACAAATTTAGCAAGTCATTCTCAGTACGCAGTTCACAGAGCTTAGGTCGACGAACTGGAATTCTCAGGTCGACGAACCGTATTCTCAAGTCGACGAAATCTGTCCTCTGGTCGATGATTTCTGTGCATTTCCAGACTTAGTATTTTTCTCAATTTCTGTCCTTATTCCATATTATTTAGCAGTATTATCATGAGTAATTAATGCATATATTCTCTGAATATAGCCGTTAGTGGCAGCATTGAATATGATCTTCATCAGGATAATTACTTGCATGTTTTATTAGGAATAGTTGGGGAAATTCATTTATGACAGACATTCCAGTAGTATTTCATTCTCCCCAGGCAATCATCAATTAATGCTAGAATTCAAAAATTCAAAGGAGACATTGACTGAAAAAAAGATAAGAGAGATTCCTTTCTTTAGTCGAGAAAGAAGACAGAAGATAGAACACAGAGAATAACAGAGAAGAACATTCAGAGCACAAAACACAGATCCTAATTATTCTGAAGTTTATTCTATGTGCTGAAAAATTTTCTGTCCTAGTATCTGAAAAAGAACATTCATCACAAAACAAGAGTCTTCTTCAGAAGTCTTGAATCCTCAGAGACAACCATTCTACATCAGTCTACTGGATTCGTGAATATTGACAGAACAAGCTGAAGACCTAGACCCTGAAGCAAAGCTTCAATCTTCCTGAACAATTCAATATCTCAGGGGGAGCTTTGACAACATCAAGATCCACTAGTCTTCTCAGTTGTTTTTAGAAAGAG
This sequence comes from Platanthera guangdongensis, assembly GCA_039583875.1. Lineage (NCBI taxonomy): Eukaryota > Viridiplantae > Streptophyta > Magnoliopsida > Asparagales > Orchidaceae > Platanthera > Platanthera guangdongensis. The sequence goes on along the minus strand of CM077154.1, from coordinate 95,342,140 downwards.
AAGACACAATAAATCTCTCATCCCCTCTCTGTACAAAGGGTTCTTTAACCCCCTTCAAATGTTATTCCTTGGTTGCAAGTCTCCTGATCAAAAGACTTGAGTTGGTTTTTGAGTACCTGATCAAAAGCTCAAAGGTGGCAGTCACCTGATCAAAACCTGTAGTGGATTCCTACCAGTGTGATAGAAGAGTGGATGTACCCAGGTTGGGGAACCACTATAAAATTCTTATGTTGCCTGGTTGCTTAGTTTCTCTTTTATTCTTACTGTGGATGTGATTGATATAATATCTTAGGATGCTGTTCTTTTCTTTATATATTATTGGCATCACGTATTTTCACTATGATATAAAAACTTAAAAAAGCCAAAAATTTTGATTACTCTATTCACCCCCCCCCCCCCCTCTAGAGTAAATCAGGTCTAACCCCTCCTTTCATATCCCTTAATAAAACTTCCTGTATTATTACTTCTTTAGATAACCATGTTGTATTGACTGCCACTAGAGTAGGAAACATTTAGATAGTTAACTTCTAGTCAACTAAATCTGAAATATGCTTATTTAATCAAACTAGCAATAATAATGACCTTTGGCATAGGAGATTAGGTCATGTAAATTTGAAAAACATTGCCAAACTCTCTAGGGACAACCTTGTTAGAGGATTGCCTTCTTGACCCTACAAGAAGGAAAGCCTCTGCAAGGCTTGTCAATTAGGCAAGCAAACTAAAAGTAGCTTTAAATCCTTAAATAAAAGTTACTCACCTAGAATATTGTACTTTCTACATATGGACAACTTTGGCCCTATTGTTGTACAAAATCTAGGAGGGAAATCTTATACATTAGTGATTGTAAATGACTTTTCTAGATTCACTTGGGTATTCTTTCTGAGATCTAAGTCTGATAACTTCGAGGTTCTTACAGATTTTCTCAAGAACATACAGATTGAGTACTCTACTCCAGTTGCATTGATCAGAAGTGATCCTGGTATTGAGTTTGAGTCTCTTTTTATGCAAGAGTTTTGTGAGAAGGAAGGTATCAGGCACTGCTTCTCAGCTCCTAGAACAACTCAACAAAATGGGGTTGCTGAAAGGAAGAATAGAACCCTAATTGAATCTGCAGGCACATTACTTGCAGATGTTCATTTGCTCCTATCCTTTTCGGCAGAGGCTATGAGCACAGCAAAGTATGTACTGAATAGGAGTTTTATACATAAGCTTAAGAATAAGACTCCTTATGAGCTACTTAAAGGGAAGAAATCTAACGTAGACTATTTTAAAGTATTTGGTTGCTTATGTTACATTCACAACAATAATAAGAAACACATTAGAAATTTGAAGGCAAGGCTGAAATTGGAATTTTTCTTGGATATTCCCAAGTAAGCAAGGCTTATAGGGTCTATAATAAATCTACCATGAAAATTGAAGAATCTATTCATATTTCATTTGATAATACTAACATGTTTTACAAGGAGAAAGAAATTTCTACCAATAACTCTTTGCAGGAACCACATTTGTGTGAGAAGCTGAATGAATTAACCCTTACCAATGAGGCTGTTAGCCATCCTTCTCCACAAATTGCTGAAGATAGTGAAGATGAAGACACTGAAACCAGTTAATAACTAATAACAGTTGTAATTCTACAAGAAGAATTAATTCCCCAAGTTGTTGCTCAACCAACTCCACCTACTGAATTTGTCACACTTAGAGATCGCCCTGTATCTCAAGTGATTGGAGACATTTCGGCTGATTTGCAGACCAGGCATCAACTCAACCAAGACTTGATGCATGCCTGCTTCATATCTCAAATTGAGCACCAATCCATTAAAGATGCAAAGCAAGATCCCCACTGGATTATTGTAATGCAAAAGAAGCTCAACCAATTTGAGAGATGTAGAGTTTGGGATTTAGTTCCAAGACCAAAAGACTACCCAGTTATTGGAACTAAATGGGTATTCCGAAACAAGCTTAATGCCCAAGTTATTATCATAAGGAACAAGGCAAGGCTGTGTCACAGCCCGTATTTTCTCCGAAATGTAAGAGGTATCAGAGTAGGAGAAAGCATGCGTTGTGATGCCACGTCGGGCAGGGGATAACTGCCGTCGCTCAGGCAACCACCAACTACTAAGACTATGAGAAATCATAAGCTTAAATGATGTGAAAATCAATTGTATTTTAGAGGCCGTATCCCTCGGCTCGGTGGATCAGCTAGTCCATAATTAAAAACTATACTTATACATAGTGAAAATTAATTTAGTTACATTTGACGTCCTAAAAGAGAGCATAAGTGTCCCCAGGGGACAACTTATACTATGCATACCCTACATTTATGTTATACCATATATACGAAAATAATCTTTTACGTCGTTTGGAAAGTAGTGTTGAGTTTTATAAAGCATGCTGATCATGAGATATACATATAATAGTGCTTTTAGATTTTAAAAGTAACTAGCAACCTAGCATAAATCTTCCCCAGAGCCAGTTGAATAAACTCCAAAACAGGAAATCTAGCAGTATAAGCAAAGTACAAAGCATCTAAAAGAGAAACCACCAGTGGGCGTCAACAACTGGCACGAACCCACTGGTGAGAAGGCATATCTGTACTACAAGTCTAAAGAAACTACCTCCCAAGAGTGAGAAAGAGAAAACTCAGTAGCAGCTATAGCACTAGCAAGCTTCAGAAAAAACCTAGCCGCACAGACAGCTATATACCTTAACCTTAGGCATTCAAAGAAAAGAACACATCAGCAAAGCAATTTATCAATAGGAAAATGAGACAATGGTATAAAGAAGAACTAAAACAGGTAAGGACAAAGTAAACAGGTAAAGGAAAATACTCGCCAAAAGTGAGTAAAAAGGGGTGCACCAAGTGCACGGAATAAGTCAAGCTTCAAAAATCTCTGCAAGAAGGATTAGCAAGATAAAATAAATCCTCACATAGAGTTAGAGAGGAAATAATCGCCTAGTACTGGAGATGGACAAAATCAGCAACAAGGGTCTAGACTGGTGGCAACGGTTCAACCAAGCCTATCAGGCCTAAATATCTCCAAGGTGCTGTGGTGGTGGTATCAGTCCAACTCAACCAAACAGCCCATATTGTCTTAGTAAGACAAGAAGTAAAAACAAGGGTGGTGGTATCGGTCCGACCCACCCCAAAAACCACATCCTACTCCAGTACTAAGCGACTCGGGAGAACCCTTGCTGGTGGCTCCATGTACCACCGAGAAGTCACACTGAACCCTCAACCATCTAGAGCAACCCACCTAAGAGACTTAGCTGCCTAGCGGCTGACGGCATTGGTTAACTAGACACGCATCCAACCTCGCATAAATATATTAAACTTGAGTACACAAAGCACCACAGATAGTAAAACACTTGACAATTTTATAACAAAAGTGGTTTTAGTAGGCTAAACTTCAGTATCAAGAGATCCTACATCTACGAATTTGAGATATTTACCAAGGAACTAAACCCCTAGTTTGTTTATTCAAGTGAGTTGATACGAAGTATATGGAAGTGACACGATACTAACTGTAACCAAGTATTTTGATACTACACATGCACAAGTAGATTGATACAACACATGTACGATTAGTTCACTATCAAACATATACGCCTAAATTGAGTGGATATGATACCGCACATAAGCAAGGGAGTTTGACATTAATTGCAAACCAGAGGATTAACACTAGACAAAACATGAGATTTGGGTGGTTTTGATACAAATCTGATTTCGGAGCAACTATGGAGCAAGCTATAATATAATCTTGCAACTAATTAAAACAAACCATAGCAATGGTTTACACCCAAGGAAGACCACAACCAATGAAATATCTCATGAAACGGACAAGCTTACTACCAAGGGCTCTCGAGTTATACCCGATTGGGGCAATACTCATAGCAAAAGGAACACTTGCCTAATAAAACCGATCTGGGCAAAATAAATAAAAACAGCCCAATAACAAAACGGTGGACATGCAGGAATAACAAAGAGGGGAAAAACAATGCAATGGCAATAACAAAATAAGAAAAGGAGATGTGAGGCCTTGTATCGATTTTCATATGCATAACCAAGTAAAAAAAATATAACAAACAATAGATTTCCAGGAATCAAGCAAACAAGATAAGATATGGAAGTACTTTGGCAAGGGTACACTTGCCTTGGCTTTTGAAGGAGTTCGACCAGCAGTGTTCTTCCCAACAGGACAAGATCGCAGCAAAAATCCTACGAAAAATCTGGACAAGAAAATCTGGGCGGTCAAAGCAAGAAAAGAACAAGAACTCTCAACACCCGATCGGAAAAAGGAGATGGTGAAATCCCAAAATGGTTACCTCGGAACGAAGGCCTTGCATTGAGGAGCACGGATCCGGCCTCAAACTGGAGTTTCGAACTAGATTGGGCAAGGGAACCGGTGATCAAAGTTCATCCAGGTTTCCGCCCTTTCTCGTTTTCTCCCGCTCGGTCTTCAGATGCAGGGCCGCCGGGTTTGGGATGGAGAGGACCTAACCCTAAGACAACACCTTATATATGATAAACTAATAACTATTTGCATAAATTTCAATCCTATTAACTAATGAAATAATAATTAAGTATATATACATATAAATATATCTATACACTTATAAATATACTTATACACTATACACCTACACATTTACCCTTTTCATGTACTTATACACATATAATTTACGCTTATAAATATATATATATATATACCGCACCTGCCCGTACATACCCGTACATACCCGCACACAAGCCTCTATAAAGTCAAACACATACGTGCACTGGCATGCCTAAATCACTCACCAAACTAAAATGCGTAAAAAAAAATATATATACGCTAAAATAGAATGACCACCGGGTAACAAGCAACCGTCGAAACGACGCGAAAATTAACGCTCTCGGATTCCGAACAAATCTGCACCGTAGCTAAACACTCGGGCTATGAAAACATTGGCAAAGTCGGATACAACCTCCGACGACCACACACTCGGGCTAACATCACCCGAAGCCAAAGCACAAGGATTCCCTAAGAGGCTCAGCCGGGCCTCCAAAACAGACGTCGGCTAGCTGGGGAAACCATACAACATGCTAAAACCTCTAAGAACACCTAACGAGGTACTCTAACAATGGCACGAGCCGAAAATGCGCCAACGTAATGCCAAACGAGGATTAAAATAATTGCCGAAAAATCGGGGCGTTACAGTCACTCCCCCTAAAAGAAAGTTTGTCCCGAAACTTTACGTACACTACTTCTACAATAGAAGGAAAGTAACAAAACAAAGTTACTAGAAAGAAAACATACCCAACAAATCAGGAGAACAGGCGAAGGTGAGCCTCCCTCATAGCCGATTCTAGCTCCCAAGTCGCGCTTTCCAACCCTTGATTCTTCCAAAGAACCTTAACCATCGGGATAGACTTGGTCCGCAGCACCCGATCCTGAGTATCCAAGATGCGGACCGACACCTCAACATATGAGAGGTTAGGCTCCAACTGGGGCACGACATCCAAGACTCGCCCACTACTCCGCACACACTTCCGCAGCTGGCTTATATGAAAAACATTATGCACGCCTGGGAAGTTGGCTGGTAGGTCCAACTTATATGCTACCACACCAATACGCTCCAAAATTCTGAATGGGCCCACATACCTCGGATCCACCTTATGGTTCTTGCTGAACCATTTCACTCCAACCATCGGAGACACCTTCAAGAAGACCAAATCCTCCACCGAAAATTCCAAAACGGACCTACGCCGGTTGGCGTTCTTCTCATATCTCTCCTGAGATAACCGAAGCTTTTCCCGAATAAGCTGCACAATAACCTCCATTTCCTCGAGTGCATCAGGACCCAACAAAGGCCTCTCACCAGCCTCAGTCCAAAACAACGGAGTTCTGCAGCGCCTCCCATATAATGCCTCGAAGGGAGCCATGTGCAAGCTCTCTTGGTAACTGTTATTGTAGGCAAACTCCATGAGCTGCAAACGCTCATCCCACCCTCCACCGTGGTCTAGAATGTAGCACCTGATCATATCCTCCACTATCTGGTTCACACGCTCTGTCTGCCCATTTATCTGTGGGTGGTAAGCGATAGAATACCTCAAATCTTTACCCAGACCCTCTTGCAGACTCATCCAGAAGCGAGATGTAAAATGAGAGTCTCGATCAGAAATGATGCTAACAGGCACACCGTGCAATCTGATGACCTCGTTCAAATACAACTCTGCTATCTTCTTCATCGGGTAGTCCATATTATAAGGTACGAAGTGCGCACACTTCGTCAATCGGTCCACGATCACCCAAACTGAATCAAATCCCCTTGGAGATCTCGGTAAGCCCGTAATGAAGTCCATAGAGATACTTTCCCACTTCCAAGTCGGGATCTCCAAGGGAGTCAACTTGCCACCAGGCCTCCCATGCTCAGCCTTCACCCGCTTGCAAGTGTAACATTCAGGAACATACCGAGCTATATCCCCCTTCATACCATACCACCAGGCGATCTGCTTCAAATCATGATACATCTTGGTGGATCCTTGGTGGTAGGCAACACTGGATCCATGAGCCTCTTTGCATACCATACTCCTGATGTCTCCAACCGCGGGTATGCAAAACCTGCCGCGGTACTTCAAAGTACCCGAATCATCAATAGAAAAATCCGCCAACTCCCCTCTCTCAGCCCTGAGGTACAGGTGTAACAAATTCGGATCATCCTTCTGGTGCAACCTGGTGAGTGAAATCCAACATGGCTCTGCCACTGCCAAACTGCTTTACAAATCACAGCATCCCACGGAGATGTCCATCAACAAGAACTCTTCCACTAAACGGTCTGTCATGAGGTTAAAGATCTTCCCTGTCTTGCGACTCAGGGCGTCGGCCACCACATTGGCCTTGCCTGGATGGTACTGGATCTCCACGTCATAATCGGCCACAAACTTTAGCCACTGCCGCTGGCGCAGATTCAGCTCCTTCTGTGTAAACACGTACTTCAGGCTCTTATGATCTGTGAAAATCTTGCACTGAGCCCCATAGAGTAGATGCCTCCACAGATTCAAAGCAAAAATCACCGCCGCAAACTCGAGGTCATGCGTAGGGTAATTTCGCTCATGAGTCTTCAACTGCCGCGACCCATAAGCAATCACCTTCCCCTATTGCATCAACAAGCCTCCGAGCCCAACATGCGAGGCATCCACATATACATCATAGTCCTAGCCCTCCATAGGCAACGTCAACACAGGGGCAGAACACAACCTGCTTTTCATCTCCAGAAAAGCCTCCTCGCATTTCTCGCTCCAAATGAACGTCGCATGCTTCTGTGTCAGCTTAGTCAAGGGCGCTGCCAAGGTATAAAAGCCCTCAATAAACCTTCTATAATAGCCAGCCAACCCCAAGAAGCTCCTAATCTCCTTGGGTGTGCTCGGCCTATGCCAATCCATCACCGCAGAAATCTTCTCCGGGTCCACTGAAATGCCATCCTTGTTCACCACATGACCCAGGAAGGAAACCTGAGGCAACCAGAATTCACATTTACTCAGCTTGGTGTACAACTGATGATCTCTCAAGGCAGATAACACCAACTGCAAGTGATGATCATGCTTCGCAGTATTCCAAGAATAAATCAGAACGTCGTCTATGAATACGACCACAAACTTGTCCAAAAAATCTTTGAACACCCGATTCATCATGTCCATGAATGCTGATGGCGCGTTGGTCAACCCAAAAGACATAACTAGGAATTCGAAATGTTCATGCCTCGATCGGAAAGCCGTCCGTGGAATGACCGACTCCTGGATCCTGAGCTGATGATATCCTGATCGAAGGTCAATCTTGGAGAACACAGGGCTACCACGCAACTGATCGAATAAGTCGTCGATTCTGGGCAGAGGATACCTGTTCTTGATGGTGACTTTGTTCAACTCCCTATAGTCGATGTAAAGGTGCATCGAACCATCTTTCTTCTTCACAAAGAGAACAGACGCACCCCAGGGCGACGAGCTCTGCCTTATAAAACCCTTCTCCAATAACTCATCCAGCTGGGTACGCAGCTCCTCCAGCTATCGCGGGGCCATCCGGTACGACGCCTTAGAAATAGGACGCGTACCCGGCTCCAAATCAATCACGAACTCGACATCTCTGATAGGAGGAAGACCGGGAAGGTCCTTAGGAAACACATCAGAAAACTCACGAACAACAGGAATCTCATCCAACCGCGGCAAACTGCTAACAGTCCCCAGCACTGAGACAAAGCAAGCAAAACAATCAGAATTGAATAACCTCTGAACACATACCGCAGAAATCACCGGAGAGACCTGGCACGGATCGCCATAAATACTCCCAGGCTGACCGTTGTCCTTCTTGAAATCCAGGCGCTTACCCCGGCACTGGATCACCGCATCATATCGGGACAACCAATCCATACCCAGGATGACGTCGAAATCCTCCAAGTCAATCATCTTCAGATTTGCCTTGGCCGGGAAATCCCCCAACATAATAGGACAATTCAGAATGCCCTGATCTGATATCACGGAATCACCCGAGGGGAATTTGACGCAAAAGGCATCACCATCACGATTAAGAACCAGCTGGCACTGCTCTACAAAGGCCCTAGCCACAAATGAGTGGGTAGCACCTGAGTCAAAGAGAACGCACGCCCATCGGTTCTTTACCTTAAAACTCCCTATATAAATATAAACTGGAAAATTGCACAATCATTTAAGAAAAAAATAGCCAAACTAATCTGTAATGGAAGTAAAAGACTAGCGAGAGGGTTTAAATGAAATGACTTGCGTCGAAGTTTGAGCCTCCGCTGATGATATCACATTCAGCTTCCCTTTGCCCTTATCCACGGGCTGAGGTGATGGCAAGGACTGAAGGGGAACTTGTCGGAGCACAGATTGGATCTGCGGGCATCGGGCCTCGGTATGACCTTTCTATCTACACTGATAGCAGACCTTGTCCTTCAACCAGCAACGGGCAACATCATGTCCCTCTTTCTTGCATAGAGTACACACCACATTCTGCCTGGGAGCAACCTGAATAGCATGCACATGCTCCTTCTGCGCCGCCGCCCTCTTGAAACATCTCTCAACAGGATGGCCCGACCGGCCACAGAAACTACAGATCTCCTTGCTCCTCTTCCTCGAAGGAGCACCGGGCACTTGGGGGCTCTTTGCTTCAATAGCTTTCCTCTTCTCATTCCTCTCCTGTTGTCCTCTTTGCTTCGTGCTTTTGATGGCCTCTACCTTCAAAGCGGCCTCAACTGCCCCAGCATAACTCACCGCTCCATGAGCCACCGCTAGCTGCTGAACATCGCTACGCAGGCCACCGAGGAAACGCTTCGCTCTATCCTCCTCTGAGCTCACCAAACTAGGGGCAAAGCGACTTATTTTGCTAAACTCAATCTCATACTCGCTGATCGTGAGCTGCCTCTGCTTCAGATTCAAGAAGTCGTTCATCAGCCTATCTCGCTCCACTGACGGTAGAAACTTTCGCATCAAGATCTCCTTGAAGGAAGCCCAAGTGTTTCCTCCTACCATTCCCTCCTTCTCCCTCATCCACCAGCTCTTCGCTAACCCCTTCAGCTGATAGGAGGCCAACATCACCTTCTGATCCTCAGACACTCCCGAATAATGAAACATTTCCTCTAGGGAAATCAACCAGTCATCCAAAATCATGAAGTCCGCCTTACCATCATAGGTAGGGGGTCGTAGTCGCTGGAACTGAGTGATGAAAGCCATCTCCGGGGGCACCGCCACTGGAGGCACCAAAGGGGCTGGGGGTGCAGGAGGTGCAGGAGGTGCGGGAACAGCTATACCCGCAGCAGGATCCTGCGCTCTCGGTGCTAGTCCTGCCACCACAGATATCAGGGACTGGATCTGAGACTGAACGTCCACCATCTGCCTCGATAGAGCCTCTTTGCTCTGCCTCAGACTCTCCACAACTGCACCGCTTGGAGCACCAGAAGACTCACCCTCAGATTGGGGAGTCGACCTCGTCACTCTACGCTTAGGCGCCATACTAAAAAGAACAAACAAGCAATCATCAGAACCTAGTTCAACTACTAGGACAAAACAAACAGCTACAAACAAACCTACATAAGTACTTGCTTTCACTGCCAACTTGCTCTGGGGTTTTATATATATATTTTTTATACAGAGGAAATAATGCCATGCTTAATCTAAGATGGTTCACCACCATCACACTAACTCTTGTGCCTATATCGGGAATACATGAATTTATATTCTTTTTGACTCAAAACCATGTGTGTACATATGTCATCCTGCAAGTCTTTAGCTTGGAACGTTGTGCTTATACAATGTTATGCTATGCATAATTGTGCTATGCATTCTAAAAAGGCCCTAATGCATGTTATGAGCGGCGTACATATGAAAATGTTATGCATCCCATACTACATAACATTTTCATGCAACGAAAAGGAAAACGTGCTAGTTGCATTCATGTGGTGATGTTATGCATCCCATACTACATAACCCTCACATGTTGCCTCCTATGGTGGATCCATATACAAACACATATTATGCATCCCATACTACATAATATGCCCCGTATACTTCATGTTATGCTATGAGTGTATTGTTCGTGTTTCAGCCAAGATGTGCTGATGACATATCGGTGTGTGTATGATATGATGATAAACTTCTAATACCTACAAGGAAAGGTTGCCCGACAAATTGTCAGGCAACCTCCCTCTGATACCAACTGTCACAGCCCGCATTTTCTCCGAAATTTAAGAGGTATCAGAGTAGGAGAAAACACGCGTTGTGATGCCACGTCGGGCAGGGGATAACTGCCAACGCTCAGGCAACCACCAACTACTAAGACTATGAAAAATCATAAGCTTAAATGATGTGAAAATCAATTGTATTTTAGAGGCCGTATCCCTCGGCTCGGTGGATTAGCTAGTCCACAATTAAAAACTATACTTATACGCAGTGAAAATTAATTTAGTTACATTTGACATCCTAAAAGAGAGCATAAGTGTCCCCAGGGGACAACTTATACTATGCATACCCTATATTTATGTTATACCATATATACGAAAATAATCTTTTACGTCGTTTGGAAAGTAGTGTTGAGTTTTATAAAGCATGTTGATCATGAGATATACATATAATAGTGCTTTTAGATTTTAAAAGTAACTAGCAACCTAGCATAAATCTTCCCCAGAGCAAGTTGAATAAACTCCAAAACAGGAAATCTAACAGTATAAGCAAAGTACAAAGCATTTAAAAGAGAAACCACCAGTGGGCATCAACAACTGGACGAACCCACTAGTGAGTAGGCATATCTGTACTACAAGTCTAAAGAAACTACCTCCCAAGAGTGAGGAAGAGAAAACTCAGCAACAGCTATAGCACTAGCAAGCTTCAGAAGAAACCTAGCCGCACAATCGGCTATATACCTGAACCTGAGGCATTCAAAGAAAAGAACACATCAGCAAAGCAATTTATCAATAGGAAAATGAGACAATGGTATAAAGAAGAAGTAAAACAGGTAAGGACAAAGTAAACAGGTAAAGGAAAATACTCGCCAAAAGTGAGTAAAAAGGGGTGCACCAAGTGCACGGAATAAGCCAAGCTTCAAAAATCTCTGCAAGAAGGATTAGCAAGATAAAATAAATCCTCACAGAGTTAGAGCGGAAAGAATCGCCTAGTACTGGAGATGGACAAAATCATCAACAAGGGCCTAGACTGGTGGCAACGGTCCAACCAAGCCTATCAGGCCTAAATATCTCCAAGGTGCTGTGGTAGTGGTATCAGTCCAACTCAACCAAACAGCCCATATTGTCTTAGTAAGACAAGAAGTAAAAACAAGGGTGGCGGTATCGGTCCGACCCACCCCAAAAACCACATCCTACTCCAGCACTAAGCGACTCGGGAGAACCCTTGTTGGTGGCTCCATGTACCACCAAGAAGTCACACTGAACCCTGAACCATCTAGAGCAACCCACCTAAGAGACTTAGCTGCCTAGCGGCTGACGGCGTTGGTTAACTAGACACACATCCAACCTCGCATAAATATATTAAACTTGAGTACACAAAGAACCATAAATAGTAAAACACATGACAATTTTATAATATAAGTGGTTTTAGTAGGCTAAACTTCAGTATCAAGAGATCCTACACCTACAAATTTGAGATATTTACAAAGGAACTAAACCCCTAGTTTTTTTATTCAAGTGAGTTTATACGAAGTATATGAAAGTGACACGATACTAACTGTAACCAAGTATTTTGATACTACACATGCACAAGTAGATTGATACAACACATGTACGATTAGTTCACTATCAAACATATACGCCTAAATTGAGTGGATATGATACCGCACATAAGCAAGGGAGTTTGACATTAACTGCAAACCAGAGGATTAACACTAGACAAAACAAGAGATTTGGGTGGTTTTGATACAAATCCGATTTCGGAGCAACTACGGAGCAAGCTATAATATAATCTTGCAACTAATTAAAACAAACCATAGCAATGGTTTACACCCAAGGAAGACCGCAACCAATGAAATATCTTATGAAACGGACAAGCTTACTACCGAGGGCTCTCGAGTTATACCCGATCGGGGAAATACTCATAGCAAAAGGAACACTTGCCTAATAAAATCGATCTTGGCAAAATAAATAAAAACAGCCCAATAACAAAATAGTGGACATGCAGGAATAACAAAGAGGGGAAAAACAACGCAATGGCAATTACAAAATAAGAAAAGGAGATGTGAGGCCTTGTACCAATTTTCATATGCATAACCAAGTAAAAAAAATATATCAAACAATAGATTTCTAGGAATCAAGCAAACAAGACAAGATATGGAAGTACTTTGGCAAGGGTACACTTGCCTTGGCTTTTGAAGGAGTTCGGCCAGCAGTGTTCTTCCCAACAGGACAAGATCGCAGCAAAAATCCTACGAAAAATCTGGACAAGAAAATCTTGGCGGTCAAAGCACGGAAAGAACAAGAACTCTCGACACCCGATCGGAAAAAGGAGATGGTGAAATCCCAAAATGGTTACCTCGGAACGAAGGCCTTACCTAGAGGAGCACGGATCCGGCCTCAAACTGGAGTTTCGAACTAGATTGGGCAAGGGAACCGGCGATCAAAGTACATCCAGGTTTCCGCTCTTTCTCATTTTCTCCCGCTCGGTCTTCAGATGCAGGGCCGCCGGGTTTGGGATGGAGAGGACCTAACCCTAAGACAACACCTTATATATGATAAACTAATAACTATTTGCATAAATTTCAATCCTATTAACTAATGAAATAATAATTAAGTATATATACATATAAATATATCTATACACTTATAAATATACTTATACACTATACACCTATACATTTACCCTTTTCATGTACTTATACACAAATAATTTACGCTTATAAATATATATATATATATATATATATATATATATATATATATATATATATATATATATATATATATATATATATACATATACCGCACCTACCCATACATACCCGCACACAAGCCTCTATAAAGTCTCACACTTACGTGCACTGGCATGCCTAAATCCCTCACCAAACTAAAATGCGTAAAAAAAATATATACGCTAAAATAGAATGACCACCCGCTAACAAGCAACCGTCGAAACGATGCGAAAATTAATGCTCTCGGATTCCGAACAAATCCGCACCGTAGCTAAACACTCGGGCTACGAAAACATCGGCGAAGTCGGACACAACCTCCGATGACCACACACTCGGGCTAACCTCACCCGAAGTGAAAGCACAAGGATTCCCTAAAAGGCTCAGTCGGGCCTCCAAAACAGACGCCGGCAAGCTAGGGAAACCATACAACAGGCTATAACCTCTAAGAACACCTAACGATGTACTCTAACAATGGCACGAGCCGGAAATGCGCCAACGTAACGCCAAACGAGGATTAAAATAATTGCCGAAAAATCGGGGCGTTACAGGCTTGTTGTTCAAGGCTACAGACAAGAGGAAGGGATTGACTATGACCAGACATTTGCACCTATTACAAGGCTGGAAGCAATCAGAATCTTCCTTGCATATGCTACCTACAAAAAGTTCAAAGTATACCAAATGGATATCAAGAGTGCATTCTTGAATGGTGAACTCAAGGAAGAAGTTTATGTGGAGCAACCACCAGGTTTTATCTCTCCTACACATCCTTCTTATGTCTTTAAATTGCATAAAGCTCTATATGGTTTAAAGCAAGCTCCAAGAGCTTGCTATGAAACCTTAGCTAGCTTTCTTCTAGAGCATAAATTTTCTAGGGGCATTGTAGATAGGACTTTATTCACTAGACACCATAAGGTTCAAATCTTATTAGTAAAAATCTATGTAGATGACATTATTTTTGGGTCTACAGATTCCAAACTATGTAAGAGGTTCTCTGACCTCATGCATTCCAAGTTTGAAATGAGTAGCATGGGTACTTCCTTGGTATACAAGTGAAGCAACTACCTGATGGCATCTTCATATCCCAGTCTAAGTATGCTAAGGAGCTAATAAAAATTTTGGGATGTCAGATGCCTCAGCCAAGAAAACACTTATGGCTACAAATGCTGTAATTGATTCTGATGAACATGGCAAACCTTTAGATCAGAAATTATATACGGTCATTATTGGGTCCCTGTTATATCTTACAGCAAGTAGACCAGATATCATGTTTGCTACATGCCTTTGTGCTAGGTTCTAGGTGAATCCTAAAGAATCTCACCTTATTTTCTTAAAAAGGATTTTAAGATATATAAAGTGTTGTCCTAGTTTGGGACTCTGTTATCCAACTGAGTCAGAGTTTGAGTTGACTGGAAACTCAGATGCTGACTTTGCTGGATGTGGAGTAGACAGAAAAAGCACCTCTGGGACATGCCAGTTCCTTGGTATGAGACTAGTGTCTGGGTTTTGCAAAAAGCAGTCATTTATGTCTACTTCAACTGCTGAAGCAGAATACATAACAGCTGGCAGTTATTGTTCCCAGATGCTGTGGATTTAAAACCAACTCCCAGATTATGGCTTCAACTTAAATAATTCAACCTTATTATGTGATAACACAAGTGCAATTTCCATTGCACAAAATCTAGTGCATCATAGTAGAACTAAGCACATAGACATCAGACATCATTTCATTAGAGAGTTTGTGGAAAAAAAATAAAATTAATCTTATCCACATCTACACTGATTTGCAAAGAGCAGACATCTTCACCAAACCCTTGGATGAGAGAAACCATCTGTTGTTTATAAATCAGCTAGGAATGATCAATGGAGAGGCCTTAATTTAAATTTCTGTCTATGGTCGAAGAATTTGCCTCATTTCGTCGAACGTAGATCAACGAACTGAGAAAAGTTCTTGACAAATTCATCGAATGGAGATCGACGAACTCTCTGTGTGTGAAGCTTTCTTCGTCGAACGGAGATCGACGATATTGCTGTTGAATTCTGTGAAGTGAAAGTGGGTGAATGGATGGCTTGGGAAACTTATCCGCGCGGACTACGCGGACTGGGTTGGCGGACTGCTAGGTCGGCAGGGATGTTGCAGGCGGTTTGCTCTGTGGCGGCCTGGGCGGTCTGTTCGCGCGGACTACGCGGACATCAGCGGCAGTCTGACAGGCCAGTGTATGCTCAGCAGGCGGTTGACTCCCAGGAAGTAACCGGGCGGATAGGAATGTTATCCGCGGAGTCCGGCATGAAGCGGACTGAAGAACTGGAGCTCGGCAGACCGGTTTGGCAGTTGCCTTGGTCTTGCTCTAGTGAAGCGGCAAGTGGAAGCCGCGGAGACCGCCGGTCAGCGCGTACAGAAACTGGAGGTCGCCCGGTATGGCGGGGCTAGATCCAGTGTCCGCCAGTAAGTGCGGACTGGCCCTTATGGCCAGCGGACTGGACTTGGTGTGATCTGAACCAAGTCCAGGATGGCTCAGTCCGGGGAGATCGCGTAGTGGAGCGCGGGCTGGTTTCTCAGTCTGCCAAGCGTAGTAGAAGTGCTGTTGCCTTGTTTGCTAGCTTGGGGAAATGCGGACTGGAGAATTGCTTGTGCAAGAGCGTGCGGACTGGAGCCGGAGTCCGCTGAGTCCGGTTTAGCCTTGTAACGAGGTTATGGACTCAGGAGTTGCGGACTGGAGTCTGCTGTTAGCGGACTGGATTGGCGTGTTCGCTAAGTCCGGAGGTGCCTTGGCAATGAGGCAATGGACTTGGGATATGCGGACGGTAGCCGGGTGTCCGCTTAGTCCGGCAGGTGCCTTGATGGCGAGGCTGCGGGCTGATGCCTTGTCCGCAGAATGGCGGACACGGCTGTTGTGGAGTCCGGCTGTGGTGGTCCTGGCTTTGCCTCTGGTGGCAAGGCGGGCTGGATATTGGAGTCCGGCCTTGGAGAAGCTGGGGCAGACTGGCTATCTGCACAGGAGCGGCGAACTGGAATGTGTGTCCGCCGGCTGGCGGACACACTTGTTCTAGCTGCGGGTTGTGGCGGTGATCCTATCGGCTAGGGCGGTGACCATACTCATCATCGTGCCTATAAATAGGACCCATGTCACATCAGGAAAAAAAAAGAGGAACCTAGACCGAAGTAAGTGAACAGTAATTGAGCTCGCGTAAGTTGCTGCGGTCTGTACTTTGGTGTCCGCGCGGATTGAGAGTTGACCCGGTTGTGCTGTGCAGGTTGTGCGGATAGTGCTGGAAAGCCAGGACTTGGCTCTGATTGCGGTCAGGGACAGTGCGGACTCTGCAGTTAAGCAACAGGCGGTAAACAGCAGGTCGCGGATAGCGACCAGGCGGTCTTCTCTTTGGCGACTTGGTTCGGGGTTCAGGAAGTCGCCTGCTTCAGGCGGACTGTTCCATTCGGTGACGCAGCTTGTGCGGTCTGGCGGCGTGCAGATCGGCGGTGAAGAGCTAAGCATTGGAATAAGGGTGAGTCCGCGCGGCTTGGGTTGCGGTCTGGCGACCTGGCGGACTGAGCGGACTTCACAGCAGTAGGTCGGCGGCTTGTTGATTGAGTCCGCGCGGCTTGTTTTTTGTTCTTGTCTTTGTAACTGTCTCTGCTCTCCCGGTGTTGGTTTTTGGTGAAGCATGTCTCGCCATGTATGTCTCGCCTTGTAAAGAAGTTTGCTCTTGATCAATAAAGAAGCTTGTGTTGCATGTGTTGCTGGTTGTTACTGCTTTGTTGAGATAACCCCTGCTAACTCCACGATCTGGGAAACTTTCAACATTATAAGTGGGCGTATTCTCCTTCGGTTTGTTGAGTTTTCAACAGGGTATCCAAGGGGGCGTCTGCGGTTTGTTGAATTTTAACATGGTATCAGAGCCAGGTTGTTGGAGTGGTCAAGCAGTGCTCAATGGAAGTAGTTGCTCTTCTGTAGAGGAAACCAGTGGTAGAACCATGGCAGTGGAGGATGCAAGTGGTCTTGGAATTGATTTTCTTACAGAGACGAACTGTGAACGGTGGAAGTCCTGTATGAAGAGCTTTCTTCTTGGCGAGGACCTTTGGGAGGTTGTATGCGGAGCAGGAAGACAAGAGGATACTGCTGGCAATGCTGAGGCGATGAGAGCTTGGAAGGAGGCAAATGTGAAAGCAGAGTCTATTCTCAAGCAGGTGATCTCATCGGAGCTCTTGGACCACATCAGTGGATGTCGGTCAGCTGCGGAGGTTTGGACTTCCCTTGATGGGTTGTTCAGGAAGAAGTTGAAGATTGCTGCGGAAGATGGTCCCTCTACTTCGTATCAGGAAGAAAGGAGTGTTTCTCCTAGGCGTGATAGGAAGAGGAATGAAGGACCAAGGTGCTATAAATGCAAGCAGCAAGGTCATCTTCGGAAGGAGTGCAAGGTTGTCTTGCTCTCGGCGAACGTTGCTCAGGTAGGGAGGAAGGAGAAGAACGTAGTTGGGATATCAACTAGTTCTGGAGTTGATCGGAGGAATGCCAGTGATAGTGTAGCTATCTGGCATGAAAGACTGGGGCATGTAGGGATGGGCAAGCTGAAAGCAATGGCGGAAAGAAGACTCGTAAGAGGCTTGCCTAGATTGTCATCCTATGGCGATGGTCGGGGGTGTGCGGGATGTCAGGAAAGTGGAGCCTATCGCTTCATGGTTGACAAAGCACAATCCAGATGTAATGCACCATTGGCGGTTGTCCATTGTGCTCTGGTGGGACCGACCGTCACGACCAGTCTTGGAGGCACCAGTATTGGTTGATGACTATTCTGGGTATACTTGGGTATACTTTATGAATAAGAAGTCCAACATGGTACGCTTGTTTGTGGAGTTCAAGAAGCTTGTGGAAGGCCAGCTTGGCCGGAGGATCAAGGTGTTGAGGACAAGTATCGGTGGTGAGTTTGGCTCAACCGAGTTCTCACGCTTTTGCAGGAAGCAAGGGATCCGGATGGAGCTTTCTTGTGGACATACTTCACAACAGGGTAGTATTGCAGCTCGGATGATCCGTTGGTTAACGGAGACCTAATTGTGTGGGCTTTAGAGTAAAGGCATTCTGAAGGCTCTTTGGGCGGAGGGAATAGCCTGTGCTGCTCATGTCATCAACCGGATGCCTCTTAGTCCGATCATAATGAAGACTCCTTATGAGCTGATGTTCGGGGTGAAGCCCTCAGTAAAGCACCTTCGGGTGTTTGGATCTACCTGCTATATACACTCTCCGGGTGCTCTCAAGACAAAGCTAGTCTTTGTTGGGTATGATGAGCAGAGAAGAAGATGGAGGTGTATGGATCCTGCGACGAAGAAACTCATAGTGTCGAGAGACATTGTTTTTGATGAGTTGACGCCGTATTGGGGTAGCTCTTATGTGGAGCTAGAGATAAGCAGGTCAGATGGTGGGCTGAAGGAGGCTGCTGCTAAGGAAGTGGAGTTGCCTGAGTCACCAGGTGCTCCAGGTTGTTCTAGCTCCGGGGCAAAGGCGTCAGAGTTGGGAAGAAGGGGGAGCAATGCTTCAGGATCTTCTGGCTCGAAGGCGGAGGCTTCCGGTTCAGGAAGCAAGGGGAGCGATGTTCCATGCAGTTCATGTTCAAGAGGGGAGTCTTCTGGTTCAGGTAGCAGGGGGAGCGTTTCTCCAGGTGCTCTTGGTTCCAGTAAGGAGGCGTCTTGTTCAGGGAGCAAAGGGAGCATTGTTCCGGGTTTGCCCGGGAACGGAGCTGGTTCAATAGCAGCGGAGGTGTTTAGCCATGATCAGGTTCTTCAGAGATCGAAGAGGATCAGTAAGCCACCAGCTCGATATAGTGAAGGGAACACGACAGACTTGGTCCAGTGTTTCCTTATTAGCCCTCAGGTCGATCAAGGTTCTTCTGGCTGTGATGACCCCACTAGAATCAAGGAGGTGGTTGACACCAAGTCTGAAGAGGTGACTTCTCTCAGAGGCAACGAGGCTTGGACTTCAGTGTCCAAGGAAGTTGGTGATACTCCTGTGATGCAAGAGTGGAGGTTGAAGCTGAAGAAGGCAGAGGGAAGCATGACTCCTTTTTGGAGATGCTGGAGGGCTCCCTCATTGTCCATGATATGCGGGGCGAGGACTATGTCTTTGACATCTCTTCGTAGATGCTATCGGAGGGACCAAGTGCAAGGTTACGGGAGCTGCTGGAGTTATTCACCACTTCTCACTTAAAGGGGGAGTGTTGAATTCTGTGAAGTGAAAGTGGGTGAATGGATGGCTTGGGAAACCTATCCGCGCGGACTACGCGGACTGGGTTGGCAGACTGCTAGGTCGGCAGGGATGTTGCAGGCGGTTTGCTCTATGGCGGCCTAGGAGGTCTGTTCGCGCGGACTACGCGGACAGCAGCGGCGGTCTGACAGGCCAGTGTATGCTCAGCAGGCGGTTGACTCCCAGGAAGTAACCGGGCGGATAGGAATGTTATCCGCGGAGTCCGGCATGAAGCGGACTGAAGAACTGGAGCTCGGCAGACCAGTTTGGTAGTTGCCTTGGTCTTGCTCTAGTGAAGCGGCAAGTGGAAGCCGCGGAGACCGCCGGTCAGCGCGGACAGAAACTGGAGGTCGCCCGGTATGTCGGGCTAGATCCAGTGTCCGCCAGTAAGTGCGGACTGGCCCTTGTGGCCAGCGGACTGGACTTGGTGTGATCTGAACCAAGTCCAGGATGGCTTAGTCCGGGGAGATCGCGCAGTGGAGCGCGGGCTGGTTTCTCAGTCCGCCAAGCGTAGTAGAAGTGTTGTTTCCTTGTTTGCTAGATTGGGGAAATGCGGACTGGAGAATTGCTTGTGCAGGAGCGTGCGGACTGGAGCCGGAGTCCGCTGAGTCCGGTTTAGCCTTGTAACGAGGTTATGGACTCAGGAGTTGCGGACTGGAGTCTGCTGTTAGCGGACTGGATTGGCGTGTCCGCTATGTCCGGAGGTGCCTTGGCAATGAGGCAATGGACTTGGGATATGCGGACGGTAGCCGGGTGTCCGCTGAGTCCGGCAGGTGCCTTGATGGCGAGGCTGCGGGCTCGGGTTTTGCGGGCTGATGCCTTGTCCGCAGAATGGAGGACATGGCTGTTGTGGAGTCCGGCTGTGGTGGTCCTGGCTTTGCCTCTGGCGGCAAGGCGGGCTGGATATTGGAGTATGGCCTTGGAGAAGCTGGGGCGGACTGGCTATCTGCACAGGAGCGGCGAACTGGAATGTGTGTCCGCGGGCTGGCGGACACACTTGTTCTAGCTGCGGGTTGTGGCGGTGATCCTATCGGCTAGGGCGGTGACCATACTCATCGTCGTGCCTATAAATAGGACCCATGTCACATCAGGAAAAAAAAGAGGAACCTATACCGAAGTAAGTGAACAGTAATTGAGCTCGCGTAAGTTGCTGCGGTCTGGACTTTGGTGTCTGCGCGGATTGAGAGTTGACCCGGTTGTGCTGTGCAGGTTGTGCGGATAGCGCTGGAAAGCCAAGACTTGGCTCTGATTGCGGTCAGGGACAGTGCGGACTCTGCGGTTAAGCAACAGGCGGTAAACAGCAGGTCGCGGATAGCGACCAGGCGGTCTTCTCTTTGGCGACTTGGTTCGGGGTTCAGGAAGTCGCCTGCTTCAGGCGGACTGTTCCATTCGGTGACGCAGCTTGTGCGGTCTGGCGGCGTGCAGATCGGCGGTGAAGATCTAAGCATTGGAATAAGGGTGAGTCCGCGCGGCTTGGGTTGCGGTCTGGCGACCTAGCGGACTGAGCGGACTTCACAGCAGTAGGTCGGCGGCTTGTTGATTGAGTCCGCACGGCTTGTTTTTTGTTCTTGTCTTTGTAACTGTCTCTGCTCTCCCGGTGTTGGTTTTTGGTGAAGCATGTCTCGCCATGTATGTCTCGCCTTGTAAAGAAGTTTGCTCTTGATCAATAAAGAAGCTTGTGCTGCATGTGTTGCTGGTTGTTACTGCTTTGTTGAGATAACCCCTGCTAACTCCACGATCCGGGAAACTTTCAACATTATAAGTGGGCGTATTCTCCTTCGGTTTGTTGAGTTTTCAACAGGGTATCCAAGGGGGCGTCTGCGGTTTGTTGAATTTTAACAATTGCTTCAGAAAATTTTCGTCGAACTAAACTCGACGAAACGTTCTCACTTCTTCTGACTGAGATCGAAGAACTCTTTTGTCAATAAAATATTTCGTCGATCTGAGATCGAAGAATTTTATTTTTCGTCGGACGGAGTCTGCCACTTCATATTCTGAAAACCATATATCTAGGTTTTCTTTGAGGTCCGTCCCGCGCTTTCTGTTCCCTTATACTTGATCTCTGCTTTTCTTTTGCAGGCGAACAAATGGCGATTCCGACGAACTCTCTAGCGGCGATGAAGTTCGACATGGGTTTCGACATTGATTTTGATTCTTTCCAACATTCAGATCAGATATTTTTGGATATACTAAAACTCTTTGAGGAACAAAATCTGAAGAATTTCATGACTCACAAAATAAAGATAGCATCGATCGAAATTAGAGAATGGGTATTCACTGCCACAACACTAGATGCAGATACTATGACCGGCACCATATTCGGTAATCAAGTTTTTCTTTCCCCCCACCGTTTTGACTGAGATTTTTGGTTTGATGAATGGTAATGAAGATATAGAATTGGATAGTGATTTATATGAGAATATGCAAATAAAAATGGGTCATTCTTTAGAAAACCCAAATAAACTACTGAAGAAGAATTTGTCGTCTGAATACAAATTCTTAGCTGATGTAGTGGGCAAGGTTTTACTGGGAAAACATATTGCCCACGATTACATTACCAGGCACCAGTTTCTGGTTATGAGTGCTCTGGTTGAGAAGAAAACAATTAATTGGGCAAAACTACTGTTCAATTTAATAAAGACGAAAAATAATAAGAAGGAAGTATGCTTTGGAAGGATTCTGGGAATCTTCCTTCAAGAAAAGGCTCCTGAACTACTGGTCTCCACGACAGTGTTCATCAATGCTTCTAAAAGGCTGACATGTGCCTTATTTGGAAGGTGGGAGAGGAACATCTCCAAGCCATCCAGGGCTTCCTCCTCTTCCACACCTTCTGAGGGCACAAGGGTTGTACTAGCCACTCCTTACCCTAGTGTTGAAGAAGTTCGCATTCCACTTCCTCCTTCAACAACACCTCTTCCAACAACAACTCCTCCACCTCCAGAAGTTGTTCTTCCCTCCACCAAAATTCCTTCACCACCTCCTCCTCAACAACCACCTACTTCACTAATACATCTACCAACACCAATTCCATCTCCTGAGCACATCAATCCACCTCCATCTCCACTTCCACCTCATCTACATGACATACATCCTGACACATTCATGTCATCCTCCACCTTTACTCTGCTCACCTCCTTACCATCTACACCTACTTCACCCGTACATGATAATTCCAATCCAATACCATCTCCTGCTGCATCACCTTCATAGGATGACATTATACCATATGTCCCTCCATCTGATGTTATTCCTCCACCTCATCTATCAGGATCCACTCAAACTCCTCCAAAGTTTATGGATATGGATTCTCCCTCCCTTTCCACCATCTTGGAGCATATCACTCCAGCGATCAGGCACCTCATAGCAGAGCCAATCACACATCTTGCTTCCTCCATTTCTTCTCTTGCTGCTATTCTTACTGCCTCCTCTGCCCCTTCTTCTTCTAGGGGACTTGTTCTAGTATCCACTGAAATCAGGCAGGGGGAGATTCTATATGAAGAAGCAGTTCCAACTAAAGCAGCAGCAGTAGTAGCAGAAATTTTGCAGTTAGATGAGCCTGCAGATGCATAGACTGATCTATATATGCTTACAGAGGCTGAGATAGTAACAGTTGATACACTATGTACAGATACAACTATAGAAATTCCAGAAGTTTTGATTGTGGGTAATTACATTGTCAATCCCACAATAGATATTTACAGCTTATTAAATTGTTTTGACACAGTTCATTTAAATCATCTTTTAGTGGTCTGCTCAAAGCCTTCTATGGTTATAGTTCCATATTCCTCCCCAATAAGCCCTACAGTTGCTAAGCAACTCAAGGCAAGTTTTGCAAAAACAGAGCCACCAACTGTATCATCCCCTCCCAAGGCAATTTCTCCTCTAATGGCTATCTCCCCTCCTATATATAAGATGGATGACAGTCCCCTACCAGATCTTGATGAAATCATTATGGCTGATATAGCAGAAGAGGACCTATTAGTTTCTGAAAGTGTTACTGAAATAATAGTTCCAGAAGTAACAGAACCTCCACTACAGCCTCAAGCTCACAAGAAGATATCCAGAGATATTCTGAAGGCCATTGATGTCATATATGATAATCCTCAAGGATCTTCTGATGATGAAGATGATGATGATGACTCTGAGGATTCTGATAATACTAAAGCTAAGAAGAAAGCTGTAAATAAAATGAAGGTTGTTCCTAAAGCTTCTACCAAACCAAATCTCACTCATGATACTCCACACTACTGAATATTACGCCATATCCAGGGATGCCTGCATGGATGTGGCTCTCTAAGAATGAGCAAAAAGCTAGGAAGAAGAGTAGAAGGTACTCTCCTCCTCCTCCTTCTCAAAGGAACTGGAGAGGTCCTCCTCCTCCTCCTCCAGTAGCTGGTGCTTCAAGAATCATTTCTCAGAGATCTACCTCCTATGCTCAAACTTATCAAAGACATCAAGGTAGATCTTCAAAATCTGAAGGAAGCAGTCAGCAGAGATATTCTTCAAGCAGCAGATAGCAACAACAACAACAAAAAATATCTGAAACTGAAAAAGCTGAAAGTTTAAAAAGGCCAGATTCTCCTCCAGTTCCATTTGTAGATCCAGAACAAGATAATACTGCAAAAACGACCAGATTTCAAGAATTGGTTGGACTCTCCATGATCAACAAAGCCAAAGCTGAAGGCAGAGATCCGTCATAGTATTCTACCATGTCAACCTACAGAAAAGAAGTACTTAAAAGGTATGACAAGGCTAATAAAATTTTCAATGTAGATGCTTACATGAATTAGCATGCAGAGGCTGTTGTACCAAGAGCTACCTCTCTCAATATAATTAGAGCTACTGACATGACAGTGTATAGAAGAGAAGCAGCCAATCCTAACATCGAAATCAAATTCACACAGCCCTATGAGAAAGACAAAGCTGATAAAGGAAAGCAAAAGAAGAACTAGTGAACATTCTATTTAGTTTTTATATTGTCTGAACTTTATTTGTTTTTTCTGTCACAAAGCTTCTACTATGTACATATCTGCTGAATGTTTCAATTTTCTGCCAGATATATTTATTTTGTTTTGTGATTGTTTTTCTTTCATTTGTATTAGTGACCTCACCCAAATAGGGGGAGATTGTTGGATCCCTAGTTGGATTTGGGCTAGGTTCACTAAATAGGATGTCTGACCCATAATGTATAGCCAGGGTCATGTATTTGATTCCTAGAGTTTAGGCTAAGTCATTAGGTTCAAACTTGATGGACAAGCCAGCAGAAGACTTCAGGAGACTCAAGACTTAGAAGAAATCAAAGTTCAGTATTTAAGTTCGACGTTCGTCGAACTCAGCTTGACGATAGTCGTGCTCTACTCGACGAACTCAGAGTTAATTCTCAGAGTTGAGCTCAACGATATTCGAGCTCAGGTCGACGAAGTCTGGAGTTCATCCTTCAACACATTCTTTCCAATTTACTTTCGCTGAACTCAGCTCGACGAAGACAGATTATCAGCTCAACGAACTTGGAGCACAGATTAGGAAAGTTATCTCCAGAATGCAGTTCGCTGAGCTCAGGTCGAGGAACAGGTTTTCTCAGGTCGACGAACAGGATTTCTCAGCTCGACGAACTTGGATCTCCGGTCGACGAAATCTGTTCAGAGATCGACGGTTTCTGTCCAAGCCTGACTTAGGGGTTTTCCTCATTTTTGTCCTTATTCAATATACTATTTAGCAGCAATTTCCTGAAGTAATTAATGCTTATATTCTCTGAATATAGCTGTTATTGGTAGCATTAATTATGTTCTTCATCAGGTTAATTACTTGCTTGATTAATTGAGACAGTTGGGGAAAATAATTAAAGACTATATTCTCCTGCCGATTTTCATTCTCCAGACAATCAACAATCAATGCTTCAGATTCAAATTTCATAGGAGAATTTCGACAAAGAATATAAAAGAGATTTTCTCTTTTAGACGACAAAATGAGACACACAAGCAGTGATACAGATAGAGAAATACAGAAAGATATTAAGAAATTCTCTATGCAAGAAAACAACTTGTTTTTTCCTTGATCTTACTGAAGATGAAGAAGAAGAAGAACAATCACAATCAAGAGTCTTCTTCAACTTCAAACTCCAGGAGATTTCAAGGACAACAAACTCTGAATCAGTCAGAAGTTCCTAGAATACTTCAAGTCTAGGCTGAAGACCTATACCCTGAGCAAGGCTCCAATGTATTTCTGAAGGAGCTCTTGATAATAGCAAATCCACTAGTCTTCTATGTTGATTAGAGAAAGAGAAGACACCATGAAATCTCTCTCCCCCCTCCTGTATAAAGGGTTTATAAACTCCATTCAAAAGTTTATGTTTGGTTTTTGGGCACCTGATCAAAAGCACAAAGGGTTGTGAGATCTCCATGGAAATAGATCTTGTGCTGGTAGTCACCTGATCAAAAACCTGCTAGTGGATTCCTACCAGGGTGGTAGAAGAGTGGATGTACCCAGGTTGGGGAACAAATATAAAATTCTTGTGTCATCTGATTGTTCATTTTCTGTGTTGTTCTTGCTGTGCCTGTGATAGGCTAGCTATGCTATGATAGATTAGGCTAGCTGTGATATTGTAGATTAGCTTAGATTATCTTTTTTTCTATTACTACTACTGGTATCATTACTTTACTCTGATAATATTAAAAACAGCCAAAAAGATTTAATTACTCTATTCACCCCCCCCCCCTCTAGAGTAAATCAGATCTAATCTTTATCTTTCATAACCTAATCACATCAGGTACTTAAGTAATTAAGTTGAAAACATAGCAAAAGAGACCAATAACCTATTCACCCCCCTGTAGGTAATTTAGCTATCCTTGAAAACAAAGACGTTCAGTAGTCGATGGAACATGCGCGAAGCTGGTAAAACCAGTCCCTAGCTTTCTCCTTCAAGGTGATGATAAATGGTCGACACTTGAAGACATTAGACATCGGCCTAATGGAGACGGCATCTTCGAACCAGAAGACATGTTGTACCGGGTCATCTCTTCCCATGTAGTAGGACATCTACGGCTCTCTGAACCCATCTGGAACCAGGGCCGAGACGATTAACGTGCTGAAAAGGTTTCCCCCACCTACCAGGTGAGTCGTCCAGTCTCGCGCCCAGGGCTCGCTAACCCTATCAGCACACGTCTGCCCAGTGAAAATTTCTCGTCCAATGAGATCCCTCTCGCCACTCTCGACCGGGACGTCCTTCCCAGGTCGCTGAACGTGGGCGTACTCGCCCAAAGATTGGGTCGCGACAACTAGAACATAAGGCGTAGCCCACTCGCCTCTCTCGGCGAATGCTAGGTGGATAGTTTGTAGGACCTCCCTCTTGAACTCTTCTAGCATCCCGATCATGACACCACTCGCTTGTCGTGGCGAGCCACCCGAACCAGATCCTTCTCTTTTGACTCCAGCCATGAAATTTAGCTCAAGATTTTCTTGTGTAAGCTATGGTCCACGCTGACCGTACCAAAATGTTGAAAACAAAACTTGGTCTGAAAGAGAGTTCGGACCCAAGGGGGTAGCTTGCACCTACTTCTCTCGAACTTGAACTTGTGACTTGTCGCTCGGAACTAGAAGCTGACCCTGGGATGCATCGTCGAGGTCCCACCACACACCCGGAAGATCTCAAGAGTGCTTCCCCTCTATTGGGTCCATTGCTCACAATATCCCAGATTTGTAAAAGTCAAACAAGTTAATGGTATATACATAGGTGTATTTAATATATGTTCAAGTTCATGCATACAGGTTGGTCCTTGTCACATTAAATGGACAAGTATTCCAAGTGGTTATGACAGGTGGTCACAAAGTAGAGATATGGAGATATAGAAATTTGTCTAAGTCTACAGGCGTTGAGTGAAGCCAGTTCACTCAATGATAGATGTCAAAGAAGGATGCTGGAGAGGCTAAAAATCACCTAAGTCCACAGGCATTGAGTGAAGCCAGTTCACTCAATGCCAGATACAAAAGAAGGATGCTAGAAAAGCTGAAAATCACCTAAGTCCACAGGCATTGAATGAAGCTAGTTCACTTAATACTAGATGACAAAAAGCGTTGAATAAGGTGTGGACAGTTAAAGCCCAGCAGTTTGCAAGACAAAAATGTAGCTAAGTCCACAGACGTTGAGTGAAGATAGTTCACTTAACGCCATGTATCAAGAGGCATCGAGTACAATATATTCTTTCAAAGCCTCAACATTGGCAGGCTGAAAAATCTACTAAGTCCAGAATCTTTGAGTGAGGATAGCTCACTCAATACCAAAGAAGAAAGCGTCGTGTGATATTAAAGCTCACGAAGATATAGACGGATAAATCTGTCTAAGTCTAGAAGTGTTCAGTGAGGAAAGCTCACTCAACGCACTCAATGCCTCAACAAACTAGCAGACTTCAGAGAAGCGGCTACTGACAAAAGCATTGAGTGATGAAGGCTCACTCAATGCTCTCAATGCCTAGCAGATGCAGAAAGATGCGGCTAAGTTCAGAAGTGTTGAGTGAAGCCAGTTCACTCAACACCTCAACATGAAGGCAGGTAGTCAGACAATTTGGCCAAGTCCAAAAGTGTTGAGTGATGAAGGTTCACTTAACACACTCAATGCCTGATAGTAAAGGATAATTTGGCTAAGTCCAGATTCGTTGAATGAAGCCAGTTCACTCAATGCCTGATGGTGCAGAGAAATTGGCTAAGTCCAAATCCATTGAGTGAAGTCCATTCACTCAAAGCACTCAACACATAGATTGAATCTGAGAATTTGGCCAACTCCACAGATGCAGACGTCAGCAAAAGTCAACAAAAGTCAACATACTTCAAATTCATTGCGGGAAGGCTACAGATCACGACAAATGGCGTTGGAAGCCTATTTTACGTCTACTTCCGTCAAAGCAAGTTGTAGCCAACAACTACAGGTGGTCCCCACTGCTTTAAGGAGTCGCTAATTGGCAGAAGATAAAAGGGATAAGATCGAGAGCTGAGAACTTAACTTTTAGGGTTTACTCATTTTGAAAAGTAGCGGCTAGGCTTCGTGTTCCTCCTCTCCATTATTGTCGAGCTTGAAGCAGGAAGTTAAACCAGCTGAAATAAAATATCCAGTGAGTTAGTTGTAGTAATATTCACCAGCTATGACAAGATTAGAAAATCTTTCTGAGAAAGAAGACTAAGCAGTGCCTTCAAATTGCTATAGTCAAAATTAGCTGATTGAAGAGCAAATCAATAGCAAGTTCAGAGACCTTGTTTCTGAGATACTTCCAGCACATGCAGAAGCTTATTAAAGATCAGTTATCTTGTTGCTGAGAAGAAGGTTGGCTAAGTTTATCTCAACGCAGGAAGCAGACACAGAGAAATTTCTTTGGTGTCAAATCAACAGCAACAAAACCCACTCCCTTTCTATAAGATACTTTTGGATCTGAGTTTTAAGCCTAATTTATAAAGGCTGAGTGTAGGGCATGTGTGCCTGAGGTAGGATCCAGTTATGGATTTGAGTTGTAGGGCCTATGTGCCTGAGGTAGGGCAGTTTGTCTAAGGTAGGAGAGTCATTCTCTCTGAGTGTAATACCTTTGGTTCTGAGGTAGAATCTAGTTTTGGATCTGAGGTAGGGCTAACCTTCAAATCCTGAGCTCTATGACTTGGGTTCAAGTATGAGGAAGGTGATCATGTGATCACTTAGGTGTAGGAGCAAGCTTGCTATAAGGTAAGGCTTTATGCCTGAGTTGTAGGTCTTCGAGGAGACTGAGAGATCCTGCAAGATCTATGTTGTAAGCTTTATGTAGCCGAGTTTTGGAGAAGAGACTTGTCTAACACACTGTTAGAAAGGTGTGAGGGAAAGTGAATGTACCCCTAATTTGGGGAACCACTATAAAATTACTGTGTCGTATGTGTGATTGTCTTGAAAGCATAAAAAACTAAATCATAACTCATGAAGTGGAGGAAAATTCATAAAGGACTAAAAAAACCTATTCATCCCCCCCCCCCCCCCGAAGTGTTTAGCTACCATGGAATTAAAGACTTTCAAGTGGTATCAGAGTGAGGCTGCTCAAGAAGGACTTAACGGTCAGTGCAGATCTCAAAGGGTAGCTGAAACAAGTATACTTATGGGTTCAGGAGAGAACCATAAGGAGCTAGGTTCCATGAAGCTTCCTATCTGTAGGAAGGAAGGGTTTGGAATCTGGAAGGAGAGGGTCAGACTCTTCACGGAAGCATCTGACCCAAGGAACTTTATGACAGTCAAAGAGGGACCTTTCATCCCTATGGAGGTCTCGGCTCTGGATGCAACAGTCCAGACACCAAAGATATATTCTGAAATGACCAAAGATGAGGTCATATTGGATGCACTGGATAAGAGGGCACAAAACATAATTGTTAGTATCATAAATGATTCTACCTTTCAGAATCTGGATAACTACCAGACCTCCAAGGAGATTTGGGGCACTCTTGTGATCTACATGGAGAGAACTAAAGACGTCAGAGATGATAGGAAGTCCATGCTCAACCAGGAGTATGAGGCTTTCAGGCATTCCAAGGGAGAGAACATAGCTGGATGTTATGAGAGATTTTTCAGAATTGTGAATGAGCTGAAGACCTATGGGATGGTCTTCAGTCATTATGAGCATAATGACAAGTTCCCGAGGTCACTCAGGAGAGACTGGGACATTAAGATATGTATCATCATAGAGGTCTCTCCTTCAGATTCCGCTTCTGTCTTCTCCTGAGCCAGAACAATATGCTCACCAGACTCAACGAAGTGGCTCTGGTAGTCGCAACCACCACTCCGGTGGTCGAAGTTCTTCGTGCTTCCTCTGCTCTCACTGTGGTCGCACCGGGCATCTTGTGGATAGATGCTGGATGAAACATTCACGTCTTCGCCATTTTGTTGACTCTTCCACCTCCTCTTCCAAGCCGTTTGCTTCGGTCGTCACTTACTCAGGTAGTGCTCATGTGGTTACTCAAGGTAAATGGCTCATCTACTCTGGTACAACTAATCACATGACGGGCAATCCACAATGCTTTTATCTCAATGAAACACATGATCGGTTTCCCCCGGTTCTTGTTGCAGACGGCTCTCCCTCCACGGTTCATGGGACAGGAGTTATTCATGTCACTCCGTCTCTTCGCTTGGCCGACACTCTATATGTGCCAAAGTTTCCATACAATTTATTGTCGGTTACATCTTTGTGCAAGCAACTTCAATGCTCCATCACATTTACTCCCACTTCTTGGTATTTTAAGGATCCGAGCTCCCAACGGACAATTGCTACTAGAACTGAGAGAGGCGGCCTCTACTTCCTCGACAACATTTCTGCTCTGTCAGCCTTCTCCTCCTCATCTACTGATCTCCAACAATGGCATCTCCGCCTTGGACATCCTCCTCCACAGCTTATTCATTAGCTTCAGCCTCACCTCCCTCCAGATAGTTCTCCTCTCAACTATGATTCCTGTTAGCTTTGCAAGCATCACCGTTCCTCCTTCACGCCGAACCAAGTCCGTGGTTCTACCCGTCCATTTGATCTTGTTCACTCCGACATCTGGGGTCCTGCTCCTACCCTCACCGTTGGTCGAGGTAGCTCTTATTTTGTTACTTTCATTGATGATTTCTCTCGATGTACTTGGGTGTATCTCTTACGAGAACGCTCTGAACTTTTTGATGTATGGACATCTTTTTATCATCTAATTAAAAATTAGCTTGATGTTTCTATTAAAGTCTTATGCTCCGATAATGCCAATAAGTACGTTAGTCAAACTTTTTCCTCCTTTTGTATGCAACATGGGATTATTCATCAAACAAGTTGCGTTTACACCTCACAATAAAATGGAGTGGTGGAACACAAAAACCATCACCTCCTTGATGTCGCTCGCACCCTGCTAACGCAAATGTGTGTCCCTCACTCATATTGGGGCTATGTTGTTCTCATCTCTCGCTATCTTATCAATCGCATTCCATGCACTATTCTCCGCGGTCAAACCCCTTTCTCCATTCTCTATCCAGGAAAGGATCCCTTTCCTCTCCCTCTACGTATCTTTGGGTGCACAGCCTTTGTGCATGCTCCCTCCACTACCCGCGACAAACTCTCACCTCGCTCCACCAAATGTGTCTTTCTGGGCTACTCTATCACTCAGAAAGGCTACTGTTATTTTGACCCCATTCTTTGCAAGCAGTTCATCTCTGCGAACGTTGCCTTCTTCGAGAATGCTCCATATTTCTCTAATGACTCCTCTCCTCTCCCTTTGGCATCCAGTATTCCTCTTCCCTCCAGCACATCCGCACCTATCGAGGTCTTTCCTCCTCCACCGTCTCCATCGTCTTCTCCTCCTTCCTCACCCACGCAATCTCCCTCCTCTTCACCGCCGTCGCTCTCTCCTCTCGGGCCAGCTCTCTCCACCACATATTCTCCATATACTGAGCAACCTGTTGACCTGGACCTCCCGATTTCCCTTCACAAAGGGGTTCGGGCATGTACCAAGCATATGCTTGCTGCTGTTGTTTCCTATGATCGCCTAACACCTGCTCGCAAGAAGTTTACGCTGGATATCTCTTCCACTTCCACCCCCATTCCTATCAGGAGGCCCTTACCATTCCATATTGGAAGGCTTCCATGGATGAAGAGATTGCTACTCTCACTGAATGGGGTACCTAGACCCTGGTTCCTCCTTTCGGCACAGATGTTGTTAGCTGTCGCTGGGTCTTTGTGGTGAAGTTCCTCCCCGATGGCAGTGTGGATCGTTACAAGACTCAGCTTTTTTCCAAGGGCTTTACCCAAAATTATGGCATTGATAACTTTGACACTTTCTCTCCAATTGCTCGTCTCATCACTATTAGGCTCCTTCTCTTTGTAGCTGTCAATAGGGATTAGCCCATTTCACAACTGGATGTCAAGAATTCCTTTCTTTATGGGGATCTTCTGGAAGATGTCTACATGGAGCAACCTCCAGGGTATGTTGCGCCGGGGGAGACACAGGTTTGTCGGCTCAAGAAGGCTATCTATGGCCTAAAACAAAGTCCTCGTGCTTGGTTTGACAAGTTTAGAGGGATTATGGTGGTCGTAGGTTTTACGAGTAGTTCTGCTGATCACTCCCTATTTACTCGTAAAACTTCTCTGGGTCTAGCGGTGCTTGCAATATATGTGGATGATATTCTTCTTACTGGAGATGACCAAGCTGGGATAATCTTGATAAAGAAGCATCTTCAACAACACCTGGTTACAAAGGATATGGGCTCTCCAAAATACTCTCTAGGGATAGAAATTTCTCGGAATCCTGATTCTCTTGTCCTCTCCCATCGAAAGTACGCTCTTGACTTGTTAAAAGAGGCATGGTTGACTGGGGATAAACCTGCCCGATGTGCCATGGCGACTGGAGAAGATAAAACATGGATGGATGACTCTCCTCTTCTTTTGATGTTACGAGGTATAGACATCTGGTTGGTAAACTCAAATATCTCACAGTGACCAGACCCGACATTGCCTATGTTGTAGGCAATGTTAGCCAATTCATGCAAGCTCTAAGGGAGTGTCATCTACAGTCTGCTCTGAGGATATTGGAGTATATTAAATCAGCTCCTAGGAAAGGACTTCTTTTTCAAAAGAATGGACATTTTAGGATTGAAGCGTACTCCGATTCAAGCTATGTCGATGACAAAGGATACCGCAAGTCTACATCAGGTCTTTTAACCTTTGTGGGGCGGAACCTTGTGAGCTGGAAAATCAGGAAACGGTCTGTCGTCTCCAGGTCCAGTGTAGAAGTAGAATATCGAAGTATGGCATCGACCACGTGTGAGTTGAAGTGGTTACGGGCTCTCATGCTTGACTTAGGAGAGATCTACAACCATCCTGAAGGAACCAAGCACATCTCTAAAAATCCGGTCTTCCATGAGAGAACCAAGCACATTGAAGTTGACTGCCATTTTATTCGGGAAGAGATTCTGAAGGAACAAATTTGTACTTCGTTCGTCACCTCCGATAAAGAGTTGGCTGATATTTTCATCAAGCCGGTATCCGCCTCGTTTCATCACATTTGCGACAAGCTGGGCATGATCCATATATATGCTCCAGCTTGATGGGGAGTGTTGTAGAATAGAGACCGGGCGGTCTAGCGTTCTGACTCTAGTGGATTGCAGTTCGGGCGGTCTGTCGGTTTCTCTCCAGCAGTTTGGTTGCATATCTGTTGTTGTTGGTGCTCTGGAGGTCTGTCAGTCTGTCCCTGGTGAATTGGAGACCGGGCAACCTTTCGGAATATTATGGCAGCTTGGTGTCTCCCTCTGGTGGTTGTCGGGCGGTTTGCCCATTCATCAAACCACGCGGCATGGTCGGCTTGTATTTATGTTAAACTGCTTGTACATGTTATTCTTTAGTCCCACATTGTTAATTTGTAATCTCTCTCATCTCCTCCATTCTATAAAAGGGAGGCTATACCATGTAATACACACCTTTTTTGGAATATAAAAAATTTTAATTTGTCCAATTTCCGGACTCTCTTTTTTCTATTCGCACAACAAAGAAGGAGAAGAGCTATACTGACTCATCTTCATCTAAGTCTGATGAAGAAAAAGAAGCCCTCATTGGGCTGCTGGATGCAATTCTAGATGAAGCTGAAGACTTTCTTGATGTCAGGATAGGTAACATCGCCCCTCTGTCAGATTTAGACAGTGACTCAGAGGAGGAGGAGGAGGATGAAGATGTAAGACCCACTTTTTGATATGCTTTTGGTGTCTTATACCCAGAATTATCGTTTTGCTATGACACCGACACTTTGGAAGGTCACCACTACAAAACGCTGATCCTGCCGGCCTTGACGATCACCAAAGGAAGAGAAGTATACAGATAGAATAGATAAGTTCAAGTCCACATATCACATATATTATGAAAAAAAATCACAGCAATGTCCACATGATAATAAAAGTACTGAAATAGATCAGTAAGTAGGAATAAAAACGGGCTTATGCCTGGTACATCAAATAATCACTACAATCCTCTCGTGAAAGCTAAGTAAAGCTAACACTCACGGAGCAGGAGGTTGGTGCTCCCGTACTAGACTGGCCCACCTCTAGGTGCACTGTACTCCGCTAGTTCTGCATCTCCTACTACTGCTCCCTGTCCACCATCCAGAGTCCCTGAAATGTTTGGTCCCCTGAATGTTAGTCATAAACACTAAGACACTATCGTCCTCGCCTAAGATCCACTGCCATCTTCGCGATCCCCGGGTGCACTGAATATCTATTGTAGTCTGCCTCTGTCATGATATCTTCCCGAATTTGGCCTCCTGCCGGTATGTAAACTCTGCCTCTGAAGAATTGCAGTCCATCTCTCAAAGAGTAATCTATTGTCGTGCCTTCTTCCAAGGCCCTGAATATCGGCTCCATCCTCGCATCCAGCCTTTTCCCATCCCTGATGCGATCCCGTATGTCGTCAGTGGTGCTCATCTATGTCAAGTACTCCTCATAAAGATCTGGTTAATCCTCATATACCAGAGATATCTGCATATCTTCCAACATCTACACTAGCTCCAAAGCCATTAGCTGAGGCTCCTCTTCTGACGTGGTGGCTCTCCAGCTCAGAGCGTATGCTACTACTATTGGGAATTATGCCCTACAATGTTCCTCAGGATTTGGAGAGGCATCACCATTCATGCTAAGGGGAATAATGTATTTGATGAGTGCTTAAGTTCCTGCATGCAGGTTGTCCTTGATTGGACAGGTGAACAAAGAGAGTATGTTGGATGTCAGATAATTTGACTAAGTCAAAAGCATTGAGACCGCTGAGATAGCTGAGACAGCTAAGAAGAATGTCTCAACATAAACGCTGAGATAAAGCCAGCAGAAATTCTCAAAGTCCCGAAGCATTGAGTGAAGCAGGTTCACTCAACGCTTCTAATGAATAAGAAAGCATTGAGACAGTTGAGAAGAAACCGCTGAGACAGGAGATAGTCTCAGCTGTGAAGAAGAAACCACTGAGATAGTTAAGAAGGAACTGCTGAGACAATTCCAGCGGAAATTCTCTAAGTCCAGAAGCGTTGAGTGAAACAGCTTCACTCAACGCATCTAATGAAGAGCCAAGTCAGCAGGTGTTGAGTGACTTAACATCACTCAACTCTTAATGTGTTCTGGAATTTTTCTAAGTCTAAAAACTGATGACCACTACTGACGTCACCAAATGTCAACAAGTTAAAGTAATTCATGTCATTGCGAGAAAGATACAACAGCACCGAATGACCACTACTGACATCACCAGAAGTCAACAAAGTCAAAATAGTTCATATCATTGCGGGAAAGCTATAGTAGCGCCGGAAGCTACTATTTATCCTCTTTTAAGGGAGGTGGCGCTGACCATCCTTTGCTGGGCCCACACTCAAATTGTGTCGTTGATTAAAATCAACAGATATAAATAGCAGAGAGAAAAGCGGATTAGTATTACGAAGAAAAAAATGAAAAAATAGAGGCGGCTGGACTTCATCTTCTCCAACAATCTTGAAAGCCAAGTCCAGTAGTGCAAGTCGGTAGGCGGAGAAAGATAACTGAAGCTCTTTCCAGTTCAGCAAGTTTGTTCTTTGTAGAATAAGGCAGCTGATTCATCTAATCAGCAAGGAGTTTGTTGTATGAAGGGTCGTCAGCCTTCAATAGTAGATAGCTATTCGTTAGTGCAGGAAAGAAGCAGTTAGCTGTAGAAGAAGACTAATTCCTACTACAACAAGAGGGATGTACTGATATCTACTCAGTCCAGCAAGGTGGACTCAGAGATTTATCTCTGAGTTAGTGTTTTGAATTTATTTAAACGTCTTTATTAAATTCCTATAATATTCAGGTTACCTGAATCTGAGCTGTATGGCCTTTTATGCATGAGTTGTAGGTGACTAATTAGTCACTGAGGTAGGTGTCATATTAGGGCACTGAGGTAGGATTCAAGTATGGATGTGAGATTAGGGTTGTCCTCCTAGCCTGAGTAGTAGAGCCGTGTGCCTGAGGTAGGTGACTGTTGAGTCACTGAGCTGTAGGTGACAAGTGTGTCACTGAGTTGTAGGCCTTGGATGAGGTTGAGCTGTAGGTGCCTAGAAGGGCACTGAGGTAGGTACCTGGAAGGGTACTGAGCTATAGGAGTGTTGCAGCACTCTGAGAGTAGGGTCATGTGCCTGAAGTTGTAGGGCTGAAAAGCCTGAGCTGTAGGCCTTAGAGATACGGCTGAGGTAGTTGTTCTGTGGACCACTAAGCTGTAGGAGCACTGCAGGGCTCTGAGGTGGGAACTTTTGTGGTTCTAAGGTAGGGTTCTAATGAGAACGTGAGTGTAAGGCTGAGGGCCTGAGGTGCAAGATCTGAGGAGCATTTTGGAAGAGTTTGTGCCTTGTCTAACATAAGTTAGAAAGGCAGGAGGGAAAGTGGATGTACCCAATTGTGGAACCACTATAAAAAAACTGTGTGCTTTGTTGTGTTGCTTGTTCTTTTCTTATATTGCAAGTACTAAGGACAAGCTCTAGATTACTTAGTAAGAAAACAACAAAAATACTTAATAAATTTCAAAGACCTATTCACCCCCACCCCCCCCCCCCCCTCTAGGTGACTAGTTAACCTTAAATTAATAACTTTCAAGTGGTATCAGAGGGAGGTTACTCAAAAACGATTTAACAATCTGAGTATACCTCCAAAGTTGGCTACAAGATATAATTATGGGATTAGGATTGAAATATAAGGAGCTAGGGGCCATGAAACTACCAATCTGTAGGAAGGAAGGATTTGTCCTCTGGAAGCAAAGGTTCAGACTGTTCATGGAAGCTTCTGACCCTAGGCATATACAGAGATGGGCAGAGATGAGGTAATTCTATCTACCATAGACAAAAGGGCACAAAACATTATATCCAGTGTCATTGATGACTCAACCTTCCAAAATATTATACACTGCAAGACCTCTAAGGAATTACGGGACACTCTTGTGGTCTACATGGAAGGCTCTGAGGAAGTTAGAGATGATAGGAAGTCCATGCTCAACCAAGAGTATGAGGCTTTCAGACAAAGCAAATCTAAAAAAGTGGTTGACTGCTTTGGGAGGTTCTTTAGGACAGTTAATGAACTAAGAACCTATGGTAGGGTCTTCAGCAACTATCTGTCGAATGACAAGTTCCATAGATCTCTCACTAGAGATTGAGACACCAAGATTTGCGTCATTACCGAAATGGATAAGTTGGCAGACACTCCTCCACCAACTCTCTTTGTAAAGTTATTGTCCTATGAAATGCAGTTGGCTGCTAGACAAGAAAAGGAGAAGGGGAGTCAATCCAAGAACAAGGATAAGAAAGTGGCCCTCAATGTAGAAGCCCCACGAAGGAGCAGAAGAAAGACTCCTTCTCCACCAAGAAGAGAAGCTGAGTCCAGCTCCGAATTGTCTGGGATGAGTTCCTTAGACAACCACATGACTGATGAAGAGTTTGCAGCCTTCTCCAGGAAATTTCAGAAGTTCATGAAGAACAAGTACTGGAAAAGCAGACCCTCTTCGTCATCTCATCACAGGAAGTCCTCCAAGAAGGACAGGTATGACCCTAAGTCTAGTAAACAGATTTCTTCTAATATTTTTTGTTATTTTTGCAGCAAAGCTGGACATGTCATTGCTGACTGCCCAGTCAGGAACAAGGAAGAAGATGAGAAGAAGAAGAAGAAGAAGCATCACCATCACCACAAGGATAGGAAGAAGGAGAAGTCTTTTGTGGAAAATAAGGAGAAAAGCTGAACAGATTCTTCCTTCTCAGAATCAAAAGATGATGAAGAAGAAACCTATATAGGGTTGATCTCCTTGGTACAGATTTAGAAGAAGAAGAATATCTGCTGCCAGGATAGGAATAAGAGCCCCACTGTCACACTCTGACAGTGACAATGAGGAGGATGAAGAAGACTGTGGATGCCAAGCGCTGATGATAATAAATGAAGAAGAAAGAAGTGAGGTACATACAAAATCATTCAAGGTACATCTTCTCTCCATTTCTTCATCTTCCTCTGACTATGAAACCAGTGCAGATACTTGTGCATCTTTATCTTGTGATAAAGATTGCTCAGAATCTAAGACTATTGTCAATCAATTGATTGACAAGTATGGACTACTCCTAGATGCTCTAAAGAAGAGCAGAAATCTTGCCAAAAGGCAAGCAAAGGAGTTCAAAGTCCTCAATCCTTATAAAACACTTTATAATAATAAATTTATTGAGTTTTATAAGAAAAGTCATGAGGTGTCTGAACTCAAAAAAAAACCTTGAGTGGAACACCAAGGTTCTAAAAGAAAAATATAAACATATTAGATATCTAGAAGAGAAATTAACTGTGAGATTAGGGATTGTGATTAACCCTTCTCAATCTCTTGGTATGTTGCCAAAAGCTGCAACTTGTCAAACCTCTGAGAAGCTGGGTATTAATCACATAAATTATCAAGTCAAATCAAATATCCCTGATAAGTTGACAGTATTTCAAAAGGTGAATTTATCTTCTAAAACTGTCAAGTTTGCACCTCCCCATAAGGATCAATCTAATGTGTGTTCTACCAGTGGGGTGAACACACATAATCTCAGAAAGAGTCATGATGTCCACTCTAGCCATAAAGTTCAGGATAAGTTCTTTAGATTTGGATCCAAATATCCTTTATCTAAAGAGATGAGAGAGGCCACTAGATGGCAGGCTCGAAAAATACAATTGGCCCATCCTAGACCAGCTGTACTTAGTTCTTCAGCACCTTCACTCAGGAAGAAGGAAGCAGCATCATGCAATGCTCATCCAGCAAAGTCTGGAGCTTCTCATATCTCTCATGGACATCAATTTTGTGTTGTCCTGAAGAGAAGGTACAATATTCATAAATGTTGGTGTTGTGAGAAAGTTGGACACTTTGCCATTGATTGTTGGCATAATCTGAATTTGTCTAGTGGATAAAAAGGTCCCAGCCCTGGCAGAAAGTTGGGCAAAAGTTTTATAATCCTAACAAGAACCTAGGACCCAATAAATATTGGTTGCCTACGGGTAAATGTATATTTTTTGCAGGATAGTCCAAATACCTGTCTAGATAAAACTTGGTATTTGGACAATGGATGTTCCAGGCAAATGTCTGGGATAGGATGATTGCTCAAGGAATATGCTTCATGTAAAGCAACAAACTAAGATTGATGTTGTTAAGTGTGAAATCCTCAAAAGCAAGAGGCAGCAAACCTAAAGGTATGTCTCTCCCTCTCTCTCTCTCTTGTATAGAGACTAAGTTTGCAAATTGATGAATTATGTTAGATGTGCTTAGGAAGAACCTAATCAAGCACACCAGTTAGAAAATAATGATTCAATTATTCTTCATAATTATTTGCACTGTTAACTTATGCAGCCTTTACTCTCAAGATCAAATAACTTGTAAATCAGTGCATAATTAGGTTGCTAATAAAACTGGCTTATTAGCATGATAGGTCTCCATTATATTTAGAATTGATAAAATACTTGAATAATGGTGTGACAAATAGAATGTACTTCCAGACAGTGAGGGAATCTACAAATTAATCAGGCATTGAGTAAAGTAAAGAAAAGCTTAGAGGTATAATTGAGGCGCTAAATGCCCTGTATCATAACAGGATGCGTAACGCAAGACGTAAGGCCTAAAAGTTCTAATTTAAGTTAAAAATATTTAATTGGTTATTCTAATGATAAGGTAATTAAACTTTTTCATAATAAATATAAAGGTGACGAGAAACGAAAAGCCACGCCACTCTTAAAAGCCTTAACCCTAGCCATCGAGATCGAAACCCAATCATTTTCTAGCCGCACTGGATCGATGCACCAAATATCACCAAGGAGATTCAGGAGGGCTATGAAATTGTGAAGAATGGATTCAGACATACCTCGCCAGAGATTAAAGCAGTGTTAAGGACGATTGAGACCGCAGGTTTAGAGTGCAACCTTTCTGAACCCTCCACCATTCTTAGAGGAGAGGTAGTAGAATTGTTCTCAAATAATAAAGTGTGTTGGATCCCTAGTTTGATTTGGGCTAGGTTCACTAAGTTAGGATCTTGTGACCCATCTTGTATAGCCAGGGTCATAGTTGTGTCCTAGAGTCTAAGCGAAGTCCTTAGGATAAACACTACATGGACCACCCATCATCAGACTTCAGAGACTCAAGACTTAGAGATTTTCCATAGACTCAGTAAAATGAGTTCGACGTTCGTCAAACTCAGGTCGACGATAGTCGTGCTCAGCTCGACGATCTCAGAGAAAATTCTCTGAGCTGAGCTCGACGAACTTATTTCTTTGGTCGATAATCTTTGGACTCTACCTTCAGCATTCTAAGTCCATACTTTATTCTCTAGACTCCAGTCGATGAACTTAGTTCTCTGGTCGACGATTTCTGGGTTCTCTACTTCAACTTATTATTCTAGAAGTTTCTCAATTTTTCTAAGTCCAAAATCATCTTCAGTCGACAAATTCAAGATTCTCAGCTCGACGAACTTTGACCACATTGGCTAGAGTTATCCAGCAGCAGTTAGTGGTTCTCAGCTCGACGAAACAAATTCCCAGGTCGATGATTTCTAGATACTTCACTTCAACACTTCATTCACATAAGCATATAAAATATTCTAAGTACATAAATACCTTGATGAACTTCAGTCGATGAAACAGCTATCAACTCGACGAACTCCAGACACAGAATTGTCAAAGTTTCTAATCAATACAGTTCTACTCTCTGCTCGACGATCTTGGAACTCAGCTCGACGAACAGAAGTCATCTGGCCGAAGAACACAGCAACTCGGCTCGACGAACTGTGAACTCAGCTCGACAATTTCTGTTATCTGTTCGATGAACCCAGACTTAGTTATTTCCTTCCTTCTGTCCCCTTCTTACTGCAATAATTCCTGCATAATTATTACTCAAATATTCTCTGAATATAAATGTCAAAAGGAGCATTGATTATGGTCTTCTCCAGGATTATTGCTTGCCGTTTTTCCATGGGACAGTTGGGGAAATAATTCAATGCAGTTTATTCTCAAGGACGTCAGCATCGATTGCAGAGGATTTCAAATTTCGAAAGACAATTTTTTACTGGAAATATAAAAGAGATTTTCTCCCTTTTCCTGTCTGACAAGGAAGATAGACACAGATAGTCAGTAACAAAGTCAGTCTGAATCAAGGAATTCTCTACTCTTTCTTTCACAGATCTCTAGTACAGATAAGAAGCCCTAGACCAGAAGAACATCTTCTATCTGAAGAAGAAGAACAATCGATCAAAAATCAAGAGTCTTCATTCCTCAACTCTCCAGGACACTTCAAAGGACAACATCAATTCCATCTGTCAAGAAGTTCCTGAAGATCTTTTTTGGTCAAGGCTTAAAGATTGAAGGCCTATAACCCTGAAGCAAAGCTCCAGTTTTTCCTGAACCATTCTACATCTGAGGGGGAGCTATTTGCTAACATCATATCCATTAAGTCTTCTCAGTTGTTTATTGAGAAAGAGAAGACACAATCATCTCTCAACCCCCCCCCCCACTGTATAAAGGGTTATAACTCCCTTCAAAAGTTATTCCTGGTTGCAAGTCTCCTGACCAAAAGACTTGAGGTTTGGTTTTTGAGCACCTGATCAAAAGCTCATTGGTGTCAGACACCTGATCAAAAATCTGAGTGGATTCCTACCAGGGTGGTAGAAGAGTGGATGTACCCAGGTTGGGGAACCAATATAATTTCTTGTGTTGTCTAGAAGCCCTTTCTTTTGTTCTTGCTGTGTTTGTGCTAACTAGGTCTGGTGTGTGTTTGTGATTATTTATTTGTTATTCTGCATGTTTTATTTACATCAAAAGCTGTAAAATTTTCAAAAGGATTTTAGGATACTCTATTCACCCCCCCCCCCCTCTAGAGTATTTCAGATCTAACACATCACTTTCAAAGTGTCTTCTTCTCAAAACTCACTTAAATCTAAGATTGAGGGCATCAAGATTAAGGTAAACCCTAATAGACTGGGCGAAGCCCTTCATTTACCCTCCATAAACCCTAGCGAGGAAGAAGAACCCACCGTCACGGATAGAGACAGTGCTCTCAGTTGGTGTGGATACAGTGATGCCAAAACTGAGTCTCATAAGAGGAAATTCTTCAATCAGAGAGGTAAACTGCTAGCAGATATTGTAGGGAAAGCCCTTATCTGCAAACCTAGATCACATGACATAATCTCCAGGTCAATGTTTGATGTTATGTCTAGGATAGTCTTCAATAGGAAGACCTCTTGGTCTTCTCTCATCTACCAGAGAATAGTGGACTGTCTACCCACTCCAAATATGGGCAGAATTCTTTCTTTGTACCTAGTGAACACCTACCCTAACACATTCAAGCAGGAGCATGGAGTGAAGATTCACTACCTGAAAGGAATGGATATAAAGACATTGGATAGATTCACTAGGATCCTACCCAAGAGCCAACCTTCAACAACAAAAGACTCCTCAGGGGATAAGGGACAACAAGTTGCTGAAGTGGACAGTTCCTCCTTCTCTGAACCTGAGCTAGGACTCTCCCCCTGCTGATGTTGGTATGTAGACAAGCATATCCCTAAGTCTCTCCTCAACAAACATTCAACTCTAAGATAATGTTGTGCATGTTGATAAAATCCATGCCAGCCCTAGGTCGGGACAAGTTTCATAGAATGCTACTGAAGAATAAGTTGTTGTAGAAGATGAGGCAGATATGGCTGATACTGATGTTGTAGCTGCAGTTGAAGATATCCCT
The DNA here is from genome assembly GCA_039583875.1 of Platanthera guangdongensis. Classification (NCBI taxonomy): domain Eukaryota; kingdom Viridiplantae; phylum Streptophyta; class Magnoliopsida; order Asparagales; family Orchidaceae; genus Platanthera; species Platanthera guangdongensis. Next base: position 95,298,805 of record CM077154.1, on the reverse strand, counting down.
ACTTCAGAAGATAACTGTGAGCCTCCTGAGGTATTAAATACTTAACTTGGTGGGTCAAGCCCAGAAAAGGATGCTCAGTCTGATGGGGAGCATAATCAGATGGATATGATAACCTTAGACCAAGTTGTAAACAAATTGGTTGAGCCTGAACCAACTTTAGGTAATACGCATTCCCTCTTAATTAGCAGTGTTAATACTGCTTTAGCTAAGGAAATGACTCCTTCTATAGGTGTTTTAGTTGAGGGGGAGTCTTTATATATTCCTACTCAGGATGATGTCCCTCTTCCATTAAGCCAACCACCCACTACCCAAATCTCTAATGAGTTACTCCTAAACCATATCAAAGCACTCCGGGATGCTCAGACCATAACTCTCAAGGAGTATGTTGATCAATCAGTTGCCAAGCTAAGGGATGAATTATTAACTGAAGTCAAGGAAAATAAAGAAGAAATCTCTCACTCAAACAAACATGTCACCACCTGATTTGATATGGTTGTAATAGCTGGCATAAAGCTAACCACCCTCATGAAATCCTCGAAAACAAGCCAAAAATTATCTACAGCTGACATAGGATATGTTAATAATTATGTGAGTGCAACTGATGAGGTGATCAGGGGTGCAGCAGATCATGTAAATCAGCATGTCACCAAGGTTGTTATCCACTCTCTAGAGCAGGAAATACTTCTGAAAAATGAGCTGCTTGTTGACAATGAGAGAATATTTCAATCTATATTAAGCAAAAATGAAGCCAACACTACCTTACTGCAAAAGACCATCTTTGAAGAAGGCAGAAAGGGGGAGAGCAGCCATGCTAAGACAACAGCATTCATTGAAGATCAAGCCTTCAATGTAATTTAAGGCACCAGGTTGGCATTGCACCTGCCCCTCCTGGATAAAAAGAGGCCAGAGGACCTAGACTTCCTAGCACAAGCTAGAGTTCTACAGGATGCACAACTTACTACCAGAAGAAAAAAGGAAGGAACTCAAATGGCTGAAGAGTTCATGGCAAAGAGGAGAGCTGAGAGCAGAAATGATCCAAATCATGAACAACTAAGTGATGCCTATGAATCCATCATTATTAGTGATTGGGTAAGCCATGAACAAATCTTAAAGAATATTGATAGTGCATATCCTTCTGAGGAATGGATCAAGCATTTCGAAAGAAATTCCCTAAGGGAAATAGTATTCAAAGAAAATCTGGTAAGGAAGAGCAACCATAAGAAAATGCCTCCCAGATATATTCCAAAGCCATTTCTTTATTTCAAATGGCAGGAGAACAAACCTGAATACTTGAAGAAGACTAGTGCTACCAAGGATGCTGATTCAAGTTCATTAAAGAAGAGCTGATATGAGGCTGCAAGACTTAGGGTTCTTTAAATATTTAATCAATATCCTGTAATGAATATCAACAGTGTAGCAATATCAAATCTCTATCAATGAAATTAATATTAGTTGGCTCTGATTATTTTGATGTGAAAAATGTGCATGCAATTCTCATTTATATATATGTGATTAATGAATATGCTGTTCTTTCATAAATATCCTATAATCACAAGTTTTGCCTACTGGTGTTTGGCTAAGGCTCTCTAAATAAGTTAATGATTAGGTATATCTTAATCATAATGTTTACCTTATCAATGATTAATAAAGCTTTTGTTGTTAATCTTAATGTTACATTGTTAATGATTGATAATTCACCAGTACTATTGATTATTTAATCATAGTGTTAAGCCATCTCATCTAGGGGGATTTATCCTAAACTTGGATGGATATTTGTCATGATAATGTCTCATTAGGCCTATTATGATACTTTTTGTGTTATTGCACCTTAGCATGGATGCGTGTTCTACCTTCTTCAAATAGGGGGAGATTGGTGGGAATTGTGCCCAGCAATGCTCCTTAGGATTTGAAGTGGCATCACCAATCATGCTAATAGGCATAATGTATTTGATGTGTGCTTAAGTTCCTACATGCAGGTTATCCTTCATTGGACAGGTGAACAAAGAGAGTATGCTGGAAGTCAGATAATTTGACAAAGGCAAAAGCATTAAGACTACTGAGACAGTTGAGACAGCTGAGAAGAATGTCTCAGCATAACTGCTGAGACAAAGCCAGCAGAAATTCTCTGAGTCCAGAAGCATTGAATGAAGCAAGTTCACTTAATGCTTCTAATTAAGAAGAAAGCATTGAGACAGTTGAGAAGAAACCGCTGAGACAGGAGATAGTCTCAGCTGTGAAGAAGAAACCGCTGAGACATTTGAGAAGGAACTGCTGAGACAATGCCAGCAGAAATTCTCTAAGTCCAGAAGCGTTGAGTGAAGCAGGTTCACTCAACGCTTCTAATGAAGAGCCAAGTCAGCAGGCATTGAGTGACTTAACATCACACAATGCTTAATGTGTTCTGGAATTTTTCTAAGTCCAAAAAGTGATGACCACTGCTGACATCACCAGAAGTCAACAAGTCAAAGTATTTCATGTCATTGCAGGAAAGCTACAGCAGCACTGGATGACCACTGCTGATGTAATCAGAAGTCAACAAAGTCAAAATAGTTCATGTCGTTGCAGAAAAGCAACAGTAGTGCTGGAAGCTACTATTTGTAATCTTCCGAGGGAGGTGGTGCTGACCATCCTTGGCTGGGACCACACTAAAATTGTGTCGTTGATTCAAATCAATAGATATAAAAAGTAGAGAGAAAAGGGGATTAGTGTTACGAAGAAAACATGGAAAAACAGAGGTGGCTGGACTTCATCTTCTCCAACAAGCTTGAAAGCCAAGTCCAGCAGTGCAAGCCAGCAGGCAGAGAAAGATAGCTGAAGCTTTTTACAGTTCAACATGTTTGTTCTTTGCAGAACAAGGCAGCTGATTCATCTAGTCAGCAAGGAGATTACTGTGCGAAGGGTCGTCAGCCTTCAATAGCAGATAGTTGTTCGTCAGTGCCGCAAATAAGCAGTTAGCTATAGAAGAAGACTAATTCCATCTACAACAAGAGGGCTGGAATGATATCTGCTCAGTCAAGCAAGGTGGACTCAGAGATTTATCTCTGAGTCAGTGTTTTGAATTTATTTCAACTTCTTGATTATATTCATGTAGGATTCAGGTTGTCAGAATCTGAGCTGTATGGCCTTTTGTGCCTAAGTTGTAGGTGACTAATTAATCACTGAGGTTGGTTCCCTACTGGGGTACTGAGGTAGGATCCACATGTGGGTCTAACAGTAGGGTTGTCCTCCCAGCCTGAGTAATAGGGCCTTGTGCCTGAGGTAGGTGATTGTTGAGTCACTGAGCTATAGGTGACAAGTGTGTCACTGAGTTGTAGGCCTTGGAGGAGGCAGGGTTGTAGGTGCCTGAAAGGGCACTAAAGTAGGTACCTACAAGGGTACTGAGCTGTAGGAGTGCTGCGTCACTCTAAGAGTAGGGCCTTATGCTTGAATTTGTAGTGCTGAAAAGCCTGAGCTGTAAGCCTTAGAGATAAGGTTGAGGTAGGTGGTTTGTGGACCATTGATCTGTAGGTGCAATGCAGGGATCTGAGGTAGGAACCTTTGTGTTTCTGAGGTAGGGTTCTAAAGAGAACCTGAGTGTAAGGATGAAGGCCTAAGGCGCAAGCTCTGAGGAGCATTTTAGAAGTGTTTGAGCCTTGTCTAACATAAGTTAGAAAGGTGGGAGGGAAAGTGGATGTACGTAATTGGGGAACCACTATAAATATCTGTGTGCTTTATTGTGTTGTTTGTTCTTTTCTTATATTGCAGGTACTAAGGACAAACTCTAGATCACTTACTAAGAAAACAACAAAAAGTCTTAATAAATTTCAAAGACCTATTCACCACCCACCCCCTCTAGGTGACTTGTTAACCTTAAGTTAATAACTTTCAACCACAATGGCCTTCCCAGGATGATAGTGTATTGTACACTAGTAATCTGACAAAAACTCCCCCCATCTTCTATGTCGGATGTTCAGCTCTTTTTGTGTGTCCATGTACTTCAAGTTCTTGTGGTCAGAGAAGATATCACAGTGGACACCGTAGAGATAGTGCCGCCAGATCTTTAGAGTGAAGATAACTGCGCTCATTTCCAAGTCGTGCACTTGGTAGTTTTGCTTGTGTTTCTTCTGCTATCTGGAGGCATAAGCTATCACGTGCCCGTTTTGCATCAGAACGACACCCATCCCCTGATATGATTCGTCTGTATAAGCCTGAAATCCTTCCTTCCCAGATGGAAGGGCAAGGATAGGGGCGGAGGTGAGTCGATCCTTCAGCTCTAGGAAGGCAGCCTCGCACCACGACATCCAAACAAATGGAGTCTCCCTCTTCGTCGGAGATGTGAGCGGGAGGCAAATCTGAGCGAAACCCTCAACAAACCTCTTGCAGTAACCGACAAGTCCTTGGAAACTCCTCACATCAGTGGTTATCTCCTGGGGTGGCCAATCCCGTACTGCCCGAACCTTTGTCGGATCCACTGCCAGACCTGCTCTGCTGATAATATAGCCCAGGAAAGCCACCTCTTTCAGCCAAAACTAGCACTTGCTGAACTTCACGTACAGACTATGCTCCTTGAGCTTCTCCAATATCAATACTAGGTGTTGAGCATGCTCCTCCTTGGTCCTTGAGTAAATGAGGATATCGTCGATAAATACTATGACCAATACATCCAGATAGGGATCAAATACCTGGTTCATTAAATTCATGAACGTGGATGGCGCGTTCGTGAGCCCGAAGGGGATCACGGTGAACTCGTACAACCCGTATCTACTACTGAAAGCTGTCTTCGGGATGTCCTACTACTGAATTCGCAGCTGGTAGTATCTTGACCTCAGATCCAGCTTTGAAAACTAGTGAGCTCCCTCCAAATGGTCAAACAGCTCATCAATCCTCGGCAGTGTGTACGTGTTCCGGACCGTCAACCTATTTAGTTCCTAGTAATCGATGAATAGTCGGAGTGTCCAATCCTTCTTCTTCATGAATAGCACCGGAGCTCCACATGGCAAACAGCTCGGCATGACAAAACCAGCCTCTACTAACTCTTGGAGTTGTGATGAGTTGTAAATATACGTATTTTTATGAACATTAATTAAGGTGTTTTAATTTATTTTCGTTATTTTTATTTAATTTTGTTCAATAAAATGCTTCTTTTTTATAAAAATTGTTCTAACTTACCTTTATTTTGATTTTCTGATATTTTCCAGAATCTGTCAAAAAAAGCATGGTACACGCCTGTGTACTTCAGGTCACACCCGTGACCTGAGCGTGTACCTTCAATGACGTGAAATCAACCGCATTTGAAGTAAAAAATTGTGTCATGCCCAACTACATGGCCATGTCAAACATGACACGGCCGTGACCAAGCCCGTGTCACACCAGCTCGACGAACCGCGCTAGAATATCGTCGACCAAACCCGCCACATCCGTGTCAAGATGCGACACGAGCGTGAAATCTCCACCTGACCCGACAAGATGTCGTCCGTGACTGATTGACGCGATGTCGTCCCCAGTTCCACCTTCTCGACACGCCCTGAGACACGCCCGTGTCAGCAGAGACACACCCGTGACCGCCACGTGTACAGCCGAAAAGTCAAACCAATATCAAATCTCAGAACCGACTCGCCAACAGTGCTTACACGCCCCCCTACACACCCGTGACCTAGGTCGTGTACTTTGAAATTTTTCCTATAAATAGGCAGTTGCTGTATGAGCTGCTGGTTCTCATTTTTTGGTCCATTTTGCCTTAGGAGCTGGGTGCTTAGGTGATTCCAAAGCTATGTAATGGATTTTCTCCCCCTCTCTTTAGTTTTTGTTTTTTAACTTTCGTTGTAACTCGTTTTTACTTAATAAAATTTGTGTTTTTCTCCCTTTATATGGTTTTGGATTCCATCTAAGCACCTCTGTTAGGCAATCTTATTTTTACTTGTTTTATCTTTGTTTTTTTTGTTCTCTTTTTATGGGTGTGTGTGTGTGTGTGTGTGTGTGTGAGATTAGATTTCAAGTATTCATTTTAGTTATTTTTACTTAGTTTCGCTTAGATTTAGCATTTTTATAGCTTTTTATTCATTCGTATAAATCCGTAAAAATGTTTTCAAAGTGGTTTTCATTTTTCTCTAACTAGATTTTTCTTTTTAGATTGTAAAACTTTTTGGTTCTTTTTACTTTATTTTCACTTTTTTAGCACTTTTATGGAGTTATAAGAATGAATATATAGTCGTTATAATGTTTCGAGCACTTCGATTTTTGTTTTAAACTTGTGCTCGTTTAATTTTTCTTTCTATTTTTTATGCATTTCTAACAAAATCTACCAGTAAAAATGTAATCATTTTAATTTTTCAGCCACTTTGTTTTTCGCTTTTATTTGCAAAACATTTTGCTCTTTTAATTTTTATTTTGTCTTTTTACGCATTTCTATCACATTCCACCGATAGAAATATAGTTATTTTAATTTTTAAAGCACTTTGTTTTTTGCATTTTTGTACGTGTGCGTGAGTGTATGAGTTAGCTTTTTATCGTTCTCTTTCATTCCTGTAGAGTGTGTGTGTGCGTTTTAATTTATGTCGAGTGTGTCCATTTTAATTTTTGTAGTGTGTGTGTGTGTGTGTGTGTGTGTGTGTGTGTGTGTGTGTCTGTTTTTATTTTAAGTAGAGTGTGTGGGTGTGTTTTAATTTTCTGTAGAGTGGAGTTTTTAATTCCTGTTGTGTGTGTGTGTGTGTGTGTGTGTGTGTGTGTGTGTGTGTGTGTTTTCATTTGTGTCGAGTGAGCGTGTGTGTTTCAATTTCTGTTGTGTGTGTGCGTTTTCATTTCTCTCGAGTAAGTGTATGTGTGTGTTTTAATTTTTACTGTGTGTGTGTGTTTTCATTTCTATCGAGTGAGTGTGTGTGTTTTAATTTTTGTTGTGTGTGTGCGTTTTCATTACTCTCGAGTGAGTGTGTGTGTTTTAATTTCCGTTGTGTGTGTGCGTTTTCATTTCTGTAGAGTGTGTGCGTGCGTGCATTTATTTCCTCCTACTTGTTTGAGTAGGACTCGCTTTTATTCCCCCCCCCCCAATTGTTTGAGTAGGGCTCACAATTTACTGCTTTATTTACTACTTTTATTTACTGTTTTCTTTCCTGCTTTAATTTTATCGCTTTTTTGTGCAAGCCGTCCCCATTCTGGTGAGTGGCTAACCGCTCTTAGCCCTCAGTATCGAAGAGCATTGAGACAGATAAAATAGCTTAAAATAATTAAAGGACTGTTTTTCTAATTAATAAATTACTTAAGGTTTGCCCCGGGTTTACGTCGCGTAGAACCACAAATCGATGTGTGGGCTCTATTTCCGTAGTCCATACGCTAGCTAGCCGAGAGGCGTGCGTATGGACCGATCACCCCTTGATAAATGGAGTTCCGCACTAAATCTCGAGAGAGGAGGCGCGGAATTCTACCGGATTTGGTTCCAAACCCAAAAACGGGGTTCTTAGCGTAATGCGGGCATTAAGAGGAATCCTTCGTCGGACAAGAGCCCAGTCGAATAGTCTTAATGTTCAGGTGAGCGATAGTCCTACAGATAGTCGAGCTCATTTTTGTGGAACCTCCACGACCAAGTCTCAGCCTTAATTAATTAGAAATTTAGGATCTTTTTTTTATTAAAAGTCTATTTTAGTTCAAATTCAATTTGATACAATTGCGATAAGAAATTCATCGGCTCCATATTTAATGCTTTCATTTTCTACTTCTTATATATATATATATATATATATATATATATATAACGAGACAAGTTAAATATCGGTAAAATAATAGTCCCCTTAAGGGAAGAGTAGAAATAATCAACCCGACCCCGAGAACAATACCATCTCGATATTCCACATCGGAATATCCTGTACTACACGTGATAGGTGCACTTGCCTCCTTTCATTAAAACTCGATTTCAAATGTTTTATATCCAAGTAATAAATCTGCGCGCCCTGTTTTTCTTAAGAAAACCCGTCTTCCGCTTTTTTAAATAAACTGCCTGGGGCGCCGCGTGCTCGAAATAATTTTGGAGTTTTAACACGCATCAAGTTTTTGGCGTCGTTGTCAGGGAATATTCGTCTCATTATTTCGAACTCTGGAATACTATTAATTTTACCTATTTTTTATATCAAAAAAATGGTCAACCACAAAAATTACTACTACTAATAATAATACTACTACTACTAATAATAATAATAATACTAATAATAAAAGTACTTTTTTACAAAAAACAAACAAAAAAAATTAAAAAACTTTTCATATTATTATTATCTATAAATTTTTTTTTGAAATGACGTTGTTTCCTACTAACAAAAAAAGAAGAAAAACAAACTAACTAAAAAATCAAAAAAACTCTAAAAACTTAAAAATCTAAAAAATCTAAAAACTAAACAATCTAAAAAATCTACAAACTCTACAAACTACAAAATCTAAAAAATCTTAAAACTCTAAAAAAAATCTAAAAACTAAAAATCAAAAATAAAACTAACCACTAAAAAACACAAAAAAACACTAAACACTAAAAAATAAAAAATTCTACAAAACTACAAAAACCAACTAAAAAACAACAACAAAAAAAACTACATAAAAAATATAAATATATATAATTTGTTATTACAAATCTATATATAGCCAAAAATCTATATAATTCCGTATCTATATTTTGTTTTAAGTTATTTTATTTCTTTTCAAAAAAATCAACAAAATTTTACCAAAAGAGGGATAAAAATTTTTCTCTTTCAAAAATTTTAATCAAAATCCCAAAAACAAATCATAAAACACAAAAAAACACAAAAAAACTTATAAAACAAAAATTCAAAAAAACATTGTTGTTTTTACTTTGTAATTTTTTTGTAAAAAAATCTCTCTTTCCCCCCTCTTTTCTGTTGTAAATAGCATCTCTTTCTCTCCCCTTTCTTAAAAATAAATTGATAAAAATGTCAAAAAAATGACAAAAACTAAAAACTCAAAAAAGTTAGAAAATCCAAAAATCCAAAAAAAGAAATTAATCTAAAAATTCAAAAAAAAAAGAGAGAAAAAATCAAAAACACAAAAAAAGATAAAACCCCCAAAAATCCAAAATAAATGTTTATTATGTAACAAATAAATCGAATATCTCATTCTTAACCCTTCTTCGCTCTCCAAAAATTTAGTTGCGAGTTAATTTATAAGCGGATTTTATTAATGCTTTGTTTACTATTGGATTATTAATTGAAAATCGATAGATTTAGATATCCGGGGTTAAGTTTTAAAGAATTTCTTATGCTTATCTTTTTTTATTTAGATAAGGTGCCTGTTTTCAGCACCACTTCAAACTCATCTAAATAGTTGCACATTTATTTTATTAGAAAATAACAACCTTAGATTACAATTGTGTTTACTCCAAGCTTTTTTTTTGAAATATAGAAACGTTTAATTTATAAAGGTTGCTCTCAAAAGTTTTTTATTAAACCTAGTTTTTTTCTGAAAAATCTATCTCCTTTTTTTCATGTTTTACTTGCCATGAATTTGATCCTTAAAAGATCATATATCATTGGGAATAAGATTTCATTCATTAACATAGACATCCAATATTTAAAAAAATTATATGTTATAGAGTAAGAGAATAAAATTCATTGCTCATATACATATACATTGAGTTATTATGGAGTTGTTAAAAAAAATTATATGTTATGAAAAATAAGATTTCATTTTCCTAAACATCCATATTAAAAAAAACTTTATTAGAGATTCGAGCGAAAAAATATAACCCCGCCTCTAAAAATCAAAGCCCTCTTAATAAACCTCAACATCCCAGTACGCTGATTTCAAATGATTCTAGACGTAATTTTAAAATCTTTTTTGAGAGCATAATTTGTAAATTAAATTATTTCCTTAATTTTTATAAGCTAAAGTTTTCATAAATCCAATCTATTTTTGTTAACCTAACAAATAAAATTTTTTACTATCTATCTGATTTTATCAAGAAGTTTTTAGCTAAAACTCTTCCTTTATTTAAATTTTTGTCATAATTTAGAATTTAACTCTTATACCCCAGATATTTATTTAGATCTTTCTTTCAATTAATTCAAGCGTTAGCTAAACTTAGGATTTCTTTAATTCATTATAAGTTCATCTCCAACTTTTTCTTTGGAATAGCAAAAGCTTATGTATGAGGATATTTGATGAGTTGTAAATATATGTATTTTTATGTACATTAATTAAGTCATTTTAATTTATTTTTGTTATTTTTACTTAATTTTGTTCAATAAAATGTTTTTTTTGTAAAAATTGTTCTAACTTACCTTTATTTTGATTTTCTGAAATTTTCTAGAATCTGTCAAAAAATGCATGGTACACGCCCGTGTACTTCAGGTTACGCCCGTGACCTAGGCGTATACATTCAATTCCGTGAAATAAGCCTCATTTGAAGTAAAAAATTGTGTCACGCCCAAGTACACGCCCGTGTCAAACATGACACGACCGTGACCAAGCCCGTATCATGCCAGCTCGACGAACCGCGCTCGAAGATCGTCGACCCAACCCGCCACGCCCGTATCAAGATGCAACACGGGCATGACATCTCCACCTGGCCCGACAAGATGTCATCGGTGACTGATTGACGCGACGCCGTCCCCGATTCCACATTCCCGACAAGCCCTGAGACACGCCCGTATCAGTAGAGACACGCCCGTGACTACCACGTGTACAGCCAAAAATTCAAACAAACATCAAATCTCAGGACCGACTCGCCAATAGTGCTTACATGCCCCCCTACACGCCCGTGACCTAGGGTGTGTACTTTGAATTTTTTTTCCTATAAATAGGCAGTTGCTATATGAGCTGCTGGTTCTCTTTTTTTGTACCATTTTGCCTTAGGAGCTGGCTGCTTAGGTGATTCCAAAGCTATGTAATAGATTTTCTCCCCCTCTCATTAGTTTTTGTTTTTTAGCTTTCATTGTAACTCGTTTTTACTTAATAAATTTTGTGTTTTTCTCCCTTTATAGGGTTTTGGATTCCATCTAAGCACCTCTCTTAGGCAATCTTATTTTTACTTGCTTTGTCTTTATTTTTGTGTTCTCTTTTTATCAGTGTGTGTGTGTATGAGATTAGATTTCAAGTTTTCATTTCAGTTACTTTTACTTAGATTTAGCATTTTATAGCCTTTTATTCATTCCTATAAATCCGTAAAAATGTTTTCAAAGTGGTTTTCATTTTTCTCTAAGTAGATTTTTCTTTTTAGATTGTAAAATTTTTTGGTTCTTTTTACTTTATTTTCACCTTTTTAGCACTTTTACGGAGTTATAAGAATGAATATATAGTCGTTATAATGCTCCGAGCACTTCGATTTTCGTTTTAAACTTTTGCTCGTTTAATTTTTCTTTCTTCTTTTTATGCATTTATACCAAAATCTACCGGTAAAAATGTAATCATTTTAATTTTTCAGCCACTTTGTTTTTCGCTTTTATTTGCAAAACCTTTTGCTATTTTAATTTTTATTTTGTCCTTTTTACGCATTTCTATCACATTTTGCCGGTAAAAATATAGTTATTTTAATTTTTAGAGAACTTTGTTTTTCGCATTTTTGTACGTGTGTGTGAGTGTATGAGTTAACTTTTTATCATTTTCTTTCATTCCTGTAGACTGTGTGTGTGCGTTTTAATTTATGTCGAGTGTGTGCGTTTTAATTTTTGTAGTGTGTGTGTGTTTTTATTTTAAGTAGAGTGTGTGGGTTTGTTTTAATTTTTTGTAGAGTGGAGTTTTTAATTCCTGTAGTGTGTGTGCGTTTTCATTTGTGTCGAGTGAGTGTGTGTGTGTTTTAATTTTTATTGTGTGTGTGCGTTTTCATTTCTGTCGAGTGAGTGTGTGGGTTTTAATTTTTGTTATGTGTGTGCGTTTTCATTTCTATCGAGTGAGCGTGTGTGTGTTTTAATTTCTGTTGTGTGTGTGTGCGTTTTTATTTCTGTCAAGTGAGTGTGTGTGTTTTAAATTCTATTGTGTGTGTGCATTTTCATTTCTGTAGAGTCCGTGCGTGTGTGCATTTATTTCCTCCTACTCATTTGAGTAGGACTCGCTATCATTTCCCCCCTACTCGTTTGAGTAGGACTCGCAATTTACTGCTTTATTTACTGCTTTCATTTACCACTTTATTTTCAGCATTCATTTTTGGCTTTAATTTTATCACATTTTCCCGCAAGCCGTCCCCATTCCGATGAGTGGCTAACCGCTCATAGCCCTCAGTATCGAAGAGCATTGGGACAGATAAAATAGCTTCAAATAATTAAAGGTCCTGTTTTTCTAAATAATTAAATTACTTAAGGTTTGCCCCGGGTTTACGATGCGTAGAACCACATATCGATGTGTGGGCTCTAATTCCGTAGTCCATATGGTGGCTAGCCGAGAGGCCGTGCGTATGGACCGATCGCCCCTTAGTAAATGGAGTTCCGCACTAAACCTCAAGAGAGGAGGAGCGGAATTCTACCGGATTGGGTTCCCCACCCAATAACGGGGTTCTTAGCGTAATGCGGGCATTAAGAGGAACCTTTCGTCGGACGAGAGCCCGGTTGAATAGTCTTAATGTTCAGGTGAGCGATAGTCCTAGAGATAGGTGAGCTCATTTTTGTGGAACCTCCACGGCCAAGTCTCAACCTTAATTAATTTGAAATTTAGGATCTCTTTTTATTAAAAGACTATTTTAGTTCAAATTCAATTTGATACAGTTGCGATAAGATATTCATAGGCTCCATATTTAATGCTTTCATTTTCTTCTTCATATATATATATATATATATATATAAGAAATAACCCGACAAGTTAAATATCGGTAAAATAATATTCCCCTCCAGGGAAGAGTAGAAATAATCAACCCGACCCCGAGAATAATATGACCTCGATATTCCACACCAGAATATCATGTAGTACACGTGATAGGTGCACTTGCCTCCTTTTGTTAAAACTATATTTCAAATGTTTTATATCTAAAAAATAAATCCGCGCGCCCCGTTTTTCTCAATAAAACCCGTCTTTTGCTTTTCTAAATAAACCGTCTGGGGCGCCGCGTGCTCGAAATAATTTTGTAGTTTTAACACACATCAAGTTGGCTATGGAACTCTACCAACTCTTTAGAGTCATCTGATAAGGAGCTCTAGATACCGACTTAGCCCCTGGCACAAGCTGTATCTTAAAATCCTTCTCTCGATGCGGCGGCGACCATGATAATTTCTCCGGAAATACATCTGCAAAATCCCGCACCACCGGGATACTAGCTATAGAATCCTTGGCCTCGGCCATCTCAAACAGTACCTGGTAGACCTCATCTCCCTACAGATGGGCCTTGACAGCACGAATAGAGGACAATATGACACGAGAAGCTGGGGAAATACCTTCGAAAGTCGCATACGCGTTGCCGCATCTGAGCATGACCCTCCTCACCGGGCAATCGATATGCTCATGGTTCCATGCTAGCCACGTCATCCTAGAACCAGATCGAAATCCGGCAATCATAAGATCGTCGTCGGAGCTTCGAGGGTTAACCCATCAATGGTTACCCTTAGGAGGCATTTTGTCGTGAACTGGATATCCATCCCATTAGGGAGACACACCCTCCTGTTGACTCCCTCGCAATATCTAATGCCCTCGAGGTCCTTGATAAAGTCCTCCGAGATGAAGTTGTGCGATGCTCCTATCTCGATCAAGGTATGGGCAGGCATTCCACATACCAACAGTATCCCTGAGTTTAATAAATGTCTTTGATGTCCAGTTTTTGATTCCTTCCTAGTTCTACAGTTTTATATTCATGTAATCTAACTTCTAGAAAGGGGAAGGGGAAACTTTAAATATCTAGCGTACCTGCTATCACCCGTTCTAGATTCCGGGGCTGGGCCAGGTCCAAGGAATATACCTGCCCTCTATCCTGCTTGCGGTCTCTGTATTGAAATCCACATCCTCACCTGCATCCTCGGCCACCAAACTGCCGAGTAGGTGGGGCATCCTGAAGTACTGGTAGGGGTGCTTCTCTCATGGGGCAGTTCCTCTTAAAGTTCCCTGGCTGGTTGCACTAGAAGCATGTCTGTGCCCCCTCCACTGCCCTCGACATCTCTCATATCTGTAAAGTCTGAGCAACTAACACCATCTGGTTCCTCTGCCCCTGCCTGTCCTCCTGGCAGGTTTGATCCCCATTCCTCCTTTCCCCAATGATGTGACCTCTAGGCTGGTCTCTCCTACCAACAATCATTGAGTCGTTAGCCGGTCTCTTCCGGCCCCAAACTGTAAGTTGGTCTCCCTCCAGCTTCTTTGCCATCTCCAATATCCTGGTCAAGCTCCCATCAGATACAAAGACGAGGGCCTGCCTCATATCATCTTGAAGGCCCTTGTATAACCTTTTTGCATAGCCCGCATCATCCAACTGATATGAATCCGCAAAGTGGGCTAGATTTGTGAACTCACGGTAGTATTCCAACACTATCCTAGCCGGTCTCTTCCGGCCCCGAAATGTAAGTTGGTCTGCCTCCAGCTTCTTTGCCATCTCCAATATCTGGTCAAGCTCCCATCAGAGACAAAGAGAAGGGCCTGCCTCATGTCGTCTTGAAGGCAGTTGTAGAAACTTTTTACGTAGCCCGCATCATCCAATTGATATGAATATGTAAAGCGGGCTAGATGTGTGAAATCCCGGTAGTATTCCAACATTGTCCTGCTACGCTGCCTCAACTGCAAGAATCTATCTTCCAGCCCATCCGTTACCGACCGAGGTACAAAATGCTCCAATAGAGCTGCTCTAAACTCCTCCCAGGAAATGTTCGCACAATACACTTCAGCAAAGGAGGTATCTAACGAGGACTTCCACCATCTATTCTCATGTGACTCCAAGCAGGAAACTGCCAAAGCAACTGCCTCCTCCGTCTGGCATATGATCACGACCAGCATCTCGTAAATAATGTCCATCCAGTCCTCCGTGCGGATAGCTGACTCCTTCCCGAGGTAGGATGGAGGAGAAAGACTACGAAAGAAACTCATCTAGTTAGCCCTGGGATTTGGCTGTGGAGCCAGGGCCTGCTGAGCCCTAAAGGCCTCCAGAATAGCCATCAGGGTATGCCCTATCTCCATCTGCTAGAACGGAGTCGGAGCCGGCAGGGGTGGAGCCATATTCTGAGCTTGAGGTGTACCCTGCTGTGGAGTT
Organism: Platanthera guangdongensis; assembly: GCA_039583875.1. NCBI lineage: Eukaryota > Viridiplantae > Streptophyta > Magnoliopsida > Asparagales > Orchidaceae > Platanthera > Platanthera guangdongensis. Next base: position 95,283,684 of record CM077154.1, on the reverse strand, counting down.
GGGTTCGTCACAGGATACAAGGAAAATTCCAATTGTTAGTTAATGTACAAGTGGAAGTAATGACAAAGTGGACTTCTTGCATGTAATTCACCTTCTGGGCACACCATTGCTTCCACTGTTAGTTTGTCCTCAAACTAAGCTTTGAAGAATTGTGGGCCCATAACCCACAGGTTGGAGGATTGAAACCTCCCTCTGATACCAGTTTGTAAGACCCACCTTTTTTCTATGCTTCCGGGGACTTATGCCCAGAATCATCATTTTGTTGTGACACTGATGCTCGGGAATGTCGCCACTACAAAATGCTAAACTTGTAGGCCTTGATGATCACCAATGGAAGAGAAGTATATAGATAGAACATATAAGTTCAAATCCACTGTTGGGTATTGTATCCATAATAACCCTGATTTGAAGAAGGGTCCAGTCAAGCTAAGATTAATTGAGGGTGTATTTGATATTGCTTTTTAGTTTTGTACTTGCAGGTTCACAATGTCAAGTACACTCCAATATCAGGTTACAGTGGGTCAGTAAACACAGGACTACACAATGTAATCCCTCATTGTATAGGCCATCGCATTGACTCACATGTAATCTCTCTATTGGGGGGTACTTCTATCCCAAGTATATGAGAAGGATCAAGGAAGGCCAAAGATAAGAAGTCAGAAACAAAGAATTTTACCTAAGTAAATTTCGGCGAGTATGGTGAGTCATACACGTTGAATTCATCGAGTATCCCCTTCATACTCGTTGAATTCATCATGTATGCTTCCTGATACCCGCCGAATTCGACGTATTTACTTATGATAAATTCTCCAGGTTTCCAGAAATTGTCCAAGGCAAATTCGACGACTGGTGATACTCACCAAATTCGACGAGTATCCCATGCGATACTCGCTGAATAATTCGAATTGAACCGAATCTGCCTTCTATTTGACGAACACCGTTCGATGAATTAACCTTCTGTTCGACGAAATCCGTTCGACGTATTTGCTTATATCATTGCATGATTCGGCGAGTATCATACCTAATACTCGACGAATCTCGCCGAATTTTCCTTGGCATTTTTCCGATTTTTCTTCTTAGCTCGAACCTGACGACCATGTACAGTACTTTTTTAGGTTTCATTTTAGGAAATATTTTATAGCCGTTTCATTTCGAATCCCTCTATAAATACCTAGAGTAATTTCGAAATGGACAAGGATCCAAAAACCTAATTTACAAAAATTCAAAATCTCATATTTCTAGAAAGAGAATCCCGTCAGTCGACCTACTGTTTGTGAATCTTCTTCCGATCGGCCGCGACAACGAGCAATCTTCTTCTCTGACAACTTCGTTGTCTAGATCGCTTCTTCGTTCAAGATCTGCTTTTCTTCAGCCCTTGTTGGTGGAAGATCAAGGTTCTACATCCAAGATTTTAAGGTTCCGAGTTCTCCAATATTCAACTTCCAACCTTCAAAGAACGTCGGATCAAGATTGGAATCATGTGTTGTTGTCGTAACTTTATTTTGAATATTGTAGAAGATTGTTCTCCGAGTTATGCATATCCGTTTGTGGATTGAGAGAGTAGATCCATTTGTGGATCGAGTGTGAAGATCCGGTTTGCGGATAGAGTTATAGGAGACTTTGTTCTCCGAGTGGTAGGAGCTTTGTCTCTGAGGTGTAGGAGTTGCGACTCCGAGGTGTAAGATTTGACGAAATCTGAGTTTGGTGAAGTAGCTGAATCTTCCCTTTGTGGGAGATAGTAGAGGCGGGATAGTGGACATACACAACTTGGGGAACCACTATAAAATCTCTGCGTTTGTATGTTTCATATTTTTGATTATTTTTATTCCACAAAAAGACGCAAACTTCACCTATTCATCCCCTCTAGGTAATTTAGATCAACGCTAGATACTTTCAAGTGGTATCAGAGGGAGGTTGGTCAAATAAGGTTAACACCTTGATCAAAATCCCTGATCTAGCGTTCAGAGATTCCGCACTTTAACCAAGGATTGAATCAAAGATATATCAACTATGAAGCTACCGGTGTGTACCAAGGAAAACTTTTCCATGTGGAAAGAGCGAGTACGGTTCTTTATGGAAGCTATTGATTCAAGGATCTTTCAGATAGTGGAAGAAGGACCTCACATCCCAACACAGCAATCGACGATAAATCCTGCAATCATGATTCCCAAGAAGATGATGGATCTTATGAAGGATGAGATTGCCTTAGTCTCCCTTGACAAGAAGGCATAAAATATCATAGCAAGTATAGTGGATGATTTCATGCTCCAGAACTTATTCCACTACAAGTCCACTAAAGAGATGTGGGACTATCTTGCTGTCCTGATGGAGGCTACTGAAGAGGTGAGAGACTATCGTAGATCATTGTTGAACTAGGAGTACGAAGCCTTCAAGCAAGGTGCCAATGACTCCATTGTTGATAGCTTTAAAAAGTTCTTCAGGATTGTGAACGGTCTCAGGAACTACGACCGCGTCTTCACTTATGGTGAACTGAATGACAAGTTCCTTAGATCCTTCACAAAGGACTGGCACACAAAGGTTGTTGCCATCAGAGAATTTGGAAAGTTGTTGGAGATCGACCCACAGAATCTTTTCAGCAAATTGCTCTCCTACGAACACCAAATGAACACCAGAAAGAAGGAGGAGCAAGCCAATCGATGTTCAAGAAAAGAGAAATCTACAACCCTAAAGGCAGAAGGTTCAAGAAAGTCTAAAGTTGTGTCACTTGTAAGGACACGAGCTCCAGACACCCCGAAAGACTCTAAACCTAGCAAGTCGGGCTCCAAACTATCGGATGGAGAATTCTCTCTCCTCTCCTAGCAGTTCAAGAAGCTGCTAAGCAAAAGAAGACAAATGAAGAATAAGTCATCCTCTCTAGACTACAGAAGATCATGTTGTGATGGTGATTGAATGACCATAAGCTACAATAAAGAGGATAGGTACAAATCCAAACCGAACAGACAGGTTTCATCTGACATTGTTTGCTACTGTTGTAACAAATTAGGTCACATGAATGTGGAGTGCCCTTACAAGAAGAAGGAGAGCTTCAGGAAGGACGAGAAGAGATCCCTCAAAGGAAAGTAGAAAGAAGAAAAGAGTTTTGTCGCCAAAAAGTCGAAGACTCTTAGCAACAGTGACTCTAGTGAGTCGAGCTCGAAAAATGAAGAAGCTTACTTTGGGCTTATGGCTCAATCTGACGATGAAGCGGGTGACTCCGAGTACCATGGGAAGGTAAACTCACACATCATTTTTTCTGAATCGAAAACTTCCTCAAAAGGTCATGAAGACTACTCCTCTGATGAGAATGAATCAGAGTTGATGGCTCAGCATGAGCACTTGTTAAGGTCTTTCGAGAAATGTCGAAAGGTAGTCCGAAAGCAAGTTAAAGAGATTGCCTCCCTCAAGGTAGTGGAAGCAAATCTGAAGGAAGAAATTGCATAACTACTTCCCCTCAGAGATGAAGTCCACTCCTTGAAAGAGAAACTCAACGACTCATTGAGATGTTAAAGCTGAAAGAAAACTATCTTGATGAGCTGGATGAAAAGCTTGCGGTGGAGAGAAACCTCGTTGAGAGCTACTCAAAGCCTAAGATTTTTCTCCCTCTCATTGATGAGTTTTCAGCTCAAAATAAGGGTAGTGGTATTGGCTATGTCGGTAGTAAGGGTAATGCTGCCAAGAAAGCTAGCTTCAAAGAAAAGAGGAAGGCACCTATAGTACTTGGACAACGGATACTATCGGCACATGACCGTGACAGAAAGCCTTTTGCGTGATTACACCCCAGTCAAAGACGGACCTAAAGACATTTTTGTAGGTTCAGACAGGGGAACTACAAAATGTTATGGTATGATATCCTATGACGTTGTCTCTTTCACAGACATTGTGAAAGTTATTTAACTTAAGGTTAGCTAATCACCTAGAGGGGGGGGGGGTGAATAGGTCTTTGAGCTTAATAAAATCTTTTACTGAATTCAAGTTGTTCTAGCTAGATCTTGTCCTTAAATCTTGCAATAACAAAGAAAATCAAGCACACAAAAAAAACACAGAGATTTATATTGGTTCCCCAATTGGGTACATCCACTTTCCCTCCCACCTATCCAACTTATTTGTTGAACTCGGCACAAAATCCTCCACTATACTCCTTAGAGCTTAGACCTCAGGCCCTCAGCCTCACACACAGATTCTCCACAGAATCCAACTCAAAACCACAAGGGTTCCTACCTCAGAGCTCTGTAGAACTCCTACAGCTCAGTGATCCACTGATCACCTACCTCAGCCTTATTTCTAAGGACTACACTCAGGCTCTTCAGCCCTACAGCCTCAGGCACTCAACCATACTCTCAGAGTACTGCAGCACTCCTATAACTCAGTACCCTTTCAGGTACCTACAGCTCAGCCTCCTCCAAGGCCTACAACTCAGTCACAAACTTGTAACCTATAGCTCAGTGACACTCTAGTCACCTACCTCAGGCACAAGGCCCTACACTCAGACTGGGAGGACAACCCTACCTCAGATCCACACTTGGATCCTACCTCAGACACTTAAGCCCTACAACTCATATCCTCACTTGGATCCTACCTCAGTGCAATAACAGGGCACCTACCTCAGTGACAAATTTGTCACCTACCTCAGCCACAAAGTGCCCTACATATAGATTCAGATCTACTGAATCCTATAGGAAGTTAATATAAATTGTTTAAGAAAAACAAAAACAACTGACTCAGATAAGTATCTCTGAGTCAACTTTGCTGAACTGAGCAGATATCAGTCCAACCCACTTGCTGTAGAAGGAATCAGTCTTCTTCTATAGCTCAAACTTTTTGCTGCACAGATGAGCAGCTACCAGCTTCCTGAAGAAATGAATCAGCTACTCTATTCTGATGAGATCAAACTTGATGAACTTTAAAGTACTTTAGCTATATTTCTTTGCCTTCAGGCTAACTTGGCTAGACTTTAGATTTCAAGCTTGATGGGAAGAAGACGTCCAGCCTCCTCTTTCTATTTCTCTTTCTATATTTTTTGCGTTTGATCCTTGTGAATTTGTTAACCCTAATCCCTTTACATTTTCCTTTTTATATGCATTGATTTGAATCAATGACACAATAGAATGTGGGCCCACCAAGGATTGGTGAGTGCCATCTCCATCAGAAAGGGACAAAACATCTTTCGACGCTACAACAGCTTTCCCCCAACAGCTTCTTGCAATTTGAACAATGATGACGTCAGCAGTGGTCATCAACATCTGGACTTAGAAAATTTTCCAAAATTCCATCAAGAATTGAGTGATGTTAAGACACTCAATGCCATCAGTCTTGGCTCCCAACGCTTCTTGACTTAGAAATTTATCTGGCTTTGTCACAGTGGTTTTGTCTCTGATATCTCAACGGTTTTTCATTATTAGCTGAGAAATGACTTTGTCTTAATGCTTTCTTATTTTTAGCTGAGACAAGTTTCTATCTCAGCAGTATCTTCACAACTATCTCAGCGGTTCTTGCTTTTAACTGTCTCAGTGCTTCCTTCTTCATTAGATGCGTTGAGTGAACCTGCTTCACTCAACGCTTCTGGACTTAGAAAAAATCTAGTTAGTTTTGTCTCTGTTGTTTACCTCTTAACTGTCTCAGCACTTCCTACTTTATTAGAAGCATTGAGTGAACCTGCATCACTCAATACTTCTGGACTTAGATAAATCCAGCTAGTTTTGTCTAAGCGCCTCCTTCTTCATTAGAAGCGTTGAGTGAACCTGCTTCACTCAATGCTTCTGGACTTAGAGAATTTCAGCCAATTTTGTCTCAGCTGTCTCAAAACTCTCAACGCCTTCTTCTCAGTTATCTCAACTGTCTTAGCAGTCTCAAAGCCTTCTTCTCAGCTATCTCAGCGGTCTCAGCGCTTTTTGCCTTTAGTTGATTCTTCTGGCTTTAGCTTAACAAGTGTTGAGCAGAGTTCGACGATTTGTAAGCTGAGCTTGATGAATTACAAGCTGAGCTCGACGAACTTCAAGTTGAGCTCGATGAAATTTAAAACCTAAACTCTTATGCTTATCCCACGAAATGTTGAGTTAAGCTTGATGCCAGCGTGCTGAGCTCGATGAAATTTGAGTTTACTACCAAACTCATTTTCTTCACCTGTCCAATCATGGACTACCTGCATGGATGAACTAAAGCACACATCAAATACATTATGCTCCTTAGCATGATTGGTGATGCCCCTTAAAATCCTGAGAAACATTATAGGGCACAATTCCCAACAATCTCTCCTTATTTGAAGAATGCAGAACACACATCCATGTTAAGGTGCATCAACACAAGAAATATCATGATAGGTCAATGAAACATTATCATGACAACTAGCCATCCCAGAATAGGAAAACTCCCCCTAGATGAGATGTCTTAACACTATGATTGACAGATCAATTGTACAGGTTAATTAACAATTATTTACAATGTGATGGTGTAATTAACAACAGAAGCTTTATTAATCATTAACAAGGTAAACATTATGATCAAGATGAACCTAATCATTAACTTAGCCAAACAATAGCAACATACTTGTCATTACATGATTTTTATGAACGAATAACATATTTATCAATCAATGATATACACAGAGAGTTGCATTATAGATTTATCACCTCAATATGGCTTGTACCAAAACATATTAATTTCATTGATAAAGATTTGAAATTTTTACACTGTTGATGATCATTACAAGACATAAATCAGACAGAATAAAAAAACTTAATTATTGCAGTCTTTTATCATTTAGTCTTTGAAGAACTTTCACCAGCAAGGGGAGATGCCTCAATAAAATCTATATCTTCTATTGTTGCTGCCTCTGCATCTGCTGGTACCTCTGTTGTAACTACTACTGCTGCTACTGTTGTGTCTGTCGCTGCATCTGCTACTGGTTCTGCTACAGCTTCTTCATCAAGCATCTCCCCTTGCCTGGTTTCAGTGTGAACTGGAACCAGGCCCCTTACTGAAGATGGGGCAGTAGTGAGGGCAAAAATCTGGGCAGATAGGGTAGATATGGAAGTAGCAAGAGGTATAATGGCCTCTGCTATTATTATTTTGAGGAGGGGTGTGATGAGGGCCATGACAGATGAGAGAGTGGAGGGATCCAGTGGTGGAGTTGCAGTTGGTGTTTCAGATGGTGGTTGGGTGGAAACATTTGGAGGGATGGTAGATGTTGGTGAGCATGGAGTTGGAGCATCTTGCATTTGGACATCCTGGATGGATTCAGTTGAAGGAGGAGGAGTATTGGGAGGAGATGACAGTAGATTGAAGGATGGTATGGAGGAAAAATGTGGTGGAAGAGGATATTAAGGTGGTGTTGCAGAAAGGGAGGGTGGATGATATTCCTGAATAGGGGAAGAAGGAATCTCTGTGAGATCTATTGGTGGAGAGGGGGCAGGAGATGTAGCTGGAGTAGGAACATGAACAGATGGTTGTGGTTATGGTTGTGATTGTTGTTGGGGTTGTTGTTGAGTCTGAGGTTGAGATGGGAGGACTGTGGTGGGTGGTAGTTGGGTTTGGAGTGCTGGAAGAGATGGTGAGGGTGGAATGATCTCTTCAGCAGGATGGGGAGTGGCTGTAACAGCCCTTGTGCTTTCAGAAGCTTTGGTGGCAGAGGATGAAGCCTTAGTGGGCTTTGAGATTGTCCTCTCCCACCTGTCAAACAAGGCACAGGTAAGCCTTTTACTGGTATTGATGAATATGGTCGGGGAGACCAGGGATTCAGCTGTTTTTTTCCTTCAAAATGATCACGAGGATCCTTCCAAAACAAACTTCCTTTTTGTTATTATTTTTCTTTATTAGATCAAAGATGATCTAAGCCCAGTCCACTTGCTTCTTGTTAACCACTGCACACATAACCAGAAATTGATGCCTGGTTATATAATCGTGTGCAGTGTGCTTGCATAACAAAACTTTCCCGACAATATCTGCCAGAAACTTGAATTCTGCAGATAAGTGTTTCTTCAATAATTTATTAGGGTTATCTCCAATATAACACATCAAACTCAGCATTTGATAATATTCTTCAGAATCAACTTCCAGTTCTTCTTCACCATTGTGCAATCCAAATATTTCAGTTAATATGGTGGGAGAGAGAGAAATAGTATTACCCGCAATTGATCTAGTCATGGTATTATCCTATGTGGTTGAAGATGTGTAGACCAATTCTCTAATCTCAGTTCCAGACAGTTTGATCCTTGTTGTCATCAGATTCTTCAGATGCTGCTCTTCAAGAAGTTCCAGAATATTCAGAAAACTCGGGTCGGAATGCTGGAAAGAATCAAAGTCGACATCAAAGCCGGTGTCGAACTTCATCGCAGCCAGGGTTCCTGCTTGAATCTCCATGAGATCACGTGCAAGAGAGAAAACGACGATCAAGTGCAAAGGAACAGAAAGCGCGGGACGGAGGTCAAAGAAAACCTTGATATAGAGTTTTTCATAATATGAATCGACAAACTCCGTTCCACGAAAATTAAAACATTCTTCAATCTGGGTTCAACGAAATAATTTAGAGTTAAATGGTTCGTCGAGCTCAGTCTGAAGATTTGAAGACATTTCGTCAAGCTCCGTTCGACGGAAGTTTTCTGAAGTGGATTCGTCGATCTCCGTTCGATGAAAATGTCTTCACTCACAGAGAGTTCGTCGACCTCCGTTCGACGAATATCTCACGAACCTTCCCTAGTTCGTCGAGCTCCGTTCGACGAACTCTGGAAAATTCATCGAGTGCAGATAGAAACTAAAGTAAGTCTTCTCCATTAATCATTCCAAGCTGATTTATAAAGAACAGATAGTTTCTTTCATCCAGAGGTTTTGTGAAAATGTCAGCTCTTTGTAAATCAGTGTAGATATAGACAAGTTTAATTTTGTTTTTGTCTACACACTCTCTTATGAAATGATGTCTAATATCTATATACTTAGTCCTACTGTGATGGACTGGATTTTATGTTATGGCTATAACACTTTTGTTATCACATAGGAGAGTTGAATTATTTAAGTTTAGACCATAGTCTAGTAATTGATTTTGAATCCATAGCATCTGGGAACAACAGCTGCCAGCTGCAATATATTCTGTCTTAGTAGTTGAGGTAGACACAGATGACTATTTCTTACAAAACCAGGACACTAATCTTATACCCAGGAACTGGCAGGTTCCTGAAGTACTTTTCCTGTCCACCCTGCATCCAGCAAAATCAGCATCTGAGTATCCAGTTAACTCAAATTCTGATTCAGTGGGATACCATAAGCCTAGACTTGGACAACTCTTTATATATCTCAAAATTATTTTTAGGAAAATTAGATGAGATTCTTTAGGGTTCACTTCGAACCTAGCACAAAGGCAGGAAAACATGATATCAGGTCTGCTAGCTGTATGATATAATAGGGACCCAACAATGCCCCTATATAATTTTTGGTCAACAGGTTTCCCATGTGGATCAGAGTCTATTACAGCATTTGTAGCGACATGTGTTTTCTTTGCTGAGGCATCAGCCATCCCAAACTTTTTGATAAGCTCTTTTGCATATTTAGCTTGAGAGATGAAGATGCCATCAGGGAGCTACTTCACTTGGAGACCAAGGAAGTAGGAGAGCTCACCCATGCTACTCATTTCAAATTTGGAATGCATGAGGTCAGAGAACCTCTTGCACAATTTGGAATCAGTAGACTCAAATATGATGTCATCCATATGTATTTGTACTAACAATGTTTGGTCCTTATGATGTCTAGTGAAAAGTATCTTATCTACTATGCCTCTAATGAACTTATGCTCTATCAAAACGCTAGCTAAAGTCTCATACCAAGCTCTTTGAGCTTGCTTTAGACCATAAAGAGCTTTATGCAATTTAAAAACATAAGAGGGGTGAGTTGGATAGACAAAACTTGGAGGTTGTTCAACATAAACCTCTTCTTTTAATACTCCATTCAGAAAAGCACTCTTCACATCCATTTGATAGACCTTGAATCTCTTGTAGGCTGCATAGGCAAGGAATATTCTAATTGCCTCTAACCTTGCCACAGGTGCAAAGGTTTGGTCATAATCTATTCCTTCATCTTGCCTATATCCTTGAGCAACAAGCCTATCCTTATTTCTTGCAATCACTCCTTGGGCATCCAGCTGGTTTCTATAAACCCATTTGGTTCCAATTACTGGGTAGTTTTGTGTTATTGGAACCAAATCCCAAACTCTACATCTCTCAAATTGGTTTAATTCCTCCTGCATTGCAATGATATAGTGGGTATCTTGCTTTGTATCATGGATGGATAGAGGTTCAACCTGAGAGAGAAAACTAGCATGCATCAAATCTTGGTTGAGTTGATGCCTTGTCTGTACACCTGTTGATATGTCTCCAATCACTTAAGATTTGGGGTGATCCCTTAGTGTGACAAGATCAGTGGGTAGAGTTGGTTCTGCAACAGCATTAGGAACTAATTCCTCTTGTGGAATTATGTTTGCTGTTGGGGAAGATCAATTCCTTCAGTGTCTTTATCTTCACTTTCTTCAATGACTTGTGGAGAAGGATGTGTTGGAACCTCTTGGGTGAGGTTTAGTCCATCCAAAGTCTCACACAAGTGAGGAACCTATAAGGTGCTTTTGGTAGAAATCTCTTTCTCCTTGCAAGACATGTTAGCTTCATCAAATGTAACAAGAATAGATTCTTCAATTTTTAGTGATGATTTATTAAAAACCCTATAGGTTTTGCTTACTTGGGAATATCCTATAAAGATTCCCTCTTCAGCCTTAGCCTCAAACTTTCTAATATATCTTTTAATGTTGTTATGAATATAACATATACATCCAAATACTTTAAAATAGTTGATTATAGGTTTCTTCCCTTTAAGTAATTCATAGGGAGTCCTATTCTTTAGTTTGTATCAAGCTTCTATTCAGGACATAATTTGCACTGTTTACAGCCTCTGACCAAAAGGATAGTGGCATGTAAGCATCTACAAGTAATGTACCTGTAGCTTTAATTAGTGTCCTATTTTTCCTTTCAGCTACCCCAATTTGTTGAGAAGTTCTAGGAGCTGAGAAACAATGCATGATACCATCCTTCTCACAGAACTCATGCATAAGAAGAGACTCAAACTCTGTGTCATGATCACTTCTGATCAATGTAACATGAGTAGACAACTCATTCTGTATGGTCCTGAGAAAATCTATAAGAACCTTAAAGGTATCTGACTTAGATCTCAAAAAGGACACCCAAGTGAACTTGGAGAAGCCATCCACTATAACTAAGGTGTAGGATTTCCCTCCTAGGCTTTGTACAACAATGGGTCCAAAGAGATCCATGTGTAGCAAGTACAATATCCTAGGTGAATCACTTTTTGTTAACAGATTCAAACTAGATTTAGTTTGCTTGCCTAGTTGACAAGCCCTGCAGAGATCTTCCTTCGTGTAGGGACCAGAAGGTAGACCTCTCACAAGATTGTCTTTTGATAGCCTATTAATGTTTTTCAAGTTTACATGACCTAGCCTTTTATGACATAAATCATTCTGATTACTAGTTATATTAAGTAAGCAGATATCAGAATTGGCAGAAAGAAAATCAACTAAGTATATTTTACCTTGTCTATTCCCAATTAAAACAGTTTTTTTCTTTATTAGCAATAGTGTAAGAAGATGAGTTAAAGTGTACCTGATAACCTTCATCACATAACTGGCTTATAGAGATGAGGTTATGCTTGAGTCCTCTGACATAAGTTACTTTCTTGAATGTGACTGCTCCAATCTTCACTTCTCCAAAACCTTCAGACTGGCCACATTTTGAATCCCCAAAGATAACCTTTGGTCATAGCTTGGACTTATAGTTTGTTAAGATTTCCTTACTGCCATTCATATGTTTGGAGCATCCACTGTCTAGGTACCATGTTTGATTATTTACTGGACTGCTCTTCACCTGCAATGAAAAACAATTAGTTATTCTTGACCCAGGTTACCTTGGGTCCTTTGTTTTGCTGGTAAGAGAAGCTGGATATGACAGAAAATTCATTTTGTGATTTATATCCTAGTGGGTGATATCCTCTAGGTGGTATTACCCAATCAGCTACAGGATTAAATGGTTTCCTAGAATTATTAGAGTTGCTACTAAAATTACAGTTTTTGTTAAGTCTTTCTGGGTTTGACGAATTATTGTAAGTTCGTCGACTAGAGTTCGACGAATTGGAATCCGATCGTCGATCTCTGCCCAGAGAATGAACATGTTCATTTTTCGTGCTTCATGGTCGTCGACCTCTGCTCGACGAACCATACATAGTTCGTCAATCGCAGTTAGACGAATAATTATAGCTAAAGTTTGCATTCAGCATTCGTCGAGTTGGGTTCGACGAACGGTGAATATTTCGTCGATTTGAGTTCGACGAATTCTGCCGAACTTTATTTTTACTTGTGTTTTTCTGATTTTTGTTATTTTGACCATTTAATTTTGGAATTTGTTATTTGGTTTGATTATGGTTTTTTTTTCTTTCCCCTTAGCTGAAACAAATTTAATGGGGGTAGTCATAATGTTCTTCTTAAGAATATGGGACAAACTTGATGAGGCACCCAAGCCTAGCTTGTCATTCAATCTGGCATTTACAGTGCTTGTGATGTCCATCAGCTTGAGTCTTCTCGCATTGAAAGATTCCTCAGGTTGTTTAGCCTCATATAGCTCAGTCTTTAATAATATAATTTGTTCTTTAGCTAAGGTTAATTCATCCTTTAACCTATTATTTTCTGAATTAACATTCTCTAGGTTTCCTAATTTTTCCCTAAGATTGTTAATTTCTTTTTCTGAGTTAATTAATTCTATACACATTGTTTTAAATTCAGATTTAAATGAATCAGAACTGTAATCAAAGGAAGATAATACCTTGTCAGCTTCAGAATCTGAAACAGCTTCATTGTCTGAATCTTCTTCTTCTGAATGGCTCTTGGAGGCATCAATGGCCATGAGGCAAACCTCTTTGGCCCTTGCCTCTTCTTCATCTTCACTGGAGCTGAAATATGATGATTCATCCTCAGTTTCACTCCAAGATTCAGCCACAAAGCCTTTCTCCTTCTTCTTATATTTGCTGGAGGAAGGCCTGCTGTTGTGCTGTCTTCTGGTATCTTTCTCTCTTCTCTTCTCTTTCTTCTAATTCTCTGGACACTCGGAGATGAAGTATCCTGGTTTCCTGTAACCAAAACACACCACTTCTTTAGTTGGTGTTTCTTCATACCTTGGTTTGTCATCTTGCCTTGATGACTTTCTCCTTAAGTCTTTCCATGCCATTTTGTAGAATCTTTTGGCAAAAAGACTCATCAGCTCTTCATTTGTGGTTGAAGTCTCTATCTCCTCAGCACACTTGAATGCAATGCTTTGTTCTTTTCTTGTAGGAGGAGGTGTTCTTTGCTCAACTGCCTCTCTGGATTTGATCAGCTGTTCATAGGAATTAAGCTTTCCTAAAAGAGATTCAGTGAAAATCTCATTTAGGATTCTGGCCTTGTTGATGGGCCAGATCTTTGAATCCCATGAGCTTGGGAAGCACATAAGGATCTTATCATTCACCTCTGTGAGGGTGATGTCCTTGTCCAAGGTTTTTAGCTCATTGATGATTGAGCTTAACCTATTATACATATCAGCTACTATCTCAGCTTCCTCCTTAAAATTATCGTATAGGGATATGAGATTGGATCTCATGTCCTTTCTTTCATCTGCAGATCCAGCCACCATTTGATTTAGAGAGTCCCAAATGGCTTTGGCTGAGCTACATTCAACCACTTTTTGAAATATATCATCTGACGTTGTTTGTGCCAGTATATTAATTGTCTTGGCATCAACAATCTTTGCCTTCTTCTGGGCTTCAGTCCACTCAGGTGGTGGAACTGCAGTTGTTCTTGAAGATGTTGCAGAAGTAGATGCTTGAGGGGGACCTGTCAAAATAGATTTGTAGATATCTTCATCAATAGAGTTCATGTACAACTAAATTCTTGCCTTCCAGATGGCAAACTTATTCAGATTGTATATTGGAGGTCTGGTGCTTGCATAGTCCTTATTTTGTGTCATGCTGTGCGACTATAACTCTAATGGAAATGAAAAGACAGATCTAACTCAGGATCTTTGGTTCAAGTGTTAGCTTGTAAAACCAAGGGAATCCTGCTCTGATACCAATCGAAAGTGATGTGTTAGACCAGAAATACTCTAGAGGGGGGTGAATAGAGTATCCTAAAATCCTTTAGAAAACTTTACAGCTTTTGCTGTAAATAAAAACTACATAATAACAAATAAATAACCACAAACACACAGCAGACCTAGTTAGCACAAACACAGCAAGAACAAAATAAAGGTCAACCAGGCAACACAAGAAATTATAGTGGTTCTCCAACCTGGGTACATCCACTCTTCTACCACCCTGGTAGGAATCCACTCAGATTTTTGATCAGGTGCCTAACACAAATGAGCTTTTGATCAGGTGCTCAAAAACCAAACCTCAAATCTTTTGGTCAGGTGACTTGTAACTAGGAATAACTTTTAAGAGAGTTATAACCCTTTATACAGTTGGGGGTGAGAGATGATATTGTCTTCTCTTTCTCAATATACAACTGAGAAGACTTAGTGGATATGATGTTAGCAAATAACTCCCCCTGAGATGTAGAATGGTTCAGGAAAAACTGGAGCTTTGCTTCAGGGTGATAAGCCTTCAATCTTTATGCCTTGACCAGAAAAGATCTTCAGGAACTTCTTGATAGATGGAATTGATGTTGTCCTTTGAAGTGTCCTGGAGAGTTGAAGAATGAAGACTCTTGATTTTTGATTGATTGTTCTTCTTCTTCAGATAGCAGATGTTCTTCTGGTCTAGGGCTTCTTCTTTGTACAAGAGATCTGTGAAAGAAAGAGCAGAGAATTCCTTGATTCAGACTAACTGTGTTGCTGATTGTCTGTGTGTCTATGTGCTCTTGTCATTCAGGAAAAGAGAGAAAATATCTTTTATATTTCCTGTCAAAAATTGTCTTTCGAAATTTGAAATCCTATGCAATCAATGCTAACAGCCTTGAGAATAAACTGCATTGAATTATTTCCCCAACCGTCTCATGGAAAAACGGCAAGCAATAATCCTGGAGAAGACCATAATCAATGCTCCTTTTAACGGTTATATTTAGAGAATATTTGAGCATTAATTACACAGGAATTATTGCAGTAAGAAGGGGACAGAAGGAAGGAAATAACTAAGTCTAGATTCGTCGAATAGATAATAAAAAACGTCGAGCTGAGTTCACAGTTCGTCGAGCTGAGTTGTTGTGTTCGTCGACCAGATGACTTCTGTTCGTCGAGCTGAGTTCCAAGATTGTCGAACTAAAACAGAACTGCATTCTCTAGAAACTTTGCCTTTTCTGTGTATGGAGTTCGTCAAGCTGATAACTGGTTTCGTCGACTGAAGTTCAGCAAAATATTTCTGGACTTAGAATATTTTCAGATGCTTCTGGAATAAAAGTGTTGAGGTGAAGTATCCAGAAATCGTCGACCTGAGAATTTGTTTCGTCGAGCTGAGAACCACTAACTGTTGTTGGATAACTCTAGCCAAAGTGGTCAAAGTTCATCGAGCTGAGAATCTTGAATTCGTCGACTGGAGATGATTTTGGACTTAGGAAACTGAAAGGCATCTGGATTAATAAGTTGAAGTAGAGAATCCAGAAATAGTCTACCAGAGAACTAAGTTCGTCGACCTGAGTCTAGAGAACAAAGTCTGGACTTAGAATGCTGAAGGTAGAGTCCAAAGATCGTCGACCAAAGAATCAAGTTCGTCGAGCTCAGCTCAGAGAATTTTCTCTGAGATCGTCGAGCTGAGCATGACTATCGTCGACCTGAGTTCGACGAACATCGAACTCATTTTACTGAGTCTTTGGAAAATCTCTAAGTCTTGAGTCTCTGGTAGTCTGATGATGGCTGGTCCATGCAGTGTTGATCCTAAGGACTTGGCCTAGACTCTAGGACACAACTATGACCCTGGCTATACATGATGGGTCACAAGATCCTAACTTAGTGAACGTAGCCCAAAGCAAACTAGGGATCCAACATTTTGGTCTGAGCATCCATGAGTGCTTTAATTTGTTTTAGAAATTCATTATTGGAGATAAGGGTAGATTAAGTATGGCTCATAGGAGGAGTTACAGCATTCTGGGCAGGGATCTGAGAAGGCTCCCCCTCAACTACAGCACCTATAGAAGGAAACATTTCCTCAGCTAAAGCTGTTTTAATATTATTAATTAAGAGGAATGAGTTTTACCCGTCGTTGGTGAAGACTCAACTATTCTATTGACAACTTGACCCAAGTCTGTCCACTCCATCTGAGGATTCTCCCCCTCAGACTGAGCATCCTTCTCTAGGCTTGATCTATTAAGATAAGTATCTAAAGTATCAGGAGGCTCCCTGTTATCTTTTATAGTAGGGATATCTTCACTTGCTATAATACCATCAGTATCACCCATGTCTGCCTCATCTTCTACAGTAACATCTTCTTCGGCAGCATTCTTTGACACTTAACCTGACCTTGGGCTGGCATGGATTTTATCAACATGCAAAGCAGCTTCCTGGAGTTGAATGTTTGCAGAGGATTGACTGAGTGATAACTCAACCTGCAGACCAGCATCAGCTAGAGAGGATGATCCAAGTTCTGGTTCAAAGATGGAAGTTCTTTCTTCCTCAGTAGGTTTCTTCCTTGTATCCTTAGAGGAGTCCTTTATTCCTAAAGGTTGGCTCATTGGTAGGACTCTAGTGAATCTGTCCAAACTCTTTATGTCTATTATTTTTAGGTAGTGAATCTTAACCCCATGTTCCGGTGTGAAAGTGTCAGGATAGGTGTTCACTAGGTATAAGAAAATAATTTTGTCCATGTTTGGAGTGGATATGTAGTCTACTATTCTCTGATAGATGAGAGAAGACCATGAGTTATTTCT
Organism: Platanthera guangdongensis; assembly: GCA_039583875.1. NCBI lineage: Eukaryota > Viridiplantae > Streptophyta > Magnoliopsida > Asparagales > Orchidaceae > Platanthera > Platanthera guangdongensis. The sequence goes on along the minus strand of CM077154.1, from coordinate 95,266,760 downwards.
GTTCAGGATAATTCTTGTCATAACTTCATACATGAACCTGGAGATGGTGTCATGTGATCCAGGTTTGCAGATAAGGGCTTTTCCTATAATGTCTGCTAGCAGTTTTCCTCTCTGATTGAAGATTTTCCTTTTCAGAGACCTAGATTTGGCCTCATTGTATCCACACCATGTGAGTGCATTGTCTCTGTCCGTGTAGGCGAGCTCATCTTCCTCGATAGGGTTGACGGAGGGTATATGGAGGGCCTTTCCTAGTCTCTTAGGGTTTACCTTTATTTTGATATCTTCAATCTTAGACCTAAGAGAGTTTTGATAAGGGGACATTTTGATGTTTGAGAAGAATTCCACTACCTATTTACTAAGAATGGTGGAGGGTTCGGAAAGGGTGTATTCTAAGCCTGCGACCTCAATCATCCTTAATACAGCTTTAATCTCAGGAGAGGCATGATTGAATCCATCCCTCACAATTTTGTATCCATCCTGAAGCTCCTTAAAGACATTTGGAGCCATCGAAATAGTGCGACAAGACACTGAGAAGGTTTCAGTTTCGACGGTTAGGGTTAAGGCTTTGGAGAGTGATGTGGCTTTTCGTTTCTTGTCGCCCATATATATTTAATGAAAAGATTTAATTAATTTAATTAAAATTTTCATTTGACTATTAGGTTACGTATTTTTGACTTGACGGATTGCTCGATGAATCCTGTTATGATACAGGGCACTTAGTGCTTTTACTATATCTCTTAGCTTTTCTTCTATTTGTTCCATGCATGTTTAATTTGTGGTTTCCCTTACCGATTGGTTGTATATTTTACTTGACTTAGTAAAAATTTTGTCAAGTTAAATAGAAGGGGACCTAACATGTCAATGAGCCAATTCTATTGGCACCCAATTTGTGCATTATTTTGCCCTAAAGCTTGCTAATAAGTTATTTGAATTTTTTGAGTAAAGCCTACAAAAACTAAGAGTGTGAATAATTGAATCACTGTTTTCTATTTGATGTGCTAGATTAGATTCATCTTGAGCACAACTAACATAACTTAACAAATGGCAAACTTAATCTCAATATAAGATGGAGAGACATACCTTGAGGCTTGCTTCCTCTAGCTTTAAAGGATTACTTACTTGACATCCTCAACCCTAATTTGTTCCTTTTTTCTGGAGCATATTCCAAGAGCAACTATCATGTCCCAGTCATTTTCCTAGAACACCCATTTTCCAAATAACAAGTCTTAATTTGACAGGTACTTGGACTATCCTGCAAAACATAATTCATTTACCCTTAGGCAACCAATGATAATTGGATCCTAGGTTCTTGTTAGCATCATAAAACATTTGCCTAACTCTCTGCCTGGGCTGTGCACCTTTCTGTCCACTAGTCACATTCAGGTTATGCCAACAATCAATGGCAAAGTGACCCACTTTTCCACAGCACTAACATTTACGGATGTTGTATCTTCTCTTTAGGATAGCACAGAATTGCTATCCATGAGAGATGTGAGCAACACCAAACATTGTTGGATGAGCATTGCATGATACTGCCCCCTTCTTCCTGAGTGAAGGTGCTGAGGAACTAAATACAGCTGGTCCAAAATGGGACTGATGTATTTTTGGAGCCTGCCATCTAGTGGACACTCTCATTTCCTTAGATAGAGGATATTTGGATCTAAATCTAAAAAACTTCTCCTGAACTTTGTGGCTAGAGTGGACAGTGTCACTCATTCTTGGATCATGTGCTTTCACCCCACTGGTGGAGCACACATTTGATTGATCCTTCTGGAGTGGTGCAAACTTGACAGTTTTAAAAGGTGTATTTGTCTTTTGAAACACTGTCCTCTTATCAGGGAATTTAGATTTGAAATGATGAATAATGTGGTTAATACCTAGCTTCTCAGGGACTTGACAGGTTGAAGCTTTTGGAAACTGACCCTGTGACTGAGAAGGGTTAATTACAATCCATAATTTCTCTGTGAACTTTATTCTAGATATCTAATGTGCTTCTTCTTTTCTTATAGAAACATGGTCTTACACTCAAGACTTTTCTTGAGTTCAGACACCTCATGACTTTTCTTATAAAACTCAATAGATTTATTGTTATAGAGAGTTTTATAATGCTTTAGGACCTCTATTTTCTTGGCTTGCCTTTTGCCAAGTGTTGGGTCTATTGATCCCCAATTTCCCAGATTTGTAAGAAGTCAAACGAGTGAATGACATAAACACATAATGTATTTGATGTATGCCCTAGTTCATGAATGCAGGAAGTCTATGATTGGACAAGTGAAGAAAAGTAATTTTGGCAGTAAACTCAAATTTCGTCGAGCTAAGCTCAAAGTTTGTCGAGCTCAGCTCGCTGGTCATCGATCTCAACCTCAACATTTCGTGGGATAAGCACAAGAGTTCATGTTTCAAATTTTGTCGAGCTCAGCTTGATGTTCGTTGAGCTCAGCTTACAAATCGTCGAACTCAGCTCAACATTTATTAAGCTAAAGCCAGAAAAATCAACTAAGGTAAAAAGCACTAAGACCGCTGAGAAGATTAAAGTTCGTCGAGATTAGCCCACAGATCGTCGAACGTAGCTAAAGCCAGAAAATCGGTCTAAGGAAAAAGGGCTGAGACCGCTGAGAAGAAGGCATTGAGATCGCTGAGACAGCTGAGAAGATAGAGTTGAGACCACTGAGACAGCTCAGTCCTATATTCCCAATTCGTTGAACTCTGAACCTAGTCCAACAAACCTACTCTATTTTTTGAACTCCGTTCGACGAACTCTGAACCTAGTTCAGCAGGTTCAGCAAACTAGCTCGGTTCGTCGAACTCCGTTCGACGAACTCTATGCCTAGTTCAGCAACCTTGCTCCAATCGTCGACCCCCGTTAGACTAATATGCTCCTAATTCCAAAGTGACTCAATTCATCGAACACAGTTCGACGAATATGCTCAGTTCGATGAATTATTTGTTGAGTTTGGCGAATCTGACTGCTTCTATAATGGCGTTGAGTTCACTCGATGCACTCGATGCCAATCAGTACAAGGCGTTGAGTGAACTCAACGCACTCAACGCCTTGAGCCAGATATTTCTCTAGTTAAAATGGCATTGAGTGCACTCAATGCACTCAAATCCATTCAGTCCGAGGAGTTGAGTGAACTCAACGCACTCAACGCCTCAAGCTAGGACATTCCTCTAATTAAAATGGCGTTGAGTGCACTCAACGCACTTAACGCCAATCAGTCCATGATATTTAGTGCACTCAAAGCACTCAATGCCAATCAATCCATGGCGTTGAGTGCACTCAATGCTAATCAGTCCATGGCGTTGCATCACCGCCTATATAAAGCCTAATAAGGGGCCATGCCGATGCTGGACTAGCGGCCATTATTGTTTGAGAATTCGATCAATGGTAGCTGTCTCTCCCATGGCTCTCCATGGTCCAGTATGGAAAGATGCAACAAATTCTCCAGTGTCTGATTGGTATGCTCTGTCTGCCCATCCGTCTGAGGGTGGAAGGTGGTACTGAATGTCAACCGAGTAACCAAATATGCATGGACCGACCTCCACTCCTTAGACATAAGTCGTTCATCACGATCGGACACTATCGTCCTCGGCACTCCATGGTATCGGACGAACTACTCCACAAACCTCCGCACTAAGTCACCCACTGGAGCATCCATCCTGATCGGTAGAAATCTGGCCACCTTTGACAATCGATCGACGGTCACCTATATCGAGTCGTTCACCGCATTTTACCAAGGAAGACCATGTATGAAATCCATGGCGATATCGTTGAACTTCCACTCCGGCACAGGAAGTGGCTGCTACAATCCGGCCGGACTCTTACACACTGTCTTCACTAACTAACAAGCCTCGCAATAGGTCACGAAGTATGTGATATCCTTTTTCATGCCCGACCAGTACATCTTCCTCTTTAGGTCGGTCGTCATCTTAATAATGCCTGGGTGCACTGAGTACCTGCGATAGTGAGCCTCGGTCATAATGTCCTCCTGAATCCTTCCCCCAGCCGGTATGTACACCTGTCCTCTAAAGCATATCAACCCATCTCTCTCTGTATACTCCCCAGCCGTGCCTGCCTCCAAGTCCCTGAATATTGGCTCCATCTTGTCATCACTCCTCTGCTGAGTCCTGATGCGATCTCGAATATCATTAGTAGTGCCCATCGCGGCCAGATACTGCTCATAAAGCTCTGAGTCATCCGAGTACACCAAGGTAATCTGCATATCCTCCATAATCCGTACCAGCTCCATAGCAATCAACTGGGACTCTGCTCCTGAATTGGTAGCCCTCCGGCTCAGTGTGTCTGCCACCATATTCGCCTTCCTCGGGTGATAGTGTATTGTATACTCGTAATCAGATAGAAATTCTACCCATCACCTCTGGTAGACATTCAACTCCTTCTGCGTATCAACATATTTCAGATTCTTGTGATCCAAAAATATATCACTGTGTACCCCATAAAGGTAGTGTCTCCAAATCTTCAGAGTGAACACAACTGCTCCCATCTCCAAGTCTTGCACGGGGTAGTTCTGCTCGTGCTTCTTCAGCACGCATGAGGCGTATGCAATCACATGTCCATGATGCATCAGTACAGCGCCCATCCCCTAAAATGATGTATCAGTGTACACTTGGAAGCCCTCCTTCCCATACGGAAGAGTGAGGACAGGGGCCGATGTATGCCGACCCTTCAACTCCTACAAGGCTGCCTCACACTGCGGTGTCCAAACGAACGGTGTGTCCATCTTTATCATAGAAGTGAGTGGAAGGGATATCTAAGAGAATCCTTGCACAAACTTCTAGTAGTACCCGACCAAACCCAGAAAACGTTGGACATCCGTGGCCGTCTTCAACTGAGGCCAGTCTCGTACTGCCTGAATCTTCATGGGATCCACCCCCAATCTTGCTCCACTGATGATGTGGCTTAAAAAGGCCACCTCCGTCAGCCAAACCTGGCATTTACTAAACTTGGCGTACAACTGATGCTCTCTGAGCTTCTCTAGAGTCAAGGCTAGATGTTGTGCATGCTCTTCCTTCATCCTCAAATAAATGAGGATGTCATCTATGAACACAATGACAAATCTGTCGAGGTACGGCTCGAACACCTGGTTCATCAAGCTCATAAAATCCTATGGAGCATTTTTGATCCCAAAGGGCATCATGATAAACTCGTACATGCCATATTTACTTCTAAACGCTGTCTTCGGGATGTCTTCTTCCTGAATCCGTAACTGATAGTACCCCTACCTCAAATCCAGCTTTGAGAACCAATGTGCTCCCACTATCTGCTCAAATAATTCTTCAATCCTTGGCACAGGGTAGGTGTTTCGGACTATTAATCGGTTTAGTGCACGATAGTCGATGCACAACCTGAGGGTCTGAAAATTGGAGGCGAGGAACTAGGCCTAACGAATCCAGCCTCCACTAGCTCCTTCAGCTAACTCCTGAACTCCACCAGCTCCTTTGGAGCAATCTAATAGGGATCCCTAGACACCGGCTTAGCTCCAGGCACCAACTGGATCTATAAATCCTTCTCCCGGTGCAGCGGTAATCCCGGTAGCTTCTCCTAAAACACATCCACAAAGTCCCGCACCACCGATATATCGGCAACCATCGTCTTGACCTCGACCATCTCAAAGAGCACAAACTAGTTTCTCTGGATTTCTAAGAAATTTGACTCAAACTTAGTTAAAAGTGGACAATTACATGTGATCCCCTATATAGGCACACCACAGCTTCCACTGCTTAGTTTGTCCTCAAACTAAACTCGAGCGGGGGTGACCAAGGGTTAGTAGACTTCTACTTTTCCGATCGTGATTTCGCTTTGATACCAGTTTGTAAGACCCCTCTTTTTTTGCAAAATCAACAGGGTCTTATACACAGAACCGCCGCTTTGTGGTGACACCAACATACCCGGGAAGGTCGTCACTACAAAACGCCGATCCTGCCGGTCATACCGATCGCAGAAGAGTAGAACAAATATAAGAGTACATGACAGGTGCTACTCAAAATTTTCATCCAAAGGCCCTAAGATAATTATTGTGGGTTTATCATGACACATTTAGCCCAAATCAAGAAACTTATAATTTTCCTAATTAATTTGGCTTTTATTAAATTTTTCCAAAAAAATTAGGCCATGAGTAATTTTGAACATGAAGAACTAGATTTCCTTAAGTTATGGCCTCCCAAAAACTATGATCATTACTTGATGCCAAAATAACAAAGAATTATAAGTTTTAAAAACTTTCATAAAAGAATCAGCCCCTAAAAAATTAATTCAAGATAAATACAATAAATAGAATTAAAGAGAGAAGTACCTCAAAATAGTATCCAAAAATTACACAAATATTACCAGGGCTTTAAAATGATCAAAAATCAACACTGACTATGTTTCATAACATTCTAAGTTAGTTTAACCATCATTTTATCAAAATCATCCTTAGGGGCAACATAAAGGCTATAACTACAAGTTTGAGTTAATGACTTCCAAACATCCTGCAATAATTTCTAGAGACTCATATTGTTACAAAAACTCTTCTACCAAAATTTCATAAGGATCCAAAGTCATATGCCCCCTTCAATATTTTCTTAAAACGTATAGGCCTAAACTATCCCTAAATGGTTTAAGTTGTGTGCCTAAGTCTAAATGTCACCAAATTACTTACTGGGCATTTCACCACCCTAAGATTACATGGACTAAACACTAAGTCCATACAAGGACATATCACCCCATGTCCTTCACAAACCCCCAAAGTTCAACATTGGGGTTTGAACTAGGGTCCTAAGGCAAATCCATCCTAATCCACTCCAAACTCCATGTGAGGGTGTTGAATGTCTTAACAGATCAGTGTCCCAAGTTTCAACCTCTGTCGAGGTGATTTGGTCACTCAATACCACAAGGGACATCTTAACCTAATTAACCCTTTTTGGCCTAAGCTAGAGTTTACCAAATTCAAACCAAATCATCTCCAAGTGGGATGAAATTTTATACAGAGTCCTATATTGACCCAAAGAACCACTTACCAACATTTGGGAGGGTTTAGAGGTCATTAGAACCTTTAAATAATTCCTGCATGAATTATTAAATTTCTACAAAAATTTTAGGAAACTTTTTCCCAAAAATTCTCATTCTTGGATATATTCTATGTATAGGTAAGAGTGACCCCCATCCAAAATTTCAAGTCATTTGGATGGCTGGATTGATGGAGGAACTCAAAAAAATCTCTAACCTAGCCTAGGTACAAATCTCACCAAAATGCGTGTTGTGTTCTGACGTAAACTCCAAATTGGTTCAAAGCAATTTTATAATACATTAGACTCATAGGGCTACAACTTCCTTGTAGAACAATTTTGTTGCAGGGGAACCTAAGTATTTTTAATAATTAATTTAATTCAGCCCAATAACTGTGACAGAAAATACATAAATCAAAAAAATAATATACTAGATCTAGCACAGATCTTAAAGTAGATCCAACGTCTGTTGGGTTTCTTCTTCCTCCAGCCAATGGCTGAGATCAACCCAACCTGGAGCATATTCCAAGCCCATTTTCCAGCCATCTGGCCACCTCCCTGGCCGGCCACCACCGCAACCACCTCCATTGAGGTGGGGGATATTGCCGGGCGGTGGCACGACCGCCGGAGGGGAGATTTTCGACGAACCCGAGAGGAATCCCAAATTCGAAAATTAATGGAATTTGAAGCTTGGAATCGGCTCAACTGAGCCCGATTCTTATCTCTAAATATTCCTAAGATCTAACCCATGAAGAAGGAGTAGAGGAGGACCTGATTTGCGGCATGAAGACGTGCGCTTTGCCTCCTCACCATTTCGTCCACCGAGCTTCTAGCTCTTCTGCAACTTCTACACCAACCTCAATGGAAATGAAAGGGAATCAGGGGAAACGATTACCATTGCCCTCGTGAAGGTCTTTAAAGAGGGAATTTGGGAGAGGAGGCTTGTAACTCCCAAATGTCATTAAACTCCATTAATGGCCATTAACTCCACCCCTTCTGTTCGATGAATTTGCTCCATTCGTACTTTGTTCGACAAGTGTGCCCCTTTCATCGAACTCTGAACCTAGTCCAGCAAACCTGCTCTGTTCGTCGAAGTCCGTTCGACGAACTCTGAACCTAGTTTAGAAGGTTCAGCAAACTAACTCTGTTCATCGAACTCCGTTCGACGAACTCTAAGCCTAGTTCAGCTACCTTGCTCCTATCGTCGAACCGCGTTTGACGAATGTGCTCCTAATTCTAAAATTATTCAATTCGTTGAACACAGTTCGACAAATATGCTCCGTTCGACGAATTATTTGCTGAGTTCGGCGAATCTGACTGGTTCTATAATGGTGTTGAGTGCACTCGACGCACTCGACGCCAATCACTCCATGGCGTTGAGTGAACTCAACACACTCAACTCCTTGAGCCAGATATTTCTCTAGTTAAATGGCATTGAGTGCACTCAACACACTCAATGTCATTCAGTCTACGGTGTTGAGTGAACACATTACACTCAACGCCTCAAGCCAGGACATTCCTCTATGTAAAATGGCATTAAGTGCACTCAATGCACTCAATGCCAATCAGTTCATGTCATTGAGTACGCTCAATGCACTCAACGACAATCAGTCGATGGCGTTGAGTCCACTCAACGCACTCAATGCCAATCAGTCAATGGTGTTGAGTGCACTCAACACACTCAATACCCCATACACAAATATTTTCTAAGTAACTTCCCGACCTAAGCCAATTCTCTTGGACCTCCTAGAGTTTTGTCATAATCTAGTCATGACAAAACCACTCCTAGGAGTCTAGTTATTTGAGAGATGTTACATAACAATCATAGTAAGGCTTATAGGATCTACAACTTGACAAGTCAAGTTTTAGAGGAGTCAATTAATGTAGTATTTGATGAGTCAAATATGATTAACAATGAGCTGTCAATCTCTTATTCTAGTTCTTCAGGTACTGAACTATTGTTGGATAAGCTCACTTTCAAGGAAGCTGCTTCAACAATTCAAGAGAAAGTTGAGGGTGTGTGTATTCCAGAGGAAGCACAAGGCACACAAGAAGTGGATGAAGATCTGCATAATGAAGTGCATGATGATGAAGCAAGACATCCTCCAGCAGTAAGACATCTGAGGGATCATCCAGGCCACCAGATTATTGGTGATGAAAGTCAAGGAGTAGTGACAAGGAGCAGATGTCTCAATATATTAATGTACTCCAGTTTCCTGCCACAAGTGAAGCCTAGGAAATTTGAGGAGGCAAACAAAGACCAATTCTGCATTGTAGCTATACAAGAGAAACTAAAAACGTTTAAAAGGTGTCAGGTCTGGAAGCTGATTCCCAGACCTGAAGGACATATTATAATTGGAACCAAGTAGATCTACATGAATAAACTTGATGAAAATGGCATTATAGTTAAGAACAAAGCTAGGCTGGTACCTCAGGGGTACAGACAAGAAGAAGGTATTGACTTTGATCAAACCTTTGCCCCTATAGCAAGACTAGAAGCTATCAGACTATTCCTTGCATATGATGCATACCAAGGTTTGAAAGTCCACCATATGGATTTGAAGTCAGCCTTACTGATTGGATACTTGAACGAAAAGTCTATGTTGAACAGCCTCTAGGTTTTGTTGTTCCTAACTATTCTGGTTTTGTTTATAGACTAAGGAAAGCTCTATATGTGCTAAAGCAAGTCCTTAGAGCATGCTATGAGACATTGTCTAGCTTCTTCATTGAACATAAATTATCAAGGGGGAAGATAGACAAGACCCTATTCCTAAAAGAATCTAAGGGCAAGATCATGGTGGAGAATGCTTCCACCATGAAAAATCCTATGGGATCAAATATGTCTTTAGACAAAGATGAGGCATGGAAACATGTTGATCAGACTTTGTATAGAGGGATAATTGGATCTCTTTTATACATCACTGCTAGTAGGCTGGAAATCATGTATGTTATATGTATCTGTGCTAGATATCAGGCATGCCCTAAAGAGACTTATTACTCTTCTACTAAGAGGATTTTAAGATATCTAAAGGAAACACCAGATCTTAGATTATGGTACCCTATGAATAAGGATTTTGAAAAAATAGGCCATGCAGATGTAGACTTTGCAGACTGGAGATCGGACATGAAAAGTACATCGGGTTCCTGTCAGTTTTTGGGTAGAAGGCTAGTGTCCTGGAGCAGCAAGAATCAGACTAGTGTTTCTATTTATACTACAGAGTCAGAATATATAGTAGTAGGGAGCTGCTGTGCATAGTAGTTGTGGATCCATTATCAAATCCAGGACTATAACCTCCAGATAAGTAGAAGATCTTTATTTTGTGATTCTACTAGTGCTATTTCTATAGCTACAAATCATGTATCACATAGCAGGACTAAACACATAGAGATTAGATATCACTTTATAAGAGCTTGTGGAATGTGAAGATATTAGTATTGAGTTTGTTCTCACTGATAAGCAAGTGGTTGACATCTTCACTAAGCCACTAGATGAAGCAAAGTTCAACACCTTCAAATTTGAATTGGGTATATTGAACTTAGATTAGCTTCATTTACTCCCTATAGTATTTTTGGTTGCATGTTTGTTCTTTTTCTTGTAGGATGAGAAGATCTTTAGTGGTATAAAGAATGTGGAGACCCAAGTGTCTATCAAGAAGATATGATAGAAGATGCTCTTATTGAGGAGGTGAAATTAAAATAGTTACAGAAGCAGGTCTAGCCTTGTAAAGAGATGAAGCTAGCAGTTGTATCAGTTGACCCCTACACACAGCTAGGGGAGAAGAAGATCTAAGGAAGCCAGACCTCCCTGACTATTCTACAGAAGTCAAAATGGGAAGAGAAGGGGTTGATCAAGTTATGGATAAAATTGTATGAAGGACAAAAGGAATGATCAAGCAAGCACAATTGTGGCAGTAAGATAGGGGGAGCAGGGATGCTTTTAAATAGGACTGTGGCAGTAAGACAGGGGGAGTAAGGATGCTTCTAAATAGGAGGAGTAGGTAACCTTCCTGTAACTATCTTATTATAGTGTTTTATTGCTGCGAATATGGTGCGTATGTCATTGACTAAGAAATTGAAGTGTGGTTTTGACTTCTTCAAATATTGGGAGATTATTGGGTCCATTGATGCCATTGTTCTTGATTTGTTAGAAGTCAAACAAGTCAATGATATACACCAAGTTGTATTTGATATGGTTGTAAGTTATTGCATGCAGGTTATTCCTTGTTACAATGATAGGACAGGTGGACACAATGAAGTTAGCTGGATAGGCAAGAAATTACCTAAGTCCACAGGCATTGAGTGGAGCAAGCTCACTCAACGCTAGATGGTTTAAGGAAGGAAATTGGATGAATAAATGCAGCTATGTCCATAGGCGTTGGGTGAAGGCATTTCACTCAATGCCATAGCACAAAAAGCGTTGAATAAAGTCGGGTCTGTCAAAGCCTATGCAGTGGAAGCCAGAAAAATAGCTAAGTCCACAGGCATTTAGTAATGTCAACTCTCTCAACGCCACGTGACAGAATTAGTCGCGTATTGCTGCCTAATTCAAAGCTACAGAGTTTCTGTCAAAGGAAAATAAGCTAAGTACAGAAGCGCTGAGTGAAGCCAGTTCACTCAATGCCATACTTATTCTGTCAACGCCATTGAAGATAGGCTGGAAAATTCATCTAAGTCCACAGGAATTACGTGGATCCAGTTCACTCTATGCCAGATGATAAAAAGCTTTGAGTCAAGCTCTAGCAGTCAAAGCCAAGCGGAAAGAGTGAAACAGAAAAATGGCTAAGTACAAGAGCATGGAGTGATGAAGCTACACTCAACGCTCTCAATGCCAAGGTTGCTGAAGAAGCAAAAAATAATCTAAGGCAAAAAGCGTTGAGTGATGAAGCTACACTCAACGCTCTCATCGATAAGGATGCAAAAAGGGCTGATGATAAAGCTAAGTCAAAAAGCATTCAGTGATGCTTATACACTCAACGCCTAAACAAGCTGAGAAGTTGACTAATTTAAAAAGCGTTGAGTGGAGCTTACTCACTCAACGCCTAGTAGAGCTAAAAATTTTCTAAGTCTAAATTTATTGAGTAATGCTTGTTCACTCAGCGCACTAAACGCCTGGGAACTTGTCAGAATTTTTTGAAGTCCAGAATGGTTGATGTCAGCAAAGTTAACAAAAAGTCAACAAAGTTCAAAATGACTAAGGAAGAGCAGTAATCCATTACTAATTGCTCCGTCATTCTCATTTTGTAAAAGTAAGGATATAATCAGCCGATTAAGCAGCGACACGTGTCCATCATCTCGCTGGTTGATAGGATTATAAATAGAGGATGAGATCTGGATCAAATCAACATTCTGACAAATCAATTCATTTTGTAAAAAGAGGAGCAGGAATTCATATTCCCCCCCCCCCCCCCTCGTCGTTGTTGTAGAGAGAAGAACTTCAATTTGACAAATCTGAAGAGTCTCTGAGTTAGATGCTGCAATCAACATCTGATATAGTAAGTGATGAGTGCAATTATAATAGGCCTTTTTCTATCATAATTATAATCATGTCCACTATTTTATGCCTCTTTGTGTAGTAATTTCGCAAGATTAGTTGAGAAAATGTCTTATCATGAATAGGAGAGCACAATTAGAATTTTTAGTTACTCCTTGTATTAAGCTACATATTTATTCTTTCATTTTTCTAATGCAGGTAATGCCAACCAATGGAACTAAAAGTCTTGGATCAAACAGAGGAGTTTACGGAATCAACATGGCTAATGACAGGACAAAAATTTTGCACACATGGGTAGACACACGACCATGTCAATACCCGTGTCCTATGTGCCCTGGAATTGAAGAAATTGGACGCACGAGACAGATACTTGTTGGGTACATTGGTTTAAATGTACCTGATTTGAAGAAGCCTCACCCAACTCAGTGATATACAACAAAATGTATTTGATGTGTTTTGAGTTTACTTGTGCAGGCTAAGTTTTTACAGGAAAGAAGAAAAAGTTTCTAAGTCCATGTGTCGACACCCAGAGGGAAAGTGTCGACACTTAAGAAGACTTGTGTCGACACCCAGGCAAGCAGTGTCGACACTTGGAGTCATTGTGTCGACACCTGGGATGCAGAGTCGACAACAGACAGAAAGTGTCGACACAAGGAGCTGTGTCGACACTCAGTGAAGAAAAGTGCAGTGAAGCAGTGTCGACACTTAGCAGTTGTGTCGACACCCAGTGAAACTGTGTCTACATCAACAAGTGTCGACACTTGGAGGCTGTGTCGACACTCAGCAAAAGTCAGCAGAAGACTAAGTATAAGTGTCGACACAAGTAAATGTGTCGACACACAACAGAAGATTCAACACTTGAAGAAAGTGTCGACACAAGAAAGAATGTGTCGACACTCAGCTGAAGACTCAACACTTGAAGAAAGTGTCGACACAAGGAGCTGTGTCGACACTTAGTAAAGATCAGCAAAGTTCAACAAAAATATTCTAAGTACAAGTGTCGACACTAAGGGAATGTGTCGACACTCAGCCAGAGTCTCGACAGAAGAAGAATGTGTCGACACAAGGAGCTGTGTCGACACTCAACAAGTATCATTACTGAAGACATGTGTCAACACCAAGAAGCAGTGTCGACACTTAACAGATTCAACACATGAAGATGTGTCGACACAAAGGAGATGTGTCGACACTTACAAGAATTCAGCAAAATACTGAAGTACAAGTACTTGTGTCGACACTCAATTTCAGTGTCGACACATGAAGAAGAAGTAGTGTCGAGATATAAAATCTACAACACAAGGAGTTGTGTCGACACTTAGACAACATGTGTCGACACTTGGTCTATAAGTGTCGACACTTAAAGACAGAAAGTCTCGACACTTTCAGACAGTTACAGAATTTTCAAGAACTGACTGAATGACTTGACAGCTGCCATTCCAGTCGGTCTACTGCACCTGTCAGAGTTGTCAGAATTCAGTTATGAACCGGACCAGCCGGTTACCATGAAGAAGGCCTATAAATAGGCTTATACAGTCTACAGAAACTGTTATTGAAGTTGTCAAAGTACAAATTAGAAGATCAACACTTCAAGTAATACAAAGAAGATCTAGCTATCAAGTGAAGATCTAAGAAGTTGGAGAGAGAGAGCTCCATCCAAGAATTCAGCCATTGGAACCAAGCTGAGAAGAAGGGTTCAGATTTATTCTGAATCTTAAGAAGCAGAGATCAAGGATCAACTGCAGAAGAGGTCAATCTTATTGAGTTCTACATTCAAGAAGCTTTGAAGAAAGCCAAGTCAGATTGATTTCAGCTGAGTTCTTCCAAGAACTCATCAAAAAACTCACAACTCTCCTCTCTTGTCTCTGAGTTGCTGAGTTAACAATTTTGTATTCATTTTATCTTGTAGGATCCTTAGGGATCTGAGTCTTGTAAGCCTGTATTTATAAAGGCTGAGTGTAGGGCTTGAGAGCCTGAGTGTAGGAGATTGGAATCTCTGAGTGTAGGCCTATTGTGGCTGAGTGTAGGCCTTGGTGGCTGAGTGTTGGCCTTGGTGGCTGAGTGTAGGCTTTGTGAAGAAGCTGAGTTGTAGGGCCTTAGGCCTGAGGTGTAGGAACCTATTTTGGGGTTCTGAGCTAGTGGAGAAGTTTGGCCGAATCTAGTACACTGCTAGATAGGCGAAGGGGGAAAGTGGATGTACCCAAACCTTGGGGAACCACTATAAAATTGTGTGTCTACTGTGGGCTGTGATATTCTGTGATAGCTGTGTGATTGCTGTGATAAAGTAGCTATAATTATGTGTTAGATTCTGTTTTCTGCCATAAAAGTTAAAAAGATTCAAGTCACCTATTCACCCCCCCCCCCCCCTCTAGGTGTTTAGGTACAATATCTTTCAAGTGGTATCAGAGGGAGGTTTCTCAAAAGAGGACATAACTGTTTGAGTAGATCCTGTTGGCAGATTCAGTCTAAGTCAATTACAGAATCAAGAAAATCAAGAACCATGGGTTCCACTGAGAATCACAAGGAATTGGGATCCATGAAGTTACCCATATGTAGGAAAGAGATCTTTGGGATCTGGAAGGAAAGGGTGAGACTGTTTATGGAAGCCTCAGACCCTAGGATTTATATCACAGTAAAAGAAGGACCATATGTACCCATGAAGGTGTCAGTCTTAGATGCAAATCAGAGAACACCTAAGGATTTCTCTGAAATGACAAAGGATGAAATAGTTCTAGCCACTATGGATAAGAGGGCTCAAAACATCATAGTAAGTGCCATAGATGATGCAACTTTTCAGAATTTGATACACTGTTAGACAGCTAAAGAGATGTGGGATACTCTTATTGTGTATATGGAGGGTTCTGAAGAAGTTAGGCAAGACAGAAAATCCTTGCTAAATCAAGAATATGAAAGTTTTAGACAAGGAAAAAACTGATAGCATAACTAAATGCTATAAGAAGTTCTACAGGATTGTGAATGAACTCATGTCCTATGGCAGAGAGTTCAGTAATTATGAACTCAATGATAAGTTTCTAAGGTCCCTAACAAAAGATTGGGACACCAAGATCTGTGCCATTATAGAAATGGCAAAGTTGGCAGAAATTCCTCCACCAACACTATTTGGCAAACTGCTGTCCTATGAAATACAGTTAATGGTGAGGAAAGAAGAGGAGAAATCAACAAGAAGTGAACACAAAGAAAGGATAGTGTCCTTCAAGACAGAAGCCCCCAGGAAATATAGAAGTAAGTCACCTTCTCCACCACCAAAAGTAGCTGAATCTGAGTCAGATGAGTCAGTCCGCAGAAAATCTGAAAGCAGTGAAAGGGATGAGGACTTTGCTGCCTTCACAAGACATTTCCAGAAGTTCTTAAAGAAGAAACAGTGGAGGACAAGGCCATCTACTTCACAAGGAAAAGAAGACTATTATCAGAATAAAAAGTCTTCAAAGAAAGACAGGAAAAAGTCCAAGTCTAGCAAAGCAACACTATCAAAAATAGTATGCTATTGCTGTAATAGACAAGGCCATGTTGTTGCAGATTGTCCAGAAAAAAGGAAGGAGTCTAGTGACAAGAAAAGGACTCAATACAAGGGAAAGAAAGAAAAGTCATTTGTTGCCAAGAAGGACAAGAGCCTGTCAGAAATTTATTCATCAGAAACTGAGTCAGATGCTGAGGCATATATAGGGCTGTTTGCTGAGGAATAAGAAGAAGAGTTCATGCAGATTATGAAGTCTATATATGAACAAGAGGACAGTCAGTGGCAAGGGCTAATGGCATTGACAGAAAATGACAAAAACCTGGAGCAGCCAGGACCTAGTAAGGTACAATATTGTTCTTTTAGTTCAATTTCTTGTGCCAGTATAGAATCAGATTCATCATCATCAAGTGATGAGAGTGCATCTGAGTCTGAAGAGGATATTCATCAGTTGATAGATGAATATAAAGTTCTGTTGCAAGCTTATAAGAAGAGCAAGACCCTAGCCAAAAGTCAGGCAAAGGAAATTGCTAATCTCAAAGCTGCTGCAACTGATTTTGAGAAGTTATTTGATCAAAAGCTTAATGAGATAGCCAGACTGAAACACATAACAGTGATTCAGATGGAGACTATAACATATAAGAATGATCAAATCAAGAGTCTGGAGATTAATCTTCAGAAGGAGAAAGACTTAGTTGCTAGGTTTTCTAAACCAAAGTCTGTTTTACCTATAATTGATGAATTTGTTCATCACAAAGGTAAAGCTGGACTGGGATTTACTAGACCTACAAGGACTGTTCAGTCCAAGTCCAAGGGCAAAGCCCCAACACTCAACAAGTCAGCTGTAGATAAAACAGCAAAGACAGTACCTAAGCAAATGTACAATAAGTTTGAGTGTTGGTGTTGTGGCAAGGTAGGCCATTTTGCAATGGAATGTTGGCACAATGCTAGTGCCAAAGTGAGTAGCAAACTGCCTGTTGGAAAACCTGCAGGTAGCTTTGTTAGGATGCAAACTAACCAGTACCAAGGACCCAAGAATTCTTTGGGTTCTAAAGTTCACTAATCTGTTTTGCAGGTGAGTCCAAGTGGCCATGCCCCAATATGGTACTTGGACAGTGGATGTTCCAGACATATGACTGGAACAAGGAGTTTACTAAAGGACTACACACCCATCAAGGATGGTCCAAAAGTCACCTTTGGTGGTTCTGAAAAAGGGATCATCAAGGGTTTTGGTAACATTTCTTACTCCTTTATTACAATTACTCAAGTGGCCTATGTTAAAGGTTTGAAACATAACCTTATTAGTATAAGTCAATTGAGTGATGTAGGATATGACATCTCATTTGTGAAAGATGGTTGTCATATCAGGAGGTCAAATGATCAAGAGATCATTTTGACTGGCTATAGAAAAAGAAATGTCTACTATCTAGACATTATGATTGAGAACAATGGTTCTCCAGTATGTCTTGTAGTTGATGAGACAGTCTCTCATTGTGTCAAATGGCACAAGAGGCTAGTCCATCTAAACTACAAGACAATTGGCAAACTCTTTAGCAAAGAGTAAGTGAGGAATGGTCCTCAAGTTAAGTGTATTAAAGATGGTATTTGCTCAGCTTGTCAAAAGGGCAAGCCGACTAGATCCACCTTTAGAAGCATTGAAAATAAAGATGTTGTGAGGTGTTTATACCTCTTGCATATGGATCTCTTTGGTCCAATGCCAGTTCACAGCCTAGGTAGGAAGGTCTATACCTTTATAGTTGTTGACGACTACTCAAGGTTTTCCTGGGTGTTCTTTCTAAGACAGAAATCTGAAACACCCAGTGTCTTCTATAGCTTTGTTAGACAAATTCAAAATGAACTAAATAGTACAGTGGTCAAAATAAGAAGTGATCATGGTACTGAATTTCAGTCTGATAGCATGACAAAACTATGTGAAGACTTTGGGATATTTCAAGAGTTTTCTTCACCAAGAACTCCTCAGCATAATGGCATTGCTGAGAGGAAGAATAGAACCTTGATTGAGGCTGGTAGGACCCTATTAAGTGATACATCACTACCAGAGTACTTCTGGGCTGAAGCAGTTAATACTGCATGCCATGTTATTAATAGGGCTACCATAACTAAAAGGCACAACATGACCCCCTATGAGGTTGTGAAAGGCAGGAAACCAAACCTATCCTACTTCAGGATCTTTGGTTGTAAATGCTTTATACTTAACAATGGAAAGTCTTACTTGACTAAGTTTGCTGCCAAGTCCCAAGAGGGAATTTTTGTTGGGTACATCAACAATAGTAAGGCTTATAGAGTCTACAACTTGTCTACACAAGTTATAGAAGAGACTGTACATGTAGTATTTGATGAAACTAGACTTATTAACAATGAGTTGTCTAGTAGTGTATGCAGCCCCACAGGTTTAACAAAGAAGATGGACAAGCTCACTATAGAAGAAGAACCTACTGCAAGACAGCAGGTTGAAGACAGTGGCTTTTGTCCAGGGGGAGTACTACATGTACCTAATATAGAAGGAGTACAAGGAGTACAACAAGATGATGAAGTTGAAGAAGTTCAACCTGAAGTAAGGATGCCTCCAGGCAATAGGCATCTTAGAGATCATCCAGTTGAACAAATCATTGGTGATCCAAGACAAGGGGTACAAACAAGGAGCAGAAATCTGAATGCAGCAATCTACTCCAGTTTTCTATCCCAAGTTGAACCAAAAAAGTTTGAAGAAGCCATCCTAGACCCTCACTGAATTGAGGCAATGCAAGAAGAATTGAATCAGTTCAAGAGGTGCAAGGTCTGGGAGCTTGTTCCTAAACCTAAAGAGCACAATATAATTGGAACCAAGTGGATCTATAGGAACAAGATGGATGAACAAGGAGTCATCATTAAGAACAAAGCAAGATTGGTTGCTAAAGGATATAGGCAGGAAGAAGGTATTGACTTTGATCAAACTTTTGCTCCAATAGCCAGACTGGAAGCCATAGGATGTTCCTGGCCTATGCAACCTTTCAAGGATTTAAAGTTTACCAAATGGATGTCAAGTTAGCATTTCTGAATGGTAATCTTAAAGAGGAAGTCTATGTGGATCAGCCATCAGGTTTTGTTGATTCAACTCTACCTAATCATGTCTATAGACTTAGGAAAGCTTTATATGGGTTAAAGCAAGCCCCTAGGGCTTGGTATGAAACCCTGTCTAGTTTCCTCATTGAGAATAAGTTCACAAGGGGGAAAATAGACAAGACTCTATTCCTTAGGGAATCCAGAGGCAAAGTAATACTAGTCCAAATATATGTAGATGACATAATATTTGGGTCTACTGAAAGTAGCCTTTGCAAAAAGTTTGCAAAACTAATGCAAGGTCAATTTGAGATGAGTAGTATGGGAGAGCTAAAGTTCTTCTTGGGTCTCCAAGTAAGACAGACTGAGAATGGTTTATCCATATGCCAGTCCAAGTTCACCCTAGAACTCATAAGGAAGTATGGTATGGATTCATCCAGTACTATGAAGACTCCTATGGGGTCAAGTATGTCTCTTAGCAAGGATGATGCAGGGAAACCTGTTGATGAGTCTTTGTATAGAGGGATAGTTGGATCCCTACTATATTTGACTGCAAGTAGACCAGATATCATGTATGCTACATGTGTCTGTGCAAGGTATCAAGCCTGCCCTAAAGAGTCTCATTTGACAGCAGTCAAAAGGATATTGAGATATCTAAAGGGCACTCCTTATCTAGGTCTCTGGTACCCTAGGAATGGGGATTTTGAACTAACAGGTTATTCAGATGCAGACTTTGCAGGATGCAAAGAAGACAGAAAAAGCACTACTGGAACCTGTCAATTCCTAGGTGGAAGACTGATTTCTTGGAGTAGCAAAAAGAAAACTAGTGTGGCTATCTCCACTGCAGAATCAGAATATGTGGCTGCAGGAAGTTGTTGTGCTCAACTTCTATGGATACAACATCATCTTGAGGACTATGGATTTCAGGTAAGTAGAACTCCACGCTTCTGTGATTCTACTAGTGCTATATCAATTGCACATAACCATGTTTCTCATAGTAGAACTAAACATATTGAAATAAAATATAAATTTCTTAGGGAGCATGTAGAAAAAGAAGATATTTTACTGGAATATGTTAGAACAGATAATCAATTAGCTGATATGTATACTAAGCCCTTAGAAGAAACTAAGTTCAATAGGTTTAAAATTGAACTAGGTATGATAAACTTATAATAAGTTTATAGAAATGGCTAAGTCAAAAGGTGTCGACACACAGAGATATCTGTGTCGACACAGAAAGTTGGTGTCGACACTTCAGTGAAAAGGTGTCGACACATCTAGGAACTTGGTGTCGAAACTTCAGAAAATTAGTGTCGACACATGACAAGTAGGTGTCGACACATCCAAGGTGGTGTCGACACTTAGGTTTTACTCAGAATTGTCTAAGTAAAGTCTCGACTAAATGTCGAGTTAAGTGGTGTCGACACATAAACAAGTGTCAACACATATAATCTGTTGACTAAACTTGTGTCGACATGTAAGTGTCGAGACATTATAAGTCAGTGTTAACACTTATCGACAGTGTCGACACAATTTAAGTTAGCTGCCCGTCTTTTCATCTTCAAACCTAGAAAGGTATAAATAGGATTTTGCCTTAGTTTGTCGACACGCTTTCAAAAGTTTCGAGACCAAAACTTGTGTGTCGACACCTCTCTTCTCTCCAGTCAAATTCTTCAAACCCTAATTGCGCCAAAGCTTGAGGAGAACGTCAACGAAGGGTATGAACTGGTGCGCGACGCATTTGGTGATGCAGACCAAGAAATCAGGATTGTAGTAACCTTAGTTGCAGATTCAGGGTTAGAATATCTTGTTTCTGAGCCAACTAAAATCTAGAAGAAGGAAGTCTTAGAATTCCTCAATGGAGCTAAGGTAGATGACTCTGGACTCAAGATCAAATCCAGAGTTCATGGTGCAAAGGTCAAGATTTCACCAAAAAGTCTGAGAAAGGTACTTCAGTTGCCAAGAACTCAAGAAGAAGATGAAGTTACTGCTTCAAAGACCAGAGAAGCTCTAACTTGGTGTGGACTAGATTCTAAAATGAAAATTGGATCTGTTTTCAATAGAAAAGGGATGAATAGCCAGAGTAAATTCATGTCAGAAATTGTTAGCAAAGTGATTTTAAGCAAACCTGGAGGGCATGATAGGGTATCTGCCCATATGTTCAGCATTATGACCAGGATAATCTTCAATCTGAAAACTGACTGCTTTGTAGTGATCTTTTAGAAGATCAAGGAAAGCCTGAAGAAGCCCAACTTGGGCAGGATATTAAGTCTATATCTTGCTGGTATTATACCAGAAGTTATGGGTCAAGCTGCTGGAAGCAAAATCAACCATATGAGAAAGATGGACATGAGGATCTTCTCCAGATGGGATAGGGTTTTGACTAAGGAGATGCCTACTCCTGAGAAGGAAACTCCAGTGAAGAAGAAGAAGAAGTCAGCCCCAGTGTCTCAGGATCCAACTAGCAGCCCTGAAAGTGAAGAGAAAGTTATCTTCACACCTGATGAGCATCAAGAAGAGACTGTTGAGAAGTCTACTGCTCAACAAGAAGTTGCTGAGAGGCAGGGGGAGCTACCACCAGCTAGCCCCTTACACCAGGATCAAATCCAGGGGGAGCTACTAGTTGTGGAAGAGCCCACTCCTCTTGAGAGTGAGCAAGCTACAAACATCATTCTTGAGGTAATCTCTGAGCTTAATGCTTTAGATTTTCCTTTAGAGGATACTGATTTGTCTGATGTTTATCAGCAACCACAGATTCATAGTCAAGTTCCAGATGTTGTCATGGAAGACACTTCTGTTATAGCTCAAGTTGTTTCTGATCCAGTGGTAGATGAGCCAAGAATTTCTCCAGCTCATTCTCCACAAGAATAAACAATGGAAGATCTGTTTCTTAACCTGGATGAAACTGATTTTGACAAAGAAACTGCTGCTGAAGAGGAGAATGCTTCAGTTGAGGGGGAGCAAGTAGTACATGTTGAAGAGCCTGCAAGGCAAGAGACTGAGAAGGCACCAGATGTGCAGAAGGAGTTACCCCCAAGCCCTAAGGAGAGGGTAGAAATTGCTAGTTCCTCAGCTTCTGAAGATGAGGAAGCTGAAAGGGCTAAGAAAAAGAAATTTCAAGTATTCAGAAGAAGGAGCCAGAGTTACAAAAAGGCTTTGCAAACTGTTGCTCCACAGCCTATATCACTACCAGCTCCTACTATTGATTATAGTGCTCTCATGGTTGCAATGCAAATCAAGCTTGATGAGCACAGGCAGGCCATTGAGAAGTATGTTGATGAAGGGAAAAAATCATTGCAGTTTGATTTGGCCCAGGATATAAAGTCAATAAGATTTGAAATGAATCTTAATAAGAAGGTGATGACAGACTGCTTCCATAAGGGAGGAAATGCAGAGGTGTACTTGGCTACACATCAGGAGAAGATAAAAGCACAAGTTGATGACTTTGCAGTCAAGCAAGGATATGTACTTGAAAATCAAATTAGGATGAATGATAATTTGACTGCATCTCACAATGTCATAGTCACAGAGCTGAAGAATCTAGCTGTAGGGCAGACTCCAGCTACAGCAAAAGCAGATTTTGACAAAGTATTCCAAGAAGAAATAACTGCTGTTAAGACTGCCATCCAAGATTCTCAAAATTTGATAACTGACAAACTCCAAAGGTTAAAACCTTTCTTTAAAGATGGAGTTAATTATTTGGATAACCAGGTCAGATTTCAGAAAGATGATGTCCGAGATCAAATAGAAATAGAAGTCATAAAGGGGGAGAGAGTTTTAGTCAAAGCCAGCTCTGATCATGCCAAGTGGATATCAAATTCTATCAGAGCAACTCTTGGTTATCCTTCTCTTTGTGATGATGATAATGTTACAGAATCTGGCATACATCCTGCATATCTTAGAGGTGAGCAACCTGAAGTAGCTCAAGTTATCTATCCTCCACCAGATTTTGACATGATACATGCTGACATACAATCCATGTATAGCCCACCTGGGGGAAGGGCAATGTCATTATAGAAAAAGTTGTTCAGCCAGTCTCTGAAGCTATGCAAGAAGCTATGCAGAAAGAAGAAGAGACCAGATTGTCTAAAAAGAGGTTTAGGGAGCAAGCTGAACAAAGACCTGACTTTGAGCAGTGGAGCCCCACCTCTAGGAACATTATTTTGACTGCCTGGAAAGCTGCAAAAGATAATGTGCAAGACAGGAACAAGTGGTTTTCTGAGGCTGAATGGAGAAAGCATGAGACAAAGCAGGAGGCTATAGTCCAATACAGAAGAAAGGCTAAGATGGGAAAGCTACCTCCTACTGCTCAGGAGCCTAGCAAGTATTTTCCCAAGCCTTATCATTATTTTGAAAGGCAAAAGATTAAGGCTGAGGAACTTAAGAAGAAGGAGCTGAAAGGGAAGAAGCCTGCTGAAATTGAAGATGCTGAAGCCCATGTGCAAGCAAGGATAAAATCTGGAAAAGGGATAGTGATCAAAGATGCTGATCAAGAATAGCATAGAAATTTTCTTAAGTTTACTATGTAATCTTTTGATAATAAACATTCTGTAAACTTTTGAGATATGAATATGACAAAGTATGGAACAATGTGTTGTGTGATAAATTAGCTGTATGTTAAATTTATTTCATAATTGTTCTGAGATGTTATTTGTATATGCATGTTTGTTTAATACATGTGATGTTCTTTCCTGATTACATAATCCTGTTATACATCATGTTATGATTTTATTCTGTATGGTGTATATCATTGACTAAGGGTTATGACTTCTCCAAATAGGGGGAGATTGTTAGGTATATTGGTTTAAATGTACCTGATTTGAAGAAGCCTCACCCAACTCAATGATATACATCAAAATATATTTGATGTGTTTGAGTTTACTTGTGCAGGTTAAGTTTTTACAGGAAAGAAGAAAAAGTTTCTAAGTCCATGTGTCGACACCTAGAGGGAAAGTGTCGAAACTTAAGAAGACTTGTGTCGACACCCAGGCAAGCAGTGTCGACACTTGGAGTCATTGTGTCGACACCTGGGATGCAGAGTCGACACCAGACAGAAAGTGTCGACACAAGGAGCTGTGTCGACACTCAGTGAAGAAAAGTGTAGTGAAGCAGTGTCGACACTTAGCAGTTGTGTCGACACCCAGTGAAACTGTGTCTACATCAACAAGTGTCGACACTTGGAGGCTGTGTCGACACTCAGCAAAAGTCAGCAGAAGACTAAGTATAAGTGTTGACACAAGGAAATGTGTCGACACACAACAGAAGAGTCAACACTTGAAGAAAGTGTCGACACAAGAAAGAATGTGTCGACACTCAGCTGAAGACTCAACACTTGAAGAAAGTGTCGACACAAGGAGCTGTGTCGACACTTAGTAAAGATCAGCAAAGTTCAACAAAAATATTCTAAGTACAAGTGTCGACACTAAGGGAATGTGTCGACACTCAGCCAGAGTCTAGACAGAAGAAGAATGTGTCGACACAAGGAGCTGTGTCGACACTCAACAAGTATCATTACTGAAGACATGTGTCGACACGAAAAAGCAGTGTCGACACTTAACAGATTCAACACATGAAGATGTGTCGACACAAAGGAGATGTGTCGACACTTACAAGAATTCAGCAAAATACTGAAGTACAAGTACTTGTGTCGACACTCAATTTTAGTGTCGACACATGAAGAAGAAGTAGTTTCGAGATATAAAATCTACAACACAAGGAGTTGTGTCGACAACTTGTAGGCTAGTGTCGACACTTAGACAACATGTGTCGACACTTGGTCTATAAGTGTCGACACTTAAAGACAGAATGTCTCGACACTTTTAGACAGTTACAGAATTTTCAAGAACTGACTGGATGACTTAACAGCTGCCATTCTAGCCGGTCTACTGCAACTGTCAGAGTTGTCAGAATTCAGTTATGAACCGGACCAGCTGGTTACCATGAAGAAGGCCTATAAATAGGCTTATACAGTGTACAGAAACTATTGTTGAAGTTGTCAAAGTACAAATAGAAGATCAACACTTCAAGTAATATAAAAAAGATCTAGCTATCAAGTGAAGATCTAAGAAGTTGGAGAGAGAGAGCTCCATCCAAGAATTCAGCCATTGGAACCAGGCTGAGAAGAAGGGTTCAGATTTATTCTGAATCTTAAGAAGCAGAGATCACGGATCAACTGCAGAAGAGGTCAATCTTATTGACTTCTACATTCAAGAAGCTTTGAAGAAAGCCAAGTCAGATTGATTTCAGCTGAGTTCTTCAAAGAACTCATCAAGAAACTCACAACTCTCCTCTCTTGTCTATGAGTTGCTGAGTTAACAATTTTGTATTCATTTTATCTTGTAGGATCCTTAGGGATCTGAGTCTTGTAAGCCTGTAATTATAAAGGCTGAGTGTAGGGCTTGAGAGCCTGAGTGTAGGGGATTGGAATCTCTGAGTGTATGTCTATTGTGGATGAGTGTAGGGCTTGGTGGCTGAGTGTAGGCCTTGGTGGCTGAGTGTAGGCTTTGTGAAGAAGCTGAGTTGTAGGGCCTTGGGCTTGAGTTGTAGGAACCTGTTTTGGGGTTCTGAGCTAGTTGAGAAGTTTGTCCGAATCTAGTACACTGCTAGATAGGCGAAGGGGGAAAGTGGATGTACCCAAACCTTGGGGAACCACTATAAAATTGTGTGTCTACTGTGGGCTGTGATATTCTGTGATAGCTGTGTGATTGCTGTGATAAAGTAGCTAGAATTCTGTGTTAGATTCTATTTTCTGCCATAAAAGTTAAAAAGATTCAAGTCACCTATTCACCCCCCCCCCTCTAGGTGTTTAGGTACAATATCTTTCAAGACTCACACAGGTAGGCACACACCCGTGTGCCTACCCGTGTCAAATTTGAACACGATTGCCGACCAACCCGTGTCTGGAGAACATGAAGAACAACATGGCCGTGTCAGTACCCGTGTCATCTGACACGGCCCACTACAAGACATGCCTGTTCGTGGGGAACTGCTCTAGAACCGTCAACATGGCCTGACACACGACCGTGTTGGTACCCGTGTTCGACTTTGTTTGCTAGGAGACTATAAAAATCCTGTAGAAAAATGAGAGGGGACTTTTGGATCAGTTTTTGTTGGGGAGAACTTCTGGAGCACGAAGTGGAGCATCCAAGAAAAGGAGGATTTGAATGGTATTTTTGTATGCATTTAATCTTTCATTAATCCCTTTTGATATTCCCCATCTCTTGGCGATTCAACTATAGTTATCTTCTATTTTGCATGAACTTTAATTTGGAACAATTTGTTAATCATGTATCGCCTTTTTTTTCATCGAATTTGTGGTAATTTGTTTGTATGTATCTTGCAACCAAAGAGATTTCTCCTAATTATGAATTGCTTAGTTGTTTTACATGAATTACAAATCTCTAGATTGAGAAATTGGAAGTTTGTAATGATAGTTACATGTTCATATTTTGGTGTTAAATCTTTTTCTAATTCAAATTTCATGATCGAGAGATATGTTGTTTGGATACTTGGAATGCGAATATATGGATTCATGGTATTTTAGTGATAAGATTTCAAGAATGTATGTAGTAGATAGGGTATTTCCACTAATGCAGACTTGAGTATTATAAATTGTTCGAGAGAAAATTTACTAACTTAGGTTTAGATCTTAAATTGCTCGAGAGAGAATTCGATAGATGTTTACCCTTTACATTACAACAAATTTGATAGTCTTATTATTTCATGATTACGTAAAATTGAGTTAATGAATGAGTATTTCATGTAATTGCTCATAACTTTCGGCTTTTTATCATCTTAAATTCCCCAATGTTTAATTATACAAATAGTCATAGTTATGTTAATTTAGATCTAAAATCAATTTTAATTGTTGGTACGATACTAGAGTGAGGGTGAGTACGAGTATTTGAAATGGCCCTGTGGAATACAACACGAGATGTAGATTTCTCCTATATTATGATTGATAGGTGCACTCGCCTGAAAGTTAATTCAATCTAGCTTATGCCCATCTACATAGTTTATACTAGATTGTAGAATGAATCTGCATCGAGTAATTACTTGTTAGCAAAGGAAATCATCAGTAAGATTAGAGGGTTACTCTGAGGAAGAAGAATCAGTTTAGGCAAGCCCAAGCTGAAGTTGCTTCTCGATCCCAGTAGAGAAGGATCAGAAGATCAATCTTTGGATCGGTGAAGAAGAAATCTGATCTTGGTTTTTCTCAGGATAGAATGAAAGGCAGAGCAATTGAATTCTTCCTTAGTGGTTAGCTGATCGAAGACAATCATTCACATTATTTCCTCCTTCGTTAGTAAGATCAGAATCAAGATTCTGAGTAACTTCTAGCACAAGCTGCAGATCATTAAAGATTATCTTTCTTGTTGCTGAGAAGAAGATAGAGATGATATTCACTCGGCTCAGAAAGCAGTTGATTCAGAGAACAAAATCTCTAGAGTCAAATTTATTTTAATCTTTAAAATTCTGTGGATTTATTCAAGATCTGTGTTGTAAGGCATAGATTATATAGGCTGTGTATGGATCTGTGAGATCAATGTCGTAAAGCATAAGTTATGAAGGATGAGAGTAGGATTTTGCAGAAGTGTCTTGTTTAACATTCTGTTAGAAAGGCGGGAGGGACATTGGATGTACCCAAACACTGGGGACCCACTATAAATATCTGGTGTGTTGTGTGTTATTTTATTGAAAGCAGAACTAAGCAAACATAGTAGGACCTAAAACAGTAAAACGTTTAAAGAACTTAAAAAGGCCTTAATAACCTATTCACCCCCCCCCCCCCTCTAGGTGATTAGCTACCCTTGTATTTAAAGACTTTCATCGATGTCGTCGATTGTGTTGGTGGCATCGAGTGCGTCGAGTGCGTCGATGGTGAAAGTTATTCAGTTGTCTACCTAAATCACCTAGAGGGGGTGAATAGGTCAGTTGTGCGTCTTTTTGCCGAATAAAAATTTAGATATCTATGCACACAATAATCTACCAAGCAATCACATACGACAAGAGATTTATAGTGGTTACCCAACCTTAGGTACATCCACTTTCCACTCACCAATCTAGCAAATCAGTAGACTCGGCTACTCCACTATCTCGGATTGAAAACCAATCCTACGCCTCGAAACAAAGTTCCTACAATCTCGATCCACAATACGGATCTACACTCGGAAGATAAAAACTTCCTACAACTTGGAGACAAAATCTCCTACACTCGAAGAGAAATCTCCTACAAGAATAAATGGAGAAAATATGAAATACAAACAGTAGTTTTCTCAGATCTGGAAAATCTCGGCCTAGGTCTTCTTCTTTGAACTTGCGTCTTTATCAGAGATTGTTGAAGAAGAAACTCGGCAAGATCTGGATCTGAAATTTCTTTGACTCACACGATTCGAGAGATGATGCGCAGTTGAAGAGCAATCTCGATATGTAAGTCAACCTTGATCTGAATCTTCTTGGTCGAAAACCCTAGCCGATTTGCACGATGAAGAGGGCGGCGGCTTCCGTTTTAGAAAGAGAAAATAGGATTCAGAAAACTTAGAATATTCTTTTCTGCACTAGTTAGGGTTTGTCAATTTGACAAGACCTTATATAAGAACAACCTAACGGTCATAATTAGCATTAATGACGTACATGTGGACCAATCACGTCACGACATTTGAAGATCCCGTCGAATATGGACTTAGCGAAATTTATAGAAAATCTGACTGAAATACTCGAGTGAGAAATAAGCTACTCGAGTACTAATATGATTACTCGAGAGGATAGAAACAGACTACTCGAGTAGAAGTCCTTGAGAAAATTCAGAATAGGATGAGTAATCACTCGAGTAGAAAAAGACTTACTCGAGTGCTAATATGATTACTCGAGACGTGGAGATGAACTACTCGAGTACTAGAAATATTACTCGAGAAAAAGACTTAGCGAATTTTCTGGGAGATGAATTCTGGTAACCCGAGTACTGAAGCTGGACTACTCGAGTAGTAGAAAGACTACTTGAGTACATGAACAACTAATCGAGTATAGGACTTAGAAAAAATTCTGAGAGATAAAAAGTTGGTCACTCAAGTATTGGAGCTGGACTACTCGAGTAGTAAAAGGGATACTCGAGTACATGAACACGACTACTCGAGTGAGGTAAAATAACACGAGAATCTCCCTTCTATAACTCCAGACAAAAGATCCATCTACTCGAGTGGTTATCATGACTACTCGAGTAAAATACTTAGAATAAATTCTGAGAGGAAAAACTGTTAACTCGAGAATAATAGAAAGTCTACTTGAGTAATGGACTTGGCCACTCGAGAGTTATATTCAGACTACTCGAGATCCATTTCCCATACTCGAGTACAGATAGACTTTCTGGAGTATTTACCAAGTATTTAACTCGAGTACTTAAAGTTCTACTCGAGTGAAAGATTTAGAAAATGTTCCTTCATGAGAATTTTTCTTTCTTTCACAAAATCAACAACACTTCTTACTCCAATCACGTATAGTGCTTGAAACCTGAACTGTATCCCAATAGAGAGGCTACACATGAGTCAACACCATGGATCATACAATAAGGGATTACATTGTATGGTCCTGTGTTTGGTGACACATTGTAGACTGATATTGGTCTACACTTGGCAATTTAGTCCTACAAACACATAACTCAAACAAGACATCAAATACAACATTATTCATCTTAGTTCACGGGTGACTTCACCAAATCTGGGTTATTGTGGATACAATACCCAATAATCTCCCCCTATTTGTAGAAGTCAGAACTCTCTACACTAAGGTGAATTATATAGACAAATAATAAACTAGATATGCATGATAGAAATCAAAGTAACAAGCATATGGATGAAAAGCAAAGAGTAGAGGATCAAAATTAAGAATTATATAAACAAGATTGTCCAAAAGTCATTTCTATACAAATCTCAACCACACTCATGTAACTTCTTTATGCTTAAACTTGATGTTATTGTTTGTCCTTCTTCTCTTGCTGTCTTCTCTTGTAACTGTAAGGCATAGGATAGTACTTTGAAGGCCTTGGAGGAGTAGCAGGGTTGTTTCTTCCATGTTCTCTATCATATAGTCTTCTCTTTGTCATAGACTTCTCATACAAGTCCCATTCTTGGGTGTTGTAATGATCATGTTTATTTCTATTGAAGTCCATGGCTAACTTTAGCGTATCCAAAATGAGTGACTTGGAAGCAGGAGACCACATTTCTGCAAATTCAGGTGCTTTTCTCTTCTCTATATCTGGAACTGGAATAGACCTACTGGCAGAGGCTCCATCACCATATCTTCTCTTCTTTGGAATGTGAATTTCAGGAGGAGCTTGGAGAAATATGTCTGCTGGATCAGCTTCCCAAACCTGAGCATAACTTTCTGGAGGAGGTCCTTCAAAGCCTTCAGGTCTAGGAGAGAAAGTAGGGTGAGGAGCTGGAGAAACAGGGGCCAGGGGATTCAGATGATGGGGAATAACATTTGGATCTGCTGAAAAGTTAAGGAGTATCTGGTTATGCATCCATACAGCAGTATCATAAGTGTGGAACTTTATACTTTGAATCTGACCCAGCACATCATCATGAATTTCTTTCAGATTTGCTTCCCAGAGTGTTTGCTTGTTGGCATCTGATTTCTCTAAGTATTCCTTGACTAAACTCTCCCCCTTTCTGACTTCTATAGTCAGAGTATTGATAGCATCTTCTTTGAATTTCCCTACCTCTTCACAGATCTTGAAAGTGTGAGCTTGAGAATTCTTTTCTAACTGAATCAGATTGTTTGCAATAGTAACAACATGATCCATGACATGACCAACACTAGTGATTGCGTGGTCTAGAGCTTTGCCACCTATCTGGAATAGCTGTCTTAATTGATCTGTGTTGTGCTGAATCTCAGCAAATCCTCTGCTCATCTCTGTCTCAAGAGCAATGACTTTATCTTGAACAACTTTGAGAGATTCATCAAAATATTTTCTCTGTTCAAGAAGCATTGTTCAATCTTACCAATTATATCATTTGCAGCAGTAGGAGGAGTATCAGTAGAAAGAATTGGAGGAAGAGGAGCAGACCATGAAATGACTTCTTCAATGGTTACTGAGCTCTTAGCTCTGGTAGTATGAATCAGGGCATCCTTTTCGTTAGAGATGAAGGTGGGGATAGTGAAGTCCAAGCTCTTCAAAGGAGCTTCCACTGGTTCTGGGGATGGCTCATCAGGAATCAAAATAGTGTCATCCTGCTCTTGTTCAGTAGCAGGAGAGTGGTGAACAAGGGATACAGGAGGTGGACTATGAGTAGGAGAAGTAAATGGGGATTGTTTCTTTGATGGTTCAGTGGTTGGCTCTGAATGGAGTGGAGGAAGAGGTTCATCAGAAGTTAGTTCTTCAATCATCTTGTTGAAGTATTAGACCGGGCGGCTTAGCGGTCTGATCCAGCGGTTTGTTGACCGAGCGGCTTAGCGGTTTGATCCAGCGGTTTGTAGACCGGGCGGTCTGTCGGTCTACCTCTGCGGTTTGTTCTATCCTGCTGGAGTTGCCGAGCGGTTAGCCCATCTGTCTAACCGCGCGGCCTATGCGGTCTCCATTATTCTAGCCGCTCAGTACTGTAAATGTTTAGTCCCACATTGTTTGTATACTCTCTTTCTTATCTCCTCCATTCTATATAAGGGAGGTCATACCTTTGTAAATGATATCTTTTTTGGATAATAAAATTTCAATTATTCAAAAGTTTGTTCGCTTGTTCTCTACTTTTCGCTTCTTGTTCTCTACTTTCTAACATGGTATCAGAGGACACGGTCATTTCCTCTTGATTCTGTGCGTCCTCTGTTGTTCGCGACTTCTTTTCCGCGCTCTGCGACTTGATTCGCGGCTTGCCCTCTCTTCTATCCGCGCGGCCTGTTTCTATCCGCGCGGCTTGGTTTTGTCCGCCAACCTGTTCGCGCGGCTTTCTCCTTCTCCTTGTTGTCGCAGCGACCTGTTTCGTTGTCGCCGCGCTCCTTGTTCTTTCTTGCCTCTCCGACTTCCTAGTCGTTGCGGTCTGTCCCTGTCCGCGTGTGTATTGTCTCTCTCACCCGCATCTTGGTCGCGGTCGCCAGCTCTTCTTCTCTTTTCTTTTCGCTCGGGCTTCTCAGTTCGTGCGACTTCTTCCCCGCCGAGCCTTTGACCACCTTCTAGCCGCTGCTGTAATCTGCCTGACTGTGCGGGTTGTCTCTTTCTTACCCGCATCTTGGTCGCGGTCACCTGCTCTTCTCCTCTCTTCTGTTCGCTCGGCCTTTTCAGTCTGCGCGACCTCTTCCCCGCAGTGCCTCTTTCTAGCCGCTACTGTTCGCGCGGCTTCCTCTATTTTCTAACCGCTCCTGTTCGTGCGGCTTCTTCTGCTTCCGGGTTCTATGACTACCTCCGGTCTTACCACTACTCCTGCAGCTCCTTCTCCTCCTCCTCCTTCGGGCAACCTTGGCACCCTTTCCAAGCTTGTGGGCTCCAACTATCCCGATTGGAGCGTCTCTTTCACCTTTCTCCTTCGTTCTCAACGCAAGCGTCATCACCTCACCGATGACCCTCCTCCTCGCACCTCTCCTGAGTTTGATGACTGGGATGCGAGTGATGCTCTTGTTCGCACCTGGCTGGCCAACAGCCTTTCTGATGAGTGCCTTCCCGTTATTCGCCATGATGAGACGGTCAAGGCCGCATGGCTTCACCTCGCTGCTCTCTATTCTAAGGGGGGCCAGACGTCCCGCATTTATACTCTCTATGCGGACCTCTTCGCCCGCCCTTCCATGTCCCCAGCTGCGGCTTATCAGCAGGTTCAGGCCCTTGGGGCTGAAATCCTCCAGAATCGCCCCTTCTCCGTGGACTTGGCCGACCAGCACAAACACTTCCAGGAACTCCTGGTTGTTTGTTATCTTCTTCGTCTTCCCGACTCTTATGATATGATCCGCCAGCAGATCTTGGGTGAGGCGGAATCTCCTACTTTGGATGCCACTGCGGCTCGCATTGCCGCCGTTACTTCGCTCCTCCAGCGGCCTCTGTTGGCCTCCCCCCCTTCCCAGGACTCCTCTGCTCACCAAGCTCAGCGGGGGGGCCCGAGTGGCCGAAGCTCCTCTGGCGGACGGGGTTCCTCCCGGTTCTTCTGCTCTCACTGTAATCGTACTGGTCATACTGTTGACCGCTGCTGGCAGAAACATCCTCATCTTCGCCCTTCCGGTGATGCTCCTTCGGCCTCCGCCTCTTCTCGGCCGTCTGCCTCTGTGGCCACGACGTCAGGTAGTGCCCACGTCGTTACCCAAGGTAAATGGCTGATTGACTCCGGTGCCACCAATCATATGACGGGCAACCCTCATTGTTTCTCCCGTCTTGAGACCCATGACCGCTTACCCCCAGTTCGTGTGGCGGATGGTTCCCCGTCTCCGGTTCATGGGACGGGCATGGTTCAACTCACTCCATCGCTTTGCTTGGAGGATACCCTCTATGTCCCGAAGTTCCCGTGCAATTTGTTATCTGTTACTACTTTATGCCGGCAACTTCAGTGCTCCGTTTTATTCACTCCCACTACTTGTTCTTTTCAGGACCCGAGGACCCAGCGGACGATTGCTACTGGGACTGAGAGCGGCGGCCTCTACTTCCTCGACGATGTTTCCGCTCTTTCTGCCTACTCCTCCTCCACCGATCTCCTTCAGTGGCATCTTCGTCTTGGACATCCTCCTCCTCGGCTTATTCGTCAGCTTCTGCCCCACTTACCTCCCACCAGTTCTCCGCTCAACTGTGATGCGTGTCAGCTTGGCAAACATCATCGCTCCTCCTTCCCGCCGAAGCAAGGTCGTGGCTCCTCTCGCATTTTTGATCTTATTCATTCTGATGTATGGGGTCCTGCTCCTGCCCTCACAGTTGGTCGGGGCAGTTCCTATTTTGTCACTTTTATCGATGATTTTACTCGATGTACCTGGGTGTATCTCTTAAAGGATCGCTCTGAACTATTTTCTGTTTGGCAATCTTTTTACTTTATGATTAAGACTCAATTTGCTATCTCTATTAAAGTCTTACGCTTTGATAATGCCAAGGAATATCTGTCTCATGAGTTCTCCGCGTTCTTTCACCAACACGGCCTCATTCATCAAACGACTTGTGTTTACACCTCCCAACAGAATGGGGTGGCGGAGCGTAAAAACCGTCACCTGCTTGATGTTGCGCGTACTCTCATGGCGCAGATGCGCGTCCCTCGCCCCTACTGGGGCTACGCTGTGCTCCTCGCTTGCTATCTTATCAATCGCATTCCCTCCACGGTCCTCCACGGCCGGACTCCCTTCTCCCTTCTCTACCCCCACCAGGAACCTTTTCCTCTTCCTCTCCGTGTCTTTGGCTGTACGGCCTTTGTTCACGCTCCCTCCGCTACCCGCGACAAGCTTTCCCCCCGTTCCACCAAATGTGTCTTTTTGGGGTACTCTACCACTCAAAAAGGCTATTGCTGCTTTGACCCCCTTCTTCGCAAGCAGTTTGTCTCCGCAGATGTGACTTTTTTCGAAAATGCTTCCTATTTCTCGCCTTCCTCTTCTCTTCCTTCTCTTCCTTCTGATATCTCTGTTCCTTCCACACCTCTCGACGTTTTCCCACCTTCGTCTCCTCCTCCACCGACTCCTTCTCAGTCCGTCTCCCCACCCACCCCTCCACCCTCCTCTCCGCTGCCGTCTCTCTCTAGTCCCGGGCCAGCCTTCTCCGCCACGGACGCTCCGGTCGCTGACGCTCCCGTCGCTGACGCTCCCGATGATCTGGATGTTCCCATTGCCCTTCGCAAAGGGGTGCGGGCGTGTACTCAACACCCGCTCACGGCTGTTGTTTCTTATGATCAGCTTTCTCCTTCTCGCAGGTGTTTTGCCTTGGCTATCTCTGCTACTTCTACTCCTCGTACCTACCAGGAGGCTCTCGCTCTCCCTCATTGGAAGTCTGCCATGGATGAGGAGATGGCTACTCTTACTGAACGGGGTACCTGGACCCTGGTTCCTCCTCCCGTGGGCACTGATGTGGTTGGCTGTCACTGGGTCTTTGTTGTGAAGTTTCGCCCCGACGGCACTGTGGATCGCTACAAAGCCCGACTGGTGGCCAAGGGCTTTACTCAGACTTATGGCGTTGATTACTTTGATACCTTCTCTCCGGTTGCTCGCCTCAGCACCATCCGGGTTCTCTTTTCTGTGGCTGTTAACCGGGCTTGGGATATTTCCCAGCTTGATGTGAAGAATGCCTTTCTCTATGGCGATCTTCAGGAGGACGTCTATATGGAGCAACCTCCTGGGTATGTTGCTCAGGGGGAGACACGTGTCTGTCATTTGAAGAAGGCCATTTATGGCCTAAAGCAGAGCCCTCGGGCATGGTTCGAAAAATTCAGTGGTATTGTGGCAACCATCGGCTTTCAAAGGAGTTCGGCCGATCACTCCTTATTCATTCGCAAAACGGCCTCGGGACTGGTGGTTTTGGCCGTATATGTGGATGATATTCTCCTTACTGGTGATGACCGAGATGGGGTGGACTTGACGAAGAAGCACCTCCGTCAGCACTTGGTCACGAAGGATATGGGCTCCCCAAAATACTTTTTGGGGATAGAAATCTCTCGGAAACCTGACTCCTTGGTTCTTTCTCAACGGAAGTATGCCCTTGATCTTCTTCGAGAAGCAGGCTTGACAGGTGCCAAACCAGCTCATCTTCCCATGGCTGTTGGAGAAGACAAAACGTGGACGGATGAATCGCCTCCTCTATCTGATGTCACACGGTACAGACGTTTGGTAGGGAAACTCATCTATCTCACGGTGACTAGACCCGACATCGCCTATGCTGTAGGAAAGGTCAGTCAGTTTATGCAAGCTCCCAGGGAGTGTCATCTTCAGTCCGCCCTGAAGATTTTAGAGTATATCAAAGCAGCACCGGGCAGAGGGTTACTCTTCCAGAAAAATGGCCATCTGAGGGTTGAGGCCTACTCAGACTCAAGTTACGCGGATGACAAAGGCGATCGTAAATCCACGTCAGGTTTTTGTACCTTTGTTGGAGGTAATCTCGTGAGTTGGAAGAGCAAGAAACAGTCTGTTGTTTCCAGATCCAGTGCCGAAGCAGAATACCGGAGTATGGCGTCAACTACGTGTGAGTTAAAGTGGTTGCGGGCTCTCATGCTTGACCTGGGCGAGGTATATGATTGTCCTCTCCCTATGTTCTGTGACAACAAGGCCGCTATACACATATCCAGAAATCCGGTCTTCCATGAGAGAACGAAGCATATAGAGGTTGACTGTCACTTCATTCGGGAGGAGATTTTGAAGAATCAGATTTGTACTCCTTTTGTCACCTCTGACAAGGAGTTGGCAGATATCTTCACCAAGCCGGTTTCTACTTCCTTCTTCCGCATTTGTGACAAGCTGGGCATGATTGATATCTATGCTCCAGCTTGAGGGGGAGTGTTGAAGTATTAGACCGGGCGGCTTAGCGGTCTGATCCAGCGGTTTGTTGACCGAGCGGCTTAGCGGTCTGATCCAGCGGTTTGTAGACCGGGCGGTCTGTCGGTCTACCTCTGCGGTTTGTTCTATCCTGCTGGAGTTGCCGAGCGGTTAGCCCATCTGTCTAACCGCGCGGCCTA
Organism: Platanthera guangdongensis; assembly: GCA_039583875.1. Lineage (NCBI taxonomy): Eukaryota > Viridiplantae > Streptophyta > Magnoliopsida > Asparagales > Orchidaceae > Platanthera > Platanthera guangdongensis. The sequence continues at coordinate 95,230,126 of CM077154.1, read as the reverse complement.
TGCGGTCTCCATTATTCTAGCCGCTCAGTACTGTAAATGTTTAGTCCCACATTGTTTGTATACTCTCTTTCTTATCTCCTCCATTCTATATAAGGGAGGTCATACCTTTGTAAATGATATCTTTTTTGGATAATAAAATTTCAATTATTAAAAAGTTTGTTCGCTTGTTCTCTACTTTTCGCTTCTTGTTCTCTACTTTCTAACACATCTCATTGATGGCTGCTTCAGTAGATAGAATAGTTTCTTAGACCTGAGCATCTGAGAGAGTATCTTCAGGAGTTGATGGAGGGAGAGAAGTGGCAACTGGTGGAGTAGGTACTCTGTATTCTGGAACAGAAGGAGCAGGCTCCCCTCAGCAGCTGCACTAGATATGCTGGCTATATGAGGTGGAGAGGGAGATGGGGTCCTGTCCTGTGCAAATGGTTGATCATTGACTATGGCAGCCTGAGCAGGATATTGCAACTTTAACTCCCACCTCTGAATTGATGAGACGGAGACCTTCTTCATGTGATGTAGAGTTGTAGCTTTGGACAAGTTGAAGACTTCTGGATTTATCTCATGTATAGTAGAGAGATAATCCTTGCATAATGTGGAGCCTTGATGCCCCTGATTTTGTCCAGAATAAACATACCAAATTGATATCTCTTCCTGTAGATAATAGCTGCCATGATGTCAAACATGCTCAGAGATATGTCTCTAATTGAATTGGTATTACACAGAAGGATCTTCCCAATAGTTTCAACCAAGAGTTTGCCTTCTGGATTGAGTTCTGATCGGCGGATGGTGAGAACATCTGGAGGGACACCACAAAACATACATGTTCTGTCAGAATCCTCAGGACCTAGGTCATTTTCTTCATCAACCACTGGCAGTCGAAGAAGAGTTGAAACTGAGGTTTTGGAGAGCTTTATTTTGATTCCCTTTACTTTGGACTTAAGAACCGTGTCATTTCTCTTTACCTTGACGTTCTTAAAGAATTCTCCGGCCTCTGGAAATAAAATCTTACATGGTTGCTGTAGATTGAATGTGAGGCCGGCGGTGTCGAGGAGGATCTGGAGATTGCGAAAATCATCTGATAGGTAGGCAATCCCTGCAGGGATGAGTAAAGAGCTGATTCAAATCTTGGAGGAAGGTTCCATGATCTAGAGATTTGAAAGAAATCTGCTGGGGCGAAGAAAATGGCGCGGGCTCTGCGATAGTTGGCGGAAGACGAAGAGTCTGTCGGCTTTACTCGAGTGAAGGGATTTTGATTCGTGTAGACAAATGAAATCCGGACTTTTCTATTTATATAACCCTAATTTATGATGATTAAGAAACTAAAATAAGCTAACATACCCTGGAAAGAGGCGGTATAAGCATCGTGTTGAGAATAAAGAAATTTGAATTGAAGTAGAAAATTGACTGTCTGATACTCGAGTGAATCGGCAGTACTCGAGTGAAAAGAAGATAGTACTCGTGTGAAAGAATTGGAAGTACTCGAGTGATGTCTTTATACGTCTCGAGTAGATACTTGGTACTCGAGTAGGTTTAATCGAGTGGCTGAGGAAGTACTCGAGTGAAAGTCGGAGTACTCGAGTAAACTGAAGTACTACTGGAGTAGTCTTTGTCTTATTCGAGTCATAAAGTCTAAATTTTAAAATAAAATTCAACTTTTGACAGATTTCTTGAACTTTGACCTTTGATGTAAGTCCACCTTCTTTAATCTTCTTTGTTGAGCATTCCAAGTACTATTTTGAAGAAAGTGAACTTGGCCTCGTCCAACGGCTTTGTAAATATATCTGCAATCTGTGTGTCTATTGGGACATATTGTAGATCAATGTCCCCATGCTCCACATGATCCTGGATAAAGTGGTACCGCAGCTCTATGTGCTTTCTCCGGCTGTGAGAGACTGGGTTGTTGGCTATTGCAATTGCGCTGGAGGAGTCGCAAAACAAAGGGATATTTTGGACATGGAGATTGTAATCTTCCAGCTGATTATTTATCCATAGCAAATGTGCACAATAATTGCCTGCAGAGATATACTCTTACTCGGCTGTTGAGATTGCAACACATTTCTGCTTCTTGCTATTCCAGGAAATGGGCCTTCTTCCAAGGAATTGGCAAGTCCCAGAAGTGCTCTTCCTGTCGTCTTTGATACCTGCAAAATCTGCATCTGAAAAAACAATTTGCTCGCTATCATTACTTCTTGGGTACCATAAGCCAAGATTTGGTGTACCTTTAAGGTATCTCAAAATCCGCTTTGCAGCAGCATAGTGAGATTCCTTAGAGTTCACTTGAAATCTAGCACAGACACATGTTGAGAACATTATGTCTTGTCTACTGACAGTAAGGTAGAGCAAGGATCCAATTATGCTTCTGTACTTGGTTTCATCAAAAGGTTTTCCTTTCACATCCTTATCTAGAAAGATAGTTGAACACATTGGAGTCCTCATAGAGGTTACGTTCTCCATTCCGAATTTCTTAATGAGCTCCTTAGTGAACTTAGTCTGCGAGATGAAAATTGCATCTTCAGATTGTTTCACCTGAAGCCCTAAGAAATACTTCAGCTCGCCCATAGTGCTCATTTCAAACTTCCCTTGCATAAGTTTTGAAAACTTCTTGCAGTGGTTGTCGTCAGTAGAGCCAAAAATAATGTCGTCGACATAGATTTGCACTAGAAAAATCTTACCTTTCATTTCCCTAAGAAATAATGTCTTATCTATCTTTCCACTTGTGAACTTATTCTCAAGAAGAAAGCTAGACAGCATCTCATACCAAGCTCGAGGAGCTTGTTTCAAACCATATAATACTTTATGTAATAAATAAACAAAATCAGGAAAGTTAGAATCAACGAAACCTGGAGGTTGTTCCACATACACCTCTTCCTTTATGTCATCATTAAGGAAGGCAGACTTCACGTCCATCTGATAGGCAGTGAAGCCCTTCAGAGCGGCATATGCTAGGAATAACTTGATTGCCTCCAGCCTTGACACTGGAGCGTACGTCTGCTCAAAGTCGATTCCTTCTTCTTGATGATATCCTTTGGCAACGAGTCTGGCTTTGTTCTTAATGATCGTTCCATCCTCGTCCATTTTGTTCCTGTAGACCCACTTTCTCCCAATGACATTCTTACCTTTGGGTCTTGGAACAAGTTTCCATACTTGACAGCGCTTGAACTGATTTAGTTCTTCTTCCATCGACATTATCCAAGATGCGTCTGAGTTTGCTTCCTCAAACTTTTTCGGTTCAACCTTTGAGAGAAAACTCCAATATAAATTCTCGTTAGTTGTACCTCGACAAGTTTTGACACCATCCCGGGGATCTCCTATGATTTGGTCCATTGGGTGATCCTTCAAATGTCTAAGCTCTAGAGTTCTTGCATCTGGAACTTCTTCTTCAATCACCGGAGTGACTTCATCAACTTGGACGATTTCTTCATCTTGATCATCAACCTCTCCAATCGGGGTTGGAGAGGTGATCTTGATGAACTTTTCACCTTTTCCTTCAGTCGGTTCTTCCAAGTTATGTCCATTCAACTTTGTACCTGCATCTTCAATGAACACACTAGAAGAGTTGCCTTGCAGCAAGCTCGTCTCATCAAATACAAAATGTATGGATTCTTCTACGACCAGAGTTTTTCTATTAAATACCCTATATGCCTTACTGTGGCTACTATATCCTACAAAAATACCTTCAAAGCTCTTTTCGCTAAATTTGGTAGTATGATACTTGTCATTGTTAAGCACGAAGCATTTACAACCAAAAATTCTAAAATATGAGACAGTCGGTTTCCAGCCCTTTAGGAGTTCGTAAGGTGTCTTATTATGATTCTTGTTTATGAGTGCTCGATTTTGCACGTGGCATGTAGTGTTAACGGCTTCAGCCCAGAAGTATTCTAGAAGTGAAGCATCACTCAACATGGTCCTACAGGCCTCTATGAGTGTTCTGTTCCTTCTCTCAGCTACTCCATTCTGTTGAGGAGTGCGAGGAGAGGAAAACTCATGAAAGATACCCAAGCTTTCGCAGAATTTTGTCATGGCTCCAGATTTGAACTCTATTCTATTGTCACTTCTTATTTTGACTACGGAACAGTTGTATTCATTCAGGACCTGCCTGACAAAGTTTGTAAAGATGTCAAAGGTATCTGACTTGTGTTTTATAAAGAACACCCACGCAAAGCACGAGTAATCATCGACAATAACCAACGTTTAATCCTTACCTCCTAAACTTATAACCTTCAGTGGACCGAACAAGTCCATATGAAGCAGATGTAAACATCTGTTAGAATCTTTGCCAATAACGCTTTTAAAGGTAGCCCTTGTTTGCTTGCCTTTTACATATGCATGACATGGTCTATCTTTGACGTACTTGACATTTGGGGCATCACATACTAAATTCTGTGAAAATATTTTATTAATAGTTTTGAAATTAATATGTGCTAATCTCTTATGTCATTGGTCACCAAGAGACGCACTATCTTTAGTCATAAGACACACTGGTGTAGAAGAGTCTATATAAATGAAATTTAAATAAAATAAATTTCTGCTTCGAGTGCCTGATAGAATCGTTTCCATATTATCAACCAATTTTATCAAGCACTTATTAGCATGAAATTCAACAATATATCATTTATCGCAGAGTTGGCTTATGCTTATGAGATTGTGTTACAATCCTTCAACATAAGCCACATCTGAGAAGGATACTCTATCGTTAGAGATCATATCATAGCCTTTAGTAATTCCCCGGTATGGACCTCCAAAGATCACCTTTGGCCCGTTCGAAACTGGAGAGTAGTTCTGGAGAAGGCTTCTTGTCCCGGTCATGTGTCGAGAGCATCCACTGTCCATATACCAGATAGGCATTTTGGTGGTCTTTGGACATACCTGCAATTACAAATCAATTTGCCTTAGGAACTAAAACACGTTTGGGTCCTTGGTCTCTTCTTAGAACACTCCACCTACAAGTATTAACATTATAAGTGGTCTTTCTCATATTGCTAACATGAGAAGTTGCAAAATTCCTAGGATTAAACCAGCAGTCGATGGCAAAGTGTCCAATTTTGCCACAGCACCAACAATCAAACCTGTTGTATCTTTGCCTTAACTTCTTCTACTTGACCTTTTGAGATGGTGGTCTAGCAGGGGCAGCATTCTTGAAGGAAGAAGCTTCATGGTGATGACAATCACATGATTTCTTCTCCTTCAATGGCCTTTCCACAATAGGTTTTACCTTCGATGCTTTCTTAATGTTATGACCATGATTATAAGGGCCATAGATCTGAAGAGTGATCTCTTCATAAGGTGCCTTAAAGACACACTCACCAAATTTTTTGGGGCGAGTCCATCCTTGGTAACGAGACTTGGGCTCTACATAAGTAGCCCTAGAGAAGTGACCGTAGGATGTGTCATGATCAAACTCGTTTATTGGAAATATGACTTTCTTGAAAGAAGTCTTATCTTGAGGGGCTTTCCCCTTCTCTTTGGCCAAAGCCTTCTTGGCAGCCTTATTCTTTCTTTGAGCTTTATTCCTCCTAGAAGATTTACTAGGAGCTTCCACGTGGCCTAGCCCAGCACCTTTGGCCTTAGCTGAGAATTCAGCAACGAAAGGAAGAACAGTCTTGGGCTTTGAGAAACTTTCGACAAGTTTCTTTTCAGCAGCGAGTTGTTCTTCCAACTTTTTGATGATTTTCTCTTTTAAGTCTAGGTGCTTGAGAGCCTTGTTGTATTCTTTAATGGCAATATTGAAGTTCTCTTTGAGTGAGTCCGTGTTAGTGACTTCCTCTCTCAAAGTCCACTCTTCAGCTTTCAGAGACTTTATCTCTTTTGCTTGAGTTTTCACGACTCGTCGACATTTGTCGTAAGCCTTGATCAACTCCTTATACTAGGCTATGAGTTCTGACTCATCGACAGAAGAGTTGTCCTCATGATCATGCTCAGGAATATCAGATTCAGAGAGCAGAGTGTGAGATTTTACCTTCCCAGTAAATGGGGGCTCGTGTTCATCATCAGTCTGAGCCATAAACCCAAAGTAGGCTTCTTCTTCTTCACTCAACTCAAATGAGTCGGAGTCGCTTAGAGTCTTGCCCTTCTTGGCTATTATGCTCTTTTTTGTTTTCTTCTTATTATAAGAGAATTTCTTTTCTTCTCTTCTTCCACCCTCATTCTTCTTGTGGGGGCAGTCAGCGATGACATGACCTGGCTTATTATAGCAATAACAAATTATATCAGTAGAAATATGTTTGTTCGGTTTAGTGGTATACCTGTCACGGCTGCGTGAGCCTTTTTTGTGTCGATCACCATCATGTCGTGATCTTCTGTAGGAGTCATCCTTGCCCTTCCATTGCTTCTTTTTTTCAAGAATTTCTTGAACTGTCATGAAAGTAAAGAGAACTCTCCTTCAGATAGCTCTGAGCCCGAAGTACTTGGCTCCAAGGTTTATTCTTCACTTACTTCTTGTGCTGGGGCAAGAGAGGTAGCCTTGGACTTCCTTGAGCTGTCTGCCTTGAAAACAACAGACTTCTCCTTGGATGAAGACCTGTTCTTCTCTTCTTCAGCTTTTCTTGTGTTGAGTTGCAGCTCATACGACATAAGCTTCCCGAAGAGATTTTGCGGGTCTATCTCATCTAACTTTCTAAATTCCCGTATAGCATAAACCCTGTTATCCCATTCCTTAGTTAGGAATCTCAAGAACTTGTCAATCAATTCTCCGTTTGTGAAGACTCGGTCTTATACTCTTAGGTCGTTGACTATCTTGAAGAAGTTTTCAAAAGTGTCAGCAATGGTATCCTTGGGTCCTTGTCGGAAGGCTTCGTATTTCTGATTCAGAAGGGATCTTCTATCATCCCTAACTTCTTTTGTGCCTTCCAGCAAGGTGACGAGGGACTACAACATCTCCTTAGCAGACTGGCAGTGATCAGGTTCTGCAACATGGAGTCATCAACTGCACTTGCTATAATATTCATGGCCTTCTTATCTAAAGACACAAGAGCAATCTCGTCTTTGTTGAGATCCATCAATTTCTTAGGAGCCTTCTTTGTTGGATCTATAGTGGAGAGGGTCATTGGAACGTAAGGACCTTCTTCAACGATCATGAAGATCCTTGGATCCACAGCTTCCATGAAAAATCTAATTCTCTCTTTCCACATTAGAAAGTTATTCTTTGTGCATAATGGAAGCTTGGCAAAATCTTTAGCCTTGTCCATGCTTGGAAGATCTCAAAAGACAACTAGAGACAGATCTGATCAAGGTGTTAACATTTTAGTGATCAACCTCCCTCTGATACCAATTGAAAGTTATGCAGTTGTCTACCTAAATCACCTAGAGGGGGTGAATAGGTGATTTGTGTGTCTTTTTGCAGAATAAAAATTTAGAGATTTATGCACACAATAATCTACCAAGAAATCACAGACGACAAGAGATTTATAGTGGTTCCCCAACCTTGTGTACATCCACTTTCCACTCACCGATCTAGCAAATCACTAGACTCGGCTACTCCACTATCTCGGATTGAAAACCAATCGTACGCCTCGGAACAAAGTTCCTACAATCTCGATCCACAACACGAATCTACACTCGGAAGATAAAAACTTCCTACAACTCGGAGACAAAAGCTCCTACACTTATAGATAAATCTCCTACAAGAATAAATGGAGAAAACATGAAATACAAACAGTAGTTTTCTCAGATCTGAAAAATCTCGGCCAAGGACTTCGTCTTTGAACTTGCTGCTTTATTAGAGAATGTTGAAGAAGAAACTCGGCAAGATCTGGATCTGAAATTTCTTTGACTCACACGATCTGAGAGATGATGAGGAGTTGAAGAGAAATCTAGATCTATAAGTCAACCTTGATCGGAATCTTCTTCGTCGAAAACTCTAGCCGATTTGCATGATGAAGAGGGTGGTGGCTTCCGTGTTTAGAAAGAGAAAATAGGATTCAGAAAACTTAGAATAATCTTTTCAGTACTGGTTAGAGTTTGTCAATTTGACAAGACCTTATATAAGATCTTCCTAACGGTCATAATTAGAATTAATGACGTACACGTGGACCAATCACGTCACGGCATTTGAAGATCCCGTCGAATATGGACTTAGCGAAATTTCTGGAAAATCTGACTGAAAAACTCGAGTGAGATATAAGCTACTCGAGTACTAATATGATTACTCGAGAGGATAGAAATAGACTACTCGAGTAGAAGTCCTTGAGAAAATTCAGAATAAGATGAGTAATCACTTGAGTAGAAAAAGACTTACTGGAGTGCTAATATGATTACTCGAGACGAGGAGATGAACTACATGAGTATTAGAAATATTACTTGAGAAAAAGACTTAGCGAATTTTCTGGGAGATGAATTCTGGTAACCCGAGTACTGAAGCTGGACTACTCGAGTAGTAGAAAGACTACTCGAGTACATGAACAACTACTCGAGTATAGGACTTAGAAAAAATTCTGACAGATAAAAAGTTGGTCACTCAAGTATTGGAGTTGGATACTCGTGTAGTAAAAGGGCTACTCGAGTACATGAACCCCACTACTCGAGTGAGGTAAAACAACCCGAGAATCTCCCTTCTGTAACTCGAGACAAAAGATCCATCTACTCGAGTGGTTATCATGACTACTCGAGTAAAAGACTTAGAATAAATTCTGAGAGGAAAAACTGTTAACTCGAGAATAAGAGAAAGTCTACTCGAGTAATGGACTTGGCTACTCGAGAGCTATATTCAGACTACTCAAGAGCCATTTCCCTTACTCGAGTACAGATAGACTTACTCGAGTATTTACCAAGTATTCAACTCGAGTACTTAAACTTCTACTCAAGCGAAAGACTTAGAAAATTTTCCTTCATGAGAATTTTTCTTTCTTTAACAAAATCAGCAACACTTCTTACTCCAATCAATCATAGTGCTTGAAACATGAAGTGTATCCCAATCGAGAGGCTACACATGGGTCAACAACATGGATCACACAATGACGGATTACATTGTATGGTCCCGTGTTTGGTGACCCATTGTAGACTGACATTGGTCTACACTTGCCAATTTAGTCATGCAGACACATAACACAAACATGACATCAAATACAACTTAATTCATCTTAGTTCAAGGGTGACTTCACCAAATCTTGGTTATTGTGGATACAATACCAAATAGATGGTGTCAAGTGCGTCGAGACATCCAGCCGATACTCGTCGATTTTGTCGAGTATACAGTCAATACTCATCGAATTTGTCGAGTATGACTTCAGCCTCGGCAATGAGTGGCTAGATGGGTTGAGTTGAATTTCTCTAAGTCAATTTCTTCATATATCACTACTGGTTCGGCAAGTATACTCAGTTATACTTGACGATACACGATGAAAAAACTTGGGTTATTCTTCAGCCTGATTTTCAGATTCTGGCTCGGGTTGGAGGGCGGATGTTAACCCCGAAATCGGCGATCCTTCCCAAGGCAGCCAGCTCGATAGTCACGGCCTGCTCTGGGTTCCTCCTGGAGGTTGTGACGTCTTAGGCTAGGCGGACAGGCTTGTATGTCTGCTCAGGCAGCACGGCTTGGGTGGTCTCAGCGGTCTGACCGCCCAGACCGCGCGTTGTTCCCTTGGTCGGTAGGGGCCGCGGACTGCCTCTTCAGTCTGCCCCTGCAGGTCGTGTCATTTGTCAGCTTAACCGTAGATTTCTCAACAGGTGCACACTTTGCCGGACTCAAATGTATATCCGCCCAGACCGCTCCAACCGCCAATCAAAAGTGCCGACCTGCACCCAGGCCGCCAGTCAGCTACCTCAGCTTCCATCTCGCCAACATGCGCGGCCTTCCTTGTCAGTCCTACAGGTCGCCCATCCCTTGTCACCCAGCAGGTGCGGCAAGTTCCCTTCAATAATGGCAGACTCTAATAGCATGGGCAGCCAGCTTCTTCAGTCCGCCTAAGGAGCGCGGACGCTCCAACTCCCCGGCTACCTGCAAAGACCAGCTGAAACATCCAGTTCCTCGCGAGATGGGCGGACTCAAAGTGCAGTCAAAACTTCCAGTCCGCCTACGTTGGTGAACCCCAGCTCCTCTGCAGCAGGCCTCTTCATTCAGAGGCATAGGCGGACTCAGCTTGTCAGCAGGCGTGGACTCCGCGGACTCAGCGGATTCGCTATGCAGCCCTCCTTTCCATAGCCTCCAGCACCCGCTTCTCTCCAGCAGCAGGGTCAACCTCCATCAGCCCGCAGTCTTGGAGCGGGCTCAAACAGTAGAGGTGGAATCCTCCGAGTCCTCCAGGCAGCAGAACCTCCTCAAGGCAGTCCCAGACCGCACAGCCTCGTACGGAATCGGCAGATTCTGCGGACATTCCTCAGCTCGCATCATTAGCACTCGCTCAGTTCAGTAGCGGCGGACTCCTCAGATTCTCCTCGTAGCCCGCCACATAGCTTCCAGCTCCCGCTTTACAGCAGCAGGCAGATAGTCCTTCAGCCTGCACAATCTTGGCGTGGGCTCAATCAGCTTAGTCTGGGCGGACTCTTCACAGTCTGCCATCAGCAGGACCAGTTCTAGAAGCAAGCCCTAGTCCGCGCGGCCTGTGGCGGACTCGGCGGATTCCATCCTCTTCTCGCTCAAGTTACCGCCTCACCGGGGGTAACGTCACCGCAAGCCGTTACCTCCTCGAGCCTATAAATATACCCCCATGCCTCTCATTTCAGGGAGGTCAGGACATTCTCATCACTGTCACGCTCGAAGGCAGCCCACAGCAAGTTCAACTCTACAACCCCTGCGGACTACTCTTCTCAGTCCACACCTCCTCTCAGCCCTTAGTTGTGCGGCCTGCCGGCCTCAGTTCCCAGTCCGCACGGTCTCTTTTCTTTCCTTTGTCGCGAGGCCTGCTGACCTGGCTCTTCAATCCGTACGGCCTCTTCTGGCATTCCTTCCTTAGCCGCCAGCCTCACCTTTGTACCCCTTTATTTTCTTTCTTGTAAAGGTGTAATAGTAAGCTGTAACTCTCAATATTAATCAAAGGAAAGCCCATCGCAAGAGTGGAATTTAAGCAGCGATGGGCGAAGTCTGCTGTTGCCGCTGCTAGCGGCCCTCTCTCTTCTTCTCAGCTCAACTCCCTCAGCATCAACCTGCAAGCACAACCGTCATAGTAGCCGTCTGCTCGACAGCTCCTGATCAACCTCCTCTGCTGATCATTAGCCTTCCCGACTATTCTCATCAAACCTCTCCTCTATCCCCGCAACCATCAGACAAGAGTTTCATCCACTCTCGAGCACTCAGAAGCTTCCTCTTCCTCTCATCGACCCCGCAACCTTCAACTTCTTCAATCTCCTTGCCAGTGAGACCGAACAACCCGTTAGCTGGTGGTGCCCCGACTCCCTTTCACTTTTCGAGCATCAACAGTTCACACGCGACCTTCAGATCCAAACAGATGATGAACAACGACAGTTAGCCATGTCAGATCATCACTCAGCCGAGAACCTTGCTCAGTCAAGTCCCAGAGATGATCCTCTCTGGGAGGACTTTGAGCAATCACGTCGTGAAAATGCTCAGCAGTTCCAAGCAATCAACCAAATTCTTATTGCAATCACCCAGCAGTTGTAGATACAACCTACAGCAGCTCCTGTTGCTCCAGCTGCTCCAACCAATCCAACCCCAACACTGGAGAATCAACAAGTTTATCCTCCAGCTCGCCAGCCTGTCAATCCTCCTTATACATCAACCTTCCTACAAGGGCCTGCAGCCCCTTTGCGACCTCAAGATGAAGTTTTTGCAGCTCGTCAAAACATCTTCCGGGAAGCAGCCTGGGGAAGTCCTGCAAGATTTCTCAACTTACAGGGAAGTCATCCTTACCCTTCAGCTCAAGTAATTGCTCCTCCTATAGTGGCTTTTCCTTTCTATCCTCCTCCTCCTTTTGCAGCTGCAGGTTATGCTCCTTTTAATCCTTATGTTGTAGGAGAATAGGAAGAGCCTTCGCCATTTACTGAGAATGTTCGTCATGAACCTAGTCCATCAAACTTTAGAGAGCCGCAGTTACCAATCTACACTGGAGAGACTGATCCATTGAAGCATCTGCAAGCCTTCGAATTGACTGTTGCTCTCAAAACCGTTTCAGATGCAATCAAGTGCAAGCTCCTTGTCACAACCTTTGATGGACAAGTGAGGGACTGGTTCTATGGTCTTTGCCCTCACTCCATCACTTCCTTTGCTGATCTGCGAAGGGAGTTCTTGCTCAGATTCTCTACTTCAACAAAGAGAAAGGGCGTTCCTGAAGCCCTCTTTGAGATCAAGCAACGTGGGAATGAAACTTGGTCTCAGTTCATTGATCGATTCCAAAGAGAAATTTTGGACATCGAGATTGTTAGTCAAGAAATGTACCGAATGGCTCTTATCCACGGTCTTCGTGAAGGGCCGCTCAAGTTTGAAGTCAATGTCCGAGCACCAAGAACGTACCAAGAGTTGATTGCCTTAGCCAACTCATACATCTGAGGCGAAAAGAGCAACCCAGGCTTTGTCTCCAAGCTTATATCTGAGAAAGATCCTTCTCACAAGCAGCCTCCGAGGTCTCCTCATAATGATTTCCCAACTCACTCAAGGAAGGGAAGAAGGTTTCAGCGCCATGGATACCCTTTCCCGAGCCATGATCGTGCTCAAGATCAGTCGCTACTACCACCAGCTCCATATTCACAAACAGCTGCAATTCATCAACAGCAAGACGATGACTTGCATGAGTCGGAACTAGATGAAGCCATGCTAGAAGTAAGCCAAATCATGAAAGATAGGGTTAACTACAAAAGGCCTTATCGACCAGCTGATCAAACGTCTAGAGACTCAGAACCATACTGCGAGTTAAAAAAGAGCTAGGCCACCTGACTGAGAACTGCCGAGCACTCCGCCAACTGATGCAAACGATGCTCCGGTAAGGTAAGATGTGTGACCTGTTTCCCAAAGATGATCGCCCTGATCCAGCAACCTCAAAGGGCAAAGAAGTTGCAGACATTCCTTGTAGCTGAAGAGGAGTGAGCACCCTCTCCTTATTGTTAACAAAACTGTTGAATGCTTCGATGCCGATGACGAGGGAATGCTTGGAAGACTATTCTAAGCCGACAGAGTGAAAGGGGAAACTAGATCAGATATACTCTAGAGGGGGGTGAATAGAGTATATGGTGCTTTTAAAACACAAAGAAAAACTTTTGCAAAGCTTTACAACAATTGTTGTAATGAGTGTAAGCAGGGAAGCAGAAATAAAACTAATCACAAAACCAAGCTATGCAGAAACTAAGCACAAGAGAATCTAGGCCAGAAACAAAAAGAAAACATGCAAAACCAGATGACACAAGGAATTATAGTGGTTCCCCAAACTTGGGTATATCCACTCTTCTACCACCCTAGGTAGGAATCCTCTGCAGGATGAGTTGATCAGGTGTCCTGGGCACCAATGAGCTTTTGATAAGGTGCTCAAAAACCAAATCAGATTTTTTGATCAGGTGTCTTGCCACCAATGAGCTTTTGACAAGGTGCTCAAAAACCAGATTCAAACTTTTGAAGGGAGTTTGAGAAACCTTTTACAAAGTGGGGGTGAGAGAGTGATGGCAGTCTTCTCTTTCTCAATCAACTGAGAAGACTATGTGGATTGAAGTCAAAGCTCCCCCTGAATCCTTGAAATCTTCAGGAAGAAGAGCTTTGCTGAGGGTGATAGGCCTTCAAAGATAGAACTCCAGCAAGAGATGATTTCAGTAATGACTGAAATGTTGAGTGTCTGAAGTCTTGAAATGATGTTGGCCTTGAACACTTTAAGAGCTGAAGAGATCTGAAGATTTTTGAAAGCTTGATCTCTCTGATGAGTGTTCTTCAGAATTCTTGTTGACAGAATATTTTCAAAGAGTCTCTGTATACTGAGTTGTGTCCTATTCTTGTCAATCTCTCTTTTTTATTCTTATCTATTCTCTGTCTTGATTCAAAAGCATTCTGTCTTTTATTCTCTGTGTCTGAATAGAATATCACTCTATCAAAGATAGCCGTTAGTCTGTATTGATTACAGCCTTAATTGCATAATTTGTTCTGAAGGAAAGTCCACTGAATTGTTCCTTGAAAAATCCCTTGAAACTTGCTCCAGAAGTAAATGAAAACGGCTGGCAGATCTTCTGAATTAAATGCAGAATAACTTCTGATAGATTTGAATTTGAATTCTGAAAGATAACTGAAATCGTCGAACTGAGCTCTGCTATCGTCGAGCTGAGCTCAGCGACCTGGAAAATGCAAGCAGCAACATAATCGTCGATCTGAGCTCAAAGATCGTCGAACTGAGCTCAGAGATAAGGATCCAGTGCAGAGTCAAAATTGTCGACCTGAGCTCAGCGATCGTCGAATGGAGTTTGACGATATTGAGAAGTTGAGCTCAGCGATCGTCGAGTGGAGCTCGACGATATTATGAGGTTGAGCTCAGCAATCGTCGAAAGGAGCTCGACGATCTGTCGAAGTTGAGCTAGACGATCGTCGACCGGAGTTCGACGAAACGTCGTGCTGAGTTCGACGATTTGGACTTAGTCTCCAGAAAAAAACTTTGGTCTTCAGGGCAGCTTCCAATCCTAGACTTCTAACCCTTAGACTCAATTCTAATTGACCTATTAAGCTATACAGAAGGTCAAAACACAGATTCCTAGAGACATAGTGATCCTGACCCAAATTAGTCATAGGGTGTTCCAACAATCTCCCCCTATTTGGGTTAGGAAAACTATTTACATACTTAGGAAAATCAAACAACATCATACAGTTAGAAAAACATAAAAACAACAGCAGCTAGACATTACAGAACCATCACAGAGATATATAAATATGATATCCAGAAAGCATTCAGAAAAACCAAGAATTGTCACCTTACAGAGTTACTCTTTCTCTTTGCCTTTTACCATTTTGATTTCTCTGTTAGGATTTAAAGCTTCTTTGTTGGATCTTGTATCATCAGCTGCACCCAAATATGTTTGCTTAGAAGTCCTGGGAACCACTGCAGCAGGATGCAACTCCATGTACCTGTCTGCATCAAAAAATTTACTGGAGGCATATCTTTCTAGTTCTTTCTGTCTTTGTTCTGACATTGTAGATATATTAGAGGTGTCTAGGCCTTGCTCTTTGGCTTTCTTTATCTGGTCTAAAGCAGCCAACTCCTTCATTCTAGCAGTCCAAGCAACAGAATTCTTCTCAGGGTCCTCAAATGGAACAGGTGGCTCATACCTGTTGGAAGAAGTATCTTGAGGAGTCCTGGCAGTCACAGTTTCTTTGAGCTTATAGGGGAATGGACCTGAAGAAGTATCAGATGAAGCATGTCCTCCCCTAGAGTAAGGATGCTGCCTGGAATGCCCTTTGGAGTAAACCTGAGTCTCTCTTTGATTTCCCCTATATCCTCCCCTTCTAGAGTAAGAGCCCCTAGACTGGCTTTCCCTTTGATATGTTCTAGCATGAGGTTGGTAGGGAGCCTGGCTTCTAGCTGGGCCTGAACTTGCAGAGCTGCCACCTGCACCTGCATCAGGTGGAGGTGGTGGAGGAGGATGAGGGTGCTTGGACTGGGTGGAACCTTTCTCATACTTCCTTTTCTTCTTCATAGCCTTTAGCTGATTCTTAGAGAACTGCATCCAATACTCAGTAATTGGGCAGTTGTGCAGAATATAGTAAGGAACATCATTATCATCTCTAACTTTGGCAGGTGGAACCCTTTTCATTGCCTTACTTCTTGCCTTCCTTTTCCTTGCAATGGTGGCAGAAGAATCATCAGAAGCAGTGTTGTAGTCATCAGATTCAGAGCTTTGAGCATCATATAAAGCATCAATCCTTTTCATCAGATCTTCTTTCAGTTGAACAGCAGCAGATGGGGCAGAAGCAGAAGGAGCAATAGAGACAGATACAGCAGCAGATATAACAACAGATACTGGAGCAGCAGTAGAAGCAACACTGGTTATTTCAGGAATTATGGCAGCAGCAGGTTCAGAAACAACAACAACATCTATAGCAGGCTCAAAAACAACAGCCTCTGTCATCAGAGAATCCTGGGAAATGGGCTCATCAGAAACAATTTGATTTTCAGCAGCAGTTGGAACATTTTCTTCAGCAGCAGCAAGAACAATTTCAGAAGCAGATTCAGCCTTTTCTTTATCAGCAGCAGCAGCAGTCATCACTGAGAGTACAAAGGATGAAAGAATGTTGGGGTCACAGCCAGAGAAGGGCACCATTGCCTTAGACAGATCTTCTGAGGGCTGGACAGCAATAGCTTCTGGAAGGTAGCTGTAATATGCAGTATCAAATGCAGATAGCAAAGACCTTAGGTCTATTGCTAAGACTGGAGTAGCAACAGCAACTAGAGCAGAAGAGGCAGCAGACACAGGAGTAGCAGCAGCAGCATGAAGGCTGGCTTCATAGGGCATCTCCCCCTGCCTGGATGCAGATACCTCTGTATCAAGGCAAACTGCTGGTGGGGCTGCTTGAGGAAGGAGAGAAGAAAGCCTGGCAGAGAGGGCTGCCACTGACAAGTGTAGCGGAGCCAAAGAGGTCTCTAAGAGGAGGGAGAGCCTGGGGGCAATGAGCTCATACAGCTTGTCAGCAAGGGCTGAGAGATCTACTTGCTCAAGAAGAGGAGCAGAGGTAGAGGGTACAGGGATGGCTGAAGAAGCTGGAGGTGGAGGGCTGAATGGTGGAATGAATAGCTCAGGAGAGGGGATTGTGGAGATGGAGGACAATGGGATGGATATGGAGGGAGTGAAAGTGGGTTGGTCAATAATGTGGTGGAGAAGGTCTTGGAAAGATGTTGAAGAGGATGGTAAGTCTGGAGGAGATGAGAGGGAATCATCCATGTAGGATTCATCCAGAAGTGTGAAGGATGGTATGGATGGAGATGAGGTGACATCTGGTGGTGGATATGAGAATAATGGGTGGAAGTGGTCTACTGGAGGTGATGAAGTGGTTGCTGGAGATGGAATTGAGGTTGGAGATGGGCTGGAGATTGTAATGGGAGATGAGGCTGGAATGGTGGATGGAGCTGGAGGTAGGATTGAACTTGGAGGAGGAGGTGAAGCAGCACTAGCAGCAGGCAGGTCTTCTACAAGAGCAGAGACCTGGGGGGAGTGACTCTGTGAGTCCTGGTGCCTGAAGGGGCAGTTGAAGAGGGCCTGCCGGGCTTGCTAATTTGCCTGTCCCATTTCCAAAATAGGGCACAAGTGAGTCTCTTGGAGGCATTGATGTGCACTCCAGAGGAGACCAACAGAGTAGGGCACCTTGCCTGAAGGAAGACTCCAAGAATTCTTCCAAAATTTACAAAGTTTTTGTTAATCTTTTTCTTTATCAGGTCAAAGAAGACCTCTCCCCAGTTCAAGCTTTTCCTATCTACCAGAGCTCCCATGAGGCAGAGCTGATGTCTGGAGATGGTGTCATGTGCAGAATGTTTTGCCAACAGCACCTTGCCTACAACATCAGCTAGAAACCTGTATTCAACTGACAGGTTCCTCTTAAACAACTTGCTAGGGTTTCCCTCAGGATGACCCATCCTGGCAAGTATATCAGAAAACTCTTCTCCAGATAGTTCAGCAGTGTCTTCACCATTTCTTAAACCAAAAACCTCTGTTAAGACTGTTGGGGTCAGAGGTACCTGTGTTCCAGCAATCGAACCAACTATGGTGTTGTTGTCAAGATTGTGTGCAGTATAGACCCATTCTTTTATCTCATCTGAAGCAAGTTTTATTCTTGTGGTCATAAGGGCAGATAAATGATGATCTTTGAATAAACTCAGGATGTCCTGGAAGACTTGATCAGTGGTGTTGAAGGAGTCCAGATCAATGTCAAATCCTGCATCAAATTTCATTGCGGCGAGGACAGCGACTGAGACGGCCATGGTACCTGCAAAAACTTAACAAACAAACCGAACAAGCGTAGAACTGTTTGGAGGGAAGAAAATGTTTGCAGAGAAATTGAAAGCGCAAGAGAGAACGACGACGAAAAATGAGTTTTATATTAGGGTTCGATGCAGAAATGGAAATATCGTTGAACTCAGTTCGACGATCGAGGCTTCTAAAGGAATCTGAAGAGACTCCAACATCGTCGATCTCCGTTCGACGATCTAGAAAGGCGTCGAGCTCCGTTCGACGATCGTTCAGTGAACAAAATCGTCGAGCGCCGTTCGACGATCGTTGACCGGAAGAGATAGTTCATACAATCTGAGGGGCGCTGAACTCAGTTCGACGATTCTGGAAATCGTCGAACTCCGTTCGACGATCTTTGGGAAAATCGTCGAGCGCAGTTCAGAGATCAGAAAATTCTAGACACTAAGGAAAATCAGAATTTTTGCCTAGTCTTGGTCAATTTTTAGCTTTCAAAATCTTGGATATTATTTAAGACTTCCTCAATCTAATATTCCTAACTGATTTAGGAAGAAAGTGTGTTTCTTTTCATCCAAAGGCTTGGTGAAAATATCTCCCCTTTGTAAATCAGTTGGGATATATTGCAGTTCAATTTTATTCTTTTCAACATTGTCCCTTAAGAAGTGATGCCTAATCTCTATGTGTTTTGTCCTACTATGGAGGACTGGATTTTGGGCTATGGAAATAGCACTTGTATTGTCACAAAAGATTTTTGACTTCTCTAAGTTGTAACCATAGTCTAGGAGTTGATTTTGAATCCACAGTATTTGTGAACAACAGCTGCCTGCAGCCATATATTCAGCTTCAGCAGTTGAAGTTGACACAGATGTTTGTTTCTTGCAAAACCAAGAGACAAGTCTATCACCAAGGAACTGACAAGTTCCACTGGTGCTTTTCTTGTCAATTCTGCATCCAGCATAATCAGCATCAGAGAATCCAGTTAACTCAAATGCTGAATCTTTTGGATACCAGAGACCTAGATTTGGACAACTTTTAACATACCTAAGAATCCTCTTTACTAATGTGAGGTGTGACTCTCTAGGGCTAACTTGGAATCTAGCACATATACATGTAGCAAACATTATATCTGGTCTACTAGCTGTAAGATACGGTAAAGAGCCAATCAATGCTCTATATGTTGTCTGATCAACAGGTTTCTCATGTTCATCAGCATCTAATACAGCATTGGTAGGCATGGGTGTTTTCATACAAGATGCCTCAGACATGCCAAATTTCTTAACCAGCTCATTAGCATATTTGGTTTGAGAAATAAAGATGCTTTCAGCATGTTGTTTGACTTGCAATCCTAGGAAGAAGGATAGCTCACCCATGCTACTCATCTCAAATTTAGAATGCATTAGGTTAGAAAACCTTCTGCACAATTTTGAGTCAGTAGAACCAAAAATGATATCGTCTACATAAATTTGTACTAGTAGGGTATGGGACTTATGGGTTCTAATAAAAAGAGTTTGGTCTACTCTACCCCTTATAAAACCATTTTCCAAGAGAAAGCATGCTAGGGTCTCATACCATGCTCTAGGAGCTTGCTTGAGACCATATAATGCTTTATGTAGTTTAAAAACATAATCAGGGTAAGTTGGAGAGATTAAACCTGGAGGTTGTCTGACATAGACTTCCTCTTTGATGTATCCATTCAAGAAGGCACTCTTGACATCCATCTGATAAACCTTGAAGCCTTTGTGAGCTGCATAAGCTAGAAAAATTCTGATGGCTTCCAATCTTGCAACAGGTGCAAAAGTCTGGTCGTAGTCAATTCCTTCTTCTTGAGAATATCCCTGGGCAACTAGCCTTGCCTTGTTCCTTATTATTACTCCTTGATCATCCAGTTTATTTCTGAATACCCATTTTGTTCCAACAATGGAATGATTCTTTGGCTTTGGCACTAGTTCCCATACTTTGTTCCTCTCAAATTGATGCAACTCCTCTTGCATGGCAATGATCCAGTGTGGATCTTGCTCTGCATCTTGAATGGACTGAGGTTCAATTTGAGAAAGGAAGCAGGTGTGCAACAGGTTTTGGTTGACCTGATTTCTGGTTTGCACCCCAGCTGAGAGTTCTCCAATTATTTGGGAAATTGGATGGTCTCTTGATGTTACTAAATCAACAGGGGGTGTTGATTGTTCACCAACCTGTATCGTTGTTTCCTCTTGTGGTACAACAACTGGCTCTTCATGTTGAGCTTCAATGTGTTGAGCATTCCCTTCATCTTCACTGCTTTCATTCTCTTGAGCAACCTGCAACTTGTTCATATCTTCAACTAGAGAGTGTTCCTGCAAAAGTTCTATGGTAGAAGAAATCTTCTCCTTGAAAGACATGTTAGTTTCATCAAAAGAAACATGAACAGATTCCTCAATTTTCAAAGATGACTTATTATAGACCCTATAGGCCTTGCTGATCATGGAGTATCCCAGAAACACTCCTTCATCAGCTTTGGCTTGAAATTTTGCTAAATATTTCTTATCATTATTGTGAATATAGCAAATGCAACCAAAAATTTTGAAATAGTCAACTTTAGGTTTCTTCCCTTTGTGTAATTCATAGGGAGTCTTTCCCTTCAGTTTATGTATTAGACTTCTGTTCAGCACATAGTTGGAGGTGTTCACTGCCTCTGCCCAGAAGGATAGAGGTAGATGAGCATCTGACAACAATATAGTGGCAGATTCAATAAGGGTTCTATTTTTCCTTTCAGCTACCCCATTTTGTTGAGGAGTTCTAGGAGATGAGAAAGTATGCCTGATCCCTTCACTCTGACAGAACTCTTGCATAAGAAGAGAATCAAACTCTGTCCCATGATCACTTCTGATCAGGGCAATGTGAGTATTGAACTCAATCTTTATACATTTGAGAAACTCTGTCAGACACTTAAAGTTATCAGACTTCTTCCTTAGAAAGAACACCCAAGTGAATCTAGAGAAGTCATCTACAATTACTAAAGTGTAGGATTTCCCTCCTAGGCTTTATACTGTGATGGGTCCAAATAGATCCATGTGTAACAGATACAATATCCTAGGTGAATCACTCTTATTAAGTGACTTAAAACTGTTTTTAGTTTGCTTGCCTAATTGACAAGCCTTGCATAGTCCTTCCTTCTTGTAGGGGCCAGAAGGTAGTCCTCTAACAAGGTTGTCCTTGAAGAGCCTAGCAATAGTTCTAAGGTTTAGGTGTCCTAGTCTCTTATGCCATAAAACATTTGGTCTACAAACTGAATTGAATAAACAGATATCTATAGTAGTTGAAAGAAAATCTATAAGGTAGATGTTACCTTTCCTTTTACCTGTCAACACAGTTGTGTTGTCCTCTGACTTGATTTTGCATAAGGTTTTGCTGAAGGTCACCTGGTAGCCTTCATCACATAGCTGACTGATGCTGATTAGGTTGTGCTTCAGTCCTTCCACATATGCTACCTTCTTGAAGGTTACAGAACCAATCTGGACTGCTCCATATCCTTTAGTTTGTCCAAAGTTGGAGTCACCAAAGATAACTTTGGGTCCAAGCTTGGCTCTAAAGGAATTTAGGTTGTCCTTGTTCCCTGTCATGTGCTTAGAGCACCCACTATCCAAATACCATTGCTGGTTAGATGTTGGATAGGTCTTCACCTGCACATAAAACAATTCACTTGTTTTTGACCCAGTTTACCTTGGGCCTAGGTTGATAACCTTTAAATTCAGAAATGAAAGATATCCCTAGCTGACTCTTATATCCTTCAGGATGATATCTCCTTGGAGGTATAATCCATTCAGTATAAGGGTTGAAGGTTTGGGATGAAGAACCCTCAGGATTCAATTTTGATTTGCCTTTGAGAAATTTTCCAGAGCTCTGACCTCTGTTCGACGATCTTGGAGCTGAGTTCGACGATCTTGGGTCAGATCGTCGAGCTCCGTTCGACGGTCGACTATGGCTGAGGTCAGGTATATGGGATCGTCGACCAGCGTTCGACGATCTTGGTTGAGATCGTCGACCAGCGTTCGACGATTTTCCCTGAGATCGTCGAGCTGCGTTCGGCGATCGTCGATCTTCATTCGGCGATCGTCGATCTCTGTTCGACGATTTGTGCTGGACTTTAGTTTTCTGAGGCAGATCAGAATTTTTCCTGGCAACCTCTACAATTCCCTTTCCCTTGTCAGAAATGAACTTGATAGGAGTTGTTAGAACAATAGGTTGGCTGGATGAGGCACCCAAGCCCAGTGTACTGTTGAATCTTGACTTCACTGTGCTTGTGATGTCCATCAGCTTGAGGCTTCTCCCATTGAGAGATTCTTCAAGCTTCTTGGCCTCAGAGAGCTCACTTTTCAGTGTAGCTATCTGTTCCCTATAGTTCTCCAACTCCTGAGAGAGTTTGAGGTTTTCTGATTTTAAAACACTTTGTTCAGATAATTGATTTCTGAGAGAGATGATCTCTTTCTCAGACTTTAGCAGGTCTAAACATAGTGCTTTAAATTCAGATTTAAAATCTTCTGAAGTAAAATCAAAAGAGCTGATTACCTGATCTTCTTCAGGTTGAGTCTCTGAGTCTGACTCTGACTCCTCTTCCTCTGAGTTGTGTTGTGAGGCATTGATTGCCATCATCCAGAACTCCTTTTCCTCTGCATCATCCTCATCATCACTGGAGCTGGAAGAGGCTTCTGACTCCTCTTCAGTCTCACTCCAGGATTCAGCAACAAATCCTTTCCTTGTGTGCTTATTTTTGCTGGAGGAAGGTTTGCTATTTCCATTCCTTTTGGAGTCCTTCTCCTTTCTTCTTTCTTTTCTGTCCCTTCTGTCCTTGTTCTTGTTCTCTGGACAGTCAGGAACTATATGCCCTGGTTTCCTTCAACCAAAGCAAATAATGTCTTTGTTATTGCCAATGGACTTGTCATACCTTGGCTTATCCTGCTCCTTGTATGATCTTCTTCTGAAGTCCTTTCTAGCCATCTTATAGAATCTTTTGGCCAACAAGCTGAGGAGTTCATCATTGCCTGTGGCTTTTTCTTCAGGCAGATCCTCAGTTGCCTTGAATGCTATGGTCTTCTCCTTTCTTGTGGCTGGTGAAGCAGCCTTCTGTTCTTCCTCTCTGTTCTTGATGAGTAGCTCATAAGATTTGAGATTACCCAACAAGGCTTCAGTGGTGATCTCATTCAGACTTCTGGCATCTTTAATTGGCCAGATTCTTGAATCCCAAGTGCTGGGGAAGCACATTAGGATCTTGTCATTAAGTTCTGTCACTGAGATCTCTTTGTCTAATGTCCTCAGTTCACTGACAATTAGACTCAGTTTGTTATACATGTCTCCCACTGACTCAGTTTCTCCCTTCTTGAAGTTCTCATATTGGGAGATGAGATGGGATCTTCTGTCCTTTCTCTCATCAGCTGAGCCTGAAACTATTTCTGAGAGCTTGTCCCAGATCTCCTTGGCTGAATTACATTCAGCTACCTTTTGAAAAATGTCATCTGACATGGTCTGAGCTAGAATGTTCATTGCCTTGGCATCAACTACTTTCCACTTCTTGATGTCAGTATCTGTTCCTGATGGAGGTGGAACAGCATTTGTGCTTGTGCTCTCTGGGGGTCTTGGACACACTGTCAAAACAGAATTAAAAATATCTTCGTCAATAGAATTCATGTAGAGTCTAATCCTTGCTTTCCAAAGTGCAAACTTTGACAGATTGCACACTGGAGGTCTGGTGCTAGCATAATCTTTGTTTTGGGCCATGATTTGTGCAATCAGAAGCTAATAATAAAATACAAAAGAAGGATCTAGTTTGGGATCTTTGGGGTTCAGGTGTTAGCCTGTACAACCAAACAGATATGGTATGTTTAACCAACCTCCCTCTGATACCAATTGAAAGGGGAAACTAGATCAGATATACTCTAGAGGGGGGGTGAATAGAGTATATGGTGCTTTTAAAACACAAAGAAAAACTTTTGCAAAGCTTTACAACAATTGTTGTAATGAGTGTAAGCAGGGAAGCAGAAATAAAACTAATCACAAAACCAAGCTATGCAGAAACTAAGCACAAGAGAATCTAGGCCAGAAACAAAAAGAAAACATGCAAAACCAGATGACACAAGGAATTATAGTGGTTCCCCAAACTTGGGTACATCCACTCTTCTACCACCCTAGGTAGGAATCCACTGCAGGATGAGTTGATCAGGTGTCCTGGGCACCAATGAGCTTTTGATAAGGTGCTCAAAAACCAAATCAGATTTTTTGATCAGGTGTCTTGCCACCAATGAGCTTTTGACAAGGTGCTCAAAAACGAGATTCAAACTTTTGAAGGGAGTTTGAGAAACCCTTTACAAAGTGGGGGTGAGAGAGTGATGGCAGTCTTGTCTTTCTCAATCAACTGAGAAGACTATGTGGATTGAAGTCAAAGCTCCCCCTGAATCCTTGAAATCTTCAGGAAGAAGAGCTTTGCTGAGGGTGATAGGCCTTCAAAGATAGAACTCCAGCAAGAGATGATTTCAGTAATGACTGAAATGTTGAGTGTCTGAAGTCTTGAAATGATGTTGGCCTTAAACACTTTAAGAGCTGAAGAGATCTGAAGATTTTTGAAAGCTTGATCTCTGTGTTCTTCAGAATTCTTGTTGACAGAATATTTTCAAAGAATCTCTGTATACTGAGTTGTGTCCTATTCTTGTCAATCTCTCTTTTTTGTTCTTATCTATTCTCTGTCTTGATTCAAAAGCATTCTGTCTTTTATTCTCTGTGTCTGAATAGAATATCACTCTGTCAAAGATAGCCGTTGGTCTGTATTGATTACAGCCTTAATTGCATAATTTGTTCTGAAGGGAAGTCCACTGAATTGTTCCTTGAAAAATCCCTTGAAACTTGCTCCATAAGTAAATGAAAACGGCTGGCAGATCTTCTGAATTAAATGCAGAATAACTTCTGATAGATTTGAATTTGAATTCTGAAAGATAACTGAAATCGTCGAACTGAGCTCTGCTATCGTCGAGCTGAGCTCAGCGACCTGGAAAATGCAAGCAGCAACATAATCGTCGATCTGAGCTCAAAGATCGTCGAACTGAGCTCAGAGATAAGGATCCAGTGCAGAGTCAAAATCGTCGACCTGAGCTCAGCGATCGTCGAATGGAGTTCGACGATATTGAGAAGTTGAGCTCAGCGATCATCGAGTGGAGCTCGACGATATTATGAGGTTGAGCTCAGCAATCATCGAAAGGAGCTCGACGATCTGTCGAAGTTGAGCTAGACGATCGTCGACCGGAGTTCGACGAAACGTCGTGCTGAGTTCGACGATTTGGACTTAGTCTCCAGAAAAAAACTTTGGTCTTCAGGGCAGCTTCCAATCCTAGACTTCTAACCCTTAGACTCAATTCTAATTGACCTATTAAGCTATACAGAAGGTCAAAACACAGATTCCTAGAGACATAGTGATCCTGACCCAAATTAGTAATAGGGTGTTCCAACACAGAGGACTTCATAGTTCTTCAAATTTTTTCACAACCATGATGGGTTATCTCTACTCTTACTCTTTGAACATTTTCTTTGCAAAACACTTCTAAGTGTTCATTCTTGCTTTTCAATAAAATTTACTTCAGGGATCCTGTACTGACACATTTCCCTTTTTAGAGTGATTCTTTCTCTATTTTCTCTTTACCAAAGAGATCACTGAACCACTGAGATATCGTCGAGTCCTGCTATAGGCCCCCTCGAGATTGGACTCCGGAGTAAGGCCACAATGACCACATATCGCGGGGAGTTTTCGCGTATGTGTAGTGGGGGATATCCAACTCTCATGTGGAGGAATACAGGACTTTGGATCCTAGCCGCCATCTGACATAGAGTGTATGCTAGGGAGGCCGCATGTGTTAGCTCTGTTGTGCTCCGTTAAGGATACATTACAGTTACAATGATCTTTGCTTAACAAGCAATGGCGATCAAGCGAAGCCTTGTCTCTTCGAACATCTCACAACTGTGATGGCCGAACACTCTATGGTACTCTCAATCCATACTTTCGCAGGGTCCACAACTCCGCTGATCTTTCCACAGACAAGCAATGCTTTAGGCCACTTGGCGCAACTAGTCTCATTGATTAGTGATGTATTAACTTGAGGCATGAGAGCAGTGAATCTAGTGATCCTTCTCAGGATTTCCTGTGCTTTTCTCTTTTGTGCCCTTCTAAAGGATGCGCGGCTAGCCAGCTCTTAGTAGGACTATACTCGTGATGACCTTTCTCAAGCAAGCGATGCATAAGGCCCACAGATGATCTCCTATGGCAGCATCCAGTCTTTCTTAGTCACCTCCGAGTATAGACCTCTTTTTTTATCAACTGCGTCTTTCACAGGTTAACAGGTGGTGACTTACAAGCTCTCTACTTATATAAGCTCCATTACTCTTACCAAATTTTAATGGCATCAAACATTGATCAAAGAATCTAACTCTCCTTGATCATCAAACCTTTCTATTAGAATCTAGTTAAGAACAGCAGATACTTGCAAGTTTCTTCACAGGTACTTGCAAGCAACTTTCATATATTATGTATGTTGCTCACTCTTCTCTTTGCAGTGATTAGCAGGCACTTGCGAGTTTTCTTCACAGGTACTTGCAAGCTACTTTCATATATCATGTCTGATTCTAACTCTTTCTTGCAGAGGTCAGCAAATACTTGCAAGTTTTCTTCACAGGTACTTGCAAGCTACTTTCATATATCATGTCTGCTTCTAACTCATTCTTGCAGAGATCAGCAGATACTTGCAAGTTTCTTCACAGGTACTTGCAAGCAACTTTCATATATTATATATACTGCTCACACTTCTCTTTGCAGTGATTAACAGGCACTTGCAAGTTTCTTCACAGGTACTTGCAACTCCCATATATTATGTCTGTTCCTAACTCTTTTATTGAAGAGACCAGCAGATACCTGCAAGTTGCCTTCAGGTATTTAGAGCTTTCTTTTCTCATATATTTGCTTCTAACTTCTCTTTTGCAGAAATTAGCAAACACTTACAAGTCCTCTTCAGGTACTTGCAACATATTATTTCCTTCATGCATACTGCTTATTCTTCCTTTTGCAGAGGGTAACGAGTACTTGCAGGCCTCCATTAGGTACTTACAAGTTATTATGCTTCTATGTTTTCCTCTCACCTTCGTTTCGCAGAACTCAGTAGAAGACACTTCATCGTTCTGCAAAAGGAAACCCAGGTACATGCAAGACGTACCTTCCATACGTGCCTACACTGACTTTTCCTTTGCAGGAAAAAGGCATGCATTATTAAACTCCTAAGGAGAGACATCAGGTTCTATCTCTCCTTGCCCCCTTCCTTTCCTTTGGGGTGGATCACGATTTTCGTGGGTCTCCAATTTTTTCGAAGTTCTCTTCTGAACTTAAAAAAGTGTGGGGATTATGTTAACCCCAAAATCGACGATCCTTCCCAAGGCAGCCAGCTTGCTAGTCATGTCCTGCTCTGTGTTCTTCCAAGAGGTCGCGACGTCTTAGGCTGGGCGGACAGGCTTGTCTATCCGGTCAGGCCGCACGGCTTGGGCGGTCTCAGCGGTCTGACAACCTAGGCCGCACGTTGTTCCCTTAGTCGGTAGGGGCCGCGGACTGCTTCTTCAGTCTGCCCCTGCAGGCCGCGCCCTTTGTCAGCTTAACCGTAGATTTCTCAATAGGTGCCCCCTTTGTCGGACTCAAATATCTATCCGCCCAGACCGCTCCAACCGCCACTCAAAAGTGGCGACCTCCCCTAGGATGTCGGTCAGCTACCTTAGCTTCCACCTCGCCAACATGCGCGACCTGCCTTGTCAGTCCAACAGGTCACCCATCCCTTGTCACCCAGTAGGTGCGGCAAGTTCCATTCAGAAGTGGCGGACTCCAACAGTATAGGCATCCAGCTTCTTCAGTCTGCCTAAGGAGCACGAACGCTCTAGCTCCCCGGCTACCTGTAAAGACCAGCAGTAGAATCCAGTTCCTCGCGAGCTGGGTGGACTCGAAGTGCAGTCAAAACTTCCAGTCCGCCTATGTTTGTGAAACCCAGCTCCTCAGTAGTAGGCCTCTTCATTCCGAGGTATAGGCAGACTCAGCTTGTTAGCAGGCGCAGACTCTGCGGACTCAGCGGATTCGCTATGCAGCCCACCGTTCGACAGCCTCCAGCACCCGCTTCTCTCCAGTAGCAGGGTCAACCTCCCTCAGCTTGTAGTCTTGGCGCAGGCTCCAACAGTAGCGGCGGACTCCTCCCAGTCCGCCACGCAGCAGAACCTCCTTAAGGTAGTCCCAGACCACACAGTCGCGTGCAGACTCAGCGGGATCAGCGGGCATTCCTTAGCTCGCATCCTTAGCACTCGCTCAGTTCAGTAGTGGCGGACTCCGCGGATTCTCCTCGCAGCCTGCCACATAGCTTCCAGCTCTCGCTTCCTAGCAGCGGGCAGATAGTCCTTCAACCTGCACAATCTTGGTGCGGGCTCGATCAGCTCAGTCCGGGCAGACTCTTCCCAGTCTGCCATCAGCAGGACCAGTTCCAGAAGCAAGCCCTAGTCCGTGGGGCCTGTGGCGGACTCGGCAGATTCCATCCTCTTCTCGCTCAAGTTACCGTCTCACCGGGGGTAACGTCACTACAAGCCGTTACCTCCTCGGGCCTATAAATATACCCCCATGCCTCTCATTTCAGGGAGGTCAGGATAGTCTCATTACTCTCACGCTCGAAGGCATCCCACAGCAAGTTCAACTCTTCAACCCCTGCGGACTCCTCAGTCCGCACCTCCTCTCAGCCCTTAGTCGCGCGGCCTGCCGGCCTCAGTTCCCAGTCCGCACAGTCTCTTTTCTTTCCTTAGTCGCGCGGCCTGCCGACCTGGCTCTTTAGTCCGCGCAGCCTCTTCTGGAATTCCTTCCTTAGCCGCCAGCTTCCCCTTTGTACCCTTTTATTTGCTTTCTTGTAAAGGTGTAATAGCAAGCTGTAGCTCTCAATATTAATCAAAATAAAGCTCGTCGCAAGAGTGGAATTTAAGTCGTGATGGGCGAAGTCTGCTGTTGTCGCTGCTAGCAGCCATCTCCCGTCTTCTCAGCTCAACTCCCTCGGCATAAACCTGCAAGCACAACCGTCATAGTCGCCGTCTGCTCGACAGCTCCTGATCAACCTCCTTCGCTGATCATCAGCCTTCCCGGCTGTTCTCAGCAAACCTCTCCTCTATCCCCGCAACCCTCAGACAAGAGTTCGCTCCACTCTCGAGCACTCAGAAGCTTCCTCTTCCTCTCATCGACCCCGCAACCTTCACCTTCTTCAATCACCTTGCCCGTGAGACCGAACAACCCATTAGCTGGTGGTGCCCCGACTCCCTTTCGCTTTTCGAGCATCAGTAGCGGACATGCACAGTAACTTTCGCAAGTTCTGATTTGGAAAATCTTTTATGACTGTTGTTATTGAGGATGCTTATAAGTACTTAGGGTGGATTTTTCATCAACCCTAATCGTGCACAAACCTTGTAAGGAAGATCCCGTACGAATTATTCTCGTCGGCTATCGTACCTAAGCGCAAAATCCTGATCAATCGACGACTACAGTGCACAATTCATTCGTCCTCAATCGATTCGACTAGATCGTTGCTTGCTAAAGATTCCGATTTTCCAAGATCAAGTCATTTCGTTATTAAAGATAAACATCTTCAATGATTTCAGATTTGTCATTTTCTTCACAATATTCAATTTCAATCATTTTCATAGAACGACGGATTGAAAATCTTAGATCTTGTCAAGTTTATTTGTAAATATTTTGTGTAATTTTCTTTTACATTTGTAGGAGATTTATTTCTGAGCTGTATATCCGTTTGTGGATCGAGTAGTAGATCTGTTTGTGGATCGAATTATAGATCCGGTTGTGGATCGAGTTATTGGAGAGGTTGTTCTCCGAGTTGTAGGAGTTACGGCTCTGAGGTGTAAGATTTGTTGAAATCTGAGAAAGTTGAAGTATCTGAATCTAGCCCTTCGTGATAGATAGGCGAGGTGGGATAGTGGATGTACCCAGTATGGGGAACCACTATAAATCTCTTTGTTCTATGTGCTCACAATTTTTAAAGTATTTCAATTTCGCGAAAAGACACAGACATCAACTATTCACCCCCCCCCCCTCTATGTGATTTAGGTAGACTCTAGATACTTTCAATTGGTTTTAGAGGGAGGTTGTTCGGTATAAGGTTAACAGCTTGAACGAGATCCCATATCTAGCATCAAGAGATTTTGCTCAATAGCCATGTACATAAACAAGGGCATGTATTCTCTGAAGTTACCGATGTGCACCAAAGAAAACTTTCCCATATGGAAAGAACGAGTCTGATTCTTCATGGAAGCAGCAGATTCGAGGATTTTTTAGATTGTGGAAGAAGGACCACATATTCTAACTCAAGCCTCTTCCCTAAATCCAACAATCATGATCCCTAAGAAGATGATGGATTTAACTAAGGATGAAATTACCCTGGTCTCCCTAGATAAGAAGGCGAAGAACATTATCGCAAGTGTAGTGGACGGTTCTATGCCTCAAAATTTATTCCAATGGAAATCTGCCAAGGAGATTTTGGACAGTCTAGTTGTGCTCATGGAAGGAACCGAAGAAGTCAGAGATGACCGCAGATCATTGCTGAATCAAAAGTACAAAGCGTTCAAGCAAGGATCAAGTGATACTATTGCAGACAGCTTCGAAAAATTCTTCAAGATTATCAACGATCTTAGAAACTTTAATCGCACCATCATTAATGATGAATTAAATGACAAATTCCTCAGATCCTTGACAAAGTACTGAGACACTAAACTGGTAGCCATTATGGAGTTTGGGAAAGTTGTTCTCCTACAAGTGTCAAATGAATGCCAAAAAGAAGGAGGAGCAGAGCAGCGGGACTTCAAGTAGAGAGAAGTTTGTTGCCCTGAAGGCTGAAGGTTCGAGAAAGTCCAAAGCCGTGTCACCAGTAAGGACACATGCTCTAGACAACACAGAAGACTCTGAGCAAAGCACATCAGGCTCTGAGCTATCTAACGAAGAGTTCTCCCTCATCACTAAGTAGTTCAAGAAACTGCTCAGTAAGAGGAAACGAATGAAGAATCAGTCATCCTCCTATGACTTCAGAAGATCACATCGTGATGGTGATCGTTCCAAGAAAAGCTACAACCGAGAGGACAGGTGAAAATCTAAACAGAACAAACATTCTTCCTCTAACGTTGTATGATATTGCTGTAATAAGATAGGACACATAATTGCAGAGTGTTCGTACAAGAAGAAGGAAGGATCCAAGAAAGAGGAGAAGAGATCATTCAAGGGCAAGTGCGAACAAGAAAAGAGCTTCGTCGCCAAGAAATCCAAGACTCCCAGTGACAGTGACTCGAGTGAGTCTAGTTCAAAGAATGAGGAAGCTTACTTCGGGATTATGGCTCGATCAGAAGAGGAATTTGGCGACTCTGAGTATCACAGGAAGAAAAACTCGCACAAGATACACTCTGAATCAGAAACGTCAACTAATGGTCATGAAGGTTATTCTTCTGATGAAGACGATTCCAACTTAATGGCTTGATCTTTGGCAGTAAATGCTCCGTACTTAATAATTAGAAGTATTACCGCATGAAGTTTAGTGAAAAATGTTTTAAAGGTACTTTCGTAGGATATAGTAGCCATAGTAAGGTGTATATGATTTTCAAAAAGCAAACAAAAGAGATTGCCTCCCTCAAGGTAGTGGATACCAGCCTGGAGGAGGAACTTGCAAAATTCCTTCCTCTCGGAGATGAAGTCCACTCCTTTAAAGAGAAATCAAAATGACTGGCCGAGACATTAAGGCTTAAGGAGAAATACTTAGATGAGCTACAAGAAAAGCACTTGGTGGAGAGGAAACTTGTTGAAAGCTACTACAAGTTGAGAATTGTTCTCCCTCTCATTGATGAGTTTTCTGCTCCAAAGAAGGGTAGTTGTCTTGGTCACATGCTGAAAAAGGCAAAACTGCTAAGAGAGTCGCCGCCAAAGGTAAATGGAAGGTACCTCAGATTCATCCCACTTTTAAGAAGGTGATTTTCCCCACAAATAAATATGACTCTGAGACGTCCTATGGGCACTATGCTAGGCCTACATATGTAGAGCCAAAGAAGCGCTATCAACGATGGACTCATCCCCGAGTCTTTGGGGCAAGTGTTTTTAAGGCTCCTTACGAAGAGATAACTCTAAAAGAGTATGGTCCTTATGTTCATGGACATAATTTTAAGAAGGCACTGAAAGCCAAAGCTGTCATACCTACGGCTAAGGTAACTGAGAAGCCTTGTGTGTGCTGCAATCAGGACGCTTCCACCTCCAATTCTGCAGCCCCTGCTAGACCTTCAGTACAAAAGGTAAAGCAGGAATACAAGATAAGGTACAACCATTTTGACTGTTGGTGCTGTGACAAAATTGGTCATTTTAGCGCAGATTGTTGGTTTAACACTGTTAATTTTGAAGCTCCACAAGTTAACAGTGCGAGACCGACGACTCGCAATGTTAATGTTTCTAGTGGTGTCGAGCTAACAAAGTACCCAAGACCCAAATATGTTTGGGTTCTTAAGGTAAAGTGATTTATGATTGTAGGTATGTCCAAAGGCCAATAAAACTCTGATCTAGTATTTGGATAGTGGATGCTCTCGGCAAATGACCGGGATAAGAAGCCTACTGCAATAATTTACCCTAGTTGAAGACGGTCCAAATGTCATCTTTGGATGGTCAGACATGGGAATAACAAAAGGCTACAGTTTGGTTTCCAACAGGATAGTCTCATTCACGGATGTGGCTTATGTTGAAGGATTACAACATAATCTGATAAGCATAAGTCAATTATGTGACAAAGGCTATATCATTGAGTTCTAGAAGGACAAGTGTTTGATAAAATCGTCTGGAAATTGGGTGACGATCTTAACAGCCACTCAAAGTAGAAATATCTTTTGTTTAAATTTTCTATGTCTAGACAACTCTACACGAGTGTGCTTTTTTGCCTAAAGGTAGTGTGTATCTTTGTGACCAATGGCACAAGAGATTATCACATATTAATTTCAAAACAATAAACATCCTATTAACTCAGAACTTAGTGCGCGATTTCCCAAACATTTAGTGCCTTAAAGAGAGTCTGTGTCTCGCGTGCTAGATGGGTAAGTAGACAAGGGCTACCTTTAAGGGCATTTCTAAAAAAGTTTCCTCTAGGAGTTTGTACTTACTCCATATGGATTTATTTGGTCCAATGTCAATTCTCACTTTAGGAGGTAAAGTGTATACGTTGGTAATTGTTGATGACTACTCTCATTTTACTTGGGTGTTCTTTCTGAAACACAAGTCAGACACCTTTGAGTTGTGCGAATAGAAAAAGAGAATCAAAAATTTGATAATAATTGAGTTTTTATTTTCAAAAAAGGTATCTATTACAAAGGTATAGCCTCCCTTTTATAGAATGGAGGAGAAGAAAGATATTACAAATAAGCAATGTGTGACTAAATACATTTAAGGTGACTCACGGGTAGATAAGGACAGACCGCGCAGGTCGCGCGGTTAGAAGCATAACGTACATGTCGTGCGGTTAGAATACATACCGCTAACTGCCCAACCATAACAACAAGTCGCCAGAGGATAGGAGAGTGAAACCTCCAGAGGCTAGAAGAACGCTACACCGCCCGACTACCAAGCTACAGGAGAGAAGATGCCAATCCGCACAGCTATCAAGCGGCCAGAGAGAAACCGCCGTACATCCCGGCTAGCAAGCCACCAGAGTGAAAGCACCAGATCATATGGTCTCCAAACTGCTAGAGACAAGCCTCCAGACCGCCCGGTTTCCATACTGCAACAAGTGTCTTTCACTAATTTTGTCTGACAAATTCAGAATGAATTTAACTGCTCAGTGGTCAAAATCAAAAGTAACCATGGAACAGAATTTGAGTCTGGTGTCATGACAGAATTCTATGTAAATCAAGATATCTTTCATGAGTTTTCCTCCCCGTGAACTCCATAACAAAATGATGTTGATGAGAGAAGAATAGAACCCTAATGGAAGCATGTATAACTATGCTGAATGACGCTTCACTACCAGAGTACTGCTAGGTCGAAGTAGTCAACACAATCTGTCATGTGCAAAACAAAGCACTAATCAACAAGCACCATCGTTTGACTCCCTATGAACTATTGAAAGGCAGAAAACCGACTGTGTCCTACTTTAGGATCTTTGGTAGTAAATGCTCCGTACTTAATAATTAGAAGTATTACCGCATGAAGTTTAGTGAAAAATGTTTTGAAGGTACTTTTGTAGGATATAGTAGCCATAGTAAGGCGTATATGATTTTCAACAAGAAAATCATGGTTGAAGAGGAGTCTATTAATATTGTATTTGATGAGACAAGCTTGCTCCATAGTAGCTCGTCTAGTGTGGTTGGTGCAGATAAAGGTACCAGGTTTTAAGAACTAAGCTTGGATGAAGCAGTCAAGGAAGATGCTCTAAGCTCAGCCAAGTTCGTCGATCCAAGTATGGTGGATGAAGAACAACTAGATGAACCAACCACAGAGGATGCTACTGATACGGCAAAACCTGCTGGTAGAAGAGGAAGAAACCTAGTGTTCAGACACCTCAGAGATCACCCAGCAGATCAGATCATTGGAGGGCTAGGTGACGGAGTTAGAACCAGAAGAGGTACAACTAATAAGGTTTTTCATCTTAGTTTTCTATCTCAGGTTGAGCCAAATAAGTTTGTAGAAGTAAACAAGGATTCTTCCTAGATCATGGCAATGCAAGAGGATCTCAGCCTATTCGAAAGGTGCAAAGTCTTTGAGTTGGTGCCCAGACCCAAGGGACAGAACATGATCAGCACCAAATGGATTTTCAGAGACAAGCTGGACAAAAATGGAATCATTATAAAGAACATTGTCAGGCTTGTAGTTCAAGGGTATAGACAAGAAGAAGGGATCGACTTTGACCAGACCTTTGCTCCATTCGCCAGGCTCGTGGTGATCAGGTTGTTTCTTGTGTATGCTGCCCTCAAAAGTTTCAAGGTCTATCAAATGGATGTGAAATCAGCATTCCTCAACGGGAATATGAAAGAGGAAGTATACGTAGCACAACCCCCAGGTTTTGTCAACTCCACTTTCCCTGAATATGTTTATTTTCTTAATAAAGCTCCTTACGGCTTAAAATAAGCTCCCTAAGCTTGGTTTGAGACATTGTCTAGCTTTCTTCTTAATAACAAGTTCACAAGAGGAAAGATAGACGAGATATTATTTCTTAGGAAAGTAAAAGGCAAGATTTTGCTATTGCAAATCTTTGTTGACGACATTATTTTTTGCTCTACGGAAGACAACCTTTGCAAGAAATTTTCTAAACTTATGAAAGGAAAGTTTGAAATGAATAGTATGGGAGAGCTGAAGTATTTCTTAAGACTTCAGGTGAAACAAACTGAATATGGAATTTTCATCTCTCAGACGAAGTTCACCAAGGAGTTACTAAAGAAATTCGGAATGAAGAACGCAACCTCGATGAGGACTCCCATGGGTTCAACTATGTCTCTGCATAAGGATGAGAAATGGAAACCTTTTGATGAAACCAAGTATAGAAGCATAATTGGATCCTTGCTCTACCTCACTACCAGTATGCCAGACATAATTTTCTCATCATGTGTGTGCGCTAGATTTCAGGTGAACACGAAGGAACCTCATTACATCACCGCAAAGCGAATTTTAAGATACCTTAAGGGCACATCTAATCTTGGCTTATGGTATCCGAGAACTAATTATGTCGAGCTAATTGTATTTTCTAATGCAGATGTTGTAGGTAGCAGGGATGACAGGAAAAGAACTTCCGGGACGAGCCAATTCCTCAAAAGAAGGCTTATCTTTTGGAGCAGCAAGAAGGAAAATTGTGTGGCAACATCGACCGCCGAGTTAGAGTACATCTCTGATGGTAGTTATTGCACACAGCTTCTATGGATCAGGAATCAACTTGAAGATTAAAACCTGAAGTTCAAAGAGATTCCGATGTATTGCGACTCCTCCAGTACAATAGCGATCACAAATAATCTAGTTTACCACAGCCAGACAAAGCAGATCGAAGTACGATATCACTTCATCTTGGAGCATGTGGAAAACAAGGACATAGCTCTTAGCCACATCCTGACGGATAAGCAGGTCGCATATATTTTCATAAAGCAGCTGGATAAGGCCAAGTTCTCGTTTTTCAAAACGGAACTGGGCATGCTAAATAAGGATTCGTGAAGATTTCCGAGAAGATGGGAGGTTTCTCAAGGAATTCATCATGGAAGAAAATTATCCCAAGGAAAATTCATTAAATATCGATCAGCAAACTTGGTGATTCGTTGGATATACACGTCTAAAATCAGTAAATCTAACTTTGCGTCCGGTGATTCTCGTCGAATTTCACTTAGGTCAAAATTTACTTTTACATATTGGATCCGAAGAGCCGCTGAATGTCAGGTATGAGCCTTTCCCTGAGTCAAATTATATATATATATATATATATATATCCCCGGTTAAAGGGCAAACTTCACTTCATTCTGTCGAAACCAAGCCGAAATCGCCAAATTGACGACCCTTCGGCTCCAGCGAATTGCTCTTTGTCTCCCTCCCATTGCCCTGCTCTCGTTCATCTTCGCTTAGTTCAGTGACAGCATTCCAAGCCCATTCCAAGTTTCCCGCAAGGTTTTCTGATTTCCAACAGTGATTTCTCCGTGAGGGTTGATACTGTCATTGACTTGCTCTCGCCGATTAAGTAAGTGGAAGAAATCGATACTAGTCCAACAGCAAGTTCAGAGTCGTTCCTCTTTCTGTTTGATATTTGATTCTCCATGGCTCCTAGAAGCACTAATGGTTTACTAAGTGGTGGAGAACTAGTTCGGACAGGATTTGCATCAGCTTCAGATGACTTCAAAAACGTTATTCTCATGTTGGAAACTGCAGGGCTTTCTTTTGTGCTAGAGCACCCGTGTAATGTTTTGGACAAGGATGTTCTTGAGTTTTATCAACATGCCAAACTTCATAGGGAAGATTCAGTTATCAAGAGCAAAGTTCGTTCAACGCAAGTCAAAGTGAAGGCTTCCCTCCTGAAGAGGTACTTGCGGCTTCCTACTGATGCACTCTCAGCAAGTGTACCGATCATTGTCAAACAATAAAAGTTAGGAGTTTAATCCCCGGATATCGATCTGTCGAGGAGCGCAAGTACGGAGTGTGGTTTAGCTATTGGAAAAGTGATTGAAAGAGTTAACGAGGCAAAGGGAGTTTTTAGTTTGGGTTTCCAAAGCTTAACAACAATAAGAAAACTAATGCGGGTTGCCATCACCGCGTCGCTTGGGTGGAGTACTACGGAGAGTAGTATGGATGATGGACGAACAGCGAGGGTCGCAATCACCTCTTCATAATGCACGCTTCTAGCAATCGATAGAACGGCACAATCACAACAAGCATAGGAAAAACTGAAGCTTAAGAACACAAGCAATGATTAAGACATAACAACATAAATACAAGCTGAAACCTTAAGCAAAACATTATTCTCAAGCAACAATCCCACTATCACAAGTTCAGAATGAAGTTGCCACGAGAAGAGGTGGAGAAATACAACCGAGCGCATGAAGGCTTTCCGAGATTAACGGCTGGAGTCGAGGGTTGTCGGGCCTTGTCCGAACTCGGTCTACGGATGACGTCTGGGAACCAAGAAGGGCTGTCACTTCCTTTGAATATCCCATCTTCTTCGTGAATGATCGCTGGGCTAGTTCTAACCGAAGAACTCCGCAAGTGCAGCAACAATGAGCTCGGATGGTAGCTTGGATGTTGGATAATATGAAGGTGGTCGGAGACGCAACTATTGCAAGCTTTCTGAGGAGAAACGGTGGCCGGATCAACTCTCCAAGGAGGAGAGATAAAATGGCAGCTAGAGGCGAGTTTTCCTGCTCAGAGGAGCGGAAATGGCGGGGGAACGGAGCTGGATCCTTGGAAAGAAGAAATCTGCAACTTAAATAGAAAAGTCAAAAAAAGGTTCACGCATAGTTTGGCACGCACGGCCGCGCGCCAAACCCTGCGATATTAACTTTCAGGATAAACACGAGGAAGGAAAAGCGTTGACCCGTGCATTTTCCTTCGTACACGGGCAGTTCCACCCCTGTGTTAAGGACATCACATGGGTAGAGACAGAGCTTGGAAAATAGGGGAAAACAGGAAAACCGTGTGTTCTACTCGTGCATGGGTGTTGCCGCCCGTACGTGAACAAATCGCACGATTAGCCATAGAAAGGAAAACCGTGTGTTTCCTTCAAGCAGGGTTTCGAAGAAACCGTGCGTGAGGAAATTCGTCGAGCTCAGCTCTGCGTTCTTCCAGCGGACTACAACGCACGATTTCATGCAAACTGTGCGTGAAAGAAACGCACGACTGTGCGTTTTCCTTGAGACAGAATACCTGCCTTGGAGGCAAACGCACCACCTGCACAACAAAGCCAAAGCTGGAGCACAAGCTCCCAGCACCAAATACTGCAAAGAAAACACCAGGAAAGAGCCACGAGGAGCACCATGTGCATACCCCCAAAAATAGAATGTGCAGTTGCACACCCTCGGGCCAAAACAGTGTACAAAATGGTCCATGACCGACCGATGCGAATATAACCGATATCCGGTTGAAATGTAGTGCACGAGTGAGAAAACCAGCCTAAATGATTCCGAAAAACCCTATAAATATCGGACTCATCACATGCTTGTGAAGAGTTCGATTACCTCGAAGAGGAGGACTTCACTAAAGCCCTTTTGTTCTGTGGACTGCCAAAAGGCACAAAAGCTGTTAAGAGAAAAGGGATGAACGAGGAAGGAAGGCTGCTGTCTGACATAATTGGTAAAGTTCTGATATGCAAGACCGGTTCTCACGACTACCCCTCTTCAGAGATGTTCAAGATTTTAGTGGCGATCATCTACATGAAGAGAATGGATTGGGGTGCACTGCTATTTATTAAGATCAAAGATAGTCTCAGCACTCCCAGCTTTAGAAGGATTATCAGTTTGTTCTTGAATCAAATGGAGAAAGACAAGTTCGATATGACGAAAGGTGTGTCTATCCATCACCTAAAGAAATTCGATTCATCAATAATCTCAAGGTGGGATAAGAGGATCTTCAGGCCAGGGGGAGCCGCCAATGTGCCTGGCATGGAGGAACAGGGTGCTCCAACTGATAGGATTCCTACTTCCAACCCCAGTGAAACTCTTGAGAGATTGAGTGCAGGAGCTGAGGCGGAGATAGCTGATACACAAGTGGCCACTGAATCAGTGCCCTTGAGTTTTACTTCTATTACAGAGATTTCAGTTCAAGTTCCAGCTGCTGAGATCACAGTTCCAGAGACATGGGTGAAAGATGGGGTTAGACCTGATTTACTCTAGAGGGG
This sequence comes from Platanthera guangdongensis, assembly GCA_039583875.1. Taxonomy (NCBI): domain Eukaryota; kingdom Viridiplantae; phylum Streptophyta; class Magnoliopsida; order Asparagales; family Orchidaceae; genus Platanthera; species Platanthera guangdongensis. Next base: position 95,190,929 of record CM077154.1, on the reverse strand, counting down.
GGTGAATAGAGTAATCTAAAATCTTTTTGTGGTTTCAAATATTATCAGAGTAATGAAAATAAGAGATACCAAGATTAACATAAGGCAAAAGCAATCTAAGTCAATCTAATCTAACACAGCACAACTAGCATAATCTATCACAGCAACAGTTTGAACAACAAGAAAAAGGGAAACCAGACAACACAAGAAATTTTATAGTGGTTCCCCAACCTGGGTACATCCACTCTTCTACCACCCTGGTAGGATTCTAGTAGCAGGTTGTGATCAGGTGACTGCCACTTTTGACCTTTTGATCACGTGCCCAAAAACCAAAATAAACTTTTGAAGGGAGTCAATAAACCCTTTATACATAGGGGGGAGAGAGATTGATGATGTCTTCTCTTTCTCTATTCAATAGAAAGGACTAGTGCATTTGTTGTTGCCAAGAACTCCTTTCAATATCACTTGGAGTCTTGCACAGAGTATAGGTCCTCAGTCTTCAACCTTGACTTGAAAATGATCCAGGAACTTCTAACTGATAGAAGTTTGTTATCCTTGAACAATCCTAGAGTTGAAGATTGAAGAAGACTCTTGATTTGTATTTGTTGTTCTTCTTCTTCTTCAGTGAGGTCAAGGAGAAAACAAAGTGTTTTCTGTACAGAGAAGGTGGAGATGATCTTGAGTATATTTCTGGAAGTCTTCTCTGTGTATCTTGTGCTTCTTGCGTTGATTGAGAGGAAAATCTGTTTTACATATCTTTGTCAAATTCTCCTTTGAATTTCGAATTGTCTGCATTAATTGCTGACGGCCTGGAGAATGAAAATTGGCTGGAGAGAATATTTGCATTAATGAATTTCCACAACTATCCCATTAAAAATAACAAGTAATTAACCTGATGAAGACCATAATCAATGCTGCCATAAACGGCTATATTCCGAGAATATAAGCACTAATTACTCAGGAATTACTGCTAGAGAATAAGGACAAAATGAGGAAAATTCTATGTCTGGAACTGCACAGAATTCGTCGACCAGTGAACAGATTTCGTCGACCTGAGATCAAAGTTCGTCGACCTGAGAGATCATGTTCGTTGACTAGAGAATTCTTATTTGTTGACCTGAGATCCAAGATCGTCGACCTGAGATCCAAGTTCGTCGACCTGAGATCAACTAACTATTTTCTGTGAAAAGCTTCCCAATTCTGTGGTCCAAGTTCGTAGAGCTGATAACTTGTCTTTGTCGACCTGAGTTCAAAGAAAGTATTCTGGACATAATGTCTTGAAGTTGAACTTAAAGAGTTCGTCATCCGTAGCTCGAATATCATCGAGCTCAACTCAGAGAATTTACACTGAGTTCGTTGAGCGGAGCACGCCTATCGTCGAGCTGTGTTCGACGAAGGTCAAACTCATTTTTTGAACTTGATTTTCTTCTAAGTCTTGAGTCTTCTGTAGTCTTCTGTTGGCTGGTCCATGTAAGGTTGAATCTGAGGACTTACCCTAAACTCTAGGACAGAGACATGACCCTACCTATACATGGTGGGTCAATCATCCTAATTAGTGAACCTAGCCCAAATCCAACTAGGGATCCAACAATCTCCCCCTATTTGGGTGAGGTCACTAATACAAATGAAATAAAAACATTCACAAAGCAGGAAAAAAATATATCTGGCAGAAAAATTAAAACATTCAGTAGATATTTACATAGTAGCTTTGTGACAGTAAATAAATAAAAAATCTAGACAAACAGAAACTAAACAAAATATATCAATTCTTCTTCTTCAGCTTTTCCTTTTGCTTGTCATCTTTGTCCTGTTCAGAAGGTTGTGTAAATTTGATTTCTCTATTTGGATCAGCTGCTTCTCTCTTAGACAAGGTCAAATCAGCAGATCCAATAATGTTGAGAGAAGTGGCTCTGGAAACAACAACTTCTGGATGCAGATTCATGTAGGCATCTACATTGAAAAATTTATTAGCTTTTTCATACCTTTTTAACTCTTCTTTTCTGTAGGTAGACATTGTAGAGTATTGGGATGAATCTCTTCATTCAGCTTTAGCTTTATTTATCATTGATAATCCAACAAGTTCCTGGAATCTGGCCATTCGTGAGGTTGTCTCAGTTTATGGATCCATAAATAGTATAGGTGGAGACTCTAGCCTTTTAGGATTTTCAGCTTTATCTGTTTCAGGAGCTTGTTGTTGCTGCTGTTGTTGTTGATATTATTATTGCTGATGTTGCTTGCTGGAGGAATACATATGCTGGCTACTTCCTTGAGATGTTGAGGATCTGCCATGATGTCTATGGAAGGTTTGAGCATAAAAGTTAGACCTCTGAGAGATGTTGCCTGAAGTACTAGCAGCAGGTGGAGGAGGAGGAGGACGAAGACCTCTCCAGTTTCTTTCAGGAGGGGGAGGAGAGTACCTCATGCTTTTCTTTCTAGCTTTCTGCTGATTTTTAGAAAGCCACATCCAGGCTGGCATCCCAGGATATGGAGTGATTTTTTGTAGAATGTAGTATGGAGTGTCATGTGTGGGATTTGGTTTGGGAGCAGCAATGGGCGCAACATTTCTTTTCTTGGAAATTTTCTTCTTAGCAGTAGAGCTATCATCAGAATCATCATCCTCCTCTTCATCATTAGAAGATCCTTGAGGATTATCATATAAGCCATTAATGGCCTTCAGAAGATCTTTAGAAATTGATTTTTCAGCCTGAGGTTGTGCTTCAGATTCTGGAAAAGCTGGAGCAACTGTTTCAGCAATATTTTCAGCAACTAACAAATTTTCTTATTCTATATCTGCCATAATGATCTCATCCAAATCTGGCAGAGGACTGTCATCCATCTTGTGTGTTGGAGCTGAAATAGCTTCTGAAGAAGAAGTATCCTTAGAAGGGGATGGTACACTTTGTGGCTCTATTACTGCAAGACTAGCCTTAAGTTGCTTGGCAACTGTGGGGCTTATTGGTGCAGTATATGGGACTATGGCCAAGGAATGCTTATAAGAAGAGCTGGGTAGATTATTTATATAAACAAGATTGAACAAATCTAATAAAGAATTCAGACAAACTGTGGGATTTATAATATAATCACCATCAGTTTTTATTTCTGCTATAACTGACTCATCCATATCTGTATCAGAATCAATTAAATCTATGAGTTCAGTAAGAGTGGTTTCTTCTTCTGAAGAATCTGACATTACTGAGTCTGCTGTTGCTTCTGCTGTTGCTATCACCACTGAAGCTTCTTCATCATGGAGTATCTCCCCCTGACTGGTTTCAGGGGGTCTTGAAGCCAATCCCCCAGAAGAAGGGACAGGGGATAAAGCAGCAATTTTGGTAGAGAGAGATGTTATAGAGGCAGTAAGAGGAGCAAGAGCATCAGGTATAATCTTATTAAGGGTGGGAGAGATGAAGGCTAGCAGGCCTTTAGTAATGTCAAAGAAGTTGAGATAAAGAGATTCTAGAGCAGTGGAGGAGTATGGAGTGTGATGACCACAATTTGAACAGACAAAGAATGCACTGGACATATCTGTGTGTGTGTGTGTGTAGTCAGGTACAGTAGAGGGAATATCAGTTTGGATGAGTAAAGGGATGGGAATTATGGGAGTTGCAGTTGTAGAAAGGGGAACTGTTGTTGTGGGGGAGGAGATGGGTTCCTAGATGGGAGATGGTGAAGGAGATTGATGTGAAGATTGATGTGGAGATTGATGTGGAGGAGACAGAAGGTTGAATGATGGTTCCTGAATAGAGGAGGATGGTATGGCAGAGATATTAATTTGGGGAGAAGAATGTGGAGGAGGAGAAGGTGGTGGTGTAGAGGTTTCAGGAGATGGAACTGTTGTTGGAAGATGAATTTGTTGTTGTTGTTATTGTGGAGGTAGTGGAGGAGAAGGAATGTCGAAGGAGAAGGAACTTCTTCTGGAGGAGGAGGAGCGGCTATTATGTCCCTGGTGCTCTCAGAAGTTCATATAGATGAGGAAGCCTTAGATGGCTTGGTGATCTTCCTCTCCCATCTGCCAAACAGGCCAGAGGTAAGCCTTTTGGAGGCATTTATGAACACTTTCGTGGAGACCAGATGTTCAAGAGCCTTTTCTTGAAGAAATATTCTCAATATCCTTCCAAAACAGACCTCTTTCTTATTGTTTTTCTTTTTGATTAACTCAAATAGCAGCTTGCCCCAGTTTGCTGCTTTCTTCTCTACTAGAGCACCCATCACCATGAACTAGTGCCTGGTGATGTAATCGTGGGCGGTGTGTTTTCCCAGCAACACTTTGCCGACAACATCAGCCAAGAACTTATACTCGACAGATAAGTTTTTCTTTAACAACTTGTTTGGGTTCACACCAGAGTGACCCACCTTAATCAGCATATTCTCATATTCTTCATTATCCATTTCGATTGCTTCATCACCATTCAGTAGACCGAACACTTTGGTTAGTATATTAGGGGAAAGGGAAACTTGATTACCAGAAATTGTTCCCGTCATAGTATCTTCTGATGTTGTAGATGTAAATACCCATTCTTTTATCTCTGTCATGGCTATCTTGATTCTGTGAGTCATGACCTGTTTCATATTTTGTTCTTCAAATAATTTCAGAATTTCCACAAAGATCGGGTCAGAATGCTGAAAGGAGTCGAAGTCAATATCAAAACCCATTTCAAATTTCATTACGGAAAGAGTGTTTGCCGAAATCGCCATGAGTTCACCTACAAGAGAAAAATAGAGATCAAGTGCAAGAGAACTGAAAGCGCGGGACGGAGCTCGAAGAAAACCTAGATATAAGGTTTTCAGAATATGAATCGGCAGACCCCATTCGACGAATAATAAAAATTCTTCGATCTGAGGTCGACGAAATATTTTATAGTCAAAAGAATTTGTCGATCTCAGTCAGAAGATGTGAAAACATTTCGTCGAGTTGAGTTCGGCGAAAATTTTCTGAAGCGAATTCGTCGATCTCCTCTCAACGAATAAAACTTCACTCACAGAGAGTTTGTCGATCTCCGTTAGATGAATGTCTCTAGAAATTTTCACAGTTCGTCGATCTCCGTTCGACGAACTTTGAAAAATTCATCGACTATGGACTGAAATTAAATTAGGCCGTCACCATTGATCAAACCAAGCTGATTATAAAAAACAGATGATTTCTCTCATCCAAGGGCTTGGTGAAGATGTCTGCTCTTTGCAAATCAGTGTATATATAGTCAAGCTTAATTTTATTTTTGCCCACACACTCTCTAATGAAATGATGCCTAATATCTATATGCTTAGTCCTACTGTGATGGACTGGATTTTGTGCAATGGAAATTGCACTTGTGTTGTCACATAGTAGAGTTGAATTATTTAAGTTGAACCCATAGTCAGATGTTGGTTTTGAATCCACAGCATCTGGGAACAGCAACTGTCAGCTGCTATGTATTCTGCTTCAGCATTTAATGTAGACACAGATGACTATTTTTTGCAAAACCAAGAGACTAATCTAGCACCAAGGAATTGGCATGTTCTAGAGTTGCTTTTTCTGTCTACTCTATATCTAGTGAAGTCAGCATCTGAATATCCAGTTTACTCAAACTTGGACTCAGTGGGATACCAAAGTCCTAGACTAGGACAACTCTTTATATATCTCAAAATCCTTTTTAAGAAAATTAGTTGAGATTCTTTGGGGTTCACCTGGAACCTAGCACAAAGACATGTTGCAAACATTATATCTGGTCTGCTTGCTGTAAGGTATAATATGGACCCAACAATATCCTTATATAGTTTCTGATCAACAGGCTTGTCATGTTCATCAGAGTCAATTATAGCATTAGTGGCCATGGGTGTTTTCTTTACCGGGGCATCAGCCATCCCAAACTTTTTGATAAGCTCCTTAGCATACTTAGCCTGTGATATGAAGATACCATCAGGTAGTTGCTTCACTTAGAGACCAAGGAAGTAGGAGAGCTCACCCATGCTACTCATTTCAAACTTTGAATGCATGAGGTCAGAAAACCTCTTGCATAGTTTGGAATCTATAGACCCAAATATAATATCATCTACATAAATTTGCACTAACAAAGTTTGATCCTTATGGTGCCTAGTGAATAATGTCCTATCTGTTATACCCCTAGAAAACTTATGCTCTATGAGAAAGCTAGCTAAGGTTTCATACCAAGCTCTTATAGCTTATTTTAGACCACAGAGAGCTTTATGCAATTTAAAGACATATGAGGGATGAGTTGGAGAGATAAAACCTGGAGGTTGTTCAACATAAACCTCTTCTTTAAGTTCTCCATTCAGAAAAGCACTTTTTACATCCATTTGATAAACCTTGAATTTCTTGTAGGCAGCATATGTAAGGAAGATCCTGATTGCTTCCAACCTTGCAATAGGAGCAAAAGTCTGGTCATAGTCAATCCCTTCCTCTTGCCTATAACCTTGAGCAACAAGCTTTGCTTTATTCCTTATGATGACACCTTGAGCATCCAGCTTGTTTCTATATACCCATTTAGTTCCAATGATTGGGTAGTCTTTGGGTCTTGGAACTAAATCCCAAACTCTGCATCTCTCAAATTGGTTGAGCTCCTCTTGCATTGCAACAATCCAGTGGGGATCTTGCTCTGCATCTTTAATGGATCGGGGGTCAATTTGAGATATTAAGCAGGCATGCATCAAGTCTTGGTTGAGTTGATGCCTTGTCTGCACACCAGCTGAAATGTCTCCAATCACTTGAGATACAGGGTGATCTCTAAGTGTGACAAATTCAGTAGGAGGATTTGGTTGTTCAACAGCTTGGGGAATAAATTCCTCTTGTGGAATTTCATTTGTTGTTGGATAGGTTTCAGCCACCTCTAAACTTTCTTCACTTTCTTCTTCAACTTGTCGAGAGGGATGTATTGGAACCTCTTGGGCGAGGCTTAGATCATCCAATCTCTCACATAAGTGAGTTACCTACAATATGCTGTTGGTAGAAAATTCTTTCTCCTTATAAGACATGTTAGCTTCATCAAAAGTTACATGAACAGATTCCTCAATTTTAAAAGTAGATTTATTAAACACCTTATAAGCTTTGCTGACTTGGGAATATCCTAGAAAAATTCTCTCTGCAGACTTAGCTTCAAACTTTCTAATATGTTTCTTGTCATTATTATGAATATAGCATATGCAACAAAATATTTTAAAATAGGTGATTTTAGGTTTCTTCCCTTTAAGCAATTCATAGGGAGTCTTATTCTTAAGTTTATGTATTAAACTTCTGTTCAATACATAGTTTGTTGTGCTCACAACCTCTGCCCAAATTGATAGAGGCATATAAGCATCTGCAAGTAATATGCCTGCTGATTCAATTAGTGTTCTATTCTTCCTTTCAGCAACCCCACTTTGTTGAGGTGTTCTAGGAGCTGAGAAGTAGTGCCTGATACCTTCCTTTCTACAGAACTCTTGCATAAGAAAAGACGCAAACTCAGTACCATGATCACTTCTGATCAATGCAACTGGAGTAGAGTACTCAATCTATATGTTCTTGAGAAAATCTGTAAGAACCTTGAAGTTATCAGACTTAGATCTCAGAAAGAAAACCCAAGTGAATCTAGAGAAGTCATCTACAATAACTAGAGCATAAGATTTCCATCCTAGGCTTTGTACAACAATCGGGCCAAAAAGGTCCATGTGTAGCAAGTATAAGCTCCTAGGTGAATCACTCTTATTAACTGATTTAAAGCTAGATTTAGTTTGCTTGCCTAATTGACAAGCCCTGCAGAGGCCTTCCTTCTTATAGGGACCAGAAGGCAATCCTCTAACATGGTTGTCTTTAGATAACCTAGCAATGTTTTTCAGATTAACATGACCTAATCCCTTATGCCATAAATCATTCTGATTGCTAACAAGATTAAATAAACAAATATCTGATATTGCAGATTGAAAATTAACTATATATATGTTGCCTTGTCTATTTCCAATTAAAATAGTTTGGTTTTCTTTATAAGAAATAATACAAGAGCTTGAGTTAAAAGATACCGGATAACCTTCATCAAATAGTTGACTTATGGAGATGAGGTTATGTTTCAGTCCACTTACATAGCAACCTTTTCGAAAGTGACTGCTCCAATCTTAACTTCTCCAAAGCCTTCATTCTGCCCACAATTTGAGTCACCAAAGATCAACTTTGGTCCCAGCTTGGACTTGTAATTATTTAGCTTGTCCTTGCTGCCAGTCATATTCTTGGAGCATCCACTGTCCAGATACCATTGTTGATTAAAAGCTGGATAGCTCTTAACCTGCAAAGGAAAAAATTAGTGGTTCTTGACCCAGATTACCTTGGGTCCTTCTTTCTTTACATAGTTAAAACTAGAAATAAATGAATATTCAGGTTGACATTTGTAACCTAAGGAGTGATATCTTCTAGGTAGTATAATCCATTAATTAAATTGATTGATAGTGGATCTTGGTTGGTTATAAGTTTTAGAAGAATTAGAATTTCTGTTATACTGAACTGCATTCGACGAATTCTGGTGCGTTCATCGACCTGAGTTCGACGAATTGGGATGAGTTCGTCGAACTCCACTAAGAGAATGAAAGTAGTCATTTTCTGAGCCCCAAAATCGTCGATCGGTGGTCGATAAACCATACTGGTTTCGTCGATCGTAGTTCAACGAATAACTATAATATAAATTTGCGTTCGGAGTTCGTCGACTAGAGTTCGACGAACTATACACATTTCATCGATCTGCGTTCGACAAAATATGTTGAACATTGTTATAATTTGGATTTTTCATATTTTGTTTCATTTTGTTATTATTTGTTTTAAGCTCAGTTTGTTTATCATTATTATTGGTTTCTATCTTTTCTTTTCCCTTTTCAGAAACAAATTTTATAGGAGTACTTAATATATTTTTCTAAATTAATGGGGGTTGGCTTGATGATGCACCTAAGCCCAACTTGCCATTTAATCTAACATTACTGTGCTTGTGATGTCCATCAACTTGATGCTTCTCCCATTTAGGGATTCTTCAAGTTTCCTAGCCGCAGCCAATTCAGATTTTAGTGAAATTATTTGCTCTTGAGCTATTGTTATTTCATCTTTAAGTTTAATATTTTCAGAAACAAATTTTCTTGATCAATTAACTTTTCCCTAAGTGATTTAATTTCCTTTTCAGAATTTATTAAATCTATTCACATGGATTTAAACTCAATTTTAAAAATATCAGAACTATAACCAAATGAAGATAGTACCTGATCAGCTTTAGATTCAGATTCTTCATTATCAGATTGTTCGTCAGCATCTGATGGGGTACAAGAGGCATTGAGAGCCATGAGGCAGACTTCCCTTGCCTTTGCCTCTTCTTCCTCTTCACTGGAGCTAGAGGATGTGGATTCATCTTCTGTGTCACTACAGGTTTCAGCAACAAAGCCCTTCTCCTCCGTTTTGTACTTGTTGGAGGAAGGCCTACTGTATTGCTATCTTCTGGAGTCCTCTCTTCTTATTTATTTCTTCTGATTCTCTGGACACGCTGAGATAAAGTGTCCTGGTTTCCTGCACCCAAAACACACTATTTCTTTAGTGGGTGTTTTATCATACTTGGGTTTGTCATCCTACCTGGATGACTTTCTCCTGAAGTCCTTCCTAGCCATCTTGTAGAATCTATTGGCTAAGAGACTTAGGAGTTCTTCATTTGATGTGAAGCTTTTGGTTCTTCTATAGCTTTTAAATCTATATTTTGCTCCTTCCTTGTTGATGAGGGAGTCTTCTGTTCTGCAGCTTCCCTGGATTTAATCAACTGCTCATAAGATTTGAGCTTTCCTAGAAGAGATTCTGTGGAAATCTCATTCAGACTTCTGGCCTCCTTGATTGGCCAGATCCTAGAATCCCATGAGCTTGGGAAACACATGAGGATTATATCATTCACCTCAGTGAGAGATATGTCTTTGTCCATGGTCTTCAATTCACTGATAATGGAACTTAATCTGTAGTACATGCCACTAACAAATTCAGCTTCATCTTTCTTGAAGTTCTCATACTATGAGATGAGAGTTGATCTTCTATCTTTTCTCTTATCTGCTGAGACAGCAACCATCTGGTTGAAAGAGTCCCAGATTGCCTTGGCAGATGTTCATTCAGCCACCTTTTGGAAGATGTCATCTAATATAGTTTGAGCCAATATGTTCATGGCTTTTTCATCTTCAATCTTTGCCTTTTTCTGTGCATCTGTTCACTCAGGTGGTGGAACAAGATGAGTGTTTGATGTTGATGTAGATGTAAATGTTGTAGGTTGAGGAGGACCTATCATAATAGAATTGTAGATGTCCTTATCAATAGAATTCATGTACAACCTAATTCTTGTCTTACAAATTGCAAACTTGTTCAGATTGCAAACTAGAGGTCTGGTGCTTGCATAGTCTTTGTTCTGTGCCATGTTGTGAAATAATCTAAACTTAAGATCAGATCTAACAAATGATCTTTTGGTTCAAGGGTTAGCTTGTACAACCAAAGGAACACCCCTCTGATACCAATTGAAAGTGGGGTTAGACCTGATTTACTCTAGAGGGGGTGAATAGAGTAATCTAAAATCTTTTTGTTGTTTCAAATATTATCAAAATAATGAAAATAAGAGATACCAAGATTAACAGAAAGCAAGAGCAATCTAAGTCAGTCTAATCTAATACAACACAAATTGCCTAATCTAACACAGTAACAACAAGAACAACAAGAAAAGGGCAACTAGACAACAGAAGAAATTTTATAGTGGTTCCCCAACCTAGGTACATCCACTCTTCTACCACACTGGTAGGAATCCACTAGCAGGTTTTGATCAGGTGACTGCCACCTTTGAGCTTTTGATCAGGTGCCCAAAAACCAAAATAAACTTTTGAAGGGAGTTAATAAACCTTTTATACAGAGGGGGAGAGAGATTGATGATGTCTTCTCTTTCTCTATTCAATAGAAAAGACTAGTGGATTTGCTGTTTCAAGAACTCCTTTCAATATCACTTGGAGTCTTGCACAGGGTGTAGGCCCTCAGTCTTCAACCTTGACTTGAAAATGATCCAGGAACTTCTGACTGATAGAAGTTTATTGTCCTTGAAGAATCCTAGAGTTGAAGATTGAAGAAGACTCTTGATTTGTATTTGTTGTTCTTCATCTTCTTCAGTGAGGTCAAGGAGAAAACAAAATGTTTTCTATACAGAGAAGGTGGAAATGATCTTGAGTATACTTCTGTAAGTCTTCTTTGTATATCTTGTGCTTCTTGCGTCGACTGAGAGGAAAATCTGTTTTATATATCTCTGTCAAATTCTCCTTTGAATTTTGAATTGTCTGCATTAATTGCTAACGGCCTGGAGAATAAAAATCGGCTGGAGAGAATATTTTCATTAATGAATTTCCCCAATTGTCCAATTAAAAAGAGCAAGTAATTAACCTGATGAAGACCATAATCAATACTGCCACAAATGGCTATATTCCGAGAATATAAGCATTAATTACTCAGGAATTACTGCTAGAGAATAAGGACAAAATGAGGAAAATTCTAAGTCAGGAACTTCACAGAATTCGTCGACCAGAGAACAGATTTTGTCGACCTGAGATCAAAGTTCGTCGACCAGAGAGATCATGTTCATCGACCAGAGAATTCTTGATTGTGGACCTGAGATCCAAGTTCGTCGACCTGAGATCAGCTAACTACTTTCTGTGAAAAGCTTCCCAATTCTGTGGTCCAAGTTTGTCGAGCTGATAACTTGTCTTCGTCAACCTGAGTTCAGAGAAAGTATTCTGGACATAATGTGTTGAAGTTGAACTTCCAGAGTTTGTCGACTTGAGCTCGAATATCGTAGAGTTCAACTCAGAGAATTTACAATGAGTTTGTCGAGCGGAGCACGACTATCGTCGAGCTGAGTTCGACGAACGTCGAACTCATTTTCTGAACTTGATTTTCTTCTAAGTCTTGAGTCTTCTGCAGTCTTCTATTAGCTGGTCCATGTAAGGTTGAATCTGAGGACTTAGCCTAAACTCTAGGACACAGACATGACCCTGGCTATATATGGTGGGTCAATCATCCTAATTAGTGAACCTAGCCCAAATTCAACTAGGGATCCAACAATGGGATATTCTGACAGAGTTTGCAAAGATTGCTCATGTTGTTGTTGATGAGATAGTGTCGGATGATGCAGAGGTTGTTGTTGCTGCTGAGGATGATTTGAATGTGGATGACTATGAAATAGATGCTGATGAGGAAATGGTTGTTGCTAATGAGACCCAAGCTGCTAATAATGCCAATGACGGTTCTGAGTAGGTGTTAGTGGACAACATGATTATCCCTCTCCCAGAGATTACTCCTGCTTCAGCTCCTGAGGGGGAGGTGACTCATTGTTTGATATTTGTTGCTACTCAAATTGATAAGTTTATCCGTAACCTAGAGAAGAGAGTTGACCTGGCATCCATTATTCCTTCAGCTGCTCCAGATGAGGTAGTGGATATTTCTGATAAGGAAGGAGATGTAGAGGAGCATGCTCATTTCCTAGCTGTTGCAGAAGATCTCAGTTTGATTACTAAATCTCATTTATCTCCAATAGATGAGTCCTCCAGTGAGTCAAAAATCCATCAAGAACTGCCCTCTCTTCACAGTACCCCTCTTATAGATGTTCCCAGTTCCAGTGCTGGCAGTTCAATCCTGAAGACCATAGAAGCCATGTTGGCCAAGAAACAACAAAAGTTTGAAGTCTCAATGCAAAAAGTTTTGAAAAACGTCCAGGAAACAAAGAAAGAGATGAACAACGACCTTGCAGCTGTCAAGGTGCATTTCAAAAAGTTAGATGTAAGGTTAGACTCCTGGTTTGCGCAGGGTCAAGCTCTCATTCAAAATATGGTCAGACTAAAGAGCAATGTAGAAGTTCTTCAAAATGATGATAAGAACGCTGAAATAATGATTGAGGCTCACAATCGCTCAACGGCTCATTTTGATAATGTTGATGCGCGAAAATAGAACCGGGAGCACAGCTATAACAGAAGTGGTGTTTGGTCCCACAGGCTAGGTGAGCAGGAAGGAGAAGGTTGCGGGGGTAGAGGAGAAGGAAGATTCTGAGTACTCGAGAGTTGAGCAAACAGCTTGTTCAAGGAGGGCTGCGGGGGTAAGGGAGAGGCTGCTGAGAGCAGAGGAGAGGCTTGATCAACAGAGAGGGTTGATCAAGAGAGGAGGAGGAGGTTGAACAGGAGTTGTCGAGCAGACAGTCGCTACGACGGTTGCACTTGCAGGTTGGTTGCCGAGAAGAGCTGAGCTAAGCTAAGGGCAAGGCTTGCTGAGCAGAGAAGCAAGGCTGGCTGAGCAGAGAAGCAAGGCTTGCTGAGTAGAGAGCAAGGCTTGCTGAGCAGAGAGCAAGGCTTGTTGAGCAGAGAGCAAGGCTTGCTGAGCAGAGAGCAAGGCTTGCTGAGCAGGGAGCAAGGCTTCCTGAGCAGGGAGCAAGGCTTGCTGAGCAGGGAGCAAGGCTTGCTGAGCAGAGAGCAAGGCTTGCTGAGCAGAGAGCAAGGCTTGCTGAGCAGAGAGCAAGGCTTACTGAGCAGAGGAGCAAGGCTTGCTGAGCAGAGGAGCAAGGCTTGCTGAGCAGAGGAGTAAGGCTTGCTGAGCAGAGGAGCAAGGCTTGCTGAGCAGAGGAGCAAGGCTTGCTGAGCAGAGGAGCAAGGCTTGCTGAGCAGAGAAGAGAAGAGGGGGCCGCTAGCAGCGGCAACAGCAGACTTCGCCCGTCGCAGCCTAAATGCCACTCTTACGACGGGCTTTCCTTTGATTAATAGCCAGAGATTACAAGCTTACAAGTACACCTTCACAACAAAATAACTAAAGGGGTACAAAGAGAAGCTGGCGGCTAAGGGAGGAGAAATTGCCAGAAAGCAGAGAAAAGAAGCTGCTAGAGACCAAGTAAAAGAGGTTGCTGGCTGCTGGAGGACTGGAAAACAGAGTCTGCAGAGTCTGCTGGCAAGCAGCAGATGAGCTGTGGAGGACTGTGCGGACAGGAAAACTGAGTCCGTAGGGCTTGCTGGAAGGCTGACGGAGGACTGCGCGGACAGGAAAACGGAGTCCGTAGAGCTTGCTGGAAGACTGATGGAGGACTACGCAGACAGGAAAACGGAGTCCACAGGGTCTGCTGTCAAGACTTGTCTCCACCTCTGGAACTCTGAATCCCCCCCCCCAAAATGAGAAGCATCCGGGGGTATTTATAATCCCGGGGAAGTTCTTCAAGAAGCGGGGCCCAGTGACGTCAGCATGACGACCTGCGCGGACTCCGCGGACTGGAAAATGGAGTCCTCCTGCTAGGCGAAGCAGGCTGCAGGAAGTGGAGAACGGATGCCACCCCCTTGCGGCCGGCCTGGGCGGACTCTGGGAGGAGTCCGCCCGGCAGGGCCGGGGCCGCCCCCTAGCGAGCGGCCTGGGCGGACTCCGGGTGGAGTCCGCCCGGCTGGCCGGGCCACCGCCGGGCGGGCGTGTAACGCCCCGTTTTTTTTTCGTTGAATGGTTGCATATGCTTGATGGGTGTTACGTTGGCTTTGACCGTTATTCGAGCATGGTTTTCCCGCGGGCTTTCGAGTGGTTATTTTGGTAGCCTAGTTGCACGATTCCCCAGCAAGCCGGAGTCCAATTTTGGGGACTCGGTGAGGCCTCTTAGAGAATGCTTGCACTTTTTCGAGCCCGGGTAAGGTTGTTCAAAACGGGTTGATTGTATGGACGATGTGTACAGAAAACAAAAATGGGTAAAAAGTTCTTAAGGAAGAAATGGTCTATGACGAAACAGAAACAAGGCCGTTCATTTCTCTGATTCTAGATCTAACGGTCCAGCTCTGTTCTGGATGAAATAAGGCCGAGAAAGAGATTCTTTCTCCTCACTTATCCCTTTCTCCATCTTCTTCTTCATGCTCCAAGAGAAAGCAAGGGAGAAAAGCCAAAACAAGGCAAGGAAAGAGAGGAGAAACCGTCGCGGTGTCATCTCGGGTCAGGCAAGCGGTCTTCTTCACCCTTGCCAATCTTGTTTTCTTGTTCTTTGATTGTGCAAGTTTAGCTAGCTTTCCTCTTTCAATTTTACGAGCATGTTCAAGTTTATTAGTCTTGTTACCCTTATTTTTATTTAGTACTCACAAACATGAATCCTCTTGTTCCTTCAAGTCTTACATGTTTACCGCCTAATTATCGAATTTTCCCTATGCTCAATTA
Organism: Platanthera guangdongensis; assembly: GCA_039583875.1. Classification (NCBI taxonomy): domain Eukaryota; kingdom Viridiplantae; phylum Streptophyta; class Magnoliopsida; order Asparagales; family Orchidaceae; genus Platanthera; species Platanthera guangdongensis. The sequence goes on along the minus strand of CM077154.1, from coordinate 95,175,793 downwards.
ATTCTTATGCTCATTTGATTCATGTAGCCTTTCTTGTTCATGTGATTCTTTCTTGTTCATGTCGTAATCATGTGAGAATACGCTTGTTGGTTTGGTTAGCGTAGTCCTTTGTGGAGTAAGTAGGAATCCAAACGCTAATAGTTTTGACATAACATGTGTAATGTGTGGTCATGAGTGAGGACGAAGAAAGGAAACGTGTTTAGCTTGGGTTATGGTGAGTTTTGCTTATGGTGTTGAGCTTGGGTTCGCTTATGGTGAGCTATGCGAGGTGAATTGTGAACCATGGCAGGAGCGTTTGTGTGAGGATTCGGTAAGGGGTGGTGTGGTTTAAGCCTTGGTGGCCACCAGGTTTGGATTTGTGGTGTAGAGCACCATTTTGGCCCCAATTTGGGCTAGCTTTTAAAGGTGCGTTCCACTTTAGGGCCGCCACCAAAAGACCCTTGCGGAATCGAACTTAACCGCTGCTTATGTTTCACTAGTATAGTTGTTTCTTGTTCTAAAGATGATGGATTGGGCATGTGTATTGCCTTTTTGCTCCTGCGGGTTGAGCAGGACTTGATGAGAATTGCACGCACTTGGTGCGTTTTACACTTTGGATTGACAGTGTTTAACACTTGTTTTCCACCTGTTCTTTTCACTCATTTTACTTACGTGAAACATTGCTACGGGGTCGGTAAGCCCCTTCGTCATATTTTCTGAACTTCATACTTTATTGTGTAGCTTGTATGATTGCTGAGGTGTTCTTTCTTGAATGCCTCAGGTGCAGGTTGTAGCCGGTTGAGCGGCTAGTGCTTGGGTAGAGTTTCTTTGGAGCTAGTCGAGCTTACTTAGCGAGGTAGTTCTTTTCTTTGTTGTACAGACATACATACGCCCCAATGGGTTCGTGTCAGCTTGTTGGCGCCCATTGGTGGCTTTCTTTACTTGTGATATATGAATGCTAGACTGCTAATGTGACTCATTTGGATGAGATGATGTCTACTTGCTCTTGGGAAGGATTGATGGTAGGTTGCATTAGGTATTTTTAAGTTAAACAAAACCTATTATTGTATCACATGCATAACATGTTTTCGTCACCGAACAAGTATTTTTCCACATAACGTAAAAACAACAAAGATGATTTCTTAGATTATTATAAATCTAGACTGCATATAGGAGATCGTCATAAGGAAACTAAAGTATTTTCCGCCGCATACAAACACACGTTTTGATTCCTAAGGCCGAGGGATACGGCCATTAAACTAAACAGTTTTCTTGCATATCACTGATGATTTTCAACTACTAAGCAAACGTCGAGGTTTTGCCTGAGCATGTGCAGTTATCCCCTACACGACGTGGAATCATAACCCGTAGTTCCTTTTGCTTCGATACGATGTACTCGTTGAGGAAATGCGGGTTGTGACAGTTGGTATCAGAGGGAGATTTGCTTGACAATTGGTCGGGCAAACTTTCCTTTTTGTCATTGTCGTAAGCATCATATCATACACACACTGAGGTGCCATCCGTATGTCTTGGCCGAATCATGCACACTACACTCATGGCATGAACAGAAGTATACGGGGCATATTATGTAGTATGGGATGCATAATATGTGGTTGTATATGGATCCACCATAGGGGCAACATTTGTGGGTTATGTAGTATGGGATGCATAACCTCACCACATGGATGCGACTAGCACGTTTTCTTTTCTTCGTTGCATGCAATGCTATGTACTATGGGATGCATAGCATTGTGATGCGTACGACCGCTCATGGCATGCATTAAGGCCTTTTATAGAATGCATAGCACAGCACGCATAACATAACATTGCATGAGCACAACGTGCCAAGCTAAGATTTACATGATGACACCTGTACACACATGGTTTTGGGTCAAACATAGTCATGCATTCATCGGTTAGGCACAATTTAGTGGGATGACGGTGAGTCATCTTTAGGCTAGGAATAACATCATTCTCAAACTCCCAGAGCAAGTTAGCAGTTGATGTTCATATTTATATATGTCTTGTCTGTACAGCGTCGTTATGTGTTGCTTGTTGGGTTGAGTTCGATATCGCGTGAAATGGTTTATAGGATGTCGAAGCGTCCAGTGACAAGGCAGACTCCCCAATCTGAGGGCGAGTCTTCGGGTGTGCAGAACGATGATCTGATGGATAGTCTACGCCAAAGTAATGAGGCTTTGACAAGGCAGGTGCAGGATGTGCAGTCCCAGCTCCAAGCTATGTCCTCAGCAATGTATGGGCTGGCACCAAGAGTGCAAGAGACTGTCAGAGGCCCCACTCTTTCTACTCCTTCTGTGGCAGTGATACCTCCAGTTGTGGTTCCTCCTGCGATGACTTTCATCTCGCAGTTTCAGCGACTTGGACCACCTACCTATGATGGAAAAGCGGACTTTGTGATCTTAGATGATTGGGTGATCACGTTGGAAGAGATGTTTGTCTATTCTGGCATTACCGAAGACCAGAAGGTGTTGATTGACGCCTATCAACTAAAAGGGTTAGCTAAAGGTTGGTGGTTGCGAGAAAAGGAAAGCCTAGGGGCGGGATGTTCGTGGGAAGCCTTCAAAGAAATGTTATGGCGCAAGTTTCTGCCGTCAATGGAAAGGGACCGCCTGATGAATGACTTCTTGTACCTGAAGCAGAGGAAACTCACAGTTAGTGAGTATGAAAGTGAGTTTAGCAAGCTAAGTCGGTTCGCTCCGAGCTTGGTGACTACGGAAGCTGACCGAGTAAAGAGATTTCTTGGCAGACTCCGCAGCGACGTGCAGCAGTTCGCAAGTGCTTATGGAGCGACGAGTTACACCGCTGTGGTTGAGGCTGCTTTGAAGGTTGAAGCTATAGAAACTGCAAAACAAAGAGGGCAGTTGATGAGGCAGGACAAAAGAAAGCTCGTGGAAAGGAACAGCTCCCAAATATCAGATGTAAGAAAGAAGAGTAAGGAGACGTGTAGCTTCTGTGGCCGGTCAGGCCACCCATTTGAGAAATGTTTCAAGCGGTTGGGGATGCAGAAGAAGGAGCAGGTGCACGCCATTCATGGTGTGCCAACCAGAGACTTGGAGTGTACAAGTTGTGGGGGAAGAGGTCATGATGTGAGCCGTTGCTGGGTCAAAGACAAGGTGTGCTTTCAGTGTGGCAAACAGGGACATCTCAAGGCAAGGTGCCCACAAAACCATCCCATGCTGCAGCCAAGGCCACTCCAGGCTTTGCCTCTGCCTCCGCGTTTGGACAAAGGAAAATTGAAGTTAAATGTGATCTCTTTAGAGGAAGCTCAGATGTCACCTCATGTTATCTCAGGTTCGATTCCTTCCTCTGCTTCACGTTTTGGTTATGACGCTTACGCGTACTTCTTAGCTACATATGTACCCTTATAGGAAACTTTAAGGTAAAGAACCGTTGGGTGCGTGTTCTCTTCAATTCTGGCGCGACCCATTCATTTGTGGCTCGAACCTTTCTGGATCGTTATCATTTGACACCAGATCGAGTGGGGAATGCCTTTTTGGTGAAATTTCCTTCCGGTGCTTCTGTGGTTGCAGACTGGGGTCTTCTTGATTGTCCCATTTTGTTGGGGGAGTTCTTAGCGAAGGCTGATTTCAAGGTGATAGATTTGGAAGATTTTGACGTTATCTTGGGCATGGACTGGTTATCCCGCTATGACGTCGTCATCCAGTGCAAAGGAAAGCGCTTGGATTTTATCAAGGACAATGGTCAGCCGGGAAGTGTTTATGGTGATTCTTGCCAGGATTCTCTAGGGATTTCGGCGGTATGTGTTCGGACTTTGTTTGTTTCCGATTGTTTTGCTTGTCTAGTCTCAATTGTGGGGACTAGTGCTGTTTTGCCGCATTTGGAGGAGATTCCTATTGTGTGTGAATTTCCAGATGTTTTTTCCTACTGATCTACCTGGTCTTCCCCCTGATCGTGATGTCGAGTTTGTCATTGATTTGGAGCCGGGTGCGCGGCCTATTGCGAAAGCGCCGTACAGAATGGCCCCGCATGAGCTAGCAGAATTGCGTACACAGTTGGATGACTTATTGGCAAAGGGGTTTATCAGGCCAAGTTCAACACCTTGGGGTGCACCAGTGTTATTTGTGAAGAAGAAAGATGGGTCGATGTGGCTTTGCATCGATTACCGGGAGTTGAACAAGGTGACTATTAAAAACAAGTACCCACTGCCAAGAATTGATGATTTGTTTGATCAATTGCATGGCAGTTCAGTATTTTCGAAGATTGATCTCCGCTCGGGCTATCATCAGCTAAAGGTTCGGGAGTCTGATATTCCGCGGACTGCGTTTCGATCAAGACATGGCCATTTTAAATTTCTTGTGATGTCGTTTGGTTTGACCAACGCACCATCAGCCTTCATGGATATGATGAACCGGGTGTTCAAGGACTACTTGGATAGGTTTGTGGTGGTTTTTATTGACGACGTTCTTGTCTACTCCCGCAGTGCTGAGGAACATGAGCAGCATCTGCGATTGGTATTGGCCACCTTGCGAGACCAAAAGTTGTTCGCCAAGTTAAGCAAATGTGAGTTTTGGTTACCTCAGGTTGCATTCATGGGTCATGTTATTAATCAATATGGAATTTCAGTGGATCCCGAAAAGATTGCGGCAGTCATGGAGTGGAGAAGACCGGAGACACCCAAGAAGATTCGGAGCTTCTTGGGATTGGCCGGCTATTATCGCAGATTTGTAGAAGGTTTTGCTACGTTGGCCGCACCGTTGACGCGCTTAACCCAGAATAATGTGGCGTTTGATTGGAATGACAAGTGCGAGGCATCATTCCTTGAACTTAAGAACAGGTTATGTACCGCTCCTGTGTTGATCTTACCGACAGAAGGGATATATTATGAAGTTTTTGTGGATGCGTCGCACGTTGGAATTGGATGTGTTTTCATGCAAGACAAAAAGGTGATTGCATATGGGTCTCGGCAGTTGAAAAGTCATGAAAAGAACTACCCGACGCATGATTTGGAGTTCACAGCGGTGATATTTGCATTGAAGTTGTGGAGACACTTACTGTATGGTGCGCAGTGTAAAATCTTTACGGATCATAAAATTTTGAAGTACGTCTTCACGCAAAAGGAACTTAATCTGCGCCAACGGCGATGGCTTGAATATGTAGCTGATTATGATGTGGAAATTCAGTATCATCCCGGGAAAGCTAATGTTGTGGCCGATGCGTTGAGTCGGAAGACAGGTAAATTATTTCATCTTTCAGCCGACCTTCTAGTGGAGGAATTTCTATTGATGGATATTTCCGTGGGAAGATATGAACCACAAAGTCATTCGGTAGTAGAAGAACCTTCATGGATGGTGCGTGCAAGACAACATCAAAAGGATGATCCTGATCTTTTACATTTATATCTTCGGACTGAAAAGGGCGAATTACCAGATTTTGCTATTGATGATGCGGGCACGTTAAAGTATCGCGGTCGCTTTTGTATCCCCGCAGTTGGAGACATTCGCGAGATGGTGTGTAGGGAAGCACATGGCTCAAGTATGGCCTACCATCCAGGCTCAACTAAAATGTACCGTGATTTGAAACAAATTGTCTGGTGGTATAGAATGAAAAGAGATATAGCGCAATTTGTATCTGAATGTCATACCTGCAAGCGGGTGAAAGCTGATCATGGGAGGCCTGGTGGCAAGTTGACGCCATTGGAGATTCCAACATGGAAGTGGGAAAGCATGTCAATGGATTTTATTACAGGCTTACCAAGATCGCCACGAGGACATGACTCCGTATGGGTTATCGTGGATAGGTTGACCAAGTGTGCTCATTTCATACCCTTTAAGGTCAACTACCCGATGAAGACAATAGCGGAGCTATATTTGAACGAGATCATTCGACTGCATGGTGTGCCAGTCACTATCATTTCAGACCGGGATCCCCGATTTACTTCTCGTTTCTGGAAGAGTCTACAAGAGGGTTTGGGGACGGATTTGAGGTATTCCACTGCTTACCACCCTCAGACGAATGGCCAAACGGAACGAGTAAACCAAATCGTGGAAGATATGATTCGATGCTACATTCTTGAATATGGCGGAGCATGGGATGAACGTTTGCGGCTTATGGAATTTGCATATAATAACAGCTATCAAGAAAGCTTGCAAATGGATCCGTTCGAAGCTTTATATGGGCGACGATGTCGGACTCCCCTATTTTGGGCTGAGGTTGGCGAGCAGCCTTTGTTGGGCCCAGAGGCGCTCGAGGACATGGAAGTTGTCGTACGACTTATTCGGGAGAAGCTCCGGATCGCCCAAGAGCGATATGAAAAGTACACCAACCGGAGAAGGTCGGAGTTAGAGTTTGCAGTGGGGGATTTCGTCTTCCTGAAAGTCTCCCCAATGGTTGGAATTAAAAGGTTTGGAAAAGAGCGCAAAGTAGACCCAAGATTTGTGGGTCCCTTCAAGATTCTTGCGCGAGTTGGTGCATCCGTTTACAAAGTAGAATTACCCGTGAACTTTCCTGGTGTTCACGACGTGTTTCATGTCAGCCAACTTCGCAAGTGTGTGTGAAATGATAAGCAAGTTTTAGATGTTGTACCACAGTTGGCACCGAACCTTTCTTATGTGGAGATGCCCAACCGTATTTTGGACTCCCAAGAGCGCGTGTTGCGGAAAAAGAAGATTCCTATGGTCAAGGTGCTATGGAAAAATCAGAATGTGGAAAGTGCGACGTGGGAGCTCGAGTCAACGATGAGGGCGGCTCACCCTCATTTGTTCTCGTAACTAAGCTGGTATGTGAATTGGTGTTTATGTTGAATTAGTGTTTTGGTTTGAGTACTCATTTGATTTATATCAAAATGATTGAAAAGTTTCGAGGCAAAACTTTTTGTTAGGGGGAGTGACTGTAACGCCCCATTTTTTTTCGTTGAATGGTTGCATATGCTTGATGGGCGTTACGTTGGCTTTGACCGTTATTCGAGCATGGTTTTCCCGCGGGTTTTCGAGTGGCTGTTTTGGTAGCCTAGTTGCACGATTCCCCAGCAAGCCGGAGTCCAATTTTCGGGACTCGGTGAGGCCTCTTAGAGAATGCTTGCACTTTTTCGAGCCCGGGTAAGGTTGCTCAAAACGGGTTGATTGTATGGACGATGTGTACAGAAAACAAACGGGGTAGAAAGTACTTAAGGAAGAAATGGTCTAGGACGAAACAGAAACACTTTTCCAAACAGTGAAAAATGGTCATTTTTGTGCATGACACGGCCTGGGACACAGGCGTGTCCCAGGGCGTGTCTAGCTCGGGATGTGGTTTGGCTTTGTGGTCGTCGAACTTCGTTCGATGAAGTTGCGGGAGGAACACGCCCCCTGACACGAGCGCGTCGGTGCGTGACCCAGGGCGTGACCTGGGGCGTGTCCTCCTTGACTCGACGAATTTTCTTGCGTCGAGTTGAGCTCGACGAATGGGGTACACGCCCCGTGACACGGGCGTGTCACGGGCCGTGTCCCACTATGTAGAGTGTCGAGTGTCGAGTGTCGAGTGTCGGGTGTCGAGAGAGGGGACACGGCCTGTGACACGGGCGTGTCACAGGGCGTGTCCAGCTTTGTCGAAGTGTCGACTCTTTTGGTCGACGAGATGTCGAGACACAGGTTACACGCCCTAGGTCACGGGCGTGACCTACAGGTCACGGGCGTGTCCCGGCCGTGTACCTTGTGGATAAGTTGGAAAGTGTTGGCGTCTGCACCGCTTAAGGTACACGCCCTGTGACACGGGCATGTCATAGGGCGTGACAGGGCCGAAAATCGACTTTTTCAGTTCTTTTTTGTGTCGTTCATTTCTCTGATTCTGGATCTAACGGTCCAGCTCTGTTCTGAAGGAAATAAGACCGAGAAAGAGATTCTTTCTCCTCACTTATCCCTTTCTCCATCTTCTTCTTCATGCTCCAAGAGAAAGCAAGGGAGAAAAGCTAAAACAAGGCAAGGAAAGAGAGGAGCAACCGTCGCGGTGTCATCTCGGGTCAGGCAAGCGGTGTTCTTCACCCTTGCCAATCTTGTTTTCTTGTTCTTTGATTGTGCAAGTTTAGCTAGCTTTCCTCTTTCAATTTTACTAGCTTGTTCAAGTTTATTAGTCTTGTTACCATTATTTTTATTTAGTACTCACAAACATGAATCCTCTTGTTCCTTCAAGTCTTACATGTTTACCGCCTAATTATCGAATTTTCCCTATGCTCAATTAATTCTTATGCTCATTTGATTCATGTGGCCTTTCTTGTTCATGTGATTCTTTCTTGTTCATGTCGTAATCATGTGAGAATACGCTTGTTGGTTTGGTTAGCGTAGTCCTTTGTGGAGTAAGTAGGAATCCAAACGCTAATAGGTTTGACATAACATGGGTAATGTGTGGTCATGAGTGAGGACGAAGAAAGGAAACGTGTTTAGCTTGGGTTATGGTGAGTTTTGCTTATGGTGTTGAGCTTGGGTTCGCTTATGGTGAGCTATGCTAGGCGAATTGTGAACCATGGCAGGAGCGTTTGTGTGAGGATTCGGTAAGGGGTGGTGTGGTTTAAGGCTTGGTGGCCACCGGGTTTGGATTTGTGGTGTAGAGCACCATTTTGGCCCCGATTTGGGCTAGCTTTTAAAGGTGTGTTCCACTTTAGGGCCGCCACCAAAAGACCCTTGCGGAATCGAACTTAACCGCTGCTTATGTTTCACTAGTATAGTTGTTTCTTGTTCTAAAGATGATGGATTGGGCATGTGTATTACCTTTTTGCTCCTGCGGGTTGAACAGGACTTGATGAGAATTGCACGCACTTGGTGCGTTTTACACTTTGGATTGACAGTGTTTAACACTTGTTTTCCACCTGTTCTTTTCACTCATTTTACTTAAGTGAAACATTGTTGCGGGGTCGGTAAGCCCCTTCGTCATATTTTCTGAACTTCATACTTTATTGTGTAGCTTTGATGATTGCTGAGGTGTTCTTTCTTGAATGCCTCAGGTACAGGTTGTAGCCGGTTGAGCGGCTAGTGCTTGGGTAGAGTTTCTTTGGAGCTAGCCGAGCTTACTTAGCGAGGTAGTTCTTTTCTTTGTTGTACAGACATACATACGCCCCAATGGGTTCGTGTCAGCTTGTTGGCGCCCATTGGTGGCTTTCTTTACTTGTGATATATGAATGCTAGACTGCTAATGTGACTCATTTGGATGAGATGATGTCTACTTGCTCTTGGGAAGGATTGATGGTAGGTTGCATTAGGTATTTTTAAGTTAAACAAAACCTATTATTGTATCACATGCATAACATGTTTTCGTCACCGAACAAGTATTTTCCACATAACGTAAAAACAACAAAGATGATTTCTTAGATTATTATAAACCTAGACTGCATATAGGAGATCGTCATAAGGAAACTAAAGTATTTTCCGCCGCATACAAACACACGTTTTGATTCCTAAGGCCGAGGGATACGGCCATTAAACTAAACAGTTTTCTTGCATATCACTGATGATTTTCAACTACTAAGCAAGCGTCGAGGTTTTGGCTGAGCGTGTGCAGTTATCCCCTGCACGACGTGGCATCATAACTCGTAGTTCCTCTTACTCCGATATGATGTACTCGTTGAGAAACTGCGGGTTGTGACAGGGCGGCCTGGGAGGACTCCGGGTGGAGTCCGCCGGGCTGGCCGGGCCGCCCCCGAGCGGGCGGCCTGGGCGGACTCCGGGTGGAGTCCGCCCAGCAGGTCGTGCCGCCCCCGAGCGGGCGGCCTGGGCGGACTCTGGGTGGAGTCCGCCCGGCTGGCCGGGCCGCCCATGAGTGGGCGGCCTAGGCGGACTCCAGGGGGAGTCCGCCCGGTAGGCCGGGCCGCCCCCGAGCGTGCGGCCTGGGCGGACTCTGGGGGGAGTCCGCCCGGCCGGCCGGGCCGCCCCCTAGCGGGCGGCCTGGGCGGACTCCAGGGGGAGTCCGCCCGGCTGGTCGGGCCGCCCCGTAACGGGCGGCTTGGGCAGACTCCGGGTGGAGTCCGCCCGGCAGACGGGCAGAGGCCGCCCCGGGTGGGCGGCCTAGCAGGCGGAGGCCGCCCCTAGTGGGCGGGCTCGACGGGCAGCGGCAGGAGGGCGCCTCCCATCGAGCAGCTGGAGGCCGCCTCCCATCGAGTGGCAGGGAGGCCGGAGCCCCTTCGGCGAACTGGGAGGCCGCCCCTTGGGGTGCTGCTGGCGGATTCCTGCAAGGAAAATCATTGCACGGTTAGCGGGCCTAACCGCATGGCCTGCGAGGGTGAGCTATGGGAACAGCCCGCCATCCCGCAGGGCACGCGGTTGCAAGGGTACCTAGACGGACAGGGAAAATTGTCCGCCTATGCTGGGGCTTGTCGCGATCAAAAAGGAGAATCTAAGGAGCGCAACTAGCCAGCTGGCTACCTTGGGAAGGATCGCCGATTTCTGGGTCAATGCCAGACTGAATGGCAAGTTGGGCTTGGGTGCATCATCAAATTTACCCCTCATTCTCAAAAAGAACATACTATCCACACCCATAAAATTTGTTTATGCTAAGGGCAAAGAAATAACAACCAAAAAACAAACCACAGAAGAAATGCCCAACTTAAAAGGTCAAAACAACAGTAACCAGAAAACATTAAATAAAAACAAAGTTCAGCAGATTTCATCGAACTCAGATCGACGAAATGTGGCCAGTTCGTCTAACTCTAGTCAACGAACTCTGAACGCAAATCCATATAGTAATTATTCGTCTTACGGCGATCGACGAACTGTGTATGGTTCGTCGAGCAGAGGTCGACGAACTTGAGGCACAGAAAATGACTATGTTCATTCTCTGAGCAGAGATCGACGATCTCAACCCATTTCATTGAACTCTGGTCGACGAACTCACAACATTTTGTTGAACCTATAAAGACTTAATAAAAGTCATAACTATCATAGCAACTCTAATAAATCTAGGAAACCTTTCAACCCTCTTGCTGACTGGATAATTCGACCTAGAATATATCATCCATTAGGATATAAATCAGAACCAGAATTTTCTGTGATTTCAAGCTTTTCCTATCAACAATATAAAAGACCCAAGGTAACTTGGGTCAAGAACAACTAATTGTTTTTATTGCAGGTGAAGAACTGTCCAATAGTTATCCAACTATGGTATCTGGACAGTGGATGCTCCAAACACATGACTGGAAGCAAGGACAACTTGCACAATTACAAGTTCAAGCTGGGACCAAAGGTAATCTTGAACTTGCACAATTATCTCAGTCAGTGAGATATTTTTATCCAGATTCTTCAGCACATTGATGATTAAGTTTAGTCTGTTGTACATGTCAGCCACTGACTCAGATTCATCTTTCTTGAAATTTTCATATTAGAGTCGAGATGAGATCTTCTGTCCTTTCTCTCATCAGCTGATCCTGCAACCATTTGGTTTAGAGAGTCCCAAATGTCCTTTACTAATGTGCATTCAGCTACCTTTGAAAAGATGTCATCAGACATGGTTTGTGCCAGAATGTTCATGGCCATAGCATCAGCCATCTTCAACTTCTTCTGAGCATCTGTCCACTCAGGTGGTGGAACTGCTGAAGTACTTGTTGATGTAGAGGCAGAAGGAGTAGGGGGACCTGTCAAGATAGAATTGTAGATATCTTCATCAATAGAGTTCATATATAATCTAATTCTTGCCTTCCAAATTGCAAACTTATTCAGATTGCAGACTGGAGGTCGGGTGCTCGAATATTCTTTATTTTGTGTCATGATATAAGAAAGACACTAGAGATAATAAGATCTATCAAAGATCCTTTGGTTCAGGTGTTAGCCTGTAAAACCAAACAACCTTACCATTTGATACTAATTGAAAGTGAGAGATAGATCTGCTTAACTCTAGAGGGGGGGTGAATAGAGTATTTTAAAACTTTAATTAATTTTTACAGTGGATTAAAATAAGTTATAAGTATATGTAAAGAGAAAAAAAACAAAAAAATCACAGCACACAAAAAATAAACAATAGAGAAATCTAGACGATATAAGAAATTTATAGTGCTTCCCCTAAACTTGGGTATATCCACTCTTCTACCACTCTGGTAGGAATCCACTACAGGTTTTTTACCAGGTGCCCTGCCACCACAGGTCTTTTCTCATGTGTCTTGTCACCGCAAGATCTATTTTTTCAAGGGAGATCTAACAACACTTGTGAGCTTTTGATCAGGTGCCCAAAAACCTAAGGGGTTAACTTTTGAAGGGGGTTATAACCCTGTACACAGTGAGAAAAAGAAAATTGATGATGTTCTTCTCTATCAACAGTCTAAGAGAAGACTAGTGGATTTGATCTTGTCAAAGCTCCCCCTAAAATGTTGAATGGTTCAGGAAGATGAGAGCTTTGCTCTGGGTGTAGGCCTTGATGAAGATCCTCAGAAACTTCTTGGACTGATGTTGAATAGTTGTCCTTTTGAAGTCTTGAAGCAGAAACTGAAGAAGACTAAAGATTTTTTGTTGATGTTCTTTTTCAATGTCCTGTAGAAGATAATCTGTTTCTGTAAAACTTCTATCAATTATTCTGTAACAGATCTCTTGTAATTCCCTTCCTTGTTTTTTTTCTTCTTGTTATTGTCCTGAAGAGAAGATGTTGGATCCCTAGTTGGATTTGGGCTAGGTTCACTAAACTAGGATGTTTGACCCAACATGTATAGCAAGGGTCATGGTTGTGTCCTAGAGTATAGGTCATGTCCTTAGAATTAGCACTGCTTGGACCAGCCATACACAGACCGCAAAAAGACTCAAGACTTAGAGAAATATCAAAGACTCAGAAAATGAGTTCGACGTTCGTCGAACTCAGGTCGATGAAAGTTGTGCTCAGCTCGACGAACTCAGAGACAATTCTCTAAGCTAAGCTCGACGAACCTGGTTCTCAGGTTGACGATCTTTGGACACTACTTTAACACTCTAAAGTTCAGAAAACATCTCAATATTTTAAGTCCAGAATCACACTCCAGTCGACGAATTCGTTTTCTCAGCTCGACGAACTTAGACCACATTCTTGGCAAGACTTATCAAGTAGCAGTTAGAAGTTCTCAGGTCGACGAATCAAGTTCGCAGGTCGACGATTTCTGGACACTCTATTTCAACACTCCTAAGTGCAAGAAACATTTCACTGAACTCCAGTCGACGAAGTTGGAATCTCAGCTCGACGATCTTGATGCATAGAATTGGCAAGGTTCTAGAGAAAGCTGAAAGAAAACTATTGTTGACCTAACTCACCTAGAGGGGGGTGAATAGGTGGTTTGTGCGTCTTTTGCGGAATAAAAAATAATTAGAGCACAGCACAGAAATATCTACCAATATCACAGATGACACAAGATGTATAGTGGTTCCCCAACCTTGGGTACATCCACTTTCCCTCACCGATCTAGGAATCAACTAGACTCGGCTACTCCACTATCTCGGATCAAAAATCAATCCTACCCTCGGAACAAAGTTCCTACAAACTCGATCCAACAAAGGGATCTACACCTCGGAAGATAACTCTTCCTACAAACTCGGAGTGAAAACTCCTACACTCGGAGAAGATTTCTCCTACAAGATTAATAAAGTGTTTACAAGAATACAAACAGTAAATCACTCAGATCTGAAGGAAATGGCCAGGATCTTCTTCTTTTCAACTTTGCAGCTTTTTCAGAAATCGGTGAAGAAGGTCTCGGCCGCGATCTGGATCTACTTCCTTTTACAGAAATCGAGAGAAAATATGATCAGTGAAGTCGATCTCGATCTGTAACTTTTCTTCAAAGTAATCCTCTGAAAGTAGAAGCTTTTGCCGGAGAAGAAGGCGGCGGCGGCGGCTTCCGTTTCGCGAAAGTCAGAGAGGAGGCGGCTGAAGAATATTTATCGAAACAGAATTTACAAGAAAGCTTTGAGAATACTTAGGGTTTGTCATTTTCTGATAAGACCATATATAGGAGAGACTAACGGTCATAATCGGTCATAATGAAGTACACGTGGACCAATCATGTCGCGTGATTTGAAAAATCCCGTCAGAAAAATGACTTAGAAAACTTTCGGAAATATTTGGCCAACTACACGAGTAAGTCAATAACTACTCGAGTAGTTGAATAACTACTCGAGTATATGATGGGAAACATACTCGGGTATGTATAAAAAGACTACTCGAGTATATAGAGATCAACTACTCGAGTATACAGACAGAACTACTCGAGTATGCGAAGAGACCTACTCGAGTATATAGAGGATCTACTCGAGTACTGGAAGAGCTACTCGAGTATATTACATAACCTACTCGAGTACATGAAGTACTACTCGAGTGGAATACTTGGAAAAATTCTGAAGAGGTCTGCTGGCAACTACTCGAGTAGTTGAACTAAACTACTCGAGAGGAAGTAACCTACTCGAGTAGGTGAAGGTTCTACTCGAGTAAAAGACTTAGAAAAAAATTCTGGAGTAGGGAAATGCAAGGTATACGGGTGACACAGGAACTACTCGAGTAGGTAAAATGAACTACTCGAGTATGTTTCTATCTACTCGAGTATATGAGTATACTTACTCGAGTATATGACTTAGAGAAATTTAGATGAGAAAAACCTTATGGTACTCGGGTATAACGAGTAATCTACTCGTGTATATAAGCATGCAACTCGAGTATATGACTTGGTCTACTCGAGTAGGTGGCTTAGCTACTCGAGTATATTACCATGTCTACTCGAGTACAAGATTCCTTAACTCAAGTAACTTATACCCAGACTACTCGAGTAGGTGAAAGCTCTACTCGAGTAAAACACTTAGAAATTTTCTGATGCTGGAAAAACTGATTCTTCTAGAGTAGCCAACTTCCAATGCCTTTCCCATAGTCCAATAGCTTGAATATGAAGTGTATCCCAATAGAGAGACCACACATGAGTCAACACCTTGGAATATGCAACGAGGGATTACATTGCACAGTTCCTGTGTTTGGTGACCCACTGTGGGCTGACATTGGCCTACACTTCCCAGTGAAACTCCTGCAAACATATAGCTCAAACCAAGCATCAAATACAACTTAATTCATCTTAGTTCCAGGGTGACTTCATCAAATCTGGGTTCATGTGGATGAAATACCTAACAATATCCCCCTATTTGTTGAAGTCAGAACCCTTTACACTAAGGTGAATTATGGACATAAAAGAAACTAAGTAGAAAAATATGAGCAGGTAAGCAAAGGGTAATGAAAAAGATAATTAGACAGGAATGAAGAATTGTATATATATGAGTTTCCAAAAACATCAAGTCTACAATTTGTCATTTCAATTTCTCATCATCTTTTAGGTTTGGGCTTGGGATTGCTGCTTATCCATCTTCTCTTGTTGTCTTCTTAGGTAGCTGAAAGGCTTAGGAAAGTACTTAGGAGGCCTTGGAGGAGCAGCAGGGTTATTTCTCCCAAAATCTCTATCATGGATCTTCCTTTTCAGCATAGACTTCTCATATAACTCCCATTCTTGTGAACTGTAGTGCATGTTTATGTTCTCATTGTGATCCATGACCAACCTTAGTGTGTACAAGATGAGAGACTTTGAAGTTGGAGACCAAGCTTCAGCATGTTCAGGAGCCTTAGAAGGAGTTGTCCTGCTGGCAAAGGGACCTTCACCATATTTCCTTTTCTTCTTGTGGATTCTGATCTCTGGAGGGGCTTGAAGGAATATATCAGCAGGATCTTCTTCTTCTTCCCAGCCTGGAACATAAGTGTCTGGAGGAGCAACTGAGTCTCCATGCCTGGGGGAGAAGGTAGGTTGTTGAGGAACAGCAGGAGCAGAGACATCTGTGGCTAGAGGATTGAGATGATGGGGAATGATGTTTGGGTCAACTGCAAGATCTGGCAAGATTTGATTGTGCATCCAGACAGCTGTGTCATAGGTGTGAAATTTGACACTCTGTATCTGGGCAAGCACATCATCATGAATGGTCTTTAATTGAGCTTCCCATTCAACTGTCTTCTGAGCAATAGATTTTTCTACCTGTTCTTTGAGTTCTTTTATCAAACCCTCCCCCTTTCTGATTTCAACAGATACTTTCTCTATGGTGTCATCTTTGAAGGTCCCAACTTCTTCACAGATTGTCATCTTGTTGGCTTCAGTCCTCTTGTCTAGTTCTATCTGATTGTTTGCCAAGGTTACACCTTGTTCCATGACATTGCCAATACTAGTGATAGTATGGTCAAGAGCTTTACCACCAAGTTGGAATAGGTACTTTAGCTTGTCAGTGTTATGCTGAATTTCAGCAAAACCTTTGCTCATCTCAGTCTCAAGAGCAGTGACCTTATCAGTTACCACTTTTAGAGAGGTGTCAAAATGATGTCTTTATTCTTGAAGAAGAATGGCAATACTTTGCAGCAGATCTGAGGAGGAGGAAACTGAAGCAGCAGTAGTAGAGGGAGCAGCAATAGGGATAGGAGGAGTTACCCAATGAGCTATTTCTTCAATAAGCACTGAGCTGAGAGCTCTGGTGGTAGGAATGACAGCATCCAATTCTTCTGTACCATGGGGGATGGAGAAATCAAGGTTTCTGAGAGGAGCCTCAGCTGGCTCAGGAGAAGGCTCATCAGAAATAAAAATGGTGTCTGGCTTATCTGCTGGAGGAGTTGGAGAAGGTGTTGGAGTTCTGGCTGGAGAATGGGCAGGAGACTGTGCTGGAGACAAGTCTTTGTGATGTTCAGTGGTTGGAGCTGGAGGAGATAGAGGGGGAGGGGGAAGCACATCTTCAGTGAGCTCTGCAATCATGGCATCTATGGCAGCAGCTGTGGACAGAAGAGTGTCTTGAGGGACTTGATCTGAGGAAGTGGCTGGACTCTTTGGAGTATGAGGTAGGGATGGAATCTCTGGCTGAGGAGAGGGTTGACTGACTGGGCTAGAAGGAGCTGGCTCCCCCTCACTTGGTGCACCAGAGGAGCTGGCCACATGATGAGGAGAGGGAGATGGAGTCCTGTCCTCTGTAGCTGGAACTTCTGGAATTTCTGAAACCTTTGCAGCTTGGGCAGAGTTCTTGAGCTTGAGATCCCATCTCTGAATTGAAGAGATGGAGACCTTCTTCATGTGGTGAAGTGGAGTCCCTTTGGAGAAGGTGAATACTTCAGGATTTGTGGCATGGAGGAGCAGAGATATAATTCTTGCGTAGTTGGGGGATTTCATGCTATCCTTTATCTTGTCCAGAATCAACATACCAAATTGGTATTTCTCGCGGCATACAATGACTTGCATTATATCGAAGAAGTATGAGGGAATGTCTCGGATGGAGTGAGTCTTGCACAGTAAAATTTTTCCAATAACATCAACCAAGAATTTGCCTTCTGCATTCATATCTGACCTTTTGAAATATTGAGCATCAGTGGAAAAGCCACAGAAAAGGGCTGTCCTGTCGGAATCCTCAGCAACAAGGTGATCCTCTTCATCAACAAGCGGTAAACAGAGAAGTTGAGAGACAGAGGTCTTGGTGAGCTTTAGTTTCAAACCCTTGACTGTAGATTTTAGGACTTTGCCATTCCGTCGAACATTGAGATTTGAGAAGAATTCTGCAATGTCGGGGAAGAGAACGCGACAGGGTTCTTGGAGGATGAAGGAGAGGCCAGCGGTGTCGAGGAGGATGAGGAGGTTGTGGAAATCATCGGAAAGCTCTGTAATACCGTCGGTGATGAGTTCGGAGCCGACGGCAATCTTGTGAGAAGTCGCCATGGATGCGAATGCCTGGAGGAATTTAGAGAGAGAGAGTTCTGCAACTTCGGCGGAGGCGAGTCGGCAGGGTAGGCGAAGAGACAGGGAGGGTACTCGAGAGATAGAAATGATGTCGAGTAGGTTTGATGTTTCGGAATTTCATATATATATATATATATATAACTCTTTAATTTCCGCTAATTAATTTAAATAAAGAGGCGACATATAGCCTTGGGGGCGAATAGAACAAATTTTGAAAAACTGGAAATCAGGACACGAGAGAGAGATAGGCTACTCGAGTAGATAAATGAGCTACTCGAGTAGGTTGACTGGAGCTACTCGAGTATGTAAGAAAAACTACTCGAGTAGATAAGGACTTACTCGAGTAGGTGAGAGACTTACTCGAGTAGGTATTGACTTACTCGAGTAGGTCAGAAACTTACTCGAGTAGATCTTTAGGTACTCGAGTAGGTCAGTGCACGTACTCGAGTAGGTTCATTCATATACTCGAGTAGATCTTTAGATACTCGAGTATGTCTCATACTTCTCGAGTGGATTTTTGAAAAAGTTGAGGAGTAGAGTTTGACTAACCCTTTGCAATTACTTGCTTCTTAGTCATTCAGCCTTCTTTGGTGCTCTTTGTTGAGCATCCCAAGCTCTGTCTTGAAAAACGAGAACGTGGTCTCATCCAGCGGCTTTGTGAAGATATCTGCAACTTGCCTATCTGTAGGCACATATTCGAGATCTATGTCTCCATGCTCCACATGTTCCCGGATGAAGTGGTACCTTAGCTCAATGTGCTTTGTCCGGCTGTGAGAGACTGGATTGTTGGCTATTACAATTGCACTGGAGGAGTCACAGTACAAGGGTATATCCTTGAATTATAGGTTGTAGTCCTCGAACTGATTCTTTATCCATAGCAACTGTGCGCAACAACTACCTACAGAGATATACTCTGACTCGGCCGTTGAGATTGCGACACAGTTCTGCTTCTCGCTACTCCAGGAAATTAGCCTTCTTCCGAAGAATTGGCAAGTCCCTGAGGTGCTTTTCTAGTCGTCTTTGCTACCTACAAAATCTGCATCTGAAAAGCCAATTAGTTCGCTGTCATTACTTCTTGGGTACCATAAGCCAAGATTTGGTGTGTCTTTAAGGTATCTCAGGATCCGCTTTGCAGCAGCGTAATGAGATTCCTTAGAGTTCACCTGAAATCTAGCACAGACATATGTTGAGAACATTATGTCAGGCCTACTGGCAGTAAGGTAGAGTAAGGATCCAATTATGCTTCTGTACTTGGTTTCATCAAAAGGTTTCCCTTTTTCATCCTTCTCCAGAGACATAGTTGAGCCCATTGGAGTCCTCATAGAGGTTGCGTTCTCCATTCCGAATTTCTTAATTAGCTATTTGGTGAATTTGGTCTGTGAGATGAAAATTCCATCTTCAGATTGTTTCACTTGAAGCCATAAGAAATACTTCAGCTCGCCCATACTGCTCATTTCAAACTTCCTTGCATAAGTTTTGAGAACTTTTTGCAGAGGTTGTTATCTGTAGAGCCAAAGATAATGTCATCGACATAGATTTGCAATAGCAAAATCTTGCCTTTTATTTCCCTAAGAAATAATGTCTTGTCTATCTTTCCCCTTGTGAACTTGTTCTCAAGTAGAAAGGTAGACAACGTTTCATACCAAGCTCGAGGAGCTTGTTTCAGACCATATAGGGCCTTGTGCAGAAAGTAGACATGATCGGGAAAGTTGGGATCAACGAAACCTGGAGGTTGTTCCACATACACTTCCTCCTTTAAGTTACCATTCAGGAAGGCCGACTTCACGTCCATCTGATAGACGGTGAAGCCTTTGAAGGCAGCATATGCTAGGAACAACCTTATTGCCTCCAGCCTGGCCACTGGAGCATATGTCTGGTCGAAGTCGATTCCTTATTCTTGACGATAGCCTTTAGCGATGAGTCTGGCCTTGTTCTTTATGATAGTCCCGTCTTCATCCATCTTGTTCCTGAAGACCCATTTTTTCCAATGATGTTCTTTCCCTTGGGTCTTGGAACCAGCATCCACACATTGTAGCGCTTGAACTGATTTAGCTCTTCTTCCATTGCCATTATCCACGATGCATCTGAGTTTGCTTCCTCAAATTTCTTTGGTTCAACCTGTGAGAGAAAACTCAAATGAAGATTCTCATTAGTTGAACCTCTCCAAGTTATGACACCATCCCGGGGATCTCCTATGATCTGGTCCATGGGGTGATCCTTCAGATGTCTGAGCTCTAGAGTCCTTGCATCTGGATTATCTTCAAGCACCGGAGTGACTTCTTCATCCTGGATGACTTCTTTATTTTGATCATCAGCCTCTCCAATAGGAGTGGGAGTGGTGATCTTAATGAACTTCTCGCCTTCTTCTTCGGACGGATCATCCAAGCTAGTTTCTTTCAGCTTTTCACCTACATCTTCAATGAGCACACTAGACGGATTGCTTTGCAGCAAGCTCGTCTCATCAAATACAACATGTATCGACTCTTCCACCACTAGTGTTTTTCTATTGAAAATCCTGTATGCCTTACTATGGCTACTATATCCTACAAAAATACCTTCAAAGCTCTTTTCGCTGAACTTGGTGGTATGATACTTGTCATTGTTAAGTACGAAGCATTTGCAGCCAAAGATTCTAAAGTAAGAGACTGTTGGTTTTCTGCCTTTCAGAAGTTCGTAAGGAGTCTTATTGTGGTTTTTGTTTATGAGTGCTCGATTTTGCACGTGGCATGCAGTGTTGACGGCCTCGGCCCAGAAGTACTCCGGTAGTGAAGCATCACTCAACATGGTCCTACAGGCCTCTATGAGTGTTCTGTTCCTTCTCTCAGCCACTCCATTTTGTTGTGGAGTACGAGGAGAGGAAAACTCATGAAAGATACCTAAGCTTTCACAGAATTCTGTCATGGCCCCAGATTTGAACTCTGTTCCGTTGTCACTTCTGATTTTGACTATGGAGCAGTTGTATTCATTCTGGACTTGCCTGACAAAATTGGTAAAGATATCGAAGGTATCTGACTTGTGTTTAAGAAAGAACACCCACGCAAAGCGCGAGTAGTCATCAACAATTACCAATGTATATTCCTTGCCTCCCAAACTTCTAATCTGTAGTGGACCAAACAAGTCCATGTGCAATAGATGGAGACATCTGTTAGAGTCTTTGCCAACAGTGCTTTTAAAGGTAGCCCTTGTTTGCTTGCCTTTTACGCATGCATGACAAGGTCTGTCTTTGATGCATTTGACATTTGGGGCATCACGTACCAAGTTCATTGAAAATAGTTTATTAATTGTTTTGAAATTAATATGTGTTAGTCCCTTGTGTCATTGGTCACCAAGAGACGCACTATCTTTTGCCAAAAGACACACTGGTGTGGAGGAATCTATACAGATGAAATTTAAACAGAAAATATTCCTGCTTCGAGTGCCGGAAAGAATCATTTCCATATTGTCAACGGATTTTATCAAGCACTTATCAGCATGGAACTCAACTATGTATCCTTTATCGCAGAGTTGGCTTATGCTAATGAGATTGTGTTCCAATCCTTCCACATAGGCCACATCCGAGAAGGATACATTGCCGTTAGTAATCATACCATAGCCTCTAGTAATTCCACGGTCTGAACCTCCAAAGATGACCTTTGGTCCGTTCACGACTGGAGTAAAGTTCTGAATGAGGCTTCTTGTCCCGGTCATATACCGAGAGCATCCGCTGTCCAAGTACCAGATAGGCATTTTGTTGGCCTTTGGACATCCCTGCAATCACAATCAATTAGCCTTAGGAACCCAAACATGTTTGGGTCCTTGGTCTCGGGTTAGAGTGCTCCCCCTACGAGTGTTGGCATTATGAGCGGTCTTTCTCATATTGCTGACATGAGGGGTTGCAGCTGTAACACCTCCCCTGTAATGGACGTATAATATGGGTCCGGCCGGGGCCCCACAACATACGAACGCCACAGCTTTAGTATTAAAAGTTGATATAGCTACCCAAACTCAAAACACTTGCACAACACAGCGGAAAACCAAGCACAACTAGAAGTTATCCACTAACCCAAAAGAGTAAACAAATGGCCCTAAGGCCTTACATCAAATGTCCAAAAGGTAAACAGTACAATCAAACATGAATGTGCTCAGCACTCCTAGTCTACCTCGGCATGCAAGCCGGACAAAGTAGTCTCAAACATACATCATCAAAAAGTAGTGCTACAAAAGAGAAAACACTTCATGGGCTTAGGCCTTTTTGGCCGGCGTGCTAGCTCCTGCGTGCGATCCTTGCCCTGTAAAAATTATTAGTAACGTGGGTCAGCAAAGGCTGACCTCAAACTGTGTAACAACACATCTCCTCCCGGCTGCCCCTAACGGACCCCGGGGAACCCTCCAACCTGCAAGTCAGCACTTCATATGCAATATAAATTTCTATAAATAGAAAAACATTAAAACAGGCTTGGATGTCTCAATCAACAAACATGTTCTCTACTGGTTGAGCATATAAAGAAAGGGCCTACTATGCAACATGAATGCAACACCCAGGCTTCACCCAAGGTACCCTACACCGTATGCATCTAGCACAACATCACATCAGTTGGGTACTCACATTTCCCCAATTAGCATAAAGCCTCAAACATTGAGGGAGACACAACTCCCTCACACGGCGCACAGGCCGCCACATGGAATTCTTGCCAAGGCCCCACCCGCTCGTGGGCTTAGCCCCGGGCTTGCCTGCAAGCTCTGACGTCTCATGTCAGGATTCCAACAAACACAGACCGACCGATTCTAAGAAGCCTTGCTGGACCCCACCCGCTCATGGCCTCTTTGCCCGGGCTTGTCCCAAGCTTGGCATTCTCGTCAGTCTCACTGAAGGGGGCTAGTCTCGCCGGGACACTCTCCACACATGACGCACATGTCACGGGATAGCCAGCCGACCACGGAGACATAACCACGCCTTGGCACAACACAACCAAGACTAAACACATCGCAATCCCTCTTTGTACCGCAGCGTTCCCGCACGCCAAGGAAAACATCTCCAACTCATGCGGAGCTAACCTTGTCCACCAAGGAAACCATCTCCATTCTCATACGGAGCTAACCTTGTCAAGGAAACCATCTACCACCACGAGGAGCTAACCTTGTCCGGGTTCGACTACATGTACTCTTTTCAAGCAGACGGGACAATCACCACCACAACACAAACGGCATCTTGCCGCATCGGAAAATCTCTACGAATCCCAAAGTTCGTATGCAACATCACCGAGTCGGACTAACGGTCGCGACTACGGCTTCACCCACCATGCCTAATCCACTAGCGAAGCGGATCTCTAATGCAAAGATATGCCGGGGACGGACTCAATCGACCCGGAAGTTTCTCTTGAAACTTGGCAAGCCAAAACCCCTCTCATTTGAGAGTTTGGTGCCCAAAAATTAGAGAAAAGAAAACTAGATGATGCTAAAACGTGCATCCTAAAGACCGAGAGGAGAGATGTCGTTACCTTCCGACTCCTCTTTCTTGCCATGGCAAAATAGCCGGATGGAAATCTTCGCAACGGTCTAAGCTTCACGGATCCGGACTCGGCTCGCGATTTGGAGCACTGAAACCCTTCCTACAGCCCAAGACCTTCTTCTTCCTCCTTGCTCTAGGTTTTCTCAAGATCTTAGAAAGAGAAACTTGGAAAACAAATGAGGGTTTCCAACCCTGAATTCGGTCTTAACTCCCCAGGAGATGGCCTGAACCGTTAGATCCCAAAACCAGAAAAAGACTGGCCGCGATTCGCCTGGAAAATAAAAGACCTGGGCCGAACACGGCCTGGCACACGCCCGTGTCCAGGGCCGTGTGCCTCATTCGCCGTCTCAAATCGACGCGCCTGGAATCAGACACGGGCATTCGACACGCCCGTGTTCAATCCGACACGCCCGTGTCCCCAGTGACACGGCCGTGTGGCCTGCCGTGTGTCTCCAACGACACGGCCCCAACACCAACCCGAGAGGTGACACGGCCTGGGACACGCCCGTGTCCCAAGCCGTGTGCCAAGTCTCGACACCCGTCGACAGGCTTTGTGTCGACACCGCGGAAAAACGTCGAGCGAAGATCGTCGACCAAGCGGGACACGCCCTGTGACACGCCCGTGTCACAGGCCGTGTGCCCCAATCTCGACACTCTGTCGAGCACAAAGTGTCGACACTTGGGCCAAGTGTCGACACGGCCTCGACACGCCCTGCGACACGCCCGTGTCGCAGGCCGTGTGCCTCACTCTCGACACTCTGTCGAGCACAAAGTGTCGACACTTGGGCCGAGTGTCGACACGGCCTCGACACGCCCTGCGACACGCCCGTGTCACAGGCCGTGTGCCTCACTCTCGACACTCTATCGAGCACAAAGTGTCGACACTTGGACCGAGTGTCGACACGGCCTAGACACGCCCCGCGACACGCCCGTGTCGCAGGCCGTGTGCCTCCTGCCAGAACCCAAAAATTTTCAGCACTGTAGACTGAACCTCTTGCAAAAACTGGGGTGTTACAACTCTCCCCCACTTAACAGAATTTCGTCCCGAAATTTCAAAACAAAAGAGGTACAAAACTTAAATTGTACCTGACAAAAATAGTTCTGGATAGTCTTCTAACATGGCCCGTTCTCACTCCCAAGAGAACTCCTCACGACCGCAGTTGTCCCAACGAACTTTCACCAGTTTAACTTCTTTATTCTGCAACTGCCGAATCTCCGAATCCTCTATAGCGATTGGAAGGACTCGCGTACTCAAGTCTTCCTCAATCGGCACCGATGCCTGCTCAATCACCACGCTAGCCTCCGCCAAGGCTTTCCTCAACACGGAGACGTGGAAGACGTCATGCAATCCACTCAAATCTGCGGACAACGCCAACTGATAGGCTGCTTCTCCTACCCGCTCAACAATTTCAAAAGGCCCCAAAAACCTTGGACTCAACTTCTTGAGTCGGCGAACCCGTGAGACGCCTTTGAACAGCTTGACCTTCAGATAAACCCAATCACCAACTGCAAATTCCAACTTCCGGTGACGAGCATTAAAATATTTCGCTTGCCTGTCTTGAGCCACCTTCATACGCTCTTGGATGGTACGTACCATCTCACAAGCGTCAACTACCGCATCCTTTCCCAAAAGTTTGGTGTCTCCCGCCTCTGCCCAAGACATTGGCGTTCGACACCGCCTCCCATACAAAGCTTCGTAAGGCGCCATCTTTATACTAGCTTGAAAACTGTTGTTGTACGCAAATTCTACCATGAAGAGGTGATCCTCCCACCTCTTGCCAAAATCAAGAACGCACATCCTCAACATATCCTCCATAGTATGGTTCGTCCTCTCCGTTTGCCCATCGGTTTGAGGGTGGAACGTCATACTGAACTTTAGCTTCGTGCCCAAGCTCTTCTGAACAAGTCTCCAGTCCTTGGACGTAAACCGTCCATCGCGATCACTGACTATGCTCTTCGGAATTCCGTGCAGTCGCACAATGTTGCGAACATACAACTCCACCAGCTTCTCCACGCTGTCCTCTTTACGGTTCGGGATGAAGTGAGCCACCTTGGTTAGGCGATCCACGATCACCCAAATAGCATCATTACCATGCTGCGATCTAGGCAAACCATGCACAAAGTCCTTGGAAATGTCCTCAAATTTCCACTCAGGAATTGGAAGGGGCTTCAGGAACCCGCCCGGTTTCTGACATTCGGCCTTCACCAAGGCACATGTTTGGCAACGACTCACATACAAAGCCACATCTCGCTTCAACCCTGGCCACCAAAAGGATTTCTTCATATCCAAGTACATCTTTGTACTGCTCGGGTGAATGGAGTACTTTGAGAAGTGAGCCTCAAACATCAACTCCTCACGGAGCTTGCCAAACTGCGGTACACAAACCCTTCCGCCCTTCCTCAGAATCCCATCAATCATCTCTCAGGTGCTGCTCTCGCCCGTTTGAGCCTCCAACACAAAAGGTTGAAACTCCACATCCAACCGAGTCGCTTCCCGAATACGATCGGACAAGTCGCTTTGCACTTCAATCCAGTTCAACCGAGCCACGCTAGACTCGCCTTTCGCAACACATTCCAACCCAAGGGACTCCCACTCCCGAACCAACCGCTCATCATGAGCTTCGATACAATTTCCTTGCCCCGAGTACTTTCTACTCAACGCATCCGCCACCACGTTGGCTTTACCCGGCGTATACTGAATCGCCACTTCGTAGTCTCCAAGAAACTCAATCCATCTGCGTTGCCGCATATTCAAGTCCTTTTGATCTAAGAGATACTTTAGGCTTTTATGGTCCGTGAAGATCTCCACCCTTGCGCCATAAACATAATGCCGCCAAATTTTCAGTGCGAAGATTACCGCCGCCAGCTCCAAATCATGGACAGGGTAATTCCTCTCATGAGGCTTCAGCTGTCTAGACCCAAAAGCTATCACCTTACCATGCTGCACTAACACGCAACCCAAACCGCATCCCGATGCGTCACTGAAAATTTGAAATCCATCGGTCCCTTGCAGTAAACTCAGGATCGGAGCCATCATAAGCCTCTCCTTCAGGGCCTCAAATGCTTGACCGCACTCTTGGGTCCACACAGATTTATGGTCTTTGCGAGTGAGAGAGGTGAGGGGTAGAGCTATCTTCGAGAAATTCTCCACGAATCTCCTATAATACCCGGCTAGTCCAAGAAAACTTCGGACTTCCGCCACGGTCCTCAACACCGGCCAATCTCTGATGGCCTCCACCTTCGCTGGATCCACTGCCACCCCATCACCACTAATCACGTGGCCCAAAAATGCCACCTTCTCCAACCAAAACTCGCATTTGGAGAATTTTGCATACAACTCGTTCTCCCTCAACACTTGCAAAACTATTCTCAAGTGGGTCTCATGCTCCACTTCCGATTTGGAATACACCAAAATGTCATCAATGAAAACAACCACAAAAGAATCCAAGTATTCCCGGAATACCCGATTCATCAGATCCATGAACACCGATGGTGCGTTCGTCAGCCCGAACGGCATCACCGTAAACTCAAAGTGCCCATACCTTGTCCCAAAAGCAGTCTTGGGTATGTCCTCGTCCCGAATTCATAGCTGATAGTATCCCGACTTCAAGTCCAACTTCGAATATACCACTGACCCCACCAATTGGTCAAACAGGTCATCTATCCGAGGGATCGGATACTTATTCTTAACGGTCAACTTATTAAGCTCTCGGTAGTCTATGCACAGGCGCATGCTACCGTCTTTCTTCTTAACAAACAACACCGGTGCGCTCCACGGTGAAGAACTGGGTCTAATATACCCTTACTCCAACAGTTCCTGTAACTGTACCTTAAGTTCCGCTAACTCCTTAGGTGCCATCCTAAAAGGGGGACGTGACACCGGTCTAGCCTCCGGCATTAACTCGATCGAGAAGTCGATCTCCCGCCGAGGAGGCGCTCCAGGAAGTTCATCCGGGAACACATCCTTGAACTCTGCCACCACAGGCACTTCCTCAATCGACAGTTGGGAGAGACGAACCTCCAATAACGCTACAAGCGCTACACCACCCTGGTTAACCGCCCGCACCAGCTGCATGGCCGATATCAGGGAACAGGCCACTCCACCAAGGCCCTCAAACTTGACTTCTAATTGCCCTTTACTCCTTAAGGTCACCACCTTAGAAAGGCAATCAATACTGGCGCGCTGCTCTGCAAGCCAGTCCATACCCAAAATGACATCGAACTCTACTAATGGTAACACTGCCGCTTCCAGAGCGAAGACAACTCCGTCTAGCTCCCATCAGACTTTCCATGAGATTGGGAAGGCTTCCCTTCCCCTTGCTTGGGAGTAAAACCCTTACGGCGTTGGGTTCGCTCCAAATCATTCTGCAAACTCCTGGCGGCTTCAACTAGCTCATTAAAACCCGCCCTCTTCATGGAGATGAGGGGTTGTCTCAGATTTTCCCTCAACCCTTGGTAGAAGAGGTTATCCCTCTCTACATCATCCGCCATTGTCGTTCCCGCATAACGACCCAAACGGGTGAACTCTTGCACGTACTCATCCACTGTCTTGTCTCGCTGCATTAGATGCAGAAACTGCCTCTGCAGGGCCAATCGTGTTGAAACTGGGATATACCTCTTAAGAAAAGCATCCCCGAACTCTTCCACTCACGGGGTGCGTCCCGGAAACTGGCGGCCGCTATGGCTCACCCACCACAACTTGGCGTCTCCTTCCAACATGAACGTCGCATACTCAGCTTTCTTTTCCTCTGGCGTCTCTGCCGCCCTCAACAGTTCTTGAATGCGAACCCACCAGTCCTCCGCATCCGATGGCGTTCCAACACCCTTGAAAGACAGGGGATGGAAACTCAGGAAATACTTCATGTGTCGGTCTCCATGTCTGACAACTACCCTCTCCGCCAAAGGCTCCACTCGCCTGGCTTCTGCTCCTGGCACGGCCGTTGTCGTATCTGGTGTGGCAGGGGCTGCCACCTGAGCTGCTGCTGCAGCTTGAGCTGCCACCATCGCTTCTGCAAGCATGCGACAGAAGTCGGCCGGGTCTACACCCGTGCCCAAAAGACCTGGAGCAGTAGCACTGCTCGCCGAGAGATCATCCCTTGCTCTTGAAGTGCCCGCCTCGTTGCTTGCACTCTTCAGGAAGACAAGAAATAAGGGATTAGTCTCCAATCTCAAGACTAAAACATAAGGACACTCATGGTCCCGCGTTACTCTTATGTGGATAACTTCTCTACGCACTGACCTTGAATCAAACCTCGCTTTGATACCAAATTGTAACACCTCCCCTGTAATGGACGTATAATATGGGTCCGGCCGGGGCCCCACAACATACGAACGCCACAGCTTTAGTATTAAAAGTTGATATAGCTACCCAAACTCAAAACACTTGCACAATACAGCGGAAAACCAAGCACAACTAGAAGTTATCCACTAACCCAAAAGAGTAAACAAATGGCCCTAAGGCCTTACATCAAATGTCCAAAAGGTAAACAGTACAATCAAACATGAATGTGCTCAGCACTCCTAGTCTACCTCGGCATGCAAGCCGGACAAAGTAGTCTCAAACATACATCATCAAAAAGTAGTGCTACAAAAGAGAAAACACTTCATGGGCTTAGGCCTTTTTGGCCGGCGTGCTAGCTCCTGCGTGCGATCCTTACCCTGTAAAAATTATTAGTAACGTGGGTCAGCAAAGGCTGACCTCAAACTGTGTAACAACACATCTCCTCCCGGCCGCCACTAACGGATCCCGGGGAACCCTCCAACCTGCAAGTCAGCACTTCATATGCAATATAAATTTCTATAAATAGAAAAACATTAAAACAGGCTTGGATGTCTCAATCAACAAACATGTTCTCTACTGGTTGAGCATATAAAGAAAGGGCCTACTATGCAACATGAATGCAACACCCGGGCTTCACCCAAGGTACCCTACACCGTATGCATCTAGCACAACATCACATCAGTTGGGTACTCACATTTCCCCAATTGGCATAAAGCCTCAAACATTGAGGGAGACACAACTCCCTCACACGGCGCACAGGCCGCCACATGGAATTCTTGCCAAGGCCCCACCCGCTCGTGGGCTTAGCCCCGGGCTTGCCTGCAAGCTCTGACATCTCATGTCAGGATTCCAACAAACACAGACCGACCGATTCTAAGAAGCCTTGCTGGACCCCACCTGCTCATGGCCTCTTTGCCCGGGCTTACCCCAAGCTTGGCATTCTCGTCAGTCTCACTGAAGGGGGCTAGTCTCGCCGGGACACTCTCCACACATGACGCACATGTCACGGGATAGCCAGCCGACCACGGAGACATAGCCATGCCTTGGCACAACACAACCAAGACTAAACACATCGCAATCCCTCTTTGTACCGCAGCGTTCCCGCGCGCCAAGGAAAACATCTCCAACTCGTGCGGAGCTAACCTTGTCCACCAAGGAAACCATCTCCATTCTCATACGGAGCTAACCTTTTCAAGGAAACCATCTACCACCACGAGGAGCTAACCTTGTCCGGGTTCGACTACATGTACTCTTTTCAAGCAGACGGGACAATCACCACCACAACACAAACGGCATCTTGCCGCATCGGAAAATCTCTACGAATCCCTAAGTTCGTATGCAACATCACCGAGTCGGACTAACGGTCGCGACTACGGCTTCACCCACCATGCCTAATCCACTAGCGAAGCGGATCTCTAATGCAAAGATATGCTGGGGACGGACTCAATCGACCCGGAAGTTTCTCTTGAAACTTGGCAAGCCAAAACCCCTCTCATTTGAGAGTTTGGTGCCCAAAAATTAGAGAAAAGAAAACTAGATGATGCTAAAACGTGCATCCTAAAGACCGAGAGGAGAGATGTCGTTACCTTCCGACTCCTCTTTCTTGCCATGGCAAAATAGCCGGATGGAAATCTTCGCAACGGTCTAAGCTTCACGGATCCGGACTCGGCTCGCGATTTGGTGCACCGAAACCCTTCCTACAGCCCAAGACCTTCTTCTTCCTCCTTGCTCTAGGTTTTCTCAAGATCTTAGAAAGAGAAACTTGGAAAACAAATGAGGGTTTCCAACCCTGAATTCGGTCTTAACTCCCCAGGAGATGGCCTGAACCGTTAGATCCCAAAACCAGAAAAAGACTGGCCGCGATTCGCCTGGAAAATAAAAGACCTGGGCCGAACACGGCCTGGCACACGCCCGTGTCCAGGGCCGTGTGCCTCATTCGCCGTCTCAAATCGACGCGCCTGGAATCAGACACGGGCATTCGACACGCCCGTGTTCAATCCGACACGCCCGTGTCCCCAGTGACACGGCCGTGTGGCCTGCCGTGTGTCTCCAACGACACGGCCCCAACACCAACCCGAGAGGTGACACGGCCTGGGACATGCCCGTGTCCCAAGCCGTGTTCCAAGTCTCGACACCCGTCGACAGGCTTTGTGTCGACACCGCGGAAAAACGTCGAGCGAAGATCGTCGACCAAGCGGGACACGCCCTGTGACACGCCCGTGTCACAGGCCGTGTGCCCCAGTCTCGACACTCTGTCGAGCACAAAGTGTCGACACTTGGGCCAAGTGTCGACACGGCCTCGACACGCCCTGCAACACGCCCGTGTCGCAGGCCGTGTGCCTCACTCTCGACACTCTGTCGAGCACAAAGTGTCGACACTTGGGCCGAGTGTCGACACGGCCTCGACACGCCCTGCGACACGCCCGTGTCGCAGGCCGTGTGCCTCACTCTCGACACTCTGTCGAGCACAAAGTGTCGACACTTGGACCGAGTGTCGACACGGCCTAGACACGCCCTGCGACACGCCCGTGTCGCAGGCCGTGTGCCTCCTGCCAGAACCCAAAAATTTTCAGCACTGCAGACTGAACCTCTTGCAAAAA
This sequence comes from Platanthera guangdongensis, assembly GCA_039583875.1. Taxonomy (NCBI): domain Eukaryota; kingdom Viridiplantae; phylum Streptophyta; class Magnoliopsida; order Asparagales; family Orchidaceae; genus Platanthera; species Platanthera guangdongensis. Next base: position 95,144,768 of record CM077154.1, on the reverse strand, counting down.
CTGGGGTGTTACAGCAGCGTTTCTGGAATTGAACCAGCAATCTATGGCGAAGTGACCAACCTTGCCACAACACCAACAGTCAAATCTGTTGTACCTTTGCCTCAAGATCTCCTGCTTGACCTTTTGGAATTTTGGTCTAGCAGGGGTAGCATTCTTGAAGGAAGATGCCTCATGGTGATGGCAATCACATGGCTTCTTCTCCTTTATAAGCTTTTCTACAGCAGGCTTTGTCTTTGGTGCGTTCTTGAAGTTATGCCCATGATTGAAAGGGCCATAGCTCTGAAGAACAACTTCTTCATAAGGTGCCTTAAAGACACTTTCGCCAAAGTTTCGGGGTCGAGCCCATCCTTGATAGCAGGACTTTGGCTCTACATGAGTAGGCCTAGCAAAGTGCCCGTATGATGAGTCAAAATCAAACTCATTTGTTGGAAAGATGACCTTTCTGAATGTGGTTTGATTTTGAGGGGCTTTTCCCTTTTCTTCGGCTGAGGCCTTTTTGGCGGCCTTATTTTTCCGTTGATTCTTGTTTCTCCTAGAGGATTTACTAGGAGATTCTTCATGGCCTAGTCCAGCTCCCTTGGCCTTTGCTGAGAATTCAGCAACGAATGGAAGAACTGTTTTGGGCTTCGAGAAACTCTCAACAAGTTTCCTTTTAGCCGCAAGTTCGGCTTCCAATCCTTTGATGATCTTCTCCTTCAGGTCAAGGTGCTCGAGAGCCTTGTTGTATTCTTCAATAGCATTATTGAAGTTTTCTTCGAGGGAGTCAGTCTTTGCGACTTTCTCTCTCAAGTTGCTCTCTTCGGCTTTTAGAGATTTGATCTCTTTAGCCTGAGTCTTCACGACTCGACGATATTTGTCGTAAGCCATGATTAACTCCTTATACTGGGCCATCAATTCTGACTCATCGTGAGAGGAGCTACTCTCACAATCATGTTCAGAGACTTCAGAATCTGAAAGAGGGGTGTGAGAGTTTACCTTCCCAGTGAACTGGGGCTCTTGTTCATCATCTGTTTGAGCCATTAGCCCAAAGTAAGCTTCTTCTTCTTCGCTTGACTCTGAGGAGTCGGAGTCGCTAAGAGTCTTGCTCCTTTTGGCTATGAGGCTCTTCTCTTTCCTCATTCTGTTGTGTGAGGATTTCTTGTCTTCCCTTCTACCACGCTCCTTCTTCTTATGAGGGCATTCAGCAATGACGTGACCTGGCTTATTGCAACAGTAGCAAATGATGTCAGTTGAAACGTATTTGTTCTGTTTAGTGTTGTACCTGTCGTGGCTGCTTGAGCCTTTTCTTTGTCGATCGTCATCGCGCCGCGATCTTCTGTGTGAGGCATCCTTGCCTTTCCATTGTTTCTTTTTATTAAGAAACTTCTTGAATTGCCTTGAGAGCAAGGAGAACTCTCCTTCAGATAGTTCAGAGCCTGAGGTGCTGGGCTCTGATGTTTCTTCTTCTTCATCAACTTCTGGAGCTGGAGCGGGGGAGGCATCCTTAGTCTTTCTGGAGGTGTCTGCCTTCAGAGCGACAGATTTCTCCTTTAGAGCAGACCTGCCCTTCTCTTCTTCAGCTTTTCTTATGTTGATTTGGAGTTCATAGGACATAAGCTTTCCAAAGAGATTTTGCGGGTCCGTTTCAGCTAGCGTCCCGAACTCCCTGATGGCACATACCTTGTTATCCCATTCCTTGGTTAGGGATCTCAAGAATTTGTCGTTCAGTTCTCCGTTTGTGAAGACACGGCCATACACCCTTAGGCCATTTATAATCTTGAAGAAGTTCTCAAAGGTGTCGGCAATTGTTTCCTTATTCCCTTGTCGGAACGCTTCATATTTTTGATTGAGAAGGGATCTTCGATCATCCCTTACTTCTTCAGTCCCTTCCATCAAAGTGACTAAGGAGTGCCATATCTCCTTAGCTGATTGACAGTGAATCAAATTATGCAGCATCGAGTCATCGACTGCACTTGCTATGATGTTCTTAGCTTTCTTGTCGAGAGAGATAGGTGCAATCTCGTCTTTGTCAAGATCCATTAGCTTTTTGGGAACTTTCTTGGTAGGGTCGATAATGGACATAGTCATGGGAACGTAAGGACCTTCTTCAACGATCATGAAGATCCTTGGATCCACAGCTTCCATGAAAAATTTTATCCTTTCTTTCCACATGGGAAAGTTGTTTTTGTTGCACAGAGGAAGCTTGGCGAAATCTTTGCCCTTGTCCATTTTATGGTAGAATCTTTCAGACAACAGATCTGGATCTGATCAAGGTGTTAACATTTTAACGATCAACCTCGCTTTGATACCAATTGAAAGAAAATTGTTGTCGACCTAACTCACCTAGAGGGGGGTGAATAGGTGGTTTGTGCGTCTTTTGCGGAATAAAAAATAATTAGAGCACAGCACAGAAATATCTACCAATATCACAGACGACACAAGATGTATAGTGGTTCCCCAACCTTGGGTACATCCACTTTCCCTCACTGATCTAGCAATCAACTAGACTCGGCTACTCCACTATCTCGGATCCAAAATCAATCCTACCCTCGGAACAAAGTTCCTACAAACTCGATCCAACAAAGGGATCTACACCTCGGAAGATAACTCTTCATACAAACTCGGAGTGAAAACTCCTACACTCGGAGAAGATTTCTCCTACAAGATTAATAAAGTGTTTACAATAATACAAACAGTAAATCACTCAGATCTGAAGGAAATGGCCATGATCTTCTTCTTTTCAACTTTGCAGCTTTTTCAGAAATCGGTGAAGGTCTCGGTCGCGATCTGGATCTACTTCCTTTTACAGAAATCGAGAGAAAATATGATCAGTGAAGTCGATCTCGATCTGTAACTTTTCTTCAAAGTAATCCTCTGAAAGTAGAAGCTTTGGCCGGAGAAGAAGGCGGCGGCGGCGACTTCCGTTTCACGAAAGTCAGAGAGGAGGCGGCTGAAGAATATTTCTCGAAACAGAATTTACAAGAAAGCTTTGAGAATACTTAGGGTTTGCAATTTTCTGATAAGACCTTATATAGGAGAGACTAACGGTCATAATCGGTCATAATGAAGTACACGTGGACCAATCATGTCGCGTGATTTGAAAAATCCCGTCAGAAAAATGACTTAGAAAACTTTCGGAAATATTTGGCCAACTACACGAGTAAGTCAATAACTACTCGAGTAGTTGAATAACTACTCGAGTATATGATGGGAAACATACTCGGGTATGTATAAAAAGACTACTCGAGTATATAGAGATCAACTACTAGAGTATATAGACAGAACTACTCGAGTATGCGAAGAGACCTACTCGAGTATATAGAGGATCTACTCGAGTACTGGAAGAGCTACTCGAGTATGTTACATAACCTACTCGAGTACATGAAGTACTACTCGAGTGTAATACTTGGAAAAATTCTGAAGAGGTCTGCTGGCAACTACTCGAGTAGTTGAACTAAACTACTCGAGGGGAAGTAACCTACTCGAGTATGTGAAGGTTCTACTCGAGTAAAAGACTTAGAAAAAAATTCTGGAGTAGGGAAAATGCAAGGTACACGGGTGACACAGGAACTACTCGAGTAGGTAAAATGAATTACTCGAGTATGTTTCTATCTACTCGAGTATGTGAGTATACTTACTCGAGTATATGACTTAGAGAAATTTAGATGAGAAAAACCTTATGGTACTCGGGTATAACGAGTAATCTACTCGAGTATATAAGCATGCTACTCGAGTATATGACTTGGTCTACTCGAGTAGGTGGCTTAGCTACTCAAGTATATTACTATGTCTACTCGAGTATAAGATTCCTTAACTCGAGTAACTTATACCCAGACTACTCGAGTAGGTGAAAGCTCTACTCGAGTAAAACACTTAGAAATTTTCTGATGCTGGAAAAACTGATTCTTCTAGAGTAGCCAACTTCCAATGCCTTTCCCATAGTCCAATAGCTTGAATATGAAGTGTATCCCAATAGAGAGACCACACATGAGTCAACACCTTGGAATATGCAATAAGGGATTACATTGCACAGTTCCTGTGTTTGGTGACCCACTGTGGGCTGACATTGGCCTACACTTCCCAGTGAAACTCCAACAAACATATAGCTCAAACCAAGCATCAAATACAACTTAATTCATATTAGTTCCATGGTGACTTCATCAAATCTGGGTTCATGTGGATGAAATACCCAACAAAAGCAGTTATGTTCTTAGGTCGACGATCTTGGATCTCAGCTCGACGAATAGCAATTATCTGGTCGACGAACTTGACTTCTCAACTCGACGAACTCTGGACTCAGGTCGACGAATTCTGTTCTTCACTCGACAAATTCTGCGTAGTTCCAGACATGCATTTTTCCTCCTTCTGTCCTTAGTTTATTGCGATAATTCCTGAGTAATCAATGCTCAATATTCACTGAATATTACCGTTAGACGCAACATTGATTATGGACTTCATCAGGATTATTGCTTACCGTTTTTCCATGGGACAGTTGGGGAAATCAATCAATGCAAATATTCTCCAGGCCATCAGCATTGAATGAAGGAAGAAATTCAAAATTCAGAAGGAAGCTTCCTTGGAAAATATAAAAAGGATTTTTCTCCTTTTTCTGAAGGGTAGTAATAGGGATTTTTCTTTCTACTTCTCTGGAGAACACGCAGAGCACAACCGAGTGACAGCAATCATAGAGTAACTGAGAACAAGAAGCCCTAGCCCTTGACCAGAGAAAGAACGTCAAGCTGAAGAAGAAGAAAAACAACCATTCAAATCAAGAGTCTTCTTCTGTGTTCATCCCAGGATTCTTCAAAGGACAACAACTACTATATCAGTCAAGAAGCTCCTGGATACCTGCTGGTCAAGGCTGAAATATTGAAGACCTATCACCCTGCAGCAAAGCTCTAAACTTACTGAACCAATCAATATCTCTGGGGGAGCTCTTTGCTAAAATCAAGATCCACTAAAGTCTTCTCAGTTGTATTTGAGAAAGAGAAGACAAAATTACTCTCTCATCCCCCACTATATAAAGGGTTCTTAACTCCCTTCAAAAGTTATTCCTGGTGGTAAGTCACCTGATCAAAAGACTTGAGGATTGGTTTTTGAGCACCTGATCAAAAGCTCATTGGTGGCAGTCACCTGATCAAAAACCTGAGTGGATTCCTACCAGGGTGATAGAAGAGTGGATGTACCCAGGTTGGGGAACCACTATAAAATTCTTATGTTGTCTGGTTGCTCTTTTTTCTTTTGTTCTTGTTGTGGCTGTGTGGCTTAGGTTTGTTGTGTCTGTGGTATTTAATTTAATCTCTGCAGCACCTGTGATAGATTAATTTATCTTAGAACTGATTTGTTAATTAGCAAACAAAATTTATAAAACCTAAATACTCTATTCACCCCCCTAGAGTATTTCAGATCTAACTCTTACTTTCAATTGGTATCAGAGGAAGGTTTCTTTGGTTGTACAAGCTAACCCTTGAACCAAAAGATCCTCTGTTAGATCTGATATTTTATTTCTATTAGATTTATATTCACAGCAATATGGCGCAGAACAAAGACTATGCAAGCACCAGACCTCCAGTGTGCAACCTAAATAAGTTTGTCATCTGGAAGGCAAGAATTAAATTGTATATGAACTCTATTGATGTGGATATCTACAATTCTATCTTGACAGGTCCTCCTCAACCATCTACCTCTACAGCAACATCCAGCACTAATGCAGTTCCACCACCTGAGTGGACTGAGGCTCAGAAGAAGGCCAAAGTTGTTGATGCTAAAGCAATGAACATTCTGGCCCAAATAATGGCAGATGACATTTTTCAGAAAGTGACTGAATGCACATCAGCCAAGGCCATCTCGGATTCTCTAAATCAAATGGTGGCTGGATCTACTGATGAAAGAAAGGACAGAAGATCCAATCTCATATCACAATATGAGAACTTCAAGAAGGAGGAAGCAGAATCAGTTGCAAATACGTACAATAGACTGAGCTCAATCATCAATGAGCTAAAGACATTGGACAAGGACATCACCCTCACTGAGGTGAATGACAAAATCCTCATGTGCTTCCCAAGCTCGTGAGATTCAAGGATCTGGCCAATCAAGGAGGCCAGGATCCTAAATGAGATTTTCATAGAATCTCTTTTAGGAAAGCTCAAATTTTATGAGCAGCTCATTAAATCCAGAGAAGCAGCTGAGCAGAGAACACCTCCACCAGCAAGGAAGAAATACAACCTGACATTCAAGGCTGTGGAAGAAACTGAAGCCTCAATTATGAATGAAGAGCTGATGAGTCACTTTGCTAAGAGATTCTATAAATGGAAAGGAAAGATTTCAGAAGAAAGTCATCCAGGTAGGATGACAAGACAAGGTATGACAAAACCCCCACTAAAGAAGTGGTGTGCTTTGGCTGCAGGAAACCTGGACACTTCATCTCAGAGTGTCTAGAGAATCAGAAGAAGATAGAAGGATATAAGAAGACAACAAAGCTCAAGACCTTCCTCCAGCATATACAAGAAGAAGGAGAAAGGCTTTGAAGCAGAATCCTGGAGTGAAACTGAGGATGAATCCACATCCTCCAGCTCCAGTGAAGAAGAAGAAGAGGCAAGGGCCAAGGAAGTCAGCCTCATGGCCATTGATGCCTCCAGAAGCCAGTCAGATGAAGAAGATGCATCTGACAATGAAGAAACTTCAAAATCTGAAGATGATCAGGTATTATCATCCTTTGACTATACTTCTGATAGCTTCAAAATTAAATTTAAGACTATGTGCATTGATTTAATAAATTCTGAAAAGGAAATCAAATCACTTAGGGAAAATTGTCTATTCAAGAAAATATGATTTCTGAAAATACTAGGTTAAAGGATGAACTAATATTAGCTAATGAACAAACTGACTCTTTAAAAACTGAGTTATGTGAGGCCAAACAACTTGAGGAATCTCTCAATGGGAGAAGCCTCAAGTTGATGAACATTACAAGCACAGTCAATGACAGACTGAATGGCAAGTTGGTCTTGGGTGCATCATCAAATTTACCCCTCATTCTCAAAAAGAACATACTATCTACACCCATAAAATTTGTTTATGCTAAGGGCAAAGAAATAACAACCAAAAATCAAACCACAGAAGAAATGCCCAACTTAAAAGGTCAAAACAATAGTAACCAGAAAACATTAAATAAAAACAAAGTTCAGCAGATTTCATCGAACTCAGATCGACGAAATGTGGCCAGTTCGTCGAACTCTAGTCGACGAACTCTAAACGCAAATCCATATAGTAATTATTCATCTTACTGCGATCGACGAACTGTGTATGGTTCGTCGAGCAGAGGTCGACGAACTTGAGGCACAGAAAATGACTATGTTCATTCTCTGAGCAGAGATCGACGATCTCATCCCATTTCATTGAACTCTGGTCGACGAACTCACAAAATTTCGTTGAACCTAGAAAGACTTAATAAAAGTCATAACTATCATAGCAACTCTAATAAATCTAGGAAACCTTTCAACCCTCTTGCTGACTGGATAATTCAACCTAGAATATATCATCCATTAGGATATAAATCACAACCAGATTTTTCTGTGATTTCAAGCTTTTCCTATCAACAATATAAAGGACCCAACGTAACTTGGGTCAAGAACAACTAACTGTTTTTATTGCAAGTGAAGAACTGTCCAGTAGTTATCCAACTATGGTATCTGTACAGTGGATGCTCCAAACACATGACTGGAAGCAAGGACAACTTGCACATAAGACAATGGAATCTTATGCCAACCTAGTAGCAGCTGAAGTCAAGAAGGGGGAGGATGTTATTAAAGCTAAGGTGGAAGCTGTTGAAGCTGCAATGCTTGCAAATTTCCAACAAGTCAATGACTACATCTATGACAATTATGTGTGGCTATATGGACAGATCTTAAGCTCTCAAGTACCTACTGTACAAACTCATACTCACTGAGTAAGACCCAAAGGACTGGGACCCCGGGTTTGAGTAGAATTTAAGCTAATCGGGTCAGGCGAGTAGTGTGGGCGGAAGGGTTCCTGCGCAGGGCTTGCGGGAGGATTTGCACCCGGGTCAGTGGGAGTCCCTCAGGGTTGGTGTTGAGTGATGATTCTCCACTCAACTCCATAGTCCCTTGCATTGAGTGATTCTTCTCCACTCAATGCCTTAGCCCTCAATGTTGGCGTTGAGTGTTGCTTTTCCTCTCAATGCCTTAGCCCTCAGAGTTGGTATTGAGTGATGCTTCTCCACTCAATGCCTTAGTCTTTGGCATTGAGTGATGATTCTCGACTCAATGCCTTAACCCTTAGAGTTGGCATTGAGTGATGCTTCTCCACTCAATGCCTTAGTCCTTGGTATTAAGTGATGCTTCTCAACTCAACGCCTTAGCCCACAGAGTTGGCGTTGATTGATGCTTCTCCACTCAACGCCACAGTGTTGGAGTTGAGTGATGCTTCTCCACTCAATGCCTTAGTCCTTGGAGTTGAGTGATGCTTCTCCACACAATGCCCGAGTCCTAGAAAGTCAAAGGGTTCCCGCCCAGGGCTTGCGGGAAGTTTTGTGCCCGGAACCGCGGGAGGCCCTCAGGGTCCGCATTGAGTGAAGCTTCTCCACACAATGCTCTAGTTCCTAGTATTGAGTGATGCTTCTCCATGCAACGCCCTAGTCCTTAGCGGTGAGTGATGATTCTACACTCAACGTCCTAGTCCTTGGTGTTGAGTGATGCTTCTCCACTCAATTCCCTAGTAGGGTCCAGAGGTGAATTAACCTGGATACCCTTGGAGGTCTGCATTTATCTCTTCATAACAGCGGAGTTTGGCTGTTAGCAGATCTAGTTGGGCTGCAAATAGCCCTTTGGGATAGCGGAGTTATGTTGTTGGCAAACCAACTTTTTGGATCCTTTAAATAGACCCTCAGGGTACCTCAGAAGGCAAGCTTTCGCATTTTCCTAAATCTTGTCGCGCTTTTTGAGGTGTCCTTAGCTTAGCACTTGGCTAAGGAGGGGAAGCGCTCTGAAAGCTTCTGTGTTAGTGGAGGGACCTTCGTGTTGTATCCTAGGATTAGTTTCTTTGTTACTTCTATCTAGTCCGGGGTTTGGGCTTGGGAGAAGTAGGTTTTGGCTACACCCCAGGGTCCGAACTCTCGTTGGGGACAGTATTTGGTTCCAACATTTCTAGTGCGGTGAGCGTGGACCGTACCTGATTCAAGAAAATCTCAGGCATAGTCTCATGGCTGGAGGTTAGGAGGAAGGAGCAGGCTCAAGAGGTTCTCCACCCCCGACGAGTGGGGTGACATTGGGGATGCTGGAAGACTTCAGGCGTGAAGTCTTTCAGACCATCCGTTTGGCATTCTCGGTAAGGAGTGAATGGGCGACGCCTTAGGTTCCAGTGGTTGCAGCTTTGTCGTTGGGGAAGAGCACTCCCGGGCAGTGTCTCGGAAAGGAAGTCCCGGCAGAGGTTGGCGCGAGGGATATCGCCGGGCGTAATCTCTTCCCCGGGCAGGCTAGTGCTGACGGGCTCAGCAAGCCGAGATCCCGAGATGGACCTTCTCACTAGGAGGTGGGCGGAACCCTTTCAGCGAACTAATAATCTCGGCTTAGGTTCTAGAAGGGTTATGAGAGCCCGACATTTAATACAACACGGGCAGAGACGACCCCATGCAGTATGTGCAATGGTTCGAGGATGCCGTTTCAATAAGGGAGATGTCGGATGCCTTCAAGTGTAGGCTTTTTGCCATCACTTTGAAGAAGAAGGATAGGGATTGGTTTCACTAGTTGCCCACGAGTTCTTTCTACTGCTTTAAGGATTTGCACCGAGGATTCTTGTTGAGGTTCTCGATTTCAAAGAAGAGGAAGAAGTCGGCGGAGTGCTTTTTTGCCATCAAACAGAAGCCAGAGTAGACGCTAGGACGATATATTGATAGGTTCCAGGAGGATATTCTGCAGGTTCACGAGATGTCGGGATACACTGTGATGCTCTCCTTCACCCTCGAGTTAAGGTCGAGTTTCTTTAGCATGGATTTGAAGAGAGTACCCCTCCCCCTCTCTTTCAAGGAGTTGATGGAGAGAGCGACGAAGGAGATAGAGATTGAGGCGGCCAACTCGGCATTCACGAATAAGTTGGCCAAGTTGGCAGAGGAGGATGTGAAAGAGCCAGGTGCTGGGAGGTAGAGAGAGCAAAGAGAGGACAGGAGGAGAGATAAGACCAAAGGTCAGGGGCATCGAGTACAGCACCCGGGTTGGAGGCAGCAGGAGTCGAACAACTGGTTGGGCTAGAGATCCCAAGAAGGACATCCCAAGGGGCAGGGGGAGGCTTCCAAGGTAGGGATAACTTTCATGAGCAGGGAAGGTTCAATTAGCCGATGTGGAGACAGGGGCATAGGGCCCCCTCCCATGTCATCAGGAGGAAATGTAGATCTCTCGAGGTAGAGGAGGAAGGAGAGGAGCTTGAGGAGGAGCGAGGAGAAGGGAAGGCAGGGTGGTGTTGCCTTTCTGTAACTTCCATCAGGAGGAAGGTCATACAACGGCCACCTGCCTAGAGTTTCTGAAGATAAGGGATGCTAGGGGGTAGCTGTGGCAGCAGTCGCCCGTGAGGATTGAAGAAGTTCTGCCTGGGGGAAAGGATAGGTATGAGGACCAGGCAGATGAGGGGCCCGAGTAGGGATCAGGGAGATCCATGGGGGAGTTGGGATTGAAGACACACATAAGGGGAGTTTCCAGACCATGTACCAAAGGAGCGTCACCTCGACCTCCCAGGCTACCCCCCCCCCCCCCCCTCACCGGAGGAAAAAAATCATTTAAAAAAAGGACATGCCCGACTTTGAAGAACCGTTTTGTAACGCCTTGGTGATCCGGACGGCTGTAGAGAATTTAACAGTATCCAGGATTCTAGTGGACAACAGAAGCGCCATGAACATGATTTTCAAGAAGTCCTTCGATGAGATTAAGATGGATGCCCAGAGGATTTTGGCCTCAGATGGACTGTTGTTTGGGTTCTTAGTGGAGAGGAAGGAAGTTGAGGGGGGAGTGGAACTGCACGTAATGTTGGGGGGGGGGGAGTTTCGAGGAACTATAGGTTCGTCATCGTTGACTCTACGAGCAACTAGAATGCCATTTTTGGGCACCCCCTCATCAGTGCTTTCCGTTGCGTACCCTCCACTTTTCATCAATACCTCAAGTTTAGTAGTAAAGGAGTCCATGTCAAGTTCAGTGGGGATCCGAAGGTTGCGAGACAATGCTATGTGAGTTTCATCAACACCATATCCTGGATGGTAGAGGCGGAGAAGTTGGAGAAGGAGGTGGTGGTGAAGGGGGAAGTTGCAGAGGAGGAGGAAGCAAGCCTAAGTGAGGCTCGAGAGAATGCTTCGGAGGAGAAGGGGGAGGATAAGCTGGGGTGGAGTTGGAGGGGGGGAAGAGTTCATGCAGGAATAGGAGCTGAGGATCGGCGGAGAGCAGTCCAATTTGGAGCCAGCGGAGGAGGTCGTGGAGATGGAGGTATTCACCAGGGCATGGAGGTGGAGAGGGTGCGGATCAGCTGCGTCTTGAGCCCTGAAGATCGGGAGTGGATGCGGGAGTGCATCCAAAGGAACGTCGACATCTTCGCTTGGATCCCGACAGACATACCGGGCATCTATGCAGACATGGCATGCCACTGCCTTAATCTAGACCCTAGGACGCATCCCATCCTCCAGAAGATGAGGACCATTGCCACCAAGCTTGAGTAGCACATCCACAGAGACGTCAAGAAGCTTCTTGAGGTAGGTTTCATCTCGGAGATCTAGTATCTAAGTTAGGTATCAAATGTGGTAATGGTAAAGAAAGGGGAAAAGAAGTGGCATATTTATGTAGATTTTTCTCTATTAAATAGTTCATGCCCTAAGGATTTCTACCCCCTACCTCAGATCGACGCACCGGTTGATTCAGCCGTCGGTTTTTCTATTATGAGTTTTTTGGATGCTTTTTCAGGTTACCATCAGATTCGCATGCATCCCCCCGATGTCAAGGATCTCTCCTTCATCACGAGGGGGGATACTTTAGTTATAAGATGATGCCATTTTGGCTAAAGAATGTGTAATGACTCCATCCATTCAAAAAGCATGTAATAGAAGGTCCAGCCACGGCCCCACACCATATGCCACAAAACAGGCGGCGAGGTTACAGGTTAATACCGATTCATAATCGCATCCTAATACATAGCATTCTAGCGGAAGATTTTAACAATAATATTGAACTCCAACGATGAATGTCCACTAATATAAACAACCAGATTTAAATAGGAATGTACATCAAATACATTAACGTTTGGCCTTATGGCCTTATAGTTACACTTTACAAGTGTTGATTCCATACATCGGCGCGCAGGCTGGCCACACATGAACACAACACAAAAAACTTTGCTTAGCCTTCAAGGGCTAGCAGCGGCAGCAGCAGCAGGGACTTCAGCCCTTATATTTCTCGCTCGGCTCTCCAGCACCTACACAGGGACAAACCACCAAGCGATGGCAAACAAGGCAACGGTCAGCATTCAGCTGACCAATTTATAATGAACCTACCCCTTTCCTAGGGCAGTGGTATTCCTTCCCTGCAGGCATAGCAATTCATAGGCAGATATATCACATATTGTGCTCTCACGCACAAACAATACATCACAACCGTCAGCCACGCGGCCCGACGATCCGTGCACTCAGGGCACATTCTTGGTGTACCGGCGAACCAGGGTCCCACCATTGTTCTAGGTCTGAAACCCGACGGTAAAATTGAGCATTTAGTCTTAACGGCTCATAGGACTAAGACTCTCATTATACGCTCCAACTAACCGCACTTTCAAGTCTCCAAGTCGGATGGACATAATGCAGGTACGGATCAGCCACCCCCCCGTTGCTCAACTCGCCTTGCCATCACGAATACTAAATGCTGTTCGCCACGGGTTAGTTTCACCTATCCTATTCGGCACGAGTCCTTTTTAAGAGCTTACAGCTCACAATATCCATATTGTCCACCAACTACTGGCTTCACAATAGCCACAATGTCCACCAAGGACTGGCTTCACAATCAAAAAGGGGAGTTCATGCTGGAGTCCATCGCGATCGCTTCGCGGGTTCAGTAGAAACTCTCTTTCTGCACCCAACTCCGCCCAAACCCTGCAGCATCCTGCAGTGCCAGAAACCTGGTCTTACCATAGCACACAGCACAAGCATCACAAGGGTATTTTTCCTGTACTACCACTCCAATACTTCCTGCTACTGCCCTTCACAGGTTCAACCCATTGACTCCACAAAATACACGTTTAAACGCAGAGTCTTCTCCGGTGCACAAATGAAACATCACCAATCCAGACCAACCTGTAGAGATGGGCTTCACACATCATGCATATTCCGTATTACACATTTTCGGATCTTTATGCAAGACTATTGGGGATTCCAAGAATCAACCCAAGGGAAATCCCTCCGCAATCCACCCTCTGGTGGGGGAAATCCATGCACATGCCAAAAAGGACTTCACATATCAAAGAAGGAAGATCGTTACCCTTGACGACCTCTTTGGATCCATGGAAATCTAGCCAGTTGGAAAGCATCGCAGCGGCCTTGCCTCCACAAATCTGTCCTCGGATCTTGATTCAGAACTCTGAAGCTCCACCGGCAGCCGGATCCTCTCTCCTCCTCCTCCTTGCTCTCCCATCTCTCTACTCTTTTAGAAAGAGAATAGCAAAGCTTGAATGATAGTTATCTCATTCAACTCCTGGACTTAAATACAACAGGGAGAAGCTTGGACCATTGGATCCCAAATAAAGGAAACGAACGGCCATAAATCGCCCTCAAATATCTATTTTTGGGCTGAAACGGCCTGTGACACGCCCATGTCACAGGCCGTGTACCTTAAGCGGCACACAACCGACTTAACCCAAATAGGACACGACCATGTGACACGTCCGTGTCACAGGCCGTGTGCCCTGACACGGCTTTGGACATGCCTGTGTCTCGCTCGTATTCACTAGGCCTCATTACCTTGGCCAAATCCAGAGAAGATACGGCCAAGGGACATGACTGTGTCACAGGCCGTATGCCCTCGAGAAGCGTCATGTGCATTTCGTCGAGTGGAATTCGTCGACCCAGAGGAGGACACGGCCTTAGACACGTCCGTGTCGCAGGTCGTGTTCCCTTTCGAGAACTTGTCGATTTGATGGCCCGCGAGCAGACTCTTATTTAGGTGGTTGGTTCGATGAGTCGTCCGTCTCGGGCGGGCTAAAAAGCGAGTTTTTAACGAAAGGAGGCAAGTGCACCTATCGCATGTTGTACTTAATATTCGGGAGAATACCGAGGTCGTATTGTTCTCAGGGTCGGGTTGACTATTCCTACTCCTCCAGGAGGACTATTATTTTACTGAAAGTAAGGTGGAGATTTTAATTAACTAAAGATGGAAAAAAAACAAAAGAGCGAAAAGGTTTTAGAAAATTCGATGAAGGGTTAACGCTCGGCACCGAATCGGATTAAGACTAAAATAACTTGTAATAATTATTGAACTTAGTTTTCAAATTAATCAAAGGTAACTTGGTCGTGGAGGTTCCACAGATATGAGCTCACCTAGCTATACGGATATCGCTCACCTGAACGCTAAGACTATTCGACTGAACGTTAGTCCGATGAAGGATTCCTCTTAACGCCCGCTTTACGCTATGAACCCCACTATTGGGTGGGGAACCAAATCCGAAAGAATTACGCTTGTCCTCTCTCGAGGATATGCACGCAACTCTCTTTACCCAGGGGTGATCTGTCCATACACACAGCCTCCTGGCTAGCTAGTGTATGGATAACGAAAATAGGGCACACACATAGATATGTGGTCCTACGCGTCGTTAACCCGGGGTAAACCCTAAGTCCTAAAATTAAAGTGAAAAAAAGAACTTTAATTATTTCAAATCATTTTATATGTCTCAATGCTCTTCGACGCCGAGGCTAATAACGATTAGCCACTCATTGGTATGGGGACGGCTTTATAATTTGATGAGGCGCGAGTTCATAACTAAACGTTGAAGGGTTATAAGAAGAAGACATAAATATAACAAACATTTAGAAAATTTGAAAAGTTAGCTAAAACGAGAACTCACACACACTTCAAATTATAAATAAAACAGAAACTAAGTTACAAAAAAAGAAAAATACAAGTCCTACTCAAACGAGTAGGCGGGAATAAAGGCACGCCATTTAACTTTTAACAAGTAGGCGGAAATAAATACACACACACACACACTCGACATGAAATAAACACACACACTCACTCTACTGAAAATGAAAATGCACATACACTTGCATAAATGAAAAACGCACACACACTTGCATAAATGAAAAACGCACACACACTGCAAAAAACATAAAACACATGCACGCACTCAACATGAATTGAAAGAAAGCAATAAAATTATCCCCGACACACACGCACTCTACATAATTGAAAGAAAGCGATAAAATAAATCATTAAAATTTATCTCCTACACTCACACACTTTACATAATTAAAGAAAGCATTAAAAATGTTTCTCATACACTCACACACACAACATGGAATTTAAAAGAACAAAATGAAAATTATACTCATACACTCACACACACAAATTAAAAACAAAATGAAAGTTACCTAAAAATTAAAACAACTACTTTTTTATACTTAGATTTTACCAAAAACACATAAAAAGAACAAATCAAAATAAAAAGAACAAAAAGTTTTTCAAAATAAAGCTAAAATCAAAGGTGCTCAAAAATTAAAACTATAACTTTTTCATTCTTAAGAGTTCATAAAAGTGATAAAAAAGTTGAAATAAAATTTTAAAAGAACAAAAGGTTAACAATCCTAAAACAAAAACTAAGTAAAAAATCAAAATCACTCTAATACCTCTTTTACAAATTCATAAGAATGGAATATAAAAATACTAAAAGAGAAAATGAGAAAAAGAGAAGAAAACTTAATACAACATTTCATTTAAAAATAAAATCTCTAACAAACCCAAACATGGAGACAAACTAAAAGCATAGAAATTAAATAAGTTACACTCATACACACACACACTTTTCATAAAGAGAAGAACAAAGAAATACAAAGGGATAAAATGAGAAAGAGATAAGCCACACAAATGAATTTTCATGTCATGTAGAGAGGGAAAATCTAACAGTTTTATTACAATAATCGAACTATTACAAAGCTAAAGCTAAAGCAAAAAAACAAACATGAAAGGGATGGAGAGAAATCTCCTTACATAGCAAGAGAATCCACTGGTGCAGCCCATAAAACACACTAAAGTGGCTCAAAAAAGTGAACCCTTGGACCTTACAGAAATGGGCTATTTATAGAGAAAATTTTCCAAGTACACGCCCTCTGACACAGGCGTGTCGGTGGGGCATGTCACTACTATTCATGAGGTGATCGTCGAATTGACGGTAAAGTTGACTTCGCGGCTGTACACGAGGATGTCACGCCCCAGGTCACGGGCCTGACAGTGGGCATGTCGGGGAGGTTTAACTGGGCACAGGTTGTGTCGAAAGTCGTCGGAGGCGTCTTGTCGGGCCAGGTGGATGATTCACGCCCTAGGTCATGGGCGTGACGCAAGGCGTGTTGGGTTGCTTGACAAATGTCGAGCTTGGTTTCGTCGAGCTGTAAGCCTTGATCGTCAATCGGGAATGATACGGGCATGTCGGATCGGTAGACACGGGCGTGTTGGTGTGGGTCGATGAACTTCGAGTGCAAATCGTCGAGCTGAAGTGACACGGGCCCAGGACACGGGGAGTGTCTTAGGGCGTGTCAGGTCATTTTTTGACTTTTTCCTGAAAAATTTCAGAAATCTAAATTAAGTTAAGTTAGGTAAATATTTACAAAAATAACCATATTTATGAACAAAAATAACTAAAAAACTATAAATAAGAACAAAAGCGATATAAATAAAATACTAAAATATGCGTATATTTACAACTCATCGAATACCCCCATACTTAAGCTTTTGCTATTCCAGAGCAAAAGTTTGAGGTGAACTTATAAGGAATAAAAAAACTCTAAGCTTAGCTACCGCTTAATTAATTATAAGAGAGATCTAAATAAACATACGGGGTATAAGAGTTAACTCCTAAAATTATGTAGATGATTTAAATAGCGCAAAAGTTTTGGCCAAAAGACTTCTTGATGTATTCAAATAGAAAGAATAATTGTAATGGTTAGATTAACAAAAAAAGTATGGAATTATATGAACTTTAGATTATAGGAGTTTGACTGGAAATAATGCAATTTACAAATTATGTTCTTAAAAAGATTTTTGAATTAATTCTAGAATCATGAAATTGACTAAGGGTTTTATGTTGGATTATGAAGTGGCTTAGATTTTGAGGTGAGATAATTTTTTCTCGAACCTTCATTTTTCTTTTTGGATTATTAGGAAAATGAAATCGTATCTTCCTAATATTATTTTTTTCTTCTTTTTCAACTTCATAATAAAAAAAGTTAACCCAATGTATATGCGTAGGAGTAATGAATTTTATCCTCTTACTCCGTAACATATAATCTTTTTAAATTATTGGGTGCCTATGTTTACGGAACAAAATCTTATTCTCAATGACATAGGATCTTTTAAGGATAAAAATTTTATCATGTCAAGTAAGTCATGATAAATGAGGGGGGAAAAACTAGATTTTTAATTAAAAAAATTTTTGAGAGCAACCTTAATAAATTATACGTTTCAATTTTTCAGAAAGCTAAAAGTAAACATAATTGAATTCTGTAGTCGTTATTTTCTAACATAATACATGTGCTCCTATCATTGAAAAATTAGAGGTAGTGGCTAAAACGAGTTCGCTATTTTTAACAAAGCATAATGAATTCTCTAAAACTTAACCCCAACTATTTAAATTTTTCAATCGATAATTAACAAACGAATTGTGAACAAAGAATTAATAAAATTCACATATAAATAAACTCAAAACAAAATTTTTTGATAGCAAGAAAATTAAGAATGGAATATTTGATTTATTTATTTCAAAACATTTTTTTGGATTTTTAGAGTTTTTTTATCATCATTTTTGTGTTTTTAATTTATTATCTTTTTTTTATTTTTGTTTTGTTTTACTCAATTTTTTTGAATTTTTTACTTATCTTCTTTTTTTTGTTTTTAAATTTGTTAATATATATATATGAAAAAAGACGATAAGAAATATATTTTATTTGAACTATTTTTTCAAATTTTTTTGATTTTTTGGTTTTTATAAGCAAATATTTACAAAATAAGGAAAGAGAGAAACGTTAATTACAAAGAAGAGAAAGAAAGGAAGAGGGGAAAAAGAGAAAAGAACAAAAATATTTACAAAAATATTTACAAAAGATATGTGCATAAAGTATGTACAAAATTATTTACAAAATAAAATATTTTTTGGAATTTTTATTTTTTATTTTTTTTTGGAATTTGTGTTTTATAATTTTTTTTGAATTTTTCTTTAAAAGAAAGGGAAAATTTTTTTTTTATTTTTCATTTTAAAACTGTTTTAGGATTTTTCATTTTAAAATTTTTTGTTTTGTTTTGTTGTTATATTTTTTTTATTTGATTTTTGAAATGCAGAAAGTAGAAGTGCAGAAAATAAAGCACGAAAATACCCTCATACTTAAATCCAACATTGTCTCCAATGTTACAACGTAAGTATGCGGAACGAGAAAAACGATAAATATTGTATGTATAAAAAGAAAGAGGGAGGGTAGAAACGTCCCTGATGCGTGTTCGGGGAAGCCCAGTTAGAAGCCCTGCATTTATTAGAAAAAGTAGCAAACATAATAAATAAAGAGGGAAAAAGATAAGCGTGGTGTGTCTCCCAAGAGCGCTTTGTTTATAGTCGTGTAGCTTGACTATTTTGGCGGGTTTATAATGTTGAGGAAAGTTATGGTTTCGTAATTCTCGATCACTGGGTCGCTCGCAATGTAAAACTTTAACCGATGACTGTTTACTTTAAACAAACCTTTTTCTGGGTGGGAGATGAGTACAGTCCCATATGGCCAAACCTCTTTAACTTTGAAGGGGCTGGACCAACGTGATTTGAGTTTACCCGAAAAAAGCCTAAGACGTGAATTGTAAAGAAGGACATGATCGCCCGGAGAGAAAATTTTTGGGGACTTTATTTTTCGATCGTGATATAACTTAGAATGCTCCTTATAAAACTTATTGCTCTCGTAAGCATTCGCACACCATTTATCGAGCTCGTTTAGTTGCAGTTTTCTATTCTGAGCGGTTAAGTTGACGTCAAGGTTTAAGAGTTTTAAAGCCCAAAGAGCGCGATGCTCTAGTTCTTCGGGTAAATGGCACGCTTTGCCATAGACTAACCGAAACGGCGTAGAACCAATTGTGGTTTTATATGACGTCTGATATGCCCACAACGCATCGTCGAGTTTGGCGGACCAATCTTTCCTATTTATTGAAACAGTTTTTTCTAATATTCGCTTAATCTCTCGATTTACTACCTCGACTTGGCCACTAGTTTGCGGGTTGTAGGGGGTAGCAAGTTTGTGCGTGACTCCGTATTTAGCTAACGTCTTAGCCATAAGAGCGTTATAGAAATGCGTTCCCCGATCACTAACAATTGCGCGAGGCGTGCCGAAGCGATAAAATAGTTTTTAAGAAATGTAACGATGACTCGCGCATCATTGGTGGGGAGAGCTTGTGCTTTCGCCCACCTCGATACGTAGTCGACCGCCACTAATATATATATATATTTTTGAAAGACGGAGGTAGGGAGCCAACAAAATCTATGCCCCATAAATCGAAGACTTCGCATTCTAAAAACATGTTTTGGGGCATCTCATCTCGACGAGAGATGTTACCCGACCGCTGACAGCTATCGCATGCGCACAAAATTATGAGCGTCTTTGAAGAGAGTGGGCCAAAAGTAGCCCGCCTCTAGCTCCTTCCGCGTGGTCCAGTTAGCTTGATAATGCCCACCAGCCGGACCCTCGTGGCAGCGCCGAAGTATTTGTGTGCAGTCCACATCCGCGACACATCTTCGGACCGCTTGGTCCGCGCAGATGCGAAAAAGAAAAGGGTCCTCCCAAAAGAAATATTTGAAGTCAGAAAAGAATTTCTTCTTTTGTTGGATCGAAAAGTCTTTTAGGACCACCCTCGCAACTAAATAGTTTCCAAAATCTACAAACCAAGATGGGGAAGAACTAGTAGTTATGGCTAGGAGGCGTTCCTCGGGGAACCTGTCATTTATGTCAGATTCGACGAGCGCTTCCGCGTCGGGATTTTCTAAGCGCGAGAGGTGATCGGCGTCTAAATTTTCCGCGCCCTTCTTATCCCGGATCTCTAAATCAAATTCTTGCAAGAGGAGGATCCATCGAAGAAGGCGGTGTTTCGCATAAGTTTTAGCTAATAAATATTTAACGGCGGAGTGATCGGTAAATACGATAACTTTAGATATCGTTATATACGAGCGAAACTTATCAAAAGCGAAAACGACGGCTAAGAGTTCTTTTCCGTTGTGGTGTAATTTACTTGTGCGGAAGTCAGCGTCCTGTAAGTGTAATAAATTGGATGAAAGTGTTTGTCTACGCGTTGGCCAAGAATGGCACCTAAGGCAATATCACTAGCATCGCACATAATTTCGAACGGAAGGGACCAATCAGGCGCCACTAAAATGGGTGAATTGATAAGTTTTTGTTTTATGAAATTAAATGCAGACTCGCATTCGCTACTAAAGACAAAATTTGATTCCTTTTCCAAGAGGCGAGTAAGCGGCTTTGTGATTTTCGAAAAATCTTGAATAAAATGCCTATAAAGGCCCGCATGGCCTAAGAAACTCCTAATAGATTTTACATTTGTTGGTAGCAGAAGTTTTTCTATAATTTCTACCTTGGCTTTACCTACCTCTATCTCTTAGACGAAATCATATGGCCGAGAACCGAATCTTCTCGAACCATAAAGTTACACTTTTCCCAATTTAAAAAGAGATGCGTGTCCTAGCATCGCTGGAGGACACGATCTAGATTTCAAAGACAAGACGGGAAGGAGAGTCCGAAAACAGAAAAGTCATCCATAAAGACTTCCATAATCTCTCCTACCCGCTCGCCAAAGATTGCCAGCATACATATTTGGAATGTAGTTGGCGCATTGTAGAGGCCAAATGGCATTCTTCGGTAGGCGAAGGTGCCAAACGGGCAGGTAAAAGTTATTTTCTCTTGATCATCGGGGGAAATGGGGATTTGGAAAAAGCCCAATAAACCATCAATAAAACAATAAAATGGATGACCGGATAAACGCTCCAGAACTTGGTCTAAAAATGGTAGCGAAAAATGGTCTTTACGGGTGGCATTGTTTAGTTTTCTATAATCGATGCACACCCGCCAACCCGTAACAGTACAAGTTGGGAGGAGTTCATTTTGCTCATTCTCCACTACGGTTAGACCGCCCTTTTTGGGCACGACATAAACGGGACTAACCCACGCACTATCAGAAATGGGATAAATAATCCCCGCATTTAATAATTTAAATATCTCGGCTTTAACGACTTCTTCCATGTTTGGGTTGATACATCGCTGCGGCTGAATCGTTTTGCGGCAATTATCGTTGAGAAAAATCTTATGAGTGCAAAACGAGGGGTTAATCCCCTTAAGATCATAAATTTGTCGCGCAATTGCGTAGCGAAGTTTGAGTAAAACTTCCAATAAATCAGAAGTCTCTGAATCACTCAAATGCGAAGATATGATAACGGGAAGGGTATCATTTTTTTCCCAAAAAGCATATTTGAGAGATTCGGGTAGGGGTTTGAGGTCTAGGATGGGCGGTTCTTCTAGGGAGGTTTTGATTCCTATGTCTTTCTTACCAATTGGTTCGAAAGGTAGGTCTATAGAGGTATCCTCATCGCATTGAAAATTTCCGAGCGCATAAATATCGTCATTTAAAAATACGGACTCGAAAAAGAGAGTAGAACGATCTCCAAAAAAGGTATCTAAAGAATAGCAGAAATCGTCGCTCGATAACGAGTCTTCCATCGAGGGATTAATAGAGAGAGTAACTTCATCATCTCCTACCCGAAGGAGGAGACGATCATTACTCACATCTGTTAGTGCACTAGAGGTGGCGAGAAAAGGGCGACCAAGTATTATTGGTACATCGGCGTCCTCCTCAATGTCTAAGATGACGAAGTCTACCGGAAAGGTAAAATTGTCTACTCAGACAAGGACGTCCACCACTACCCCGATGGGTAACTTAACTGAGCAATCCGCTATTTGGATGCGCATATTCGTAGGACTAGGAGTACCCAAACCTAAACGTTGAAAGAGCGAGAACGGCATCAGATTAATGTTAGCCCCTAAATCAGCTAAGGCATATTTTACTAATATATTGCCAAAAAGGCACGGGATGGAAAACCGTCCCGGGTCATTTTGTTTTGTGGGCAATTTATTAGTAAGGGCCGCCGAGCAGACAGCGTTGAGAGATATATGTGAAATATCCTCTAATTTACATTTATTAGAAAGTAATTATTTTAAAATTTTCGCATATTTGGGCATTTGCGATATAGCCTCGCAAAAAGGAACATTAATATGATTTTGTTTTAATAATAAAATAAATTTTTCGTATTGCGCGTCCTTACACTCGTTATCTAATCTATGCGGATATGACAGGGCATTGTTTAAAATAATTTTTTCGTTTAAATTCGGTAAAGGTAAGGTAGACGAAGAAGAGGGAAGAGTGGTCCGAGGTGAAATATGTACCTGAGGATCGGTCCGTTTTGGATCCACCACCTTCTTACCGCTACGGAGGGTTATAGCATTGGCGTTCTCCCGAGGGTTGGGCTCCGTGTTTCCCGGTAGTGCCCCGAGTGCGCGCCCGGACATCATTCTCGCCAGTTGTCCAACCTGTTGTTCAAGGGTTTTTAGCGATCCGGTGATGTTCCGGATATTTGATTCGTTGGACGTTATGTATTTAAAAAAATTCTCCTCCATCGGGGAGGGTTTTGGAAGAGGGGGAGGAGGCGGAAATCCGGGCGCATAAGAAATAGGGGGACGATGTGTATTGTTCGGGTTGCTCTAAGAAAAATTGGGGTGATTCCTCCAACCCAGATTATTGTTATTACTATAAGGGTTGTTGTTGTGGTTGAAGTAAGGACGACCCGAATTTACTACGAAGTCCACGAACTCTTCAGCCATACAAGCGTTAGGGGGAATAAAATAAGGCGGAGGGGAGGAGGCAGCAGACATCTCCGCCACCTGCTTTGTTAACCTTTCAACTTGAAGGGTTAAGAGAGCAGTGGTATCCACTTCAAAAAGGTCGGCTGCCGACTTTGGGCGTCCCCGTGGGACGTTCCATTGGTAGGCGTTCATAGCCGTCTCTTCGAATAAAGCCTGGGCATCCTTGGGGGTTTTGTTGTTAAGGGTAGCCCCGACAGCCGCGTCAATCATTTGACGCGTCTGAAAATTCAGGCCATTATAAAATATTTATACCTACAACCACGTTGGCAGCGCGTGGTATGGGCACCGGCGGAGGAACTCCTTAAACCGTTCCCAATTCTCATATAGAGACTCAGGATCATTTTGCATAAACGAAGAAATGTCCGCCCACAACTTTGCAGTTTTCGCTGGCAGAAAGTACTTCGTCAGGAACCGCTCCGTCAACTCAGCCCAGGTGGTGATACATCCTCGCGGGAGGGAATTCAACCACGCCTTAGCTTTGTATTTAAGGGAAAAAAGGAAATAGGTGAAAGAGAATGGCGTCATCAGTGACGCCATTAATCTTGAAGGTGTCGTATATTTCTAAAAAATTGGACAAGTGGACATTCGGGTCCTCGTCCGGCAGTCCATCGAACTGCACGACGTTTTGGACCATTTGAATGACACTTGATTTTATTTCAAAATTATTATTCGCCACCGTAGGGTGAACAATACTAGACCCAGTATCATCCAGGTTAGGTCGGGCATAAAAAGACATAGTACGCTCGGCCGCCGGGGCAGGGTTAGGGGCAGCCATAACTATGACAGAGGGTTCTCTGATAGATTCTTCGGGGTCTAAAGAAGGAATTCGGCATTGAGATCGAATACGCGCAAGGGAGAGTTCGATCTCAGGGTCGAAGTCAAAATCTTCAGACTCTGAGGGTTGTCCATGGGTCATACACCATAAAACAAATTAAAACGAAAGAAACTCTTTTTTGGTTTTTGTATTTTTTAGAAAATAAGTAAAAGTAATAGACTTCGGAATTCGAAATATCAACTCAACAGACTCCCCGGCAACGGCGCCAAAAACTTGATGGCCCGCGAGCTGACTCTTATTTAGGTTGTTGGTTTGATGAGTCGACCGTCGCGGGCGGGCTAAAAAGCGAGTTTTTAACGAAAGGAGGCAAGTGCACCTATCGCATGTAGTACTCAATATTCGGGAGAATACCGATGTCATATTGTTCTCGGGGTCGGGTTGACTATTACTCCTCCTCCAGGAGGACTATTATTTTATTGAAAGTAAGGTGGAGATTTTAATTAACTAGAGATGAAAAAAAAAAACAAAAGAGCGAAAACGTTTTAGAAAATTCGATGAAGGGTTAATGCTCGACACCGAATCGGATTAAGATTAAAATAACTTTTAATAATTATTGAACTTAGTTTTCAAATTAATCAAAGGCAACTTGGCCGTGGAGGTTCCACAGATATGATCTCACCTAGCTATAGGGATATCACGCACCTGAACGCTAAGACTATTCGACTGAACGTTAGTCCGACGAAGGATTCTTCTTAACGCCTGCTTTATGCTAAGAACCCCGATATTGGGTGGGGAACCCAATCCGGAAGAATTACACTTGTCCTCTCTCGAGGATATGCACGCGACTCTCTTTACCCAGGGGTGATCTGTCCATACGCACGGCATTCTGCTAGCTAGCATATGGATAACAGAAATAGGGCCCACACATCGATATGTGGTCCTACGCGTCATTAACTCGGGGTAAACCTTATGTCCTAAAACTAAAGTGAAAATAAAGAACTTTAATTATTTCAAATCATTTTATATGTCCTAATGCTCTTCTATGCCAACGGTAATAACGATTAGCCACTCATCGGTATGGGGACGGCTTTATAATTTGATGAGGTGCGAGTTCGTAACTAAACGCTGAAGGGTTATGAGAAGTAGACATAAAAATAACAAACATTTAGAAAATTTGAAAAGTTAGCTAAAACGAGAACTCACGCACACTTCAAATTATAAATAAAACAGAAACTAAGTTACAAAAAAAAAAGAAAAACACAAGTCTTACTCAAACGAGTATGCGGGAAATAAAGGCATGACATTTAACTCTTAATGAGTAGGCAGAAATAAATGCGCACACGCACACACTCGACATGAAATAAACACACACACTCACTCTACTGAAAATGGAAACGCACACACACTTGCATAAATGAAAAACGCACACACACTGCAAAAAAAAGTAAAACACACGCACGCACTCAACATGAATTGAAAGAAATCAAAAAAATTATCCCCTACACACACGCACTCTACATAATTGAAAGAAAGCGATAAAATAAAGCATTAAAACTTATCTTCTACACTCACACACTCTACATAATTGAAGAAAGCATTAAAAATTATTCTCATACACTCACACACACAGCATGGAATTTTAAATGAAAACGCACACAAACTTGCATAAATGAAAAACGCACACACACTTGCATAAATGAAAAACGCACACACACTGCAAAAAAAGTAAAACACACGCACGCAGTCAACATGAATTGAAAGAAAGCAATAAAATTATGCCCTACACACACGCACTCTACATAATTGAAAGAAAGCGATAAAATAAAGCATTAAACCTTATCCCCTACACTCACACACTCTACATAATTGAAGAAAGCATTAAAAATTATTCTCATACACTCACACACACAACATGGAATTTAAAAGAACAAAATGAAAATTATACTCATACACTCACACACACAAATTAAAAACAAAATGAAAGTTACCTAAAAATTAAAACAACTACTTTTTTTATACTTAGATTTTATCAAAAACACATAAAAAGAACAAATCAAAATAAAAAGAACAAAAAGTTTTTCAAAATAAAGCTAAAATCAAAGGTGCTCAAAAATTAAAACTATAACTTTTTCATTCTTCAGAGTTCATAAAAGTGATAAAAAATTTGAAATAAAATTTTAAATGAACAAAAGATTTACAATCCTAAAAGAAAAGCCAAGTAAAAAAAACAAAATCACTCTAATACCTCTTTTACAAATTCATAAGAATGAAATATAAAAAACACTAAAAGAGAACATGAGAAAAGGAGAAGAAAACTTAATACAACATTTCATTTAAAAATAAAATCTCTAACAAAACCTAACATGGAGACAAACTAAAAGCATATAATGTAAATAAGTTACACTTATACACGCACACACACACTTTTCATAAAGAGAAGAACAGAGAAATACAAAGGGATAAAATGAAAAATAGATAAGCCACACAAATGGATTTTCATGTCAGGTAGAGAGGGAAAATCTAACATTTTTATTATAATAATCAAACTATTACAAAGCTAAAGAAAAAAAAAACATGAAAGGGAGGGGGGAGAAATCTCCTTACATAGCAAGAGAATCCATAGGTGCAGCCCACAAAATACACTAAAGTAGCTCAAAAAGTGAACCCTTAGACCTTACAGAAATGGGCTATTTATAGAGAAAATTTTCCAAGTACACGCCCTCCGACACAGGCCTGTCGGTGGGGCGTGTCACTACTGTTCATGAGGTGATCGTCGAATTGACGGGAAAGTTGACTTCGCGGCTGTATATGAGGATGTCACGCCACAGGTCACGGGCGTGAGTGTGGGCATGTCGGGGAGGTTGAACTGGGCGCGGGTTTCATCGAAAGTCATCGGTGGTGTCTTGTTGGGCCAGGTGGAGGAGTCACGCCCTAGGTCATGGGCGTGATGCTGGGCGTGTCGGGTCGCTCGACAAACGTCGAGCTTGGTTTCATCGAGTTGGAAGCCTTGATCGTAAATCGGGAATGACATGGGCGTGTCGGATCGGTCGACACGGATGTGTTGGTGCGGGTCGACAAACTTTGAGTTCAAATCGTCGAGCTGAAGTGACACGGGGCGTGTCAAAAGACACGGGCATGTCTTAGGGCGTGTTAGGTCATTTTTTGACTTTTTCTTGAAAAAATTCAGAAATCAAAATTAAGTTAACTTAGGTAAATATTTACAAAAAGAACCATGTTTATAAACAAAAATAACTAAAAAACTTTGAATAAGAACTAAAGCGATATAAATAAAGTACTAAAATATGTGTATATTTACAACTCATCACTAGTGCATTTTGTCGAGCACTCGACAGGCTGCTCAACCATACAAAGCAGGATATGGCTTGGGACACGCCCGTGTCCCAGGCCGTGTTGCCCAACATTAGCTCAATTTTGGGATTTGGGGTATTACAGAACGCGGGGGCTACGTTACAACGTATGATGGACCGGGTCTTCCATAGCTAGATGGATATAAATCTGGAGGTTTACGTAGATGATCTCATTGCGAAGTGTAGGGATGTGGGGTCACATCTACTCGACCTCGAAGAAACATTGCCACCCTGAGAAAGTTCAAGATGAGGCTCAACCCCCAAAAGTGTGTCTTTGGGGCAAGCCGGGGGAAGTTCCTTGGTCACCTCCTCACCCCATCAGGGGTGTATCCTAACCCAGATAAGGTGAAGGCTATCATGGAGCTAGAGTCGCCGCGTAATGCTAAGGAGGTTCACCATCTGACGGGTAAGCTCGTCGGGCTAAGTAGGTTCCTCTCCCGGGCAGGGGAGAAAAGCATACATTTCTTCAGGGCGCTGCAGGGAAACCAGAAGTTCGAGTGGACAAAAGAATGCGAGGAGGCTTTCCGGGCATTGAAGGGTTAGCTTTCTCAAGCGTCGCTTCTTCAGAGCCTGAGAGATGGGGAGGATCTAGCTCTATACCTCGGGGTAGGGGCATAGGTCGTAAGCTCTGTCTTGATCAGGGAAGTTGGGAAGAAGCAATTACCCGTCTACTACATCAGCAGAATCTTGAAGAAGATTGAGCTCCGTTACCCCATCCTTGAGAAGCTGGCCTTCTCCTTGGTCATCTCAGCTAGGAAGCTCAGGTCATACTTTCAGGCCCATTTAATCAACATAGTGATGGACCATCCCCTATGCAAGATTTTCGAAGAGGTGGAGTACTCGGAGCGGTTGGCCAAGTGGTCCATTGAGCTGAGTGAATTTGATATCAGTTTTGTGCCACAACTCTCCATTAAGGCACAAGTAGTGGCTGATTTATTGGTCAACTACATCGTCAAGGTAGAGGGTGAGAAGCCGCCGCCGCGGGAGGCTTGGCAGATGTTCGTCGATAAAGCCTCGGGGATGCATTCTTTGGGGGAGGGGTAGTGTTTTTAAGCCATCAGGGAGTCATCATAGAGCAGGTTGTGGTCTTATGCTTCCCCATCACCAACAATCAAGCAAAGTACGAGGCCGTCATAGCAGGGCTGCGGCTGGCCAAGGAACTTGGGGTACATGATGTGGAAGTGTTCACGGACTCGTTGATAGTGGCGTCGCAGATCAGGGGTAAGTATGAGGCTAGGGATCCTACCTTCATGAATTACTTGTCCAAGGTAAGAGTGATGGTTGGCGGGTTCCGGACATTCTCCATCCAGCG
Source organism: Platanthera guangdongensis (assembly GCA_039583875.1). Taxonomy (NCBI): domain Eukaryota; kingdom Viridiplantae; phylum Streptophyta; class Magnoliopsida; order Asparagales; family Orchidaceae; genus Platanthera; species Platanthera guangdongensis. The sequence goes on along the minus strand of CM077154.1, from coordinate 95,116,146 downwards.
TGTCCCTAGGGAGGAGAGCGCAGTTGCCGATTGTTGGCTAAATTTGGGCCTTGAGTGGGAAACTTTGACCGAGTTATTCCACCCGACGATCGAGGAAGGAGAGTTGATGGAAGTGAATCGGAGGCCCTCATGGTTATATCGCTTCGTAGAATTCTTGACTACCGGCAAAATTCTCGAAGGGATCAAAGATGTGAAGGGCTTCAGGCACAAATTAGCACATTACCTAATGCATGAAGGGGGGTTGCATCAGAAGATGTTGTTAGGGCTTCTGTCACGATGCGTGGCGGAGGAGGAAATCCCGCAGATTCTGGAAGAAGTGCACTCGGGAGAATGCGACAGTCATTCAGGAAGCATGACTTTCTCGGCAAGGGTGGTCAGGCAGGGGTACTTTTGTCCATCCTTGAGGAAGGATACAAAATAGTTTGCAAGGAAGTGCCAAAAATGTCAGCTCTACACCCCCCTCCAACTCTTGCTCGCCCAAAGGCTTTGAAGCATCACAGTGCCATGGCCTTTTGCCATCTGGGGGATGGATTTGGTTGTGCCTTTTCCCCCGCAAATGGGCAGAGAAGGTTTCTCATAGTGATGATTGATTATTTCTCAAAATGGCTAGAGCTCAAGTTGTTGGCTAATGTAACTTCCCAGGTCATTAGGAAATTCATATGGGGGGAGATCATCTATCGACATGGGATACCTCAAGCCATTGCCACAGACAATGGACCCCAGTTTGCTAGCTAAGAATTCATCATCTTCTACATCCAGTTTGGGATTGATCTCAGGTTTTCCTCTGTTCACCATCGCAGGAGCAACGGCCAGGTGTAGGCGGCCAACAGTATCTTCGTCATCCTTCTTAAGAAGAAAGTGAAGAACTTGAGGGGGATTTAGATGGAGTAGCTCCCCTCGGTGTTATAGGCTCTGCGGACAACACCCAACAAGGCCACCAGAGAGACCCCCTTCAAGCTTTTTGTTGGATCCCTAGTTTGATTTGGGCTAGGTTCACTAATTAGGATGATTGTCCCAACATGTATAGCCAGGGTCATGTCTATGTACTAGAATCTAGGCTATGTCCTTAGAGTTAACATTGCTTGGACCAGCCAACAGATGACAGTAAAAGACAGTTTCCAAGATACTCTATTCACCCCCCCCCCCCTCTAGAGTATATCAGGTCTAACCCTCACTTTCAATTGGTATCAGAGCAATTTCTTTTAGTTGTACAAGCTAACCCTTGAGCCAAAAGATCATGTGTTAGATCTACTCTTTTATTTAGGATTATTTTCACAGCATGGTACAAAACAAGGATTATGCAAGCACCAGACCTCTAGTGTGCAACTTGAATAAGTTTGTCATTTGGAAGGCAAGCATTAAGCTTTAAATGAATTCCATTGATGAGGACATCTACAATTCTATTTTGATAGGTCCTCCTCAACCAACTGCATCTACCTCAATATCAAGCACATATGTTGTTCCACCACCTGAGTGGAAAAATGCTCAGAAGAAGGCCAAGATTGCTGTTGCAAAGGCCATGAATATTCTGGCTCAGGCTATGTCTGATGACATCTTCCAGAAGGTGCCTGAATGCGCATCGACCAAGGATATTTGAGACTCTCTTAACCAGATGGTGGCTGGTTTTGCTGATGAGAGGAAAGATAAAAGATCAACTCTCATATCCCAGTATGAGGACTTCAAGAAGGATAATTCAGAATCTGTTGCTGACATGTATAATAGATTGAGCTCAATAATCAATGACCTGAAGACCTTAGACAAGGACATCACCCTTACTAAAGTGAATGATAAAATCCTCATGTGCTTCCCAAGCTCGTGGGATTCCAGGATCTGGCCAATCAAGGAGGCCAGGAGTTTAAACGATATTTCCACAGAATCTCTATTGGGAAAGCTCAAGTCTTATGAACAGCTGATAAAGTCTAGTGAAGCTGGAGAACAAAGGACTCCTCCACCAGCAAGAAAGGAGCAAAACATAGCATTTAAGGCTGCTGAAGAGACTTAAGCTTTAACAGTTAATGAGGAACTAATGAGTCTCTTTGTCAAGAGATTCTACAAAATGTCAAGAAAAGACTTCAGGAGAAAATCATCCAGGCAGGATGATAAGCCCAGGTATGATAATACTCCTACTAAAGAAGTAGTTTGTTTTGGGTGTAGGAAACCTGGACACTTTATCTAAGAGTGTCCAGAGAATTAGAAGAAAGAAAGAAGAAGAGAGAAGGACTCCAGAAGATAACAATACAGCAGGCCTTCCTCCAGCAAACAGAAAAGAAATGATAAGTTCTTTATTGCTGATACCTGGAGTGACTCAGAAGATGAATCCACATCTTCCAGTTCCAGTGAAGAGGAAGAAGAGGCTAAGGCTAGGGAAGTCTACCTCATGGCCATCAATTCATCTAGCAGCCCATCAGATGATGAAGAAGTATCTGATAATGAAGAGGCTTCAGAATCAGAAGCTGATCAGGTATTATCCTCATTTGATTATAATTCTGATAGTTTCAAAATTGAATTTAAAACCATGTGTATTGATTTAATTAACTCTGAAAAAGAAATCAAAATACTTAGGGAAAGACTCACTAATCAAGAAAATTTGATTTCTGAAAATACTAAATTAAAAGATGAACTAATCCTTGCTAATGAACAAATTATATCTTTAAAATCTGAACTGACTGAGGCAAGGAAACTTGAAGAATCCCTGAATGGGAGAAGTATCAAGTTGATGGACATCACTAGCACAGTGAATGTCAGACTCAATGGCAAGCTGGGCTTAGGTGCTTCATCAAGCATACCCCCACTCATTCAGAAAAACATATTAACCACCCCAATAAAATTTGTTTCTGAAAAAGGTAAGGAGAAAATAGAAAATAACAATCTTAATCAAACTGAAATCACATAAAAGAATAAGAAAAGAAGAAAGAATAAGATAAACAATAACCAGAACAATGTTCAACAGTTTTCATCGAACTTTGATCGACGAAACATGTACAGTTGTCGAACTCGAGTCGACGAACTCCGAACACATATCTATATTATAATAATTCGTTGAACTACGATCGACGAAACCAGTATGGTTCGTCGACCAGAGATCGATGATCTTGGGGCTCAGAAAATGACTTCTATCATTCTCTGAGTGCAGTTAGATGAACTCATCCCAATTTGTCGAACTCAGGTCGACGACCTCACAAGAATTCATCGAACGAAGATCAATATAACAGAAATCTAAATTTCTCTGAAATTTATAACCAACCAAGAATATTTAGTAATCAATTTAATCAGTGGATAATTCCTCTTAGAAGATATCACCCCTTAGGGCATAAAAGCCAGTCTGAATATTCTTATATTTCAAGTTTTTCTTATGAAAAAAAACAAGGACCCAAGGTGACCTGGGTCAAGAACATCTAATTTATTTCCTTGCAGGTGAAGAACTATCCTATCACTCAAAATAAGTGGTATTTGGATAGTGGGTGCTCAAAGCATATGACTGGATGCAAGGACATCCTGGTCAATTTCAAGGCAAAGCTGGGTACAAAAGTGATCTTTGGGGATTCCAGCTTTGGACAAACTAAAGGCTATGGAGACTTCAACAGTGGAGCTGTCACATTCAAAAAAGTGGCATATGTAAATGGTCTCCAACATAACCTAATATCCATAAGTCAGTTATGTGATACAAGTTATCAAGTTTGCTTTACTAATTCAAAATATACTATTTCTTCAAATAACCAAATTGTCTTAACAGGGTGTAGACAAGGGAACATATACCTAGTAAACTTTAACTCTGTTAACTCATAACTATGCTTATTCAATCAAGTCAGTAATAACAATATTCTCTAGCATAAAAGACTAGGTCATGTTAACCTTAAGAATATAACTAAGCTATCTAGGGACAACCTTGTCAGAGGATTGCCTTCTGGTCCCTAAAAGAAGGAAATCCTATGCAAGGCTTGTCAAGAAGGCAAGCAAAATAAAAATAGTTTTAAGTCAATTAATATGATTGATTCACCTAAGATTCTATACTTGCTACATATGGATCTTTTTGGACCCATTGATGTACAAAGCTTAGGAGGGAAGTCTTACACTCTGGTTATTGTAGATGACTTCTCTAGATTCTCTTGGGTGTTCTTCTTGAGACACAAGTCAGATAACTTCAAAGTCCTTACAGACTTTCTTAATGGCATAAGGATTGAGTATTCTACTCCAGTTTATTGATTAGAAGTGATCATGGTACTGAGTTTGAATCTCTTCCCATGCAAAGATTCTGTGAGGAGGAAGGTATCAGGTATTATTTATCTGCTCCTAGAACTCCTCAACAAAATGGGGTAGCAAAAAGGAAAAATAGAACCCTCATTGAATCTGCAGGAACATTGCTTGCAGATGCACACATGCCCCTATCCTTTTGGGCAGAGGCTGTGAGCACAGCAAACTATATGCTGAATAGAAGTTTGATACACAAACTTAAGGGTAACACCCCATATGAGTTACTCAAAAGGAAGAAACCTAAAATTGATTACTTTAGAATTTTTGGGTGTAGGTGTTTTATTCATAACAATAATAAGAAACACATTAGAAAATTTGAAGCCAAAGCTATAGAGGGAATTTTTCTAGGATATTTCCAAGTTAGCAAGGGTTATATGGTTTTCAATAAATCATCATTAAAAATGGAAGAATCTGTACATATTTCTTTTGATGAAGCTAACATGTATTACAAGGAGAAGGATTCTTCTACCTCAGATTTATTGCAGGTTCCTCACTTGTGTGTGAAATTGGGAGAATTAAATCTTACTTAAAAGGTCATATCTCAGTCTCCTCCACAAGTTGATGAAGATAGTGAAGAAGCTTTTTTGGAAGTGGCTGAACCTACTTCAACAGCAGACATCATTCCACAAGAGGAATTAACTCCAAATGTTGTTGCTGAACCAACTCCACCCACTAACTTTGTCACACTAAGGGATCACCCTAGATCTCAAGTGATTGGAGACATGCCAGTAGGTGTACAGACAAGGCATCAACTCAACCAAGATGTGATGCATGCCTGTTTCATCTCTCAAGTTAAGCCTCAATCCATTAAAGATGCAGAACAAGATCCCCACTGGATCATTAAAATGCAAGAAGAGCTCAATCAATTTGAAAGATGCAGAGTTTGGGACTTGGTTCCAAGGCCCAAAGGATATCCTGTAATTGGAACCAAGTGGGTATTCAGAAACAAACTTGATGCCTAAGGTGTAATTGTGAGAAACAAGGCTAGGCATGTTGCTCAAGGCTATAGACAAGAGGAAGGCATTGACCATGATCAAACCTTTACTCCAGTTGCAAGGCTAGAAGAAATCAGGATTTTTCTTTGCATATGCTGCCTACAAGAAGTTTAAAGTCTATTAGATGGATATCAAGAGTGCCTTTCTGAATGGAGAACTTAAAGAAGAGGTTTATGTTGAACAACCTCCATGTTTTATCTCTCCAACCTATCCTTCATATGTCTTTAGACTGCATAAACCTCTTTATGGTTTAAATCAAGCTCCAATAGCTTGGTATGAGACCTTAGATAGCTTCTTGATAGAGCATAAATTTACTAGAGGCATTGTAGATAGGACATTATTCACTATGCACCATAAGGATCAAACATTATTAGTACAAATTTATGTAGATGACATTATATTTGAGTCTACAGATTTCAAACTATGCAAGAGGTTTTTTGACCTCATGCATTAAAAGTTTGAAATGAGTAGCATGAGTGAGCTCTCCTACTTCCTTGGTCTCCAAGTGAAGCAGCTAAATGATGGCATCTTCATATCCCAGGCTAAGTATGCTAAGGAGCTTCTCAAAAAGTTTGGGATGGCTGATGCCTCAGCAAAGAAAACACTCATGGCCACTAATGTTGTAATAGACTCTGATGAATATGGGAAACCCGTTGATCAGAAATTATATAGGTGCATTGTTAGGTCCCTACTATACTTTATAGCAAGAAGACAGGACATAATGTTTGATGCATGTCTTTGTGCTAGGTTCCAAGTGAACCCTAAAGAATCTCATCTAGTTTTCTTAAAAAGAATTTTGAGATATATAAAGAGTTGTCCTATTCTAGGACTCTGGTATCCTACTAAGTCAGAGTTTGAGTTAACTCGATACTCAGATGCTGACTTTGTTGGATGCAGAGTAGACAGAAAAGTACCTCAGGAACATGCTAGTTCCTTGATATGAGATTAGTCTCATGGTTTAACAAGAAATAGTCATCTTTGTCTACATCAACTGCTGAAGCAGAATATATAGCAGCTGGCAGTTGCTGTTCCCAGATGCTGTGGATTCAGAACCAACTCTTGGACTATGGGTTCAACTTAAATAATTCAACTCTATTATGTGACAACACAAGTGCAATATCCATTGCACAAAATTCAGTCCATCACAGTACGACCAAGCAAATAGACATTAGGCATCATTTCATAAGAGAATGTGTAGACAAAAATAAAATTAATCTTGTTTATATCTACACTGATTTACAAAGGCTAGATATTTTCACCAAACCTTTGGATGAGAGGAATCATTTGTTCTTCATAAATCAGCTTGGAATGATAAATGGAGAAGACTTAATTTGATTTCTGTCTACAGTCGATGAATTTTTCAAAGTTCATCGAACGGAGATCGACGAACTGTGAAAGGTTCTAGAGACATTCGTCGAGCAGAGTTCGACGAAGTCTCTGTGAGTGAAGCTATTTTCGTCGAACGGAGATTGACGAATCTATTTCAGAAAACTTTCGTCGAACGGAGCTCGACGAAATGTTTTCAAATCTTCTGACTAAGTTCGACGAATTTCTTAACTATAGAATATTTCGTCGACCTCAGATCGAAGATTTCTCCAATGTTTCATTGAACGAAGTTTGTCGATTCATATTCTTAAAAATAAACCTTATATCTAGGTTTTCTTTGACCTCCATCCCGCGCTTTCAGTTCTCTTGCACTCGATCTCTTTTGTTTTTGTTGCAGGCGAACTCGTGGCGATTCCAGCAGACATTCTTGGAGCGATGAAATTTGATACAGGCTTTGATATCGACTTTAAGTCATTTCATCATTCAGACCATATCTTCCTGGAAATTCTGAAATTATTTGAAGATCAGCAGTTGAAGTATCTGATGACCACAAGTATAAAGATCGCTGGAACAGAAGTGAGAGAATAGGTTTACACCTCCTCCTCCCCAGATGAGAATACCATGACGGCAACCATATCGGGTAATGAAATATCTCTTACCCCCTCCGTACTAACACACATTTTTGGATTAGTTAATGGTGAAGAAGATTTAGAGATTGACACTAATGAATTTAATGAGATGTTGAATAAAATGGGTTACTCTGGAGCCACACCCAACAAACTGCTAAAGAAGCATTTGTCTGCTGAATATAAGTTTCTAGCAGATATCGTTGGCAAGGTACTGCTGTGAAAATACACAGCCCATGACTACATCACGAGGCATCAATTCCTGATGATGTGTGTTATTGTTAATAAGAAGCCTGTGAACTGGGCCAGGATTCTGTTTGAGATGATAAAGAAGAGAAACACCAAGAAAGAGGTGTGCTTTGGAAGGATTCTGGGAATCTTCCTTCAGGCAAAGGCTGCTGAATCCCTGGTCGCACAGACCATATTCATTAATGCATCCAAGAGGATTACTTGTTCCCTCTTTGGAAGGTGAGAGAGGACTATCACCAAGCCATCCCAGGCTCCCTCCTCTTGCTCTAGACCTTCTGAGAGTACAAGTACTGTTCCAGCTACTCCCCACCCTGCTGAGGATGTTCCACCTCCAGCCTCCCCAATTCATCTCTCTTCCCCAGTTCATACCACAGTCCATACTCCTACACATCCATCCTCTCCAGAGCACCATCCCCAAACTCATATTCACTCTCATACATCACCTCCATCCCACCATGGTACACCAACTCCAACACAAACTCATATTCACTCTCATACACCAACTCCATCACAAACTCATATTCACTCTCATACACTAACTCCATCACCACCATCATCTCATCTACCACAACATCTAGATAACATCCCCCTTTCCAACCTTCTATCCCTCCCATCTTTTGACCTACTCTCATCCCCCCTTCATACTCTATCACCTACAGATGAGCAAATGCCAGATTCTCTACCCTCCCATCCACCATCATCTTCCACCAATCCTTCTGTATCCACTCAGACTCCTTCTGAGTTCATGCAATTGGACACCCCTTCCTTTCAACCTTTTCTGAACATTCTCACTCCACTCATCAAAACCCTCATAGCAGAGGCTATTTCACCTCTTGCTTCTTCCATCTCATCCCTTACTACCCAACTCTCTGCCTTCTCTGTCCCTCCTTCTTCAGTCAGGGGCCTGGCTCCAGTGATTACTGAAACTAGGCAGGGGGAGATAGTCCATGAAGAAGCAGCAGTAGCAGTGCCTAATACAGTTACCCCTGCTGATTTTATTGCTTTTATTGATTCTGATATAGATAAGGATGAGACAGATACAGTTGAAATAAACACTATTGGTGATTACATTATCAATCCCACAGTGGATTTATTTTGTTTATTGAATACTTTTGATATAGTTTATTTAAACTTTCTTCCAGAAGACAGCACTAAGCCCACTATGGCTATAGTTCCTTATACCTCCCTAATAAACCCCAAAGTTGCCATGCAACTCAAGGCCAGTTTTGCAAATATAGAGATTCCAGCTATTCCATATCGACCATGAGAAGATTCTTTCATTGTTTCAGCCCCTCCCAAAGCCATCTCTCCTCCAACATTCATTATGGATGACAGCCCCATGCCAGATCTAGATGAGATAATGTTGGCAGACATTGAACAAGAGAATTTACAAGTTGTTGAAAAAGCTGCAGAATTAGTTGCTGAAAGCACTGTTGTATATAGTCCTCCTGCTCCAGCTCCAGCTCCAAAGCCAATATCTCAGGCTGAAAAGCCTATTAATAAAGATGTTCTAAAAGCCATTGATGTTTTATATGATACTCCTCAGGGATCTTCTAATGATGATGATGATGAAGATGATTCTGATAATGAGCCAAAGTCCAAGAAGAAAATCTCTAAGAAAAGGATTCAAAGAAGAAGAAATGAGTTTAAATTGTTCAGTCTTTCTGTATGTCTTAAAAATTGTTTATTTATATTCTGTCACAAAGCTACTCTGTACAAATATCTGTTGCATGTTTTGAATTTTCCTGCAAGATATATTTTCATGCTTTGTGATTGTTTTTATTTTTCTTGTTGTATTAGTGACCTCACCCAAATAGGGGGAGATTATTGGATCCCTAGTTTGATTTGGGCTAGGTTCAATAATTAGTATGATTGACCCAACATGTATAGCCAGGGTCATGTCTATGTCCTAGAGTCTAGGCTATGTCCTTAGAGTTAACATTTCTTGTACCAGCCAACAGATGACAGCAGAAGACTCAAGACTTAGAGGAAAATCAGTTCAGGAAAGTGAGTTCGACATTTATCAAACTCAGCTCGACGAAAGTAGTGCTCAGCTCGATGAACTCAGAGACAATTCTCTGAGTTGAGGTCGACGATATTCGAGCTCAGGTCGACGATTTCTAGAAGTTCAACTTCAACGTTCCTAGTCCAGAATCCTTTCTCTGAACTCCAGTCGATGAATTTATGTTATCAGCTCGACGGACTTAGAGCACAGAATTGGCAAGTTTTATCAGAAAGCAGTTAGTTGTTCTCAGGTCGACAAACTTAGTTCTCAGCTCGACGAACAAGGATTCCCAGGTCGATGAACAAGATTTCTCAGCTCGACAAACTCTGGACTCAGGTCGACGAAATCTGTTCTTTGCTCAACGAATTCTGTGCAGATCCAGACTTGGATTTTTCCTTCTTTTATCCTTACTCTATTGCAGTAATTCCTGAATAATCAGTGCTTAATGTTCTCTGAATATAACCGTTAGAAGCAGCATTGATTATGATATTCATCAGGATTATTACTTGTCGTTTTCAATAGAACAGTTGGGGAAATCCATTAATGCAGATATTCTATCCAGCCGTATTACATTCTCCAGGCCATCAACAATTAATGCAAAAGGAATTCAAAAATTCAAAGGAGAAAATTTGACTGATCATATAAAAGAGATTTTCTCTCTTTTCAACAGAGAGAAAGTCCAGACCAGAGAGAGAACACAAGGCACACAGAGAAGATCAACAGAATTACATTCCAATCCTTCTCTATGCAGAAAATAATCTGATCTTCACCTTGACATTGCTGAAGAAGAAGAAGAATGTTCATTCCAAATCAAGAGTCTTCTTCAACCTTCACTCCAGGACTCTTTAAGGACAATAAACTTCTATTAGTCAAGAAGTTCCTGGATCTTCTCAAATCAAGGCTGAAGATAGAACACCTACACCCTAAAGCAAACCTCCAATCTTCCTGAACAAATTTAATATCTTAGGGGGAGCTTTGACAACATCAAGATCCACTTGTCTTCTCAGTTGTTTTGAGAAAGAGAAGACTCCATAAATCTCTCACCCCTCACTATAAAAAGGGTTCTTTAACTTCCTTCAAAAGTTATTCCATTGGTTGCAAGTCACTTGATCAAAAGACTTGAGGTGGTTTTTGAGCACCTGATCAAAAGCTCATTGGTGGCAGTCACCTGATCAAAACCTGTAGTGGATTCCTACCAGGGTGGTAGAAGAGTGGATGTACCCATGTTGGGGAACCACTATAAAAGTTCTTGTGTTATCTTTCTACTCTCTTTCTTTTTGTTCTTGTTGTGCCTGTGTTAGTTTTGTTTTGCTGTGGCTGTGTTACTTTAATCTATGTTGCCCTTTTTGTTTTATGTTAATATTAGTATCTATTATTTGCTTTACTATGAAAATCTTTTAAACAGCAAAAGTTTCCAAGATACTCTATTCACCCCCCCCCCCCCTCTAGAGTATATCAGGTCTAACCATCACTTTCGCTTTCACACGGATGTGAGGCAGTCCTACCGACGGAATTTGAGGTTCGGTCACCACAAGTCACAGCCACCATTGGCGGAGATGAGGAATGGAGGGAAGAAAATGAAGGGGAGTTACGGCTCTTGCTGGATATGGTGGAAGAGCTTCGAGGCATGGCTGCTATCATGCAGGAGGAGATCAAGCGGTGGATGGGAAAGTATTTTGACAAACATGTCAGGATCAAGCAATTCAAAGAGTGAGATCGAGTCCTGAAGAAAGTCAACGCTACAGGAAGGTCATCAGCAGTTGAAAAGGCCCAGGGGTCAGGAGGCTCCCACCTTCAGAATGTGGAGGGGGTGACCATGAGCCATACTTGGAGTGGCGACGATTTAAACCGTTTCTACCCTTAGTTGGGGGTAAGATTGTAAATCCTATTATAATGAATTCATTGAATTGACTCATGTTTGTTTCTTTTGAAGATTGCAAAGAGATTGTGGTTTGCAAGACCCCGAGAGGATCCTGCTGTCTAGGCTTCCATTAACTGACAGAGCTGGATGGCGCACTCGGCCCCGAGTAGACCCGCTGTCAGGCTCTCACTAGCTGGCAAGGTCGTAGGCTCGCTTGGGGGTAAGGTAAGACACCGAGAGGATCCTGCTGTCCAGGCTTCCTTTATCTTGCAGAGCTGGAAGGCGCACTCGCCCTGAATAGACCCGCTGTCAGGCTCTCACTAGCTGTCAGGGCCGTAGGCTCGATTGAGGGGATAGGAAAGAAAAGGTTGATGATTTTGAAAGACCCCGAGAGCATCCCGCTGTCGAGGCTTCCATTAGTTGGTAGGGCTGGAAGATGCACACAGCCCCGAGTAGAACCATTGTCAGGCTCTCGCTAACTGGCAAGGTCGTATGCCCGCTTGGGAGGTAAGGGAAGGCCCCAAGAGGATCCCGTTGTCCAGGCTTCCATTAGCTTGTAGGGCTGGAAGGCGCACTCGACCCCGAGAAGACCTGCTGTCATGCTCTCACTAGCTGATAGGGTTGTATGGTCGCTTGAGGGACAAGGGAAGACCCCAAGAGGATCCCGCTGTTCAAGCTTCCATTAGCTGCCAAGCCTGGAAGGCACACTCGGCCCCAAGTAGACCCGCCGTCCAGGCTCTCACTAGCTGGTAGGGCCATAGGCTCGCTTGGAGGGGAGGAAAAAGGTTGCTGATTTTAAAAGACCCTGAGAGGATCCCACTATCCAGGTGTAACACCCCCTATCCGTCGTATAGAATATAGCAGTAGGTCTGGCCGGGGCCCGACGCCATATACTACAGACAGACCGGTTGGTTACTCATGGAAGCCATACAACCAATCATTACGTCCTACACAGAGCATTCTAGCGTAAGCAGATTAATAAGTTGCAATAAAGAACCCAGTACAAAAGCATGAATGTCCACTAATACCAAATGGGAATGTTGTACATACACAAGTACAGGCCTTAAGGCCTTACAAAATTGTTCACTTCATATTACATGTTTTACAAACCACGGCACGCAGGCCGGTCATATATGAATAAAAGCAGTAAACACTCCAATTAGGCCTTCGAGGGACGGCTTCGCAAATTGGGCTTTAGCCTGCTATTGACCGCTTGGTCCAGCAGCACCTGCAAGCAACAAACCACCGCACAGTGGCAAAATAAGGCAACGGTCAGCAATGCTGACCAAATTATAGTGATCCCGCCCCAAACTCGGGGCGGCGATGCTCCTTCCCTACATTTCATTAGCATAAGCGAGTAATATATCAATATTCATTTCATCACAGACGTTGGCTCGCACGGCCACACGCCCCATGCTCTCAGGGCACATTCTCGGTGAATCGGTCGATGTCTCGTCAATTAAAGCCATAGACATTCCGGACTCACCACCGCCACTTTGACGGCCAAACCTATGAGCATTTTGTCTTACCGGCATGGGTCACGACAGTTTAAGCCATAGATCGCCGAAGACCCTCATCTATGCCAACGGTAAGTGCCACGTCACCTTAGGTCTCTTTAACCGAACGACATAGAAATGGGTACGGTTCCGTCTAACCCGTGCTCACGTCGCAACGACAGTTTAAGCCATATACGCAGGTCAAACTTCTCCCGAGTCCCATTTTCATCACACATTTCACATAACTCGGTTATGTTCAAGTTGGCTCTCAGGCCTCCAAGTTGGCAAGACCACGCATCCGCCCAGTTTTTCGGGTGCACCTTTGGGTTAATCCCCAAGGTTCCCTGTTGCAATCTACCACGTAGAAAACCCGAAAAACAATCAATCGCACGGAGTCTTCTCCGGCATTTATGTAATGCAACATCACCGATCCAGACCAACATGTCCGGATAGGCTTCACACATCATGCATATGTCCGTTCTCGCTTACGTACTCTACACAATGGGGACTTTACATATCTACCCGAAGGAACGCCTCCAACTCACCGCAAAATCGTGAGAGCGGGCTTCCTATGCAAAGAAGGAGAGCTTCACATGCTCAAGAAGAGAATCGTTACCCTAGCGTTCTTCTTTGGCACCATGGAAAAGTAAGCGGATGAAAAGCACCACACTAGCTTTGCCTCCGTGGATCCGGAGTCGGCTCGAGATTCGGAGCTTCGAAGCTCCTCCAATGGCCGGATCTAGCTCCTTCTTCCTTCCTTGGCTCTCCTCTCTCTCTAAGCTTTAGAAAGATAACCACTCAAGTAAAAGTGAGGGTTTCAAGGGTCCAATCCCGGGTATAGCCCATCAGGAACAACCCCCAGCCGTTGGATCCCAACTTAAAGAAATGAACGGCTTTGATTCGGTCCTGAAATGTCCAATCTGGACCGAACACGGCCTGGCACACGCCCGTGTCCAAGGCTGTGTGCCTCATTCGCCGTCAAAATCGACGTGCCTGGAACAACACACGGGCATCGAACACGCCCGTGTTCGACCTGACACACCCGTGTTCCACATGACACGGCCGTATGGTCGGCCGTGTACCCCCATCGATTTATCCCAAAAACAACCCGAGAACAACACGGGTTCTAGGACACGCCCGTGTCCTTGCCCGTTTCTACCTCAACACGCCGGGGCTCCAGGCCGTGTACACGGTCTCGACACTCGACACTTCGTCGAGCGAAGTTCGTCGACCTCGCGACACGACCTTGGACACGCCCGTATCCTAGGTCGTGTACCTTGTCTCGACACATCGTCGAGCAAAATTTGTCGACTCCCCGGGACGAGTGTCGACATGAGTCGACACGCCCTGCGACACACCCGTATCGCAGGCCGTGTGCCATGTCTCGACACTTCGTCGAGCGCAGAGTGTCGACTTCGCGGGCTCAGTGTCGACACGGGCTCGACACGCCCTGAGACATGCCCGTGTCTCAGGCCATGTGCCCAGTCTTGATACAACGTCGAGAGCAAAATGTCGACTTGGTCGGCTGAGTGTCGACACAAGCTTGACACGCCTTGGGACACGCCCGTGTCCCAGGCCATGTGCCTCCTGTCAGAACCCAAAACTGGCCCAAAACGTCACCCGTCGCTCTTTTGAGTTTCGGGGCGTTACACCAGGCTTCCATTAGCTAGCAGGAATGGAAGGCACACTCGGCCCTAAGTAGACTCGGTGTCTAGGCTCTCACTAGGTGGCAAGGTCGTAGGCTCGCTTAGGGGGGAGGAAAAAAGGTTTGCAAATTCAAAGGCCCGCTTGGTGGCACGACAGAAAATGTTTGGAATAATCAGATAAGGAAAGTTGGACCCATCTCCACATGTCCCTCTCGGCTGGGCTATCGGCATGTCCTTCTCGGCAGGGCTCTCGGCATGTCTCTCTCTATAGAATTTACTTAGTCTATTCTTTGAATGGGTGGCGGTCATCACCTAGGAGCCTAAGGCTTATGCAAATGTGCGGATTCGCTCGTAGATAATAAAATGTGAAATACAGAAAAAAAAAACATGAAAAACAATAGCCATTTCGGCAAAAAGACAGATCTTTTCATATCTTATCAAAGTCGTTACATTGCCCTGGGGGATCTCGCCCCTTATAGAAAATTGCAAAAGAAAAAAAAGTGTATTACAAGTTGAAAACAAAAATGCGGAAGCCTTTAGGAAGAACCGTCAGACTTCTCGCTGGAGGTGTCTTCGCTCTCGCTAGAGGAGGAGCTTGATCTGCTTCCTCTAGATGATTCGTCCTCTCCCTCGGGCTTTTGGATGGGCTTATACAGCCAGGGAAGGATCCTGCATGCCGTAAGCATCTCGCCGCCCTCGTTCAGGAAACCCGACTCCCGCAGCACCTGGATCACAGTCCTGGAGGCCGCCTGGGTGTTTTCCTGCATCATCACCTCTATTTCATAGTTAGAGTATTGATGATGCAGGACCTTCTCGGCGGGTGGTGGAAAAACTGGCACGTTGGCTTCCTGTATTTTTTTGAGTTCGGCCTTCAGTAGAGCGATCTCGCACCAGAGAGAAGCCTGTCGCGCATGCGATAGCTGGGCCTCGGTGGAATCCTGCGAGAAATTTGGGGTTAGAACTAACATGATATTGCAGGAAGCCAACATGTCGGTTTGCAAGGACATGGCGAAATGTCAGCTCTACGTGTAACACCCCCTATCCGTCGCATAGCATATAACAGTAGGTCCGGCCGGTAGCCAACACCATATACCACAGACAGACCAGAATGTTACGTTATGGAAACCATCCTGTCAATAACAAACGTCCTACACAGAGTACATTCTAGCGGAAGCATGTAAAAGTTGCAAAAATAAGAACCCAGCTAGAAGCATGAATGTCCACTAAACAAACCCCGGAGTAATGAACGTACAATACACCAGTACTTGGCCTTATGGCCTTACAATAGATTACTCAAATTAAAGTGTTTTTCAAACCTCGGCACGCAGGCCGGTCACACATGAATAATACAAGTAAACATTCAAAATTAAGCCTTCAAGGGCCGGCACAGCAACATGGGCTTTTGCCCACTATTTACCACTCGGCTCCGCAGCACCTGCAAGCAACAATCCACCGAGCGGTGGCAAACAAAAGCAACGGTCAGCTATGCTGACCAAATTATAACGATCCCGCCCCCAAACTCGGGGTGGCGATGCTCCTTCCCTGCACTTTATTAGCATTGCCATAATATAGAGAAATTACACATCATCACAGGCGTAGGCTCGCACGGCCATACACCCCGTGGTCTCAGGGCACATTCTCGGTGAACCCGGTCAAAGTCCGCGGTCTCACCACGACCCCTTGGACGGCAAATTCTCGTGAGCATTATGGTCTTTCTAACCACTGCCTCAGACACTCCATCTTTGCCAACGGTGAGTACCACGTACCTTAGGTCTCTCTAACCGAACCACATAGAGCGGGTATGGTTCCGCCTAACCCGTTGCTCACACTGCAACATCAATTTAAGCTGTTTACGCGGATCAAGCTTCCCTGAGTCCCAATTCGATCACACACTTTACATAACTCGGTTATGTACAAGTTGGCTCCCAGGCCATCATGTTGGCGGAATCACGCATCCACCCAGTTTTCCGGGTGCACCTTGGAGTTAATCCCCAAGGCTCCATATTGCAATCTACCACGTAGAGAACCCAAAAAACAATCAATTGTATGGAGTCTTCTCCATCCATTCATGCAATGCAAAATCATCGATCTAGACCAACTTGTTCGGGTATATGTCCATTTCTCGATTACGGACTCTACATGCTAGACAGCGGGGACTATTCATGTCTACCCGAAGGAATGCCTCGCACTCCCCGCAAACACACGAGAGCGGGCTTCATATGCAAAGGAAAAGAGGACTTCACATATCCTAGGATGAGAATTGTTACCCTAGCATTCCTCTTCGGCGCCATGATGATCTATGCGGATGAAAAGCACCGCAATGTCCTCGCCTCCGTAGATCCGAACTCGGGTTGCGATTCAAGGCTCTGAAACTCCACCGGCGGCCGAATTTCACTTCCTTCTTCTTCCTTGCTCTCCCCTCTCTCAAGAACTTTAGAAAGAGAAAACCCAAGTAGAATGAGTGTTTCTAAGCCCCATTCCCAGGTATATCCCAGCAAGAACAGCCCCGAATCGTTGGATCCCAAAATAAGGAAAGGAACGACCACGATTCGGACTTAAAATCCAGAACCTGGGTTGAACACGTCTTGTGACGCGTCCTTGTCCAAGGTCGTGTGCCCCATTCGACGCCGAAACCATCGCATCCCGAAAATTACACGGGCTCTCGACACGCCCGTGTCAGGCTTGACACGCCTGTGTCCACATGTACACGGCCGTGTAACGGGCCGTGTTCCTCAATCGACACAGGACCAACACCAACCCGTGAAGAACACGGGTATTGGACACGCCCGTGTACCATATGACATGTCTGTGTCATACCCGAACACGCTTGGGCTCCAGGCCGTGTTTCTCCCTCGACACAACTCGACTAACCACCCTAGTAGGACACGGCCTGGGACACGCCCGTGTCTCAGGCTGTATTCGCTGTTCAACGATCGTCAACTGCACTTTGTCGACCACACGGCCATCGTCGAACCTGAGCACGACACGCCCCTGGGACACGCTTGTGTCCCAGGCCGTGTGACCTCTACCAAGTCCCAAACTTGGCTCAAAACTCCTCCCGTCGCTCTTTTGAGTTTCGTGGCGTTACAACTCTCTCCCTCTAAAAAGAATTTCGTCCCGAAATTACATAAAGGAAAAGATAAAAATAAAACTTAAACGGTACCTGAATGGAATAACTCCGGGTATTCCTCAAGCATAGTTTGCTCTCGCTCCCACGAGAGCTCCTCCCGACTGCAATTGTCCCAATGGACCTTGACCATCCTGATTTCCATGTTACGCAGTCGTTTGACTTCCGAGTCCTCAATGCGAACGGGCTTGACATTCGTCGTCAACCCATTATTGACCGGTACTTGATCGACCGCAATTACTTGCGAAGGCTCTTGCACCGCCTTCCGAAGCACCGATATGTGTAATAAGTCGTTTAGGCCACTGAGCTCCATTGATAGCCTCAATCGATAAACTGCTTCGCCAATCCACTCCAGAACCTCAAATAGTCCAAGGTACCTCAGGCTTAGCTTCTTTAAGCGTTGTACCCGCGAGACACCCTTGAACGGCTTAATCTTCAAGTACACCCAGTCGCCAACAGCAAACTCCACATTCTTATGTTTGGCGTTATAGTACTTAGCTTGCTGGTCTTGAGTGATTAGCAAACTTTCTCGAATTGTTCGAACCAATGACGTTGCATCTTCCACCTCTTGTCACTTGTACAAATTTAACTCACCCGTTTCCAACCAAGACAACGGCGTGCGACATCTTCTACCATAAAGGGCCTCTAAGGGCGCCATTTGAATGCTCGCCTGGTAGCTATTATTGTAAGCGAATTCCACCAAGTATAGGTGATCTTCCCACTGCTTCCTAAAATCCAGAACACGCATGCAAAGCATGTCTTCCATCGTCCTGTTGACCCTCTCGGTCTAACCATCCATCTGCGGATGAAAGACTGGGCTGTAACTCAGATTTGTTCCCAACATCTACTGCACCAACCTCCAATCATTGGACATGAACCGCCCATCCCGGTCACTCACGATGCTGCGGGGCACACCGTGAAGCCGCACAATATTATCCACATATAACTTTGTCAATTTCTCTACATAATCATCCTTCCTATGTGGAATGAAGTGCGATACTTTCGTCAAACGATCTACGACCACCCAGATGGTGTCATTTCCCTTCTGCGACCTTGGCAAACTATGCACAAAGTACATAGTAATGTCGTCGAACTTCCACTCCGGAATAGGCAAGGACTTCAAGAATCATCCAGGCTTTTGGCACTCTGCCTTCACTAAGGCGCATGTTTGACACTTCTCCACATAGAGTGCCACATCCTTCTTACATCCTGGCCACCAGAATAATTTCTTCACATCACAGTACATCTCCGTGCTCCACGGGTGAATCAAGTACTTGGTATGATGAGCCTCGTACAACAATTCCACTCGCAAATTGCCCACATTCGGGACGCACAAACGACAGTCCTTCCATAGCAATCCATCCATGACCTCAAATTGGGAATTTGACCCATCCAAAGCCTCAATCATGATTTACTTCATTCGGCCATCCAAATCCAGAGCCTGCCGAATTCGATCAGCCAGGTCACACTGAACTTCCGTCCAGTTCAATAGCGCTTCTGCACTTGTTTGCTTGTCTACGCAAGTGATCTCCAATGCCACCAACTCCTAAACCAAACGCTTGTCATGGACCGACAACCAGTTGGCTTGAGCTGGGGCCGTGCGACTCAACGCATCAGCAACTGCATTTCCTTTCCCAGGCACATAATGAATTTTGAATGTGTAGTCCCCCAAGAACTCCACCCATCTCCGTTGTCGCATGTTTAGATCTTTCTGATCCAACAAGTATTTCAGGCTTTTGTGGTCGATATAGATATCGACCTTCACCCCATACAAGTAATGCCTCTAGAGCTTCAGGGCAAATATCACGGCCACTAACTCCAAGTCATGGATCGGATAATTCCTCTCATGAACTTTCTGCTGATGTGAACCATACGCTATTACGCTTCCATGCTGTAGTAGCACATAACCCAATCCACTCCCCGAAGCATCGCTGTAGATCTCAAAGCCATTAGTCCCACTCGGTGAACTCAGCACGGGAGTCGTGGTCAACCGACTCTTCAACTCCTCGAACGCTTGTGCGCACTCCGGCGTCCAAACAAACTTCTGCTCTTTCCTCGTCAGAGTCGTAAGGGGTAACGCTATCCGCGAGAAGTACTCCACGAAGCTCCTGTAATAGCCAGTAATCCCCAGAAAACTCCAGACTTCCGCTACTGTAGACATCACAGGCCACTCTCGTATAGCAACAATCTTCGACGGATCCACCGCAATTCCCTCTCCACTGACTATATGACCAAGGAACGCTACTGAGGACAACCAAAACTCGCATTTGGAGAACTTGGCATACAGTTGATTAATCCTTAGAGTCTCCAACACCAAATGTAGATGCTTAAAGTGATCATCCTCAATCTGCGAGTACACCAATATATCGTCGATTAAGACGATCACAAAGTGGTCTAGGTACTCCCTGAAAGTCCTATTCATCAGATCCATGAACACCAATGGCACATTAGTCAGCCCAAATGGCATGACCGTAAACTCATAATGCTCGTATCTCGTACTAAAAGTTATCTATCACTCTCCCTTATCCTCAGCTGATAATACCCGGACTTAAGATCCAATTTCGAGTACACTGATGACCCGACTAACTGATCAAATAGATCATCAATCCTCAGGATCAGGTACTTGTTCTTCTCTGTTAGCTTGTTCAGTTCTTGATAGTGGATACAAAGTCTCAAGCTTCCATCCTTCTTCTTAACAAAAAGGACAGGTGCGCTCCAAGGTGACAAACTTGGACGCACATAACCCTGCTCCAACAACTCTTGAAGTTGAACCTTCAGCTCAGCCATCTCCTTAGGTGCTAGCCGATACGGGGAGTGTGACATAGGTTTCGCACCTGCACTAGCTCGATGGTGAAATCAATCTCCTGTTGAGGTGGGGCTCCAGGAAGATCGCCAGGGAACACATCAGGGTACTTGGATACCACTGAAATACTGTCCATTGTAGGCTTAGGCATTGTAACCTCCACTAGCATGAAGAACAGCTCTGCTCCAGCACGAACCACCTTCACCACCTGAAGAGCAGACATAAAAGTCTTGCTCGACCCTTTCAAGCCCGTATAAGTCGTCTCATGACCTGATCCCAACTTGACCTCCTTGCGACTGTAATCGATATAAGCTTGCTGCTTCGAGAGCTAGTCCATGCATAATGTCACGTCGAACTCCACCAGCGGCAGTAACGACACTTGCAAATCGAACTCCTGATTCCCAATATGAATCTTAACGCCACAGACTCTATCCGCGCGCATCGAACACCCATTCGGCAAAAACACGTCCAGTTTGTCCTTTGCCATCGAATAAGGTACTCCGATGCGCGATATGAATCCTTCAGACAAAAAGGAGTGTGAATCTCCCGTATCAAAGAGTGCTCTCGCCGGATTATCACAAATCAAAACAAAGCCTATACAAGTAGTGGTAAGGTAACACGCGCATAACAAGTATTTAAAAATTAACTTGCTATAAATTTAAACTGTACCTGTCACCACATCTGCTTGCTTGATGGCCTCCTGCTGGTCAAGATAGTAGACTCTAGGTTGAGGCGGAGCATAATGGGATGCGGTTGACTCCACCGCCTTGCCCTTTTACTCATATGTTGCTCCCGGCTTCCTCTCAGACTTTGGACGTCCGCTCCAGCAGTCTAGGGTAAAGTGTCCCGGCTTCCCACAATTGTAGCATGCGCCCGGGGTTCGGCTTGTAGTTTCCCCCGAAACACCGGAAGTGTTAAAATTCAACAAACCCACAGACGCCACCTCGGATATCACTCTCCCTTATCTCAACAAAGCAGTAACAACCAGCAACACATGCAGCACAAGCGTCTTTATTGATCAAGAGCAAACTTCTTTACAAAGCGAGACATACATGGCGAGACATGCTTCACCAAAACCCAAACTAGGAGAGCAAAGACAGTTACAAAGACAAGAAATAAAAAAAGCCGCGCGGACTCAACTACCAAGCCGCGCGGTCTACTGCTGTGGAGTCCGCTTAGTCCGCCAGGTCGCCAAACCGTAACCCAAGCCGCGCGGACTACCCCTTATTCCAATGCTTAGCTCTTCACCACCGATCTGCAGGCTTCCTGACCGCGAGGTCACCTAGCCGCCAGAACGCACAAGCTACGCCACCGAATGGAACAGTCTGCCTGAAGCAGGCGACTTCCTGAACCCCGAACCAAGTTGCCAAAGAGAAGACTGCCGAGTCGCTATCTGCGACTTGCTGTTTACCGCATGTTGCTTAACCGCAGAGTCTGCACTGTCCCTGACCGCAATCAGAGCCAAGTCCTGGCTTTCCAACGCTATCCGCACAACATGCACAGCACAACCCAGTCAACTCTCAAACTGCGCGGACACCAAGGTCCAGTCCGCAGCAACTTACGCGAGCTCAAATACTGTTCACTTACTTCGGTTTAGGTCACCTTGGTTCTCTTATTCCCTGATGTGACATGGGTCCTATTTATAGGCACAATGATGAGTATGGTCACCGCCCTAGCCGATAGGATCACCGCCACATCCCGCAGCAAGAACAAGTGTGTCTGCCAGCCCGCGGACACACACTCTAGTTCGCCGCTCCTGTGCAGATAGCCAGTCTGCCACAGCTTCTCCAAGGCCGGACTCCAGTCTCCAGTCCGCCTTGTTGCCGAAGTCCAAGCCGCTAAGACATCACCAAGGCCGGACAGCATACCAGTCCGCCTTGTCGCCAAGGGCCAAACCAGGACCACCACAGTCGGACTCTGCAACAGCTATGTCCGCCAATCTGCGGACAAGGCATCAGCCCGCATAACCCGAGCCCGCAGCCTCGCCATTAAGGCACCTGCCAGACTCAGCGACACCCGGCTTTCGTCCGCACATCCCGAGTCCATTGCCTCCTCCAAGGCACCGCCAAACTCAGCGGACACGCCAATCCAGTCTGCTTACACAGCAAACTCCAGTCCGCATCCCTGAGTTCATAACCTCATCATAAGGCTAAACCAAACTCAGCGGACTCTAGCTCCAGTCTGCACGCTCTTGCACAGGCAATCCTCCAGTCCGCATATCCCCAAGCTAGCAATCAAGGCAACAGCACTTCTACTCGGCTTGGCGGACTGAGAAAGCAGCCCGCGCTCCACTGGGCGATCTCCCTGGACTAAGCTGTAAGACCCCCCTTTTTTTTTCTTTTTCGACACCGGGGTCTTAGGCCCAGAACCGCCGTTTTGCGGTGACTCCTTCACGCCCTGAAGGATCATCACCACAAAGCGCTGATTCTGCCAGCCATTTCGATCACAGAAAAGTAGCATAAAGAAGTAAATGGGAATTACAGTCCACAGAAAATCACAAGTCATAATAAATATAACTCCACGAAGGGAGAGTCCACAGAATAAAACATCAGAGTAGCAAAATACAGGCTTATGCCCGGTACATCATATCCTCACTACAAAAATCACTCATGCGGAAGCAGAAAAGCTACTCAAGGTCGAGACTCACGGTCCCAGCTGTATGAACTCCGGAGCTAGACTGCCCCACCTCCAAGCGCACCGGTCTCTGGGGTTGCTCCTCCATGCTGGGCTCCACGATCCCCTAAATGATGCGGTTCAAAAACCGTTAGTCTAAAAGACTAAGTCCTATCATCCCCCGCCCCTTCCCCCATGGCTCCTAGGCACTGAGCGGAGAGGAAGAAAAGGGAGGACTTGAAGGTGGAGAATATCAAAAACAGGTGACAACGGACCTATACTAGCAATTCTATAACAGGTATAGACAATAAGATGAAATAGGGAAAGTAACCTTCACTTATGTGGGATCACATAAGCCAAGGGGTCTTTTACAAGGCTCCCATCGTATAAAAAGTCCCATACCAATTTATACGTTGGGGTGTCGGTTATCAAACAGCAGTAAATATGTATATCAAAATTAACCTTAATTTATAAACTTGCCCACACAAGCTTATAGACCAAGGGGTCGTTTTGCAGGTCCTAATGTATAAGCGTCCCATTCCACTTATACTTTAGGTGTCAAGGTTAAAGGAAACGATTATGCAATGACATGCAAGTGGGTATGATGGATCATGCAAGTGCAACACACACACCCGACTCTGTGCACACAGACCTTTAGTTCCCCCTTTCTGGAGTCGTAACCTCCCAGGATACCTCCGTAGTGGCAGACGGAAGCGGTGGGTTGGGCCTCGCCCACCTCTAAACCAGTAAAGCACTACCGGTCAGACCTATCGTACGCCTCAACGCTTGGTGCACGAAGCGGACTCCTGCGTACTCTTGCCGGCTGGCGCACCGGACTTCTGTTGGCGAAGTGCTAACCACACTTGCCGAGTCAACGTATTGGCGTCGGTGCATCGACCCTCCAATACCGAAGACCAACCACCTTAATTTCCTTTCCTTTTATGCACATGCAAATTTGCGTAGTCATGAACCGAGCCGAAGCTCCCCGGACCAACACATCCGTCTCAAACAATCGAGCTGAAGCTCCCCTGACCCAAAGTCCGCCTTTTAACCATCCGAGCCGAAGCTCCCAGCTAACATCCGGTGCCATCAGTGTTTGTGAAATGTGCAACCCTAATTACTCTTTTCAGCTTGTTAAAACAGTTTACGTTAACCCAGGACTGCCCCCGGTATTCCCTGTGAAGGGCTCTCAAGGGGCACTAGGAACTGTGTTGGGATTACGCCCAGCGTTCCCTTTCGCAAGGTACTTATTTTGTTATTGGTTGATTCCCTTACCCATTACTTTCTCATGTTCCGATATGCTAATCCTAGGGTGAATTGACTCCAACTCTCCTTGGGTAGGACGATCTTTCGTCGGACCCGAACGCCTCTAAACCCTAGATAAAATCACACACTACTCACTCATCTTTCATAGATGCAACCCATTCTACTTATCCTTCCAGCAAACCATCAAGACCCATCACACGTGCTCTAATTCATATCCAAAATGATTTCCTGCAGTTTTGCTATATGCAGACCACTTAAGCTACAAGACCCGTAAAAAGGGAAGTACATGAAATACTCATCCAGTACCCCGATGATAATTATTAGAGGGCTAAAATGAGATTTGAAGCATAAATCCAGAAATCCATAATTTTCCTAATTTGTCTGATAATTAATTTATTTATTCTAGTATCCAAAAAGCCCAAGTTTGAACATGAAGTAGCAATTTCAGACAAGATAATGTTCCAATAAATTTATGGTAATTACAAAATGCATAATAAACTCTAAGGCCTAAGTCTTCAAATTGTTCAGCAAGGTTTAGGCCCTTAAATTTAATTTCAAAGATATCTCATAAAAAGTCATTTTAAAAGATTTTACAGCAATAATACCTCCACAAATTCAGAGAATATTCAGGGATGATTATGATGGCCTACAAACACCCTAGAAAAAGTTTCATAATTTATCATGTAAAAATAAGGCTATACTTGATTTTCTCATGAAATATTAGGTTTATGGGTTAATGAACAAAGTATACTAATTAAACATCAAAAATTTCCACAAATATTCCCACATGATAATATTGAGCTAGAAACACTATGTATCAAGTTTCATAATTTTTCAATAAGTATTGGGCTCTTTCAAGAATTATTTAGTGTGTAACCAAAATAAAGCACTTGTGAAGTAGATGCCCTAACTAGTTATCCAAAATTTATATCAAAATTCATACATGATTAGTATAGTCTAAAACTACCTTTGCCAATGTTTCATGCCCTTTCAATGGGCAGTGAGACCACAATAGCCAATTTATTAATTAGGGCAATCCTATTGGTTACAAATGAAGTGCTACAAATTTGATCAAAACTCCCCAAGTAAATTATCAGAGGCTAAAAATATCCTTATTCCCTCACTACCCAAATTTGGTTAAGTTTCAAGATGTTTAGCTAACCTAAACCTACACTACAAGTTTTAGGTCCTAAGCTAGGGTTAGGGTTTTGAGGACCCTACCCTTTTCAAAATTAGTTAATATTTTTAACAGTGGGTTTTATATATCCTAGGAACCTCCTTGCAAAATTTGATGTTCATCCAAGGTGTTTAGGACCCATGCCCTTCACAAGGCAAAAAGGTCCCTTCTTAGGGTTTGGCCTAGGAACTTAGGGCAAATCAACTCCACACTACCCCACATTCCATGGGGAGGTGCTAAGTGCCATAACAAGTCAGTGGCCCAAATTTCAGCCTCTGTTGAGGTGATTTGGTCACTCAAAAGCAAAAGTGCACTTTTTGACCAAAATACCCTTGATAAGGTAAAGTTAGGGTTGGGTCAATACCTAATCAAAACATATCTAAATTAGGTGAAACTTTATACAGATACCTATCATGAGCCCAGGGACCACTCACCAAAATTTGGGAGGGTTTGGAGGTAATTTGACTACTTAATTTAATTACCCTAGCTTTATTGAATAAAGTCACAAACTTTAGGAAATTTGTGTCCAAAACTTCTGCGCTTTGGGCAGGCCCTAGGTATAGCTAGGTTAGGCTCCCTGCCAAAATTTCAACTGATTTGGGCTAGGGATGAAGTGTGGGCACTCAATTTAATGACTGCCTAGCCCTAAGGGTATGTCCCACCAAAATGGGTGCCCTGGTCAGACCATGCACCTAAATGGGTTCAAACAAATGTTAACATAAAATAAACTCAGAGGGCTACAACTTTTGTGTTGAAAGTCTTTAAACCAGAAGACCCGAAGTATTTTTAAAAATTAAAACCATTTAGTGTATAATGTGTGACAGAAATGAAATAATCCAGAAATAATTTCCTATAGTTTATTTCCTGATGCAGCACGAATCTTGGCGCAGAATGAACGGAATCCGCTCATCTTCTTCGTTGAGCCGACGACCAGGATGCGTTCTTCCTGGGCCGACTTCAAGCGGCTGCCGCCGGCCATCCAGCCCATCCCCGGCCGTCCACCGCCACCACCACCTCCGTTGAGGTGGGGGCTATCGCCAGGCGGCGGCTCTGCCGCCGGAGAGGCGTTTTCCGGCGGCTATAGCAAGAAATTTTTCATGCCGAAAGCCATGAAAATGCCGGATTTGATCGGGCTCAATTGAGCCCGAATCTTAAGCCTAAGAAGTCCTATGATCTACCTGAGAGTTAAGGAGAGGGGGAGGACCTTCCTGGCGGCCTGGATGCGAGAAGAGCGGCGGGATGCCATTGACGATGGTGGCGGCGCTCGGCTTTTGCAATAGTACAGTGGGATGGCTCGTCTCCTCCAGGTAAACGCTCGAAAATATTCCCCTTGGCACACTGATGGAGTTTAAATGGCAATTGGGGAAGGGGGGTGGCTGGTTCTTCAATGGCCATCAACACCATTAATGGTGTGGCTCGGGTAGAGTGGAGGGGGGCTGAATCCACCCCTTGGTGGCCGGGAAACGGCTGGAATCAACTCCTCTTCCCTAGAGGAGTTGATTGCAGCCATAAATGGTGGCTGTTAGCCTCCCTTGGCCGGCCTTCCACTCTCCCCTTCCTCTTCCTCATCTTCTCTCTCCTCCATTATCATGGGGGGGGAGCTCCTTTCTCTCTCCTAGTCACCTCTGGTTGACTGGTCAACCCCACAAGCTAAATGCAGCCCACTTGGTTATGATGGTCATTGAAATGGGGTTAGCCTAAGGGAGAAGTGGCTTGGGCTTGGGTTAGCCCTTTTGGGCTAGGTTTAACTTGACCTAAATGAGGGTTGACCTGGGCCAATTTGACCATCTGGGTTGACCCCATTGGGTTTTTAGTGGCCCATTGGACTCCCTTAAGGTCTAGGGTTACTTGAATGGGATTGGTTGGGAATCTTGGTGGTCACATGTCCCTTGGCAAGGGCACTTTGACCATTTTAGGGCTAGAGTTGACTTGGGTCAACATGACCAATTGGGTTGACCCCTATGGGTCCTTGGTGACCCATTGGCTTCCCCTAGGGTCTAGGTAGGGTTATGTAGGGTTACCCTGCACTTTGGAGGTCACATACCCTTAGTAAGGGTACTTTGACCAGATTAGGGGCTTGAGTTGACTTGGGTCAACCTGGCCTCTAGGGCCGACCCCAATGTGTCCTTAGTGACCCATTGACCTCACGTTAGGGTTAGGAGGGCATAGGTGGGGTCCTCTAGGCTAGGAGTAGGTCAACTAACCCTAAGTAGGCTAGCTTTACCCATTTAGGGCTAGGGTTGACCTTGGTCAACTGAGCCTCTTTGGTTGACCCTAATGGGTCCTTATGGCTCTAATGGGCCTCCCAAGGTATTAGGTGTGTTGTGCTAGGGTCTTGGAGTTAGGGTGTAACCCATGGTCATCCTAAACCATTGCTTAGAGTTCTACTATTTGCAGACCATGATGATCTTCCATATTCTGTCCCCTATCTCTTGGCCCATTTCTGGCTTCCTATGGTTTTGTCATGACCTAGTCATGGCAAAACCACTCTTAGGGGTCTAGTTGGAAATGGGATGTTACAAATCCCAATAAACAAAACAAAGATTTTGTCCCCGAAATCAAGGTTGATCCTTCGGGACTTACTACCGAAGAAAAGAACCTTGTAACATCCCAGCATGACATCTTGTTTGCTAAATTAGGTTTCAAGGGAAACCTAGATCTGTGACCATTTCGCCCAATTGGCAAACCAAGATCCCAATAAACAAGGGTAAGCCCCCAATAAACAAAAGATAAGCCTCTATCTGCCTAGTGCAGCCCTTACTAGTTTAAAGTAGGAAAATAAATTAAACGTCTTGAGGGGTTTGTGAGGTATACCTGACCGAACAGCTCTGGGTATCTTTGTCGCATCAGGTCCTGCGGCTCCCAGGTATACTCCTCCTGGCCGTGGTTCCTCCACAGGACCTTGACTAATGGGATCTTCTTGCGATACAAGACTCGTACTCCTCGGTCGTCGATCCTAACCGGCTCCAAACGAACTGACCGGTCTGAGGCTAACGGCCCTTCGGTGGTCAAAATCTGCTGCTCCGGGCGTAGCAGAGCCCTCCTCGGCGAAGAAATATGGAAGACGTCATACAGCGCTTCCAGCTCTGGTGGTAACTCTAGCATGTAGGCTAGGGGTCCGATTCGCGCCAGGATCCTGTAAGGGCCCATGTACCTAGGGCTGAGCTTCTTCCTCCGACCATGCACCCGCGAGACTCCATGCATGGGCCGGATCTTCAGAAACACACGGTATCCCACCTGGAACTCCACCTGCCGATGCCGGGCGTCATAGTACTTAGCATGTCTGCTCTGCGCCTTTAGCATCCTGTCTCTGATCAGCCTCACCTGAGCCTCGGTGTCTTCAACAAACTCTGATCCCAACACCTTCGGATCTTCGTCCTGAACCCAAGAAAGCGGGGTCCGGCATCTCCTCTCGTACAAGGCTTCGTAAGGCGTCATCCTGATGCTGGACTGGTAGCTGTTGTTAGAGGAGAACTCGACCAGGGGTAAGAGTTTCTCCCACGGTTCCCCGCGGTCCAAAATGCATAGCCTCAGAAGGTCTTCCAGCGTCCGGTTGGTGCATTCTGTCTGCCCGTCCGTCTGGGGATTAAATGCAGTGCTGAAGGTCAATCGCGTACCTAAGTAAGCTTGCACGGATCTCCACTCCCTGGAGGTGAACCATCCATCCCGATCCGACACTATCGTCTTGGGCACCCCGTGATATCGAATGAACTGCTCCACAAATCTCCGTACTAAAACTCCCACAGCGTGGTCCTTCCTGATCGGAATGAACCTGGCTACCTTAGTCAACCGATCGACGATGACCCAAATCGAGTCATTCCCTGTTCATGATCGGGGAAGTCCGTGAATAAAATCCATCGCGATGTCTTCGAACTTCCACTCCGGTACCGGGAGTGGTTGCAACAACCCCGCTGGGTTTTTGCACTCTGCCTTCACCAGCTGACAGGCTTCGCAGTGGGTCACAAACCGAGTAATATCCTTCTTCATGCCAGGCCAGTACATAGTCTTCCTCAAATCCGCAGTCATCTTCGTGATGCCCTGGTGCACCGAGTATCTGCTGTGATGGGCTTTCGCCTTGATATCCTCCCGGACCTGGCCTCCTCTCGGTATATAAGTACGGCCTCTGAAGCATACCACGCCGTCCCTCATCGTATAATCTCCTGCTGAACCGTTCTCCAAGGACCAGAATATCGGCTCCAGATCGACATCTCGCCTCTGTCCCTCTCTGACTCTGTCCCGGATATCATCTGTAGCACTCACCGCTGCTAAATACTCCGTGTAAAGCTCGTGGTCCTCGGATGACACTAGTGTGATGTGCATATCCTCCAATCTCCTCGCCAACTCCATAGACATAACCTGAGTCCCGACTGCGGAAGTGGCAGCTCTCCGACTCAATGCGTCCGCCACCACGTTTGCCTTCCCTGGATGGTAGTGCATCTCATACTGATAATCTGCAATGAACTCCACCAAGCGCCTCTGCCTGATGTTCAGTTCCTTCTGCGTGTCCACGTATTTCGGGTTCTTGTGGTCGGAATAGATATCGCAGTGGACTCCGTAAAGATAATGGAGCCAGACCTTCAAAGCAAAAACGACCGCCCCCATCTCAAGGTCGTGCACTGGATAGTTCTGCTCGTGCTTCTTCAACTGGCGAGATGCATAAGCAATCACATGGCCCTTCTGCATCAGAACAGCTCCCATACCCTGATAGGAAGCATTAGTGTAGACCTGAAATCCCTCCCTCCCCGACGGGAGAGTAAGAATGGGAGCCGAGGTTAGCCGATCCTTCAGCTCCTGGAAAGCTGCCTGGCACTGCGGGGTCCACACGAACGGTACCTCCTTCTTCGTCAAGGATGTGAGCGGGAGGGCGATTCGAGAGAATCCCTCCACGAACTTCCGGTAATAACCGGCAAGTCCTAGAAAACTCCGTACGTCGGTGGCTGTCTTCAGTTGTGGCCAATCCCGAATAGCCTGAATCTTTGCCGGATCCACTGCCAATCCGGCTCCACTGATGATGTGGCCTAAGAAGCCCACCTCCTTCAGCCAGAACTGACATTTACTAAACTTCGCATATAGATGATTCTCCCGCAGTCTCTGCAGGGTCAGTGTCAGATGGCGGGTGTGCTCCTCCTACGTCCTCGAGTAAATGAGGATGTCATCGATGAACACAATGACAAACACATCCAGGTATTCCTTGAAGACTTGGTTCATGAGGGTCATGAACGCTGATGGTGCGTTGGTGAGTCCAAAGGGCATCACCGTAAACTCGTACAAACCATATCTGCTACTAAAAGCAGTCTTCTGAATGTCCTCCTCCCGAATCCGAAGCTGGTAGTATCCCGACCTCAAATCTAATTTCGAGAAGAACTGCGCTCCCTGCAGCTGGTCGAACAGCTCGTCTGTCCTCGGCAGTGGATAGGTGTTCCGGACAATCAGCCGATTTAGTGCTCGATAGTCGATGCACAATCTGAGGGTCCCGTCTTTCTTCTTGACGAACAATACCGGGGCTCCCCAAGGTGAAGAGCTTGGCCGGACAAATCCGGCTTCCACTAACTCCTGAAGCTGGCTCCGGAACTCCGTCAACTCCTTTGGGGCCATCCGGTAGGGTGCCTTGGACGCTGGCTTGGCCCCCGGCACAAGCTGTATCTGGAAGTCCTGCTCCCTGAGCGGGGGTAACCCGGGTAACTTCTCCGGGAAGACATCCTCAAACTCCCGCACCACCGGAATATTCGATATAGAACTCGTGGCCTCCGCCATCTCAAACAGCACCTCGTAGACCTCCTCCCCCTATAAATAGGCCTTGACGGCCTGTACTGAAGATAAGGGTATACGTGAGGCAGGTCTTATACCTTCGATGACGATGGTAGAGTCCCCGTGCCTCACGGTGATCCTCTTCTCTTGACAATTGATCTGGGCATGGTTCCACTGTAGCCAAATCATGCCCAGGATCAGCTCGAAGACTGGCATCCTCAGGACCGTTGCCGAAACTTCGAACGACTTTACACCAATCTCCGCCTCCATACTGCAGTGGGCTGAGGTGAGTATCTTCAATCCGTCGGGTAGACGCACCCTACTCAATTGGCCTGTGAACCGTTCCACTCCTTCCAGAAAGGCCTCCGACACAAACGAGTGCGAGGCACCCGTGTCGAACAGAGTATAGGCAGGCTTGCCGCTGATGAAGACTATACCTGTGATGATTAAAGGTCTTAGTATTTTATAACACAGTTTCTTTCCTATTTATTCTACCTAGGGCAGTACTTATTTGTTGGGCAATTGAGAACGGAAATTAAATTTACACAACTTAACATCTTAGCTTACCTGTGATGACCCGCTCTGGGTTTCGAGGCTGTGTCAGGTCCAAGGCATATACCTGCTCCCTTTCCTATCTTCGGTCTCCTCCTTGATAACCACGTCCTCGGCCGCGTCCTCAGCCTCCGAAATGCTGAGCAGGTGGGCCACCCTGTGGTGCTGGGGGTGGTGCCCACCTCATGGGGCAGTTTCTCCGGAGGTGTCCCACCTGATGACAATGGAAGCACTCCGGCGGGGGATACGCCATACCCACGGGTATCGGCATCTCCTGTATCCGGAGAGGTTGAGGGGCCAAAACCACCTGCTCTCTCGGCTCCTGCCTCACCTCCTGACGAGGCTGCTCCTCTATCCTTCTCCCATCTGGTATGGTGCCTCGTCGCTTATCATTTCGGGCCCTTCGGCCCTGATCCTCCGCTTGCCGCTTCCAGCCCCGAGTGGCGTGCCAATCGGCCTCAATCCTCTTCGCCATCTCCAAAATCCGGGAGATAGGTCTGTCAGATACAAACAGCAAGGCCTCCCTCAATTCCTCTTTTAGGCCCTTATAAAATCTCTTGACGTAACCTGCTTCGTCCAGCTGGTAAGAGCCCGCATATCGGGCCAAATGATCGAACTCTCGGTGGTACTCCACCACTGTCCTGGTGCCCTGCCTCAGCTGCAAGAACCGCTCCTCCAACTCGTCCCTGGCCGACTGTGGAACAAAGTGCTCCAGCAGCGTGGCCCTGAATTCCTCCCAAGTGATTTTTGCAATCTCCCTATCAGCAAATGTCGTGTCCAACAGTGTCTTCCACCACCTCTTAGCATGGGACTCCAAGCAAGATACCACCAGGGCCATCCTCTCCTCCCAAGGGCATCGTATCCCAGTCAACATCTCGTACATAACATCCAGCCACTCCTCTGTCCGCACTGCCGACTCTGTCCCCAAGTATGATGGGGGAGAGAGTCCTCGGAAGGTGCTCATCCAGTTGGCCCCTGGGTTTGGCTGCTAGGCTGGAGCCTACTGAGCCCGGAAGGCCTCAAGGATAGCTGTAAGGGTTTGCCCCATGTCTAACTGAAGGAAAGGTGTGGGGACCATGGGAGGTGGTGCAATGTCTGGAGTCTGCTGAGCTCCACCTTGTGGGGTGGGCTGAGCTGGGGGCTGCAAAACGAACTACATTAGCAAGTAATCGACTCAATACCTGATAAAAGTGGAAAATTTACATGTGATCCCCCATATGGGCACACCACGCTTCCGCTGCTTAGTTTGTCCCCAAACTAAACTCGCATGGGGGTGACCCAGGGTTGTGGACTGCTACTTTTCGATCGAGGTCTGCTCTGATACCACTTGTAAGACCCCCCATTTTTTTTCTTTTTCGACACCGGGGTCTTAGGCCCAGAACCGCCGTTTTGCGGTGACTCCTTCACGCCCTGAAGGATCATCACCACAAAGCGCCGATTCTGCCGGCCATTTCGATCACAGAAAAGTAGCATAAAGAAGTAAATGGGAATTGCAGTCCACAGAAAATCACATGTCATAATAAATATAACTCCACGAAGGGAGAGTCCACAGAATAAAACATCAGAGTAGCAAAATACGGGCTTATGCCCGGTACATCATATCCTCACTACAAAAATCACTCATGCGAAAGCAGAAAAGCTACTCAAGGTCGAGACTCACGGTCCCGGCTGTATGAACTGCGGAGCTAGACTGCCCCACCTCCAAGCGCACCGGTCTCTAGGGCTGCTCCTCCATGCTGGGCTCCACGATCCCCTAAATGATGCGGTTCGAAAACCGTTAGTCTAAAAGACTAAGTCCTATCATCCCCCGCCCCTTCCCCCACGGCTCCTAGGCACCGAGCAGAGAGGAAGAAAAGGGAGAACTTGAAGGTGGAGAATATCAAAAACAGGTGACAGCGGACCTATACTAGCAATTCTATAACAGGTATAGACAATAAGCTGAAATAGGGAAAGTAACCTTCACTTATGTGGGATCACATAAGCCAAGGGGTCTTTTGCAAGGCTCCCATCGTATAAAAAGTCCCATACCAATTTATACGTTGGGGTGTCGGTTATCAAACAGCAGTATATATGTATATCAAAATTAACCTTAATTTATAAACTTGCCCACACAAGCTTATAGACCAAGGGGTCGTTTTGCAGGTCCTAATGTATAAGCGTCCCATTCCACTTATACTTTAGGTGTCAAGGTTAAAGGAAATGATTATGCTATGACATGCAAGTGGGTATGATGGATCATGCAAGTGCAACACACACACCCGACTCTGTGCACACAGACCTTTAGTTCCGCCTTTCTGGAGCCGTAACCTCCCAGGATACCTCCGTAGTGGCAGACGGAAGCGGTTGGTTGGGCCTCGCCCACCTCTAAACTAGTAAAGCACTACCGGTCAGACCTATCGTACGCCTCAACGCTTGGTGCACGAAGCGGACTCCTGCGTACTCTTGCCGGCTGGCGCACCGGACTTCTGTTGGCGAAGTGCTAACCACACTTGCCGAGTCAACGTATTGGCGTCGGTGCATCGACCCTCCAATATCGAAGACCCACCACCTTAATTTCCTTTCCTTTTATGCACATGCAAATTAGCGTAGTCAAGAACCGAGCCGAAGCTCCCCGGACCAACACGTCCGTCTCAAACAATCGAGCCGAAGCTCCCCGGACCCAAAGTGCGCCTTTTAACCATCCGAGCCGAAGCTCCTAGCTAACATCCGGTGCCATCAGTGTTTGTGAAATGTGCAACCCTAATTACTCTTTTCAGCTTGTTAAAACAGTTTACGTTAACCTAGGACTGACCCCGGTATTCCCTGTGAAGGGCTCTCAAGGGGCACTAGGAACTGTGTTGGGATTACGCCCAGCGTTCCCTTTCGCAAGGTACTTATTTTGTTATTGGTTGATTCCCTTACCCATTACTTTGTCATGTTCCGATATGCTAATCCTAGGGTGAATTGACTCCAACTCTCCTTGGGTAGGACGATCTTTTGTCAGACCAGAACGCCTCTAAACCCTAGATAAAATCACACACTACTCACTCATCTTCCATAGATGCAACCCATTCTACTTATCCTTCCAGCAAACCATCAATACCCATCACACGTGCTCTAATTCATATCCAAAATGATTTCCTGCAGTTTTGTTATATGCAGACCACTTAAGCTATATGACCCGTAAAAAGGGAAGTACATGAAATACTCATCCAGTACCCCGATGATAATTATTATAGGGCTAAAATGACATTTGAAGCATAAATCCAGAAATCCATAATTTTCCTAATTTGTCTGATAATTAATTTATTTATTCTAGTATCCAAAAAGCCCAAGTTTGAACATGAAGTAGCAATTTCAGACAAGATAATATTCCAATAAATTTATGATAATTACAAAATGTATAGTAAACTCTAAGTCCTAAGTCTTCAAATTGTTCAGCAAGGTTTAGGCCCTTAAATTTAATTTCAAAGATATCTCATAAAAAGTCATTTTAAAAGATTTTACAGCAATAATACCTCCAAAAATTCATAGAATATTCAGGGATGATTATGATGGCCTACAAACACCCTAGAAAAAGTTTCATAATTTATCATGTAAAAATAAGTCTATACTTGATTTTCTCATGAAATATCAGGTTTATGGGTTAATGAACAAAGTATACTAATTAAACATCAAAAATTTCCACAAATATTTCCATATGATAATATTGAGCTAGAAACACTATGTATCAAGTTTCATAATTTTTCAATAAGTATTGGGCTCTTTCAAGAATTATTTAGTGTGTAACCAAAATAAAGCACTTGTGAAGTAGATGCCCTAACTAGTTATCCAAAACTTCTATCAAAATTCATACATGATTAGAATAGTCTAAAACTACCTCTGCCAATGTTTCATGCCCTTTCAATGGACAGTGAGACCACAATAACCAAATTATTAATTAGGACAATCCTATTGGTTACAAATGAAGTGCTACAAATATTGATCAAAACTCCCCAAGTAAATTATCAGAGGCTCAAAATATCCTTATTCCCTCACTACCCAAATTTGGTTAAGTTTCAAGATGTTTAGCTAACCTAAACCTACACTAAAATTTTAGGTCCTAAGCTAGGGTTAGGGTTTTGAGGACCCTACACTTTTCAAAATTAGTTAATATTTTTAACAGAGGGTTTTATATATCATAGGAACCTTCTTGCAAAATTTGATGTTCATCCAAGGTGTTTAGGACCCATGCCCTTCACAAGGCAAAAAGGTCCCTTCTTATGGTTTGGCCTAGGAACTTAGGGCAAATCAACTCCACACTACCCCAAATTCCATGGGGAGGTGCTAAGTGTCATAACAAGTCAGTGGCCCAAATTTCAGCCTCTGTTGAGGTGATTTGGTCACTCAAAAGCAAAAGTGCACTTTTTGACCAAAATACCCTTGACAAGGTAAAGTTAGGGTTGGGTCAATACCTAATCAAAACACATCCAAATTAGGTGAAACTTTATTCAGATACCTATCATGAGCCCAGGGACCACTCACCAAAATTTGGGAGGGTTTGGAGGTAATTTGACTACTTAATTTAATTACCCTAGCTTTATTGAATAAAGTCAAAAACTTTAGGAAATTTGTGTCCAAAACTTCTGAGCTTTGGGAAGGCCGTAGGTATAGCTAGGTTAGGCTCACTGCCAAAATTTCAACTGATTTGGGCTAGGGATGAAGTGTGGGCACTCAATTTAATGACTGCCTAGCCCTAAGGGTATGTCCCACCAAAATGGGTGCCTTGGTCAGACCATGCACCCAAATGGGTTCAAACAACTTTTAAAATAAAATAGACTCAGAGGGATATAACGTTTGTGTTGAATGTTTTTCCACCAGAAGAACCTAAGTATTTTTAAAAATTAAAAACATTTAGTGTATAATGTGTGACAGAAATGAAATAATCCAGAAATAATTTCCTATAGTTTATTTCCTGATGCAGCACGAATCTTGGCGCAGAATGAATGGAATAAGCTCATCTTCTTCATTGAGCCGACGGCCAGGATGCGTTCTTCCTGGGCCGACTTCAATCGGCTGCCGCCGGCCATCCAGCCCCTTCCCCGGCCGGCCACCGCCACCACCACCTCCGTTGAGGTGGGGGCTATCGCCAGGCGGCGGCTCTGCCGCCGGAGAGGCGTTTTCCGGCGGCTATAGCAAGAAATTTTTCATACCGAAAGCCATGAAAATGCCAGATTTGATCGGGCTCAATTGAGCCCAAATCGTAAGACTAAGAAGTCCTATGATCTACCCGAGAGTTAAGGAGAGGGGGAGGACCTTCCTGGCGGCCTGGATGCGAGAAGAGCGGCGGGATGCCATTGACGACGGCGGCAGCGCTCAGCTTCTGCAACAGTACAGTGGGATGGATTGTCTCCTCCAGGTAAACGCTCGAAAATATTGTCCTTGGCCCACTGATGGAGTTTAAATGGCAATTGGGGAAGGGGGGTGGCTGGTTCTTCAATGGCCATCAACACCATTAATGGCGTGGCTCGGGTAGAGTGGAGGGGGGCTGAATCCACCCCTTGGTGGCCGGGAAACGGCTTGAATCAACTCCTCTTCCCTAGAGGAGTTGATTGCAGCCATAAATGGTGGCTGTTAGCCTCCCTTGGCCGGCCTTCCACTCTCCCCTTCCTCTTCCTCATCTTCTCTCTCCTCCATTATCATGGGGGGGGAGCTCCTTTCTCTCTCCTAGTCACCTCTGGTTGACTGGTCAACCCCACAAGCTAAATGCAGCCCACTTGGTTATGATGGTCATGGAAATGGGGTTAGCCTAAGGAAGAAGTGGCTTGGGCTTGGGTTAGCCCTTTTGGGCTAGGTTTGACTTGACCTAAATGAGGGTTGACCTGAGCTAATTTGACCATCTGGGTTGACCCCATTGGGTTTTTAGTGGCCCATTGGACTCCCTTAAGGTCTAGGGTTACTTGAATAGGATTGGTTGGGCATCTTGGTGGTCACATGTCCCTTGGCAAGGGCACTTTGACCATTTTAGGGCTAGAGTTGACTTGGGTTAACATGACCAATTGGGTTGACCCTTATGGGTCCTTGGTGACCCATTGGCTTCCCCTAGGGTCTAGGTAGGGTTATGTAGGGTTACCCTGCACTTTGGAGGTCACATACCCTTAGTAAGGGTACTTTGACCAGATTAGGGGCTTGAGTTGACTTGGGTCAACCTGGCCTCTAGGGCTGACCCCAATGTGTCCTTAGTGACCCATTGACCTCATTTTAGGGTTAGGATGGCATAGGTGGGGTCCTCTAGGCTAGGATTAGGTCAACTGACCCTAAGTAGGCTAGCTTCACTCATTTAGGGCTAGGGTTGATCTTGGTCAACTGAGCCTCTTTGGTTGACCCTAATGGGTCCTTATGGCTCTAATGGGCCTCCCAAGGTATTAGGGGTGTTGTGGTTGGGTCTTGGGGTTAGGGTGTAGCCTATGGTCATCCTAAACCATTGCTCAGAGTTCTACTATTTGCAGACCATGATGATCTTCCACATTCTGTCCCCTATCTCTTGGCCCATTTCTGGCTTCCTAGGGTTTTGTCATGACCTAGTCATGGCCAAAACCACTCTTAGGGGTCTAGTTGGAAATGGGATGTTACATAAGCCAACCTGGACTTGGTTCAGATCCCACCAAGTATAGTCCACTGGCCACAAGGGCCAATTCGCACTTACTGGCGGATACTGGATCTAACCCGCCATACCGGGCGACCTCCAGCTTCTGTCCGCACTGACCGGCAGTCTCCGCGGCTTCCACTTGTCGCTGCACTAGAGCGAGACCAAGGCAACTGGCAAACCGGTCTGCAGAGCTCCAGTTCATCAGTCCGCTTCATGCCGGACTCCGCGGATAGGATTTCTATCCGCTCGGTTACTTCCTGGGATACAACTTCCTGCTGAGTATTCGCCGGCCTGACAGACCGCTGCTGCTGTCCGCGTAGTCCGCGCGAACAGACCGCACAGGCCGCCAGAGAGCAAACCGCCTGCAACATCCCTGCCAACTTAGCAGTTCGCCAACCCTGTCTGCGTAGTCCGCGCGGATAGATTTCCCAAGCCATCCATTCACCCACTTTCACTTCACAATTTTCAACACTCCCCCTTGAAGTGAGAAGTGGTGAATAACTCCAGCAGCTCCCGTAACCTTGCACCTGGTCCCTCCGATAGTATCTACGAAGAGATGTCCAAGACATAATCCTCGCCCCGCATATCATGGACCATGAGAGAGCCCTCCAGAATCTCCCAAAAGGAGTCATGCTTCCCTCTGCCTTCTTCAGCTTCAACCTCCACTCATGCATCACAGGAGTATCACCAACATCCTTGGGCACAAAAGCCCAAGCCTTGTTATCTCTGAGAGAAGTCACCTCTTCAGCCTTGGTGTTAACCACCTCCTTGATTCTAGTGGGGTCATCACAGCCATAAGTATCTTGCTCGACCTTAGGGCAAACAAAGAAACACGGGACCAAGTCCGCCGTATTCCATTCGCTATATCGAGCTGGTGGCTTACTGATCCTCTTTGATCTCCGAAGAACCTGATCATGGCTAACCACCTCCGCTGCTTCTGAACCAGCTCCGTTCCCAGGCAAACCCGGAACAATGCTCCCCTTGCTCCCTGAACAAGACGCCTCCTTACTGGAACCAGAAGCACCTGGAGAAACGCTCCCCATGCTACCTGAACCAGAAGACTCTCCTCTTGAACAAGAACTGCCTGGAACATCGCTCCCCCTGCTTCCTGAACCGGAAGCATATGCCTTCAAGTCAGAAGTACCTGGAGCATCGCTCCTACTTCCTGACCATGACACCTTTGCCCCGGAGCCAGAACAACCTGGAGCACCTGGTGACTCAGGCAACTCCACTTCCTTAGCAGCAGCCTCCTTCAGCCCACCATCTGACCTGCTTATCTCTAGCTACACATGAGAGCTACCCCAGTACGGCGTCAACTCATCGAAGATAATGTCTCTCGACACTATGAGTTTCTTCGTCGCAGGATCCATACACCTCCATCTTCTCCTCTACTCATCATACCCAACAAAGACTAGCTTTATCTTGAGAGCACACGGAGAGTGTATGTAGCAGGTAGATCCAAACACCCAAAGGTGCTTCACTGAGGGCTTCACTCCGAACATCAGCTCATAAGTAGTCTTCACTATGATCGGACTAAGAGGCATCCGATTGATGACATAAGCAGCACAAGACATCCCTTCCGCCCAAAGAGCCTTCGGAACGCCTTTACTCTGAATCCAACACTTGCATGTCTCCGTTAACCAACGGATCATCCGAGCTGCAATAATACCTTATTGTGAAGTATGTCCACAAGAAAGCTCCTTCCGGATCCCTTGCTTCCTGCAAAAGTGTGAGAACTCGGTTGAGCCAAACTCACCACTGATACTTGTTCTCAACACCTTGATCCTCCGGCCAAGCTGGCCTTCCACAAGCTTATTGAACTCCACAAACAAGCGCATCATGTTGGACTTCTTCTTCATGAAGTATACCCATGTATACCTTGAATAGTCATCAACCAATATCAGCATGAACCTGCTGCCTCCAAGACTGGCTGTGACGGTCGGTCCTACCAGAGCATAATGGACAACCGCCAATGGTGCTTTACATCTGGATTGTGCTTTATCAACCATGAAGCGATAGGCTCCACTTTCCTGACATCCCGCATACCCCCGACCATCGCCATAGGATGACAATCTAGGCATCCCTCTTACGAGTCTTCTTCCTGCCATTGCTTTCAGCTTGTCCA
Organism: Platanthera guangdongensis; assembly: GCA_039583875.1. Taxonomy (NCBI): domain Eukaryota; kingdom Viridiplantae; phylum Streptophyta; class Magnoliopsida; order Asparagales; family Orchidaceae; genus Platanthera; species Platanthera guangdongensis. Next base: position 95,075,673 of record CM077154.1, on the reverse strand, counting down.
TCCCTACATGCCCCAGTCTTTCATGCCAGATAGCTGCACTATTACTGGCATTCATCCGATCAGCTCCAGAACTAGTTGATGTCCCAACTACGTTCTTCTCCTTACCTCCGACATGAGCTACATTTGCCAAGAGCAAGACAACCTTGCACTCCTTCCGAAGATGACCATGCTGCTTGCATTAATAGCACCTTGGTCCTTCCTTCCTCTTCCTATCACGCCTAGGAGAAACACTCCTTTCTTCCTGATATGAAGTAGAGGGACCATCGTCAGCAGCAACCTTCACCTCCTTCCTGAACAACCCATCAAGGGAAGTCCAAACCTCCGCAGCTGACCGACATCCACTGATGTGGTCCATGAGCTCCGATGAGACCACCTGCTTGAGAATAGACTCTGCTTTCGCATTTGTCTCCTTCCAAGCTCTCATCGCCTCAGCATTGCCAGCAGTATCCTCTTGTCTTCCTGCTCCGCATACAACCTCTCAAAGGTCCTCGCCAAGAAGAAAACTCTTCATACAGGACTTCCACCTTTCAAAGTTCGTCTCTATAAGGAGATCAATTCCAAGACAACTTGCATCCTCCACTGTCATGGTTCTACCACTGGTTTCCTCTACATAAGAGCAACTACTTCCATTGAGCACTGCTTGACCACTCCAACAACCTCGCTCTGATACCATGTTAAAATTCAACAAACCCGCAAACGCCACCTCCGATATCCTGTTGAAACTCAACAAACCGGAGGAGGATACGCCCACTTATAATGTTGAACATTTTCCCGGATCTTGGAGTTAGCAGGGGTTATCTCAACAAAGCAGTAACAACCAGCAACACATGCAACACAAGCGTCTTTATTGATCAAGAGCAAACTTATTTACAAAGCGAGACATACATGGCGAGATATGCTTCACCAAACCCCAAACTAGGAGAGCAGAGACAGTTACAAAGACAAGAAATAAAACAAGCCGCGCGGACTCAACTACCAAGCCGCGCGGTCTACTGTTGTAGAGTCCGCTCAGTCCGCCAGGTCGCCAAACCACAACCCAAGCCGCGCGGACTACCCCTTATTCCAATGCTTAGCTCTTCACCGCCGATCTGCAGGCCGCCTGACCGCGAGGTCACCTAGCCTCCAGACCGCACAAGCTGCGCCACCGAATGGAACAGTCTACCTGAAGCAGGTGACTTCCTGAACCCCGAACCAAGTTGCCAAAGAGAAGACTGCCTAGTCTCTATCCGCGACTTGCTGTTTACCGCCTGTTGCTTAACCGCAGAATCCGCATTGTCCCTGACCGCAATCAGAGTCAAGTCCTGGCTTTCCAGCGCTATCCGCACAACCTGCACAGCACAACCCAGTCAACTCTCAAACCGCATGGACACCAAGGTCCTGTCCGCAGCAACTTACGCGAGCTCAAATAGTGTTCACTTACTTCGGTTTAGGTCACCTTGGTTCTCTTATTCCCTGATGTGACATGGGTCATATTTATAGGCACGATGATGAGTATGGTCACTGCCCTAGCCGATAGGATCACCGCCACATCCCGCAGCAAGAACAAGTGTGTCCGCCAGCTCGCGGACACACACTCCAATTCGCCGCTCCTGTGCAGATAGCCAGTCCGCCACAGCTTCTCCAAGGACGGACTCCAGTCTCCAGTCCGCCTTGTCGCCGAAGGGCAAGCCGCCAAGACATCACCAAGGCCAGACAGCATACCAGTCCGCCTTGTAGCCAAGGGCCAAACTACGACCACCACAGCCGGTCTCCGCAACAGCTATGTCCGCCAATCTGCGGACAAGGCATCAGCCCGCATAACCCGAGCCCGTAGCCTCGCCATCAAGGCACCTGCCGTACTCAGCGGACACCCGGCTTTCGTCCGCACATCCCGAGTCCATTGCCTCCTCCAAGGTACCGCCGGACTCAGCAGACACGCCGATCCAGTCTGCTTACACAGCAAACTCCAGTCCACATCCCTGAGTTCATACCTCATCACAAGGCTAAACCGAACTCAGCGAACTCTAGCTCCAGTCCGCACTCTCTTGCATAGGCAATCCTCCAATCTGCATATCCCCAAGCTAGCAATCAAGGCAACAGCACTTCTACTAGGCTTGGCGGACTGAGAAAGCAGCCCGCGCTCCACTGCGCGATCTCCCCGGACTAAGCCAACCTGGACTTGGTTCAGATCCCACCAAGTCCAGTCCACTGGCCAAAAGGGCTAGTCCGCACTTACTGGCGGACATTGGATCTAACCCGCCATACTGGGCGACCTCCAGCTTCTGTTCGCACTGATCGGCAGTCTCCGCGGTTTCCACTTGCCGCTGCACTAGAGCGAGACCAAGGCAACTGCCAAACCGGTCTGCTGAGCTCCAGTTCATCAGTCCGCTTCATGCCGGACTCCGCGGATAGGATTTCTATGCGCCCGGTTACTTCCTGGGATCCAACTGCCTGCTGAATATTCACCGGCCTGACAGACCGCTGATGCTGTCCGCGTAGTCCGCGCGAACAGACCACCAAGGCCGCCACAGAGCAAACCGCCTGCAATATCCCTGCCAACTTAGCAGTCCGCCAACACTGTCTGCATAGTCCGCGCGGATAGGTTGCCCAAGCCTTCCATTCACCCACTTTCACTTCACAATTTTCAATAGGAGGAAGCGGATGGACCCGAAGTCCTAGCCTTCTTATTGAACTTATGATGGGCTAAAACCCGAACAGGCAAGTGTACCTGTCGAATTGTAGTATCAAGGTCGTATTTAAACACGGGGTTGTCAAATAGTATTACTCACGCTTGAACTATTATCCTACCGAAAGAAAATGGGTTTTGAGAATTTTTAAAATCAAACTGAAACGAAATCTAAAACGGAACTATGGATTAAAATATAGCACTTGATCGATGATTCACCATGAAAAGAGGTAGGAGAAATAAAAATAATATTTTATAATTGCGACTTAACTCGACCGTGACGGATCCGACAATAAGACAAAATCTCGCTAGAGCATTAAGTCTCCTAACTTATAGACGCTTTGATCGAAATCTCTTTACAAATCAAAGGGGCCTAAAGTTGAATTATAGAGATGATCCGCATTATTGGATTTGACTCCAATCCGGAGGATTTACGTCGTCATATCTCTAGGATTGCGTGCAACTCCTTCCCTCTTTGAGTGATCTTTCAAATCAACGAGTCTCTCGACTATTACGAAATGAGATCAAAGGCCTACCACCGTATACCGGAAATACGGAGTCGGCTCGAAATAAATCAAAGAGGGATCGAGCGAAAGCTAGCAAAAATAAAATTACGAAGTAAAAAGAATTCCTATCTCAAATCATGGATCCTCATGATCAAATGCTAAAAGAAGATTAGCTACGCATAGTTAAGAGAGAAAGCACGGAAGGATAAAAGAAATTCATTTTCATTGATATGTAAAAACGGAGAAGTACAAAATAATAAAGAGACAAGATTATGCTAACGAAGAAAAGATTACACTATCAAAAGCAAAGGTTACACTAATGAAGACTTAACAACATGTGAGCAACATAAATGAAAGCACTCTCTCTTGAACTAGTACTTCACTTGCTCTCCAAAATCCAACCTCCAAAGCATGAGACCATGGTGCCTTTTATAGATGAGGAAGGACGATTCTAGATGGGAATAAAGAGGAGGAGGCAAGGGGGTGGCCGGCCATGTGAATGGGGAGAGGATGTATGCATTTCATTTAATGAAGGGAGAGGGAGAGGATGATTCAATGCATGGTGGCAAGGTGCATGCATGGAGAAGTTAATGAGAGAGAGAGGAGATGAATATAGAATAAAAGAAGAAATAAAGGAGGAGGAAAGTGTGTGGCCGGCCATGGGAAATGGGGGACTCATGCATGTGGAAATAAATGAGGAGGGGAGAGAGATGGTATATGTATGAATGTGGCTGGCCATGCATGAATCTTTGAAGTGGGCCGGCCATGCATGGAGGAATATTCATGTACTCGGGTTGCTTTATGTAGTGGGCTGCTCTTTGAAGTGGGGAGGAGGCCGGCCATGCACTAAGAAGAGGGCTCGGGCTGGATCAATGAAGGAGGGGTCGGGCTGCATCATATAGGCTGCACCAAGAGTGGCTGGGCTGCTGCATGTAGACTGCACCAAGAGTGGCTGGGCTGCTCCATGTAGACTGCACCAAGAGTGGCCAGGCTGCTCCATGTAGGCTTGTAGTTGGGCTGCAACATGTAGGCTTTGAGCTCGGGTAGGGGCTGCACCAACACATCAAGGGCTGCATGATCCTACAAATAACAACACAAAATAATCATTAGAGACAAAATATTATTCATGAGCATAAAATTATAACAAATAAGACTAAACATCACATAAAATAATATATATTAATAAGACTAACAAACATTAAAACTAAACTAAACATAACACAACACACGATAAATTTAGAAATTATCATAACATACGAGAAATAAAACAAAACAGACATAAAATAAACAAAATTATAACTAAACTTAGGAATTTAGGTTTATAAACTATACCAAAAACGATGACTAAAAGTATTCATCAAATTCCCCCATGCTAGAGTATTTGCTTGCCCTCAAGCAAATAAAACTTAAAGAACTAGGGAAAGAAAACAAAGAAGATTTAGGTTGCATAATTAAGAAAAACAAAACATGAAAAATTAAACTATCCTAATTCCTATGTTAACAACTAGTGGGGTGAGAAGTGCACAATAGAAAACTTGAAAGTGGAGACCTAAAAATATCATTAGAACATAAAGAAAATTTACACATTTCTAAATCTTAAAACAAGACATCCAAAATTAATGAAAATAAGAGAAACAAAAGTAGAAATTCTAAATAAACTGCGCATTAACGAACTACTAGCTTTCTAGAATAACAATTAACCCTAAATCACCTCAAGATAACCTCCAAAGAAATCCATCAATGATGGTGGCCATAGGCTTGTCCGTTCACACTCTCTCCACTACGAGAATTTACGTTCTAAAGATTAATAGGACTTTTATAGGCGTTAAAACTTGGCTTAGGTAATTGATTAGGAAATGAAAACAAGAATAAACATGAGCGCTTAAACACTAAACCAAGGTTGAGCTCAAAAATAAAAACATGAAGAGAAATGAGAAATGACAAGTACATCATTTTTCAATTCAAACTAACAAACAAAGGCCATGAATTTTTTTTTCTTTTCATAAATTGGCCACAAATAAACTTCATTTTTTTTCTTTTTGATTGATTTCACATTTTTTTCTTTTGATAGTAATAATTTTTTCTTCTTTAATAACTTTTTTAAGGAAAGCTCCAAAGATAAGCTTTAAACACTCCTTTTCATTTCAAAGATATAACCCTTCACAAAAAGGATATTTAAGCTCAAAGTTTAGTGTAAAGTAGGAAAGACATTTTGGCTTTGGTGAAATGATGAAATGAAAGGTGGAGCTAAAAACAAAGAAACATGGAAAAAGGCCCAAAAATTGTTTTGCAATGGTAAATATTGTTGGTGGGCAAGAAAAGCTCAAACTAGTCAAAGGGTGGCCTAAATCATTTCTAAAGTACGTAAAAACGAAGCAAATGTTTCGAGAGTCGCTAGGGACAAGTTCTAGACACCAAGAAAGACTACCCCACAAATGAAAAAAGAGCTAATGTTATCTAGCAACCATTCGTAAGCAACTAACCAAATAAAAGGACATAGCTACAAATTGCTAACTTATAACGTAGAAATCGGATGCCTATATTTAAGAAAAAGAAACTAGTAAAACTAAGCTATGTAAGAATGATAAATTTAGAAAACCAATTCAAAGAAATCTAAATAGAACTAAGGAACCGCACGGGCCTACACATCACTAGAAGAAACATAAAAATAAAGATAGAAAATAATTTTAGATTTTGTTTTTCAAATATATTTTAGCAATTTTTCTGGATTTTTGATTTTTTTATAGTTTTTTTTTATTTTTGAAAAGGCTAAAAGAGAAGCAATATTAAAAAAACTTAACAAAACTAGGCTAATTTTTTAGAAAAAAAATTTTTTGAAAGAAAAAGGAAAAAGAGAAACTAACTAAACCCTCCCCCAAGCTTAGATTTTTCATTGTCCTCAATGAAAGAAAAAAAAAGAAAAATGAGAAGGAGACTGAGAAGGAGAGAAAAATGCAGAAAGTAAATGAAAAAAAAACAGGACTTCCCCGAGTTTGTGAGATGAAGGTGGATGTCGCTCCCCCATGCTTGCTTTTTAGTGCACTGGATCGTCAGCAGGTTTGACTTGATCCATCTTGAAATCAGCAACGTTGGAGCGGCGAGCACGAACTTGCTTCGTTGCCCTCCGGAAGGAAGAGCAAAATAAAAGTAGAAGAGAGAAAAAAAGAGTCAGTGGGCAGGTGCCCAAGATTGTTCTTTATTACAATAGTTTAAAGTTCGAAAAATATTAATAAAAGTCTTCAAGAAAAAAAAATGAAATGTCCAACATAAAAGAAAGTTGCATGAATGAAAACATTACGATAGAAATAAAAGTTGTTCCACAGCAGGAGATACATAATCATTTGAAAAATATAACTTTAAACGATGGTCATTTACTTTAAAATCACCCTTATCCGGGTGCGAGAGGAGCATAGTGCCATAAGGAAAAACCTGTTTAACCGTAAAAGGTCCATACCAACGAGATTTCAGTTTTCCAGGGAAGAGACGTAAACGCGAATTAAAAAGAAGAACCTGATCGCCTGGTTTAAACGTTTTAGGGTGGCGCATGTTCTTATCGTGAAAAAGTTTCGTGCGTTCTTTATACAGCTTGTTATTTTCGTAAGCGTACGCTCTCCATTCATCGAGTTCATTCAATTGATTTTTCCTATGCTCGCCGACTGAGTGCGGATCGAAATTAAAAAATTTTATTGCCCAATACGCTCGGTGTTCTACTTCTACCGGAAGATGACACGATTTTCCATAGATCAATCGGAAAGGAGTACAACCGATGGCGGTCTTGTATGTTGTCCGATAGGCCCAAAGAGCATCGTCTAATTTTAAGGACCAATGTTTACAAGAAGTAGAAACGATTTTTTCCAGAATTCTCTTTAGCTCTCGATTGACTACCTCGACCTGACCGTTAGTTTGGGGGTGATAAGCGGTGGATAATTTATGCGTAACGCCATATTTAGTTAAAACCTTAGCTAGTTGGGCGTTACAAAAGTGGCTCCCCATATCACTAATGATCGCGCGAGGAAAGCCAAAACGAGAAAATAATTTTTTTAAGAAATTTATGACTACGCGAGCGTCATTACTTGGTAAAGCTTGGGCCTCCGCCCACCTAGAGACGTAATCTACGGCGACTAAAATGTATTTATTTCCGAAACTTGAGGGGAATGGGCCGACAAAGTCTATGCCCCACAAATCAAAAACTTCGCATTCGAGAAAATAATGTTGCTCTATTTCGTTTTTATTAGAGATGTTTCCAGTCCGCTGGCACCGATCGCACCTGCCCACAAAGATTTGTGCATCTTTAAATATGCTTGGCCAATAGAAGCCAGCACTAAGTACTTTGTGTGCGTTGCGGTTTGCTTGAAAGTGCCCGCCAGTCGGACCTTCATGAACATGTTTTAAAATTTGCTAACCTTCTTCCCGGGAGACACATCTTCTTACCACCTGGTCCGCACAAATGCGAAATAGAAATGGATCCTCCCAAAAATTATACTTCAACTCAGAAAAGAATTTCTTCTTTTGCTGCGAGGAGTATTCTTTTGAGAGGACGCGGGCCACCAGATAATTGGCCAAATCGGCAAACCATGGGGTAGAAGAAGAAACGTTTAAAATTTTTTCATCCGGAAAAGAATCAATAGGTAAATTTTCATCAAAAATATCAATTTCAGGATTTTCTAGGCGTGAAAGATGATCAGCCGCTAAATTTTCCGCTCCTTTCTTATCCCGGATCTCCAAGTCGAATTCTCGAAGTAATAGGATAAAACGAATAAGACGCGGCTTGTCATCCGGTTTAGAAAGGAGGTACTTCAAAGCGGAATGATCCGTAAAAACGATAACCTTAGAAAGAGTGATATAGGGTCGGAATTTATCAAAAGCAAAAATGATAGCTAAGAGTTCCTTTTCAGTTGTAGTGTAATTTTCTTGTGCTGAATTAAGCGTTTTGCTAGCGTAATAGATTGGGTGGAAATTCTTAGCTATACGTTGTCCTAGTACCGCACCGACCGCAAAACTACTTCCGTCGCACATAATTTCAAAAGGTAAATCCCAAACTGTGGCGATCATAATCGGAGCATTTATAAGTTTGGATTTAATTAAGTCGAACGCCGCTAAACAAGAATCGTCAAAACTAAAAGGAGCGTCTTTCTCGAGAAGGTGGGTGAGAGGCTTAGTAATTTTTGAAAGTCCTTAATAAATCTTCGATAAAAACCCGCATGCCCTAAAAAACTTCTTATTGCTTTAATATTCGTAGGCGGTGGTAACTTTTCAATTACTTCGATTTTTGCCTTGTCCACTTCAATTCCCTTAGCGGAAATTTTGTGGCCAAGGACTAAGCCTTCACGTACCATAAAGTGGCACTTTTCACAATTTAAAACTAGATTTGTTTCTTCGCAATGTTTTAAGACTTTTCCTAAATTCTTTAAACATAACTCAAACGAGTCGCCAAAAACCGAGAAGTCGTCCATAAACAATTCCATAATGTTTTCTACATATTTATCGAAAATGGCCAGCATGCACCGCTGAAAGGTAGCTGGTGCGTTGCATAGCCCGAAAGGCATCCTACGGTAGGCAAATGTTCCGAAAGGGCAAGTGAATGTTATCTCCTCTTGGTCCTCGGGTGCGATTGGGATTTGGAAGTATCCCGAAAGACCGTCGAGAAAACAAAAAAAAACTATGCCCGGATAAGCGTTCTAAAATTTGATCAATAAATGGAAGGGGGAAGTGATCTTTACGAGTGGCATCATTTAATTTCCGGTAATCGATGCACATCCTCCATCCCGTTACCGTCCTAGTTGGAATTAAATCATTATTTTCATTTGTTACTACCGTGATCCCACCCTTCTTAGGTACAACCTGAATCGGACTTACCCACTTACTATCGGAAATAGGATAGATTATCCCCGCATCTAATAACTTAAGAACCTCGCCCTTCACAACCTCTTTCATATTAGGATTAAGACGACGTTGAGGTTGGACTACATCCTTAGAATTATTTTCAAAAAATATTTTGTGGGTGCAAAAGGAGGGGCTTATGCCAGGAATATCAGAAATTTGCCACGCTATAGCTCGGCGATGCTTTTGTAGTAGTTCGATCAATTGATCGTTTTCGGATTGAGAAAGCAAAGCCGAGATTATAACAGGCAATTTAGAATTTTGTTCAAGAAAGGGATATTTGAGATGTTCGGGAAGGAGTTTTAGTTCTAAGTTGGGTGGTTCATCGTAAGAGTTCTTTAAAACCTTTTCATTTTCAAAGACAATATTTTCATAATTTTTTTGTCTAAACACCGGTTCATTTGCAAAGTTGGCTTGCGCGGACATAACCGTGTCTTCAAAAACATTTGCAAAAAAATCAGAAAAAGAGGAAGAAAAATCATTGGAAGAAACATTTGAAAGAGAAAGAGAGGCATCTTCATTTAAAACATCAAGGAAGAAACATGAGTCGTCATTTTCTAAAGAATTTTTCATGGATTGATTTATTGAAAACGTCACCTCATCATCTCCCACACGGAGCAAAAGTTTTCTGTTACTTACATCGATGACCGCACGAGAGGTGGCTAGGAAGGGACGACCAAGGATAAGGGGGACCTCGATGTCTTCTTCAATATCAAGAATGACAAAATCCACCGGAAAGATGAATTTGTCGACCTTCACTAGCACATCCTAAACGATACCTAACAGATACTTAATCAATCGATCAGCCAATTGAATGCTCATACGTGTAGGGCTGAGAGTTCCCAATCGTAGCTTTTTAGACAATGAAAAAGGCATCAAGTTGATGCTCGCACCTAAATCTGCTAGCGCGTGCTTTACAAAAAGATCACCAAAAATGCAAGGAATCGAAAAACTACCCGGATCATTTATCTTTGTAGGAAGATTGGAATTTTCTATGATCGCCGAGCATTCTTCATTTAACGTAACATGAGATAGATTTTCTAATTTCTTTTTGTTCGTTAACAGGTCCTTAAGATATTTGGCGTATTTTGGCATTTAGCTTATTGCTTCATGAAATGGCAAATTGATATGAATTTGTTTAAACATTTCAAGAAAGCGTTGGTATTGATCATCTAGCTTATCTTTCCTAAGTTTAGCGGGGTAGGGAGGTGGTGGAATTTCTTTTAAAATATCGGGATGATTATTTTTAAAACCATCTTTTTCCTTTTCCAAAATAGATGTTTCTTGTTTATTTTCAAAAATAGAATTTTCTTTTCCAAAATTTTTATTAATTATATCTTCGTCACTAATTCGTGTAGCAGTAGGAGAGGTAATCACCTTTGGCTCTTTCCTTGTGGTGGGCTCGTGAATTACCTTGCCGCTCTGAAGGGAAATCGCTTTCGCGTGCTCCCTTGGGTTTGGCTCGGTATTTGAGGGAGGAGTCCCAGGTGGCCTCTCGGAAAACATCTTTGCTAATTGACAGTCCGTATTCTCTAAATTTTTCATTGAGCCTATTAGATTTCTAAAGGTCGCTTCATTGGTGCTTATGTATTTTGAAAGCATTTCCTCCAAAGAGCAAGGTTTTTGAAAATGTTGATTTTGTTGTGGTGGTGGTGGTGGAGTGAAATCGTGCGGTGGACGTGCGGCATTCGCGGGATTACTCCAAGAAAAATTAGGATGGTTACGCCATCCAGGATTATAAAAGTTAGAAGAAGAATTAAAACCAGGCGGAGCAGAAAAATTAGAAAAAGCAGAAAAGTTTGAAGCATTATTTTGAGCAGGCCTGGGTATGTTCCCCAGATAATCCACCTGCTCGGCAGCAGCAGCATTTGCATTTTCATATACCTGAGCGGCGGAGGAAGCAGTCATCTCCGAAATCTTCTTGTTCAGCATTTCCACTTGCAGTGCCAGTTGCAAAACTGAGTCCACTTCATAGATACCTGCAGGTTTAGATGGGCGAGTCCTAGACGAATTCCACTGATAAGTGTTCATCGCCATGTCCTCGATAAGCTCAAGAGCGGCTTCCGGAGTTTTGCGGTCCAAAGAACCAGCGGAAGCGACATCTATCATTTGCTTAGTTTCTTGATTTAGCCCATTATAGAATGTCTGAACCTGTAACCATATAGGCAGAGCATGATGAGGGCATCTTCTCAAAAGTTCTTTGAACCTCTCCCAAGTGTTATAGAGGGTCTCAGAAGCAATTTGAGAGTACGAAGTTATATCATTTCTTAGCTTAGCAGTTTTGGCGGGGGGGGGGGGGGGGGGAATATCTAGCAAGAAATTTATCGACTAAAATGTTCCAAGTAGTGATTGAACCTATTGGAAGAGAACTCAACCACTGTTTGGCTTTAGTTCTTAAGGAGAAGGGGAAGAGTCTTAGCCTTATAGCATCATCTGAGACACCATTTATTTTGAAGGTGTCACAGATTTCAAGAAAATTGGCAATATGCAAGTTCGGATCTTCATCTTGTAATCCATCGAACTGTACATATTGCTGCACAATTTGTATGATGCTAGGCTTAAGCTCGAAGTTATTGTTCGCAATTGCAGGTCGAACAATACTTGTTTCAGTCCCCTCCAGGTTGGGTCGAGCATAATCAGACATGGTCCTTTGCTGAGCCATTCCTGGGTTGGGATCTCCCATTTCAGAATTAAAATTACAATCACCGTCGGAATCCTCAACCGTTGTTTGAGAAGTGGAAGCCCCGAATCATAGTTGTCTCCGAAAGGAGCGTTCGATTTCTGGGTCCAAATCAACAAGTAGCGACGGATTCGTGCGGGTCATGCACTAAAAAAATGAAGGAGAAATAAAAACTTGAAGAAAGAGAAAAAAAATGATTAGATTTTTTTTGTTTAAATTTTTGTAGAAGCAATAGCGAAAGCATTTTCAAAATATTGACGAAGAAGGTCTCCGACAACGGCGCCAAAAACTTGATGAGCTAAAACCCGAACAGGCAAGTGTACCTGTCGAATTGTAGTATCAAGGTCGTATTTAAACACGGGGTTGTCAAATACTATTACTCACACTTAAACTATTATCCTACCGAAAGAAAATGGGTTTTGATAATTTTTAAAATCAAACTGAAACGAAATCTAAAACGGAACTATGGATTAAAAGATAGCACTTGATCGATGATTCACCATGAAAAGAGGTAGGAGAAATAAAAATAATATTTTATAATTGCGACTTAACTCGACCGTGACGGATCCGACAATAAGACAAAATCTCGCTAGAGCATTAAGTCTCCTAACTTATAGACACTTTGATCGAAATCTCTTTACAAATCAAAGGGGCCTAAAGTTGCATTATCGAGATGATTCGCACTATTGGATTTGACTCCAATCCGGAGGATTTACGTCGTCCTATCTCTAGGATTGCGTGCAACTCCTTCCCTCTTTGAGTGATCTTTCAAATCAATGAGTCTCTCGACTATTATGAAATGAGATCAAAGGCCTACTATCGTATACCGGAAATACGGAGTCGGCTCGAAATAAATCAAAGAGGGATCGAGCGAAAGCTAGCAAAAATAAAATTACGAAGTAAAAAGAATTCTTATCTCAAATCACGGATCCTCATGATCAAATGCTAAAAGAAGATTAGCTACGCATAGTTAAGAGAGAAAGCACGGAAGGATAAAAGAAATTCATTTTCATTGATATGTAAAAACGGAGAAGTACAAAATAATAAAGAGACAAGATTATGCTAACGAAGAAAAGATTACACTATCAAAAGCAAAGGTTACACTAATGAAGACTTAACAACATGTAAGCAACATAAAGGAAAGCACTCTCTCTTGAACTAGTACTGCACTTGCTCTCCAAAATACAACCTCCAAAGCATGAGACCATGGTGCCTTTTATAGATGAGGAGGGAAGATTCTAGATGGGAATAAAGAGGAGGAGGCAAGGGGGTGGCCGGCCATGTGAATGGGGAGAGGATGCATGCATTTCATTTAATGAAGGGAGAGGGAGAGGATGATTCAATGCATGGTGGCAAGGTGCATGCATGGAGAAGTTAATGAGAGAGAGAGAGGAGATGAATATAGAATAAAAGAAGAAATAAAAGAGGAGGAAAGTGTGTGGCCGGCCATGGGAAATGGGGGACTCATGCATGTGGAAATAAATGAGGAGGGGAGAGAGAGGGTATATGTATGAATATGGTCGGCCATGCATGAATCTTTGAAGTGGGCCAGCCATGCATGGAGGAATATTCATATACTCGGGTTGCTTTATGTAGTGGGCTGCTCTTTGAAGTGGGGAGGAGGCCGGCCATGCACTAAGAAGAGGGCTCGGGCTCGATCAATGAAGGAGGGGCCGGGCTGCATCATATAGGCTGCACCAAGAGTGGTCGGGCTGCTCCAGGTAGACTGCACCAAGAGTGGCCGGGCTGCTCCATGTAGACTGCACCAAGAGTGGCCGGGCTGCTCCATGTAGGCTTGTAGTTGGGCTGCAACTTGTAGGCTTTGAGCTCGGGTAGGGGCTGCACCAACACATCAAGGGCTGCATGATCCTACAAATAACAACACAAAATAATCATTAGAGACAAAATATTATTCATGAGCATAAAATTATAACAAATAAGACTAAACATCACATAAAATAATATATATATTAATAAGACTAACAAACATTAAAACTAAACTAAACATAACACAACACACGATAAATTTAGAAATTATCATAACATACGAGAAATAAAACAAAACATACATAAAATAAACAAAATTATAACTAAACTTAGGAATTTAGGTTTATAAACTATACCAAAAACGATGACTAAAAGTAGTCATCAACTTACGATACCCAGACTTCGTGTTAGTCGGCACCTTGAACTCTGTCTTCTTATCACCAGAGTTTCACTTTGACTACACATTCTTCAGATCCTTTTCCAAAGACCGGGCCGTATTGACCAGGGTCAAGAAGCCCTGCGTCATGGGCCCCGAGAGCAGTAGCCTTAAGTCATCCCTCAGACCTTCATAGAATCGGTTTGTCTTACGCTCCTCATCCGCGAATGTAGATCTAGCGTACCGACCCAACCGAGTAAATTCGTGGAGATACTCATCCACGCTACTCTCTCCATGTGTCAGCTTCTGGAACTCATTCGCCAATGCTATTCTCTGAGCCGAGGGAAGGTACCTTGCCAAGAATAGTCTCGAAAACTCTTCCATCGGAATGCCCGTGTGTAGCCTTCCCCTCAAGTGATGTAGCTCCAAACCTTCCCACCACAGCCTAGCATCTCCGTCCAACAGGAATGTAGCTATAGTGGTCATCTGTCACTCCTCTGTTTCCTTCATTTTTAAGACTCTCTTCACTCGAGAGAGCCAATCTTTAGCTTGGGATGGGGTTCCCGTCCCCGAGAACACCGGAGGATTGAAGCTCATAACATGTTTGAGCTGCCTTTCAGTTTCTCTCCTAGGAACCAAAGGCTCCACCACCACCTGCTCCACCCTTCTCGGTTCAGTCGCTTGAAGCGGTACCTGCTCCATCGCAGGAGCAGGCTGTTGCATTTGCCTTACAGGCTGCGCGTTGATCATAACAAACACCACTTCGACCACCAATCGTATGGTTTCTGCCGAGGGAGGTGTTGCAGGCACATCAATTGGTGCACTACTAGCCTCAAAAACCGGGCGTTTTGACGGTCATGCACCATTTCTGGTCACCTATAGTCGTACAAAACACCGTTAAGCGACCAAACAAAATTGCAAAAAGCAATTATAGGAACACGCAGTGGTGGAGAAGACGACCCCCAAGTTTTTGATGATGGCACGCTAACGGAAGACCCTCCTTCGTCTCCAACAAAGGACTCGCATCGTCATGGTGTTCATATGGAGCGGCGCTACAATCTCCGCCCTCGGCGCAAGACAAATAACTAGTTGAACTTATTTTATTATTAGCTTATGAGCATTCATATTTTTAGCATGCTTTATTTACACATTTGGAGTATGTTATTTTATTTGGGCTGCATGTAGCCGTTGATTGTTTTATTTTTATTTGGGCTGCATATAGCCAAGACTTTCTGTTAAGCCTATATATAGGCATGTATGGTTTTGTTTAAGCCTAGTTGAAATGAAAAGAAACCCTAAACTTTCCTTACTTGCTAATCTCTCCCTCTCTCTCTTCCTCTCCTAGCCATCACTCTCCTTTTCTCTCCCTCTCTCTAGAGCATTCGGCCAGCCCCTCTCCCACATCTTCCCCTTCCAAGCCGCCACCTCCCCTTCCTCTTCCTTAGCCGCCAACTCCCCTCCACCATCATCATCCCGACCACCCCTATCCATAGCCGGCTGACCACCAACATCCACCACCCGAGCACCCCTTTGAAGAAAACCGGCCACCATCTTCACTTGGAGTTTTATCCAAGAATGGCCACCTTCTACGACGAGGAATCTGGATATCGGTGTGAAGCGGCCAAGGCGGACGATCTATCTCTCCATCGGGCGCAACTCCGGCGGAACCGTGGAAGAGCGATCCATCAAATGTAGTCGGAATCATCTATTGCAACTTGGGTAACGATCATCTCCACTCACGTGTGATTCCCTCTAGACAGTCTAGTGCTCGGAAAGATTTTTGCGTTGGATTTGAATCGTTAGATTCTTCGTGGTTTTCCTTTTGATTTGCATCAATCTTAAACGCGTTATTTCCAAAAGGGTTTGGCGAGCCCCGTAATTTTTGTTGGGAGAGATCTACCATTTTTCGATCGCATTTTGGGTAGATCTCTTTTGGTACAACCATCGCTCTGTCGGACCCAAGATTGGTCCTTTTAGCTTGAGAGAACATCGGCCTCTAGTCATTTATTCGATCTTTAAACGGCGTGGCTACCGTACGTTGGCGATAGTTGATAACGTTGTTCGTGGGTGTGCTGCGTTTAGTTATTGTGTGAGCGTAATAGTGGAAGTAGAGAGGCGTGCGCATTACTCCCTTTGCCGTTATAGCGTCAAACACCGTAGCCTACATCAATTTGGTATCATAGGGAGGTTCTTGTCAATTTTTTAATTGGCACCCTCCCCTCTTATTTAGCACGTTAACCCGCACTTCTGTTTGCATGTTAGTTGTCAAAAAATCTCAAAAACAAAATTATTTTTGGTCTGCCAATAGCGGCTTAGATTTCTTATTTTTCAGCCAAAAAATCAAAATAAAATTTTTAATAATGCAATTTTTATTTCCTGTAAGAAAATCAAAAAAAATATTATTTTTCTATAGTCATTAAGCGGGATTAATTCCTTCTGTGGTTTGTCTAAGTCTGTTGTCTTCATTTTTGCATGCGCACTAGGCTAGGTACGGAATATCCTTCATCGTCTTCTAATATGGATGATGACCGGGGTGAGGGTCGTGCCCTCACTCAGATTGAGGAACTCCGTCAGGATTTCACGGAGCAGTTGACGGCTATTAGGGAGGCACTTCACGGAATGGGATTACCACAAGGGGCACCCCATAATCAACCCGCTCACCAACGAGTGGGAGAAAATCATAATCCTTACCCCCACCCTCCTAATGAGCACGCTCCTCGAGCACCTTACGAGTTTGATCTTACTCGGGCCGTCCGAGTCAAGCCACCATCCTATGATGGATTGGGGGATCCCCAAGTCTTCCATGACTAGGTCATGGAGATTGAATGCTATTTCGAATGGTATACTCTGAACAACGCGGATAGGGTGTGAGTAGCGAGGATGAAGTTGCTAGGGCGTGCTAAAATATTTTGGCTGAATGAGGAGCGGTGTTTGAGAGTCGAGAACGGTGCATTGCCCATATGCTGGGATGACATGAAGGCTAGGCTGACAGAGCAGTACGTCCCTACGTACCATCGAACACAGATGTTCGATGATTTAGCTACCCTTAATCAAGGGACTAGGTCGGTGTCTGAGTATATGAGTCTGCTGAAGGACATGATGGTTAGGTGTGACGTGAAAGAGATGCCCGAGGTCACCCTCTCCAGGTTTCGTAAGGGACTAAACCTCGACATCCAAGGAAAATTTTTGTGTTATGGTCACACCGACTTGCACGTCACATTCAACGCTGCCTTAGGTATTGAGAAGCACAATGTGCTTAAAGGTAAGTCTCGCTCATTCCAAAAGTGCAAGTCCATTTTAGGACCGCCTCCCACCTCCACCTATACGGCTAAGGGAAAGTATCAGTCCCCCGACTCGACCTCCATAGTCGTAACGGCTAGGAATAATAGAAACCCCTCTGGTGAGAGAGTCCCAGTGGGTAGGGTCAACAGAACGAATGTCACATGTTACGCTTGCGGGATCCAAGGGCACTATTCTAGTGATTGTCCTACTAAACCCAAACCATTAGCCATGTTAGATTCGACGGGTGGGTCAGACGACCTTACTTACGAGGCGGGAGAAGAGTGCGAGTCGGACGAAGTGCCTAGTGATATGGAGGATGACTCCCATATGATGGTTATGAGGTGCATTCTGGCGACCCCTCGAGCATTATACGATTGGAATAGGACGAACATTTTCACGTTGAATTTTAAGAGTGGTGAAAATTGGTGTAGGTTGATCATCGATAGCGGTAGTTGCATGAACGTTATTTCTAAAGTCGCGGTGAGGCGAATGTCTCTTGCGGTCGAGCCGCACCCTCACCCTTATAAGGTGGCATGGGTAAACAAGTCGTCCCTCCCTGTGTCGAAGCGATGCTTGGTACCCCTTACCATCAAAGCTTATTCTGAGCAGATTTGGTGTGACGTCATCCCTATGGATGCTTGTCACGTCTTGTTGGGTCGCCCTTGGTTGTATGATCATGACGTCACCCACTTTGGTCGGGCCAATACTTACGAGTTTAAATTTAATGGCAGAACCATTCTCTTTAAACTCGCTCCGTCAAAGGATCCTTCGGTCCCCTCCAAGGATACGGTCGTCCCGGTCGAGAAAAAAATGTTGAGTCCGATAGGGAAGAAAAAATTGAAGCGTACTACCTTTTTAGACGGTGTCCTCTATGCATTAGCGTGTCTACAAGTTAAGGAAGATGCGACAAATTTTGATAATTTGGCGCCAACGCTGAGAAAACTCTTAGAGGAGTTTGTGGACGTGTACCCGGACGAGCTACCGTCTGAGTTACCCCCATTGCGGGATGTTAAATTTTCTCAACGTGGTCAGCAAGATAGCCCAAACGCCAAATTAATATCTTCGGAACTACCCAGTTCGCACGTTGAACCAACGGAAACCAACGACTAGAGGTACAAAGGTAAATCCCAACAAACAATGGAAGCACAAGCAGGTCTATTATTCATTCACTTCTTTACAATACGAGGCATACATAGCGAGACATGATTTCGCTAGTATCACAGCTGTAAACAGAAAGCACCAAAAAACAAGCCGGGCGGACAGCACCGGAATCCGCCGAGACCGCGAGGTCGCCGAGGTCGCCGAGTCCGCTAAGCTCGCCCAAGCACTACTGCAATCCGCCGAATAGACACGGAGTCCGCCGAAGCCGCAAGGCCGCGCGGACACACCGTTATTTGCCTCCTGCTGAACTGAACTGAGGAACACCCCTACCTGCCTGAAGCCGGCGGACAGGTTATTGAAGCTGGCAAAGATGAAACAGAACTGACAAGCCGCAGAGCGATATCCTGCTGAGTCCGCAGAGACCGCACACTTCCAAGCACTTGACCGAAGTCACAGCCAAACTCCTGGCTCCTTGAAGCTATCCGCGCGACCGGCACACAGCAAACCGTCAGCCTGAAACAATCCGCGCGGACTGACAAACACAGACCGCAGCACTTCGCTCAACCCAACTTACTGTTCACTCTCGGTTATTTAGGTTATGCCATGGGGTCCTATTTATAGGCAAGGTGAGCAGTGTGGTCACCGCCCAAGAGATAGCGTCACCACCCCAGCCCGCGCAATAGCAAAAACACCGTCCGCCGAGTCCGCATGGACTTAGCCGGATACCAAGGAAAACCTCCAGGAGCAAGGCAAACATTGGCGAACCCTCTCCAGTCCGCCCAAGCGATGCGGACAAGGCACCAGCCCGCAAAGCTCCAACCACTGCAAGACAGCAACCCCCTTCAATGGCAGTCCGCACCAACCCGAGGCAGTCCGCAAGACTCACACCTCAATCCGCCACAAGTCCACGACCAAGGAAGACAACAATAGTCCGCCCGATCACAGTGGACTTGGCGGATACCGCAGACACCATGGCCTTGGCACAAAGTGTGACCAAGTCCAAAACCATCAAGAGACAATGCGAGCATGGCGGACACAAAATCCCGTCCTCCAAACACCCTAGCACAGACCGCCATCAGTCCGCCAGCTCCTCGCACTTCTGTCCAAAGCAGCAGCCAACCCCGGACTCCAAACCCAGTCCGCCAATCGATCTCCACAGCAAATCGCCTGCTGTGCCATCAGAGCTCGACAAGGCCTCAGCCAAGCTCCAAGCCCAGTCCGCAACAGCCCACATCGCGGACACTCCAGTCCGCAAGCTTCCCGCGGACATGAGCCAACCCGCCTATCAGCACAAGCTTGCACCCGCGGCCACTGAGCAGTGCACCAGTCTGCAAGCCTCCATCCGCTCAGGTCGCTCCTTGGCAAAGCCAATCAGCAAACACCCTATCCGCAGAAACCAGGCCGCAAGGTCCGCGGACTCCATGCAACAAGCCGCTTAGAAGACAGCTGGCTTCCCACTAGACCTTCCACCAGGCCGCACATCTCAGTCCGCCCAGTCCGCCTAGTCCGCCAAAACTGTCCGCCCCAGGCCGCCCAGCCTGTCCCGTCACCCACTTCCACTTCACAAATTTCAACACTCCCCCTTGAAGTGGGAAGTGGTGACCAAGCCCAGCAAGCTGCGCAAGCGTTCAAAGGGCCCCTTCGACAGTGGCTTCGTGAAGATGTCAGCAAGATTATCTTCACTCCGAACATGCCCGACCAACAGAGACCCCTCCAACACCTTCTCCCTGATGAAGTGGTGATCAATCTCTATATGCTTGGTCCTGGCGTAACACACTGGATTGTTAACCAGTTTGAGAGCACTCTCATTGTCACCCCAGAGTAAAGTAGGCCCTTGCACTTCTTTATGAACATCCTCTATAAGCCTCCTCAACCAAACGGCTTCCCGAGCAGCTAAGGCCGAAGCCTTATACTCCGCCTCCGTGGTTGAAACCGACACCGAGTCCTGCTTCTTGCTACACCACGAGATGCTAGCTGATCCGCAAGTGAACACATAACCTGAAGTAGACATTCGATCATCCGAATCACCGCTATAGTCAGCATCCATGTACCCGAGCAATGCAACCTCCGCGTCCCTTCTATAGAGGAGTCCCATGTCAGAAGAAGCCTTGACATACTTCAGAATTCCCTTCGCCACCACTAGATGAGATTGCCTTGGTTCAGCCATATACCGACTTACTCGGCCAACAGCATAAGCGATATCCGGCCTTGTAATCGTCAGATAAATCAAGCTCCCAACAAGAGCCCTGAACACCAAGGGATCATGAATAACCCTTCCCTCATCTCGTCGAAGCTTCAGCCCAGATTCTAGTGGAGTAGAACACTTCTTCCCTTCGCCCATGCCAAACCATTTCACAATGCGATCAGCATACCCTTTCTGGCTAATGAGAACCCCGCACTCCTTCCTCTCCACTTCCAGACCGAGAAAGTGATGCAACTCTCCCAAGTCTTTCATCTCGAAGCGTATAGAAAGCTCGACCCTGAGCCTTGCTACTTCCCACTCCGAGTTCCCTGTGATGATCATGTCATCTACATACAGCAGGACCAAGACTCGTAGCTCTCCCTTCTTCTTGACGAACAAGCTTTAATCCGAGTTAGAAGCAAGGTATCCACAGAATTGCAAGTACTCTGCAATCTTCTCATACCACGCTCTAGGAGCTTTCTTCAACCCATAGAGAGCCTTCCTGAGTTTGCAGACATAGTCCGGATGCTTCTCAGAGACAAAACCAAGCGGCTGATCCATGAAGATGTCCTTGTCAATCTCTCCGTAAAGAAAGGCATTCTTCACATCGAGTTGCCACAACCTCCATCCCTTGATAGCAGCCAAGGCGATCACCACTCTTACAGAAGTCATCTTCGCAACTGGACTGAATGTCTATTCATAGTCTTCTCCATACTGCTGTGAGAATCCTCTAGCGACCAGGCGAGCCTTGAACCGATCAATGCTCCCATCAGCCTTCTTCTTCAACTCATACACCCACTTGCAAGTAACAGGAGTAACGCCATCAACCTTGGGCACAAGGTCCCAGGTTTCATTCTTCTTCAGAGCATCAATCTCTTCCTTCATGGCATCATCCCACTCCTTTACTCCAGTGGCCTCGTTGAAGTTTGCAGGCTCTCGCTCATCCAGAGGACTTGCAAAGAAGCAGGAGACAAAGCTCACTGCATTCCCATCACAGTACCGAGCCGGTGGCTTAACCACCCTCTTCGATCTCCGAAGACATGGCTCCTTGCTCACAGCTTCCGTTGCTTCTTCGGGCTCCACTCCTACCTGAGACAAGCGTTGAGCAGTGCTCCCCCTGCTTCCTGAGCCAGAAGGCTCAGCCTCGGAGTTCGAAGCAACAGGAGCTGCTGGTAAAATAGCAAGCTCCTCTTCCAAGCCTTCAGCAGCCTCCACCGGTGCTTCATCAACCTTGCTACTTCCGGTTAGCTCCACTGAGCCACCTCCATATGACGTCAGCTCGTCAAACACAACGTCTCTTGACACCACGAACTTCTTCGTCACAGGGTCCATGCACTTCCATCCCTTCTTCTGCTCATCATAGCCAACAAAGACAAGTTTCCTTGCCTTCGCATCCAGCTTTGTCCGTGAAGCATCCGGGACATGCACGTAGCAAGTTGAACCGAACACCCTAAGGTGTTCAACACTCGGCTTCTCCTTCAGCAACAGCTCAACAAGAGTCTTCATGTTGATAGGGCTGAGAGGCATCCGGTTGATAACATAAGCAGCACAAGACATTCCCTCCGCCCAAAAGGACCTTGGGATATCTTTCGCATGAAGCCAGCATTTGCAGGTCTCCGTCAGATGACGGATCTTCCGCTCCGCTACCCCATTTTGTTGTGGAGTGTGAGCACAAGTAAGCTCCCGTTGGATCCCGTGCTTCCTGCAGAAGTTAGAAAACTCGGAGGAGACAAACTCCCCCCCCCCCCCCGTTATCAGTTCTAAACTTCTTAATCCGCAAGCCAACCCGGCCTTCTACCAACTCCTTGAACTCCACGAACAAACGGAAGGCTTCTGACTTCTCCTTTAAGAAGTACACCCAAGTATACCTTGAGTAGTCATCAACCAAGACAAGCATGTATTTGCTTCCACCAAGGCTGGCAGTAACCGTCGGTCCCATCAGGTCACCATGAACACACTCCAGTGGCTTCTTGCTTCTTGTTTGTGATTTATCAAATGGAAGGCGATGTGCCTTACCGTATTGACAGCCCGCACAAACATGCCCATCACCAAAGGAGGACAACTTCGGCAACCCCCACACCAAACTTCTACTCGTCATTGCCTTCAGCTTGTCCATGCCAACATGCTTCAGCCTCTCATGCCAGATAGCAGCGCTATCATTGGCCCTCATTCTATCAACATAAGCACTGGTGGAAAGAACAAATAAGTTCTTCACCCTCCTCCCAACATGAGCAACATCAGCCTTTACCGCTGATACGTTGCGAAGGAACCTCACGTCTGTTGGCCCAAACAGAACGTGATACCCAGTGTCCACCGCATTGGTCACCGAGAAGAGGTTTTTCTTCATGCCCGGTACGTGATACACACTCCTTAACGTGAGTGTCCCCTGATCACTACCCAATGACACGACCCCCTCTTTCTCTACTGCATAAACAGTATTATCAGCAGTGATAATAGCTTCATTACCTGAGTAAGCCTGCATGGAGGTGAACTTCGATTTATCTCTGGTGAGGTGATGACCACACTCGGAGTCCATGATCCACTCGCCGTTAAAGTCCTCAGCAGACAAGGCCTGGACACAAGTGCCCGTCAAGAAAGCTCCGCCCCAATCTGCTTCTTCACTTCTCGAGCAAGCTTCCTCCATTCCTACAGCATGCCCAGGCTGTAGTTTGACCTTGCAGTCCCGCTTGAAGTGCCCTCGCTGATGACACCAGTAGCACTTCAGATTCTTCTTCCAGTCCTTAGGAGCATTGCTCCTCTCCGGCGGATATGAAGTTGAAGTCTCCTTCTCAACAGCGGCCTGCACCTTCTTCTTCTTCTTCCCTTCCCATCCTTTCTTCTTGCCTGAGAAGAGAGCTTCGCTGCCTTCCTGATTCAGGTTCACTCCAGCCATCTGCCTTGCTAAGCTCTCCTGCGAGGCAAGCAGATTCTCCAGCTCCAGCAACGACGGCTGAGTAGCCCACCCTTGAACAGATGTAACAAAGGCCACATACTCCTTCCGCAAGCCGCGAATAATGTGCCTTTTCATCTTTGCCTCAGAGATAGGCTCATCAGGATCCAGTGCCGACAGCTCAGCACACAAGCTCTTCATCTTTAAGAAGTACTTGGAGATGGAAAGGTCTCCCTGAGTTGTCCTGGCCAACTCATTCTCCGGGAACTGAAGCCGCGCCACATTCTTCCTATTGAACAACTCATCAATGGTTGTCCAAATATCAGCAGCCGACTCACATCCAATGATGTGATCAAACAGTTCCGGAGACACGGCTCTCTTCAGAATGAACTCTGTCTTAGCATTGGTTCTTCTCCAGAGCCTAACCTGCTCAGCAATACCGAAAGCAGCAGTGACTTCCCGCCTGTCGTCTCCACCAACGACTTCCCACAGCTCCTCGCCAAGAAGATAACTCTTCATGCACGACTTCCACTTCTTGAAGTTAGTCGGCGTTAAGAGTTCAATGCCCAGACCTCTTGCAAAGCTCCCTTCCATTGCAACACCTGTTGGCAACCTTTTAGCAGCTCCGAGCAACAACACAGGTTGATCACCACTCACTCACTGAGTAACAACACTGGCTGACTTCCGCTCACGCAACTGAACCTCAGAAACCTCCCTCTGATACCATGTTAAATTTTCTCAACGTGGTCAGCAAGATAGCCCAAACGCCAAATTAATATCTTCGGAACTACCCAGTTCGCACGTTGAACCAGCGGAAACCAAGGACTAGAGGTACAAAGTTAAATCCCAACAAACAATGGAAGCACAAGCAGGTCTATTATTCATTCACTTCTTTACAATGCGAGGCATACATAGCGAGACATGATTTCGCTAGTATCACAGCTATAAATAGAAAGCACCAAAAAACAAGCCGGGCGGACAGCACCGGAGTCTGCCGAGACCGCGAGGTCGCCGAGGTCGCCGAGTCCGCTGAGCTCGCCCAAGCACTGCTGCAATCCGCCGAATAGACACGGAGTCCGCCGAAGCCGCGAGGCCGCGCGGACACACCGTTATTCGCCTCCTGCTGAACTGAACTGAGGAACACCCCTACCCGCCTCAAGCCGGCGGACAGGTTATTGAAGCTGGCAAAGTTGAAACAGAACTGACAAGCCGCAGAGCGACCTCCTGCTGAGTCCGCAGAGACCGCACACTTCCAAGCACTTGACCGAAGTCACAACCAAACTCCTGGCTCCTTGAAGCTATCCGCGCGACCTGCACACAGCAAACCGTCAGCCTGAAACAATTCGTGCGGACTGACAAACACAGACCGCAGCACTTCGCTCAACCCAACTTACTGTTCACTCTCGGTTATTTAGGTTATGCCAGGGGGTCCTATTTATAGGCAAGATGAGGAGTGTGGTCACCGCCCAAGAGATAGCGTCACCACCCCAGCCCGCGCGATAGCAAAAACACCGTCCGCCGAGTCCGCATGGACTTAGCCGGATACCAAGGAAAACCGCCAGGAGCAAGGCAAACATTGGCGAACCCTCTCCAGTCCGCCCAAGCGATGCGGACAAGGCACCAGCCCGCAAAGCTCCAACCACTGCAAGACAGCAACCCCCTTCAATGGCAGTCCGCACTAACCCGAGGCAGTCCGCAAGACTCACACCTCAATCCGCCATAAGTCCATGACCAAGGAAGACAGCAACAGTCCGCCCGGTCACAGCGGACTTGGCGGATACCGCGGACACCATGGCCTTGGCACAAAGTGTGACCAAGTCCAAAACCATCAAGAGCCAATACGAGCATGGCGGACACAAAATCCCGTCCGCCAAACACCCTAGCACAGACCGCCATCAGTCCGCCAGCTCCTCGCACTTCTGTCCAAAGCAGCAGCCAACCCCGGACTCCAAACCCAGTCCGCCAATCGATCTCCACAGCAAATCGCCTGCTGTGCCATCAGAGCTCGACAAGGCCTCAGCCAAGCTCCAAGCCCAGTCCGCAACAGCCCACATCGCGGACACTCCAGTCCGCAAGCTTCCCGCGGACATGAGCCAACCCGCCTATCAGCACAAGCTTGCACCCGCGGCCACTGAGCAGTGCACCAGTCCGCAAGCCTCCATCCGCTCAAGTCACTCCTTGGCAAAGCCAATCAGCAAACACCCTATCCGCAGAAACCAGGCCGCAAGGTCCGCGGACTCCATGCAACAAGCCGCTCAGAAGACAGCTGGCTTCCCACTAGACCTTCCACCAGGCCGCACATCTCAGTCCGCCCAGTCCGCCTAGTCCGCCAAAACTGTCCGCCCCAGGCCGCCCGGCCTGTCCCATCACCCAATTCCACTTCACAAATTTCAACACGGGATATCCAGCATGCCATTGATTTCATCCCGTGCTCCTCATTGCCCAACCTCCCACACTATCAGCTAAACCCTTCCACACACTTAGAGTTACAAACCCAGATTTTGGATTTATTACAAAATGGTTTTATCCTCCACAGCATGAGCCCGTGTGTCGTGCCCGCCTTACTTGCCCCAAGAAGGACGGCTCTTGGAGAATGTGTGTGGATAGTAGAGCCATTAATAAAATCTCTATTAAGTACTGATTTCCCATCCCTCGCCTGGATGATTTATTGGACATGTTAGCCGGTGCCATGATTTTCTCGAAATTGGACCTTAGGAGCGGCTACCATCAGATCCGAATTAGGGAAGGTGATGAGTGTAAAACCGCATTTAAGTCTAAGGAAGTGCTCTACGAGTGGTTAGTTATGCCGTTTGGGCTTTCCAATGCGCCGAGCACATTTTCGAGGATGATGACTCACGTCTTCCAACCCTATATGGGAAAATTCATCGTGGTATATTTTGACGACATTTTGGTTTTTAGCACCTCCACGATCGATCACGAGTCACATTTAAAAATCATCCTTACCACGCTGAGATCGGAAAAATTATTCGTGAATATTAAGAAGTGTACCTTCCATGTGTCATCGGTTGAGTTCCTCGGTTATATTGTGAGTTCGAAGGGGATCCACGTAGACCCCAAGAAGGTACAAGCCATTAGAGATTGGCCCGAGCCCGCCAACATTCGGGATGTTAGGAGTTTTCACGGGCTCGCTACATTCTATCGGCGATTTATTAAGGATTTTAGTAGTATTATGGCCCCCATTACCGAGTGCATGAAAAAAGGTGAATTTATATGGACGAACTCGGCCGCTACGGCATTCCAATTAATTAAATCGCGCATGTCGGAAGCCCCCCTTTTGCGACCACCGGATTTTACCAAAGTTTTCGAGTTGTCATGTGATGCGTCTGGAGTGGGAATTGGTGGAGTGTTGAGTCAGGAAGGCCACCCTATGGTGTATTTCTGTGAAAAACTGGCAGGTCCGAAATTAAATTATTCCAATTATGATCGGGAGTTTTACACGGTCATTAGATGCCTCCAACATTGGCGGAATTATTTACTTCCTAAGGAGTTTGTCATCCTATCCAATCATGAAGCACTGAGGTTTATTAACTCTCAAACTAAGGTTAGTCCTAGGCATGCCAAATGGGTCTCCTATCTTCAGGAGTACACTTTCATTATCAAACACCTTAAGGGAACCCTCAACCGCGTAGCCGACGCCCTTAGTCGTGTTTCGTTATTACTATCCACGCTAGAAGTTAAGGTGATTGTGTTGGGTATTGTATCCACAATTACCTGGATTTAAGGAAGCCACCTGTCAAGCTAAGATGAATTCACAATGTATTTGATGAAACCTCTTAAGTTGTGCTTGCAGTTATTCCACGCTAAGTGCACACCAATGTCAGGGTGCAGTAGGCCAATATACACGGGTCTGTACGACGTAATCCCTCGTTGAGCAGATCAGTGTGTTGGCCTACGTGTACTCTCTCTATTGGAGTGCACTTACTTTCAAGTACAGGGCTGTAACTATGCAAGAGCAGACAAGGAGCAAGGATGGGTCAAGGAGCAGCT
Organism: Platanthera guangdongensis; assembly: GCA_039583875.1. Taxonomy (NCBI): domain Eukaryota; kingdom Viridiplantae; phylum Streptophyta; class Magnoliopsida; order Asparagales; family Orchidaceae; genus Platanthera; species Platanthera guangdongensis. The sequence goes on along the minus strand of CM077154.1, from coordinate 95,048,336 downwards.
CTTGGTGGATAGACGAAAAATCGTCTAAGTATAAATCGACGAGAATCACCAAGTGATTCTCGCCGATTCGGCGAGAATCACTAGTGATTCTCGCCGAATCGTCGAGAATCATTAGTGATTCTCGCCGACTCTATCCGGCTAACTCAAAACGGTGCCAAGTAAGATTCGGCGAGAATCACTAGTGATTCTCGCCGAACCCATCGTTGAGCAGATCATGGCCAAGTAATATTCGTCGAGAATCAACAAGTGATTCGGCGAGAATCACTAGTGATTCTCGACGAATCGTCGAGAATCACTAACTGATTCTCGCCGATTCGTCGAGAATCACCTTCGATTCTCACCGATTTTGACTTGGGCATTTTTCTGGAGAAAGCTGGACCGGATTCTGCCGCTGACACTGTTTTGAACCGGATCTAGGGTTTCTTCTAGTGGGACCCATAACGGTCATAAAGGATTATTTCACTGTACAAATACAGGCATATTTTTGAACAGTAAAGCAGCGAAGAAGATTTGAAAAAGAGCAGCCACGACGTGACTTAGAATCGCGATTTCCGCCGTCGCCGCCGTCGCCGCTAGAGAGAGTTGATCGCCGGTATTGATCGAGGTTTCCTCCAGATCTCCGGTCGACAGAAGCTTAGCCAAGCTTAGAGTCTCACGTGTCTAACCGGAGATCTCTTGTCTCTTGATTTGTTGATCGGGAAAACCTTCCCCGTCCGAATCGATCGAGACGACTGATCCTAGTGTGACCGTTGGTAGACCTAGCTAGCTTCGCTATGAAGTTTGGATCTCCAGAGTAAAGCACCGCACATCGTTGTCGCCGCCGATCCCGTGAACCTAGCCACCGCCCATCTTGCCGCCGCCGGTTCCGGGGAGATTCTCTCCAAGAGAGATCTAGGGTTGTGGACTCTTCGTGGACTTCAAGAACTCGTCGTCAACGAAGAGGGACACCTTAGTCTCCAAACGTAGTTTGTATTTCTTGTACATTCTAGTTTTATTTTTGTTGTAAAGGAACGTTGGTTCCTAGTTGTAAGGGTTGGGTGCAACCCGTGTTGTGGGAGTGTTGACTCCTACGTGTGGAAGGGTTCCTTCCGATAGTGCAAGGATTGGATTTCAATCCTGTTGGTGAAGAGACCGAGTCGTCCCTTGTGGGGAGATAGGTCGAAGGGGGAAAGTGGATGTACCCAAATCGGGGAACCACTATAAATAGCTTGTGTACTCTGTTTGCTGTGTTGTTTTATTTTCTTGTGCAGGTACAATTTTAAATTCCGCAAAAACGCTGCACGTCACCTATTCCCCCCCCCCCATAGGTGAAGATAGTTAACACTAGGTGGACTTTCAAGTGGTATCAAAGCGAGGTTGCTCATCAGAAATTTTTACACCTTGAGTAGAATCCTACCACCAGTGTCAGAAGCATGGAGCTGGATCATGAGATATCGCCACTAAGACTCCCCACATGCACAAAGGAGTTTTATCCCGTCTGGAGGATGAGAGTGTCGTATCACTTGGATGTTATCGATCCTCGAGCATCTTTCATCCTGGAAGAGGGTCCTTTTATTCCTATGAAGACCTCCGACTCTGGAAAGAATATCCAAGTGCCCAAATGCATTGCTGAGATGTCGGAGACGGAACTTTCACTATTTAATTTGGACAAGAGGATTCGTCAAATTATCATGGATATCTGGTCTGGACCTTCTCGCTCTAGATTGGAAAAATGTGGGTCGGTTAAATCTATGTGGGTGATGATCTCAGAGCTGATGGGGGGGTCAGAGAAAGCTGGAATCTGCTGTCAACCAGAGGATGAAGCCTATATGGGGTCCTCGCCTCTGAAGATGAAGGCAAGGATCTATCGGACAGCATCAGAGCTCCAGTGTCCGTGTCAGAGACTGAAGAGGCCAGTGAGGAAAGCAGCTCTAATGAGGATGACACAACGGTCACTGGCTCTAATGACAATAACACTGAAGAACAGAAAACTTCTTCATCCTGCCCCGTCTCTCTTGAAGTTTCTGAAGATAGGAACTGCTTTCCTTCAAAAAATTCTGATACTCTGAAGAGAGCCCTTCAGAAGAGCAACCTACTTGTTGAAGAACAAGCTCAGGAGATTGCTCGGCTGAAGATCTTGTTGGTTCTCCAATTGGCATCCAACAAGGTCAAGGACTCTAAAATCTCTGATCTAGAGAGAAGTCTAGAGAATGAGAAAAGAATAGTATCAAACTTTTCCAAGGTTGATGCTATAAAGAGAAAGCAAGAAAATGGGTGGATCTCCCGAATTATCAATTCGTGGAGAAATGGGGAAACGGTATTCCGATCTCCCACTCCAAGCAGGAAGGCAACTCATCATGCCTTCAGGTATGATCACAGAAATAATCGTGGTCACTGCAAGGGTGATCTGGCCTCATGTGGAGACACCCATAGTGCAAGGGCCATCGTGGCCACCCATGAGAGAATACCTAAGGCTCATTCTGAGCCCTTTGTATTCACTGCCACTGCCTCAACTCGGTGTGAATCTACATGTACCAGCTCACAGAACACTTCTCACCACCCGAGGACACAGGACAGGGAGGTTAGAAGTCATGCTGTAAGTTTTCATGGGGCCTCAGGAAGGGGGATGCCTGAAAGGAAGGCACCACCTCCCCGGCCTCATGACGCTCGCAACATGCATTCCTTCCACCCTTCCACGTGTCACTATGGAAGAGGAAATTTTGTGAGGAGATCATGCCCTATCCCGTTTAGACCTAGGACCGTAACTACCTCAGTCACTAGATCAGGTCAGAAATGGCGATACAACATTCACCCGTGTTGGTGCTGTGGCAAAGTGGGACACTTTGCCATAGACTGTTGGCACAACTCCTCTGTGTCAAGGGCAAGGGCCTATCCACATTTTCTGGGCAGAGGTAGTCTTCCTGACAGGTTTTCTGAAGGAAGGCAGTGAAGTGCTTATGCTAACAGGAACCTGGGACCCAATATGTATTGGGTTCCTAAGGTAAAGTAACTCTTTCTTGCAGGGTAGTCTAGGTTCCCGTAAATATGATGGGAACTAGACAGTAGATTGCTCAAGACTAAATTGGAACAAGCGTCTGGAATAACAGATGTGATATCTACATGGGCATACTCACATTGAGCTCCTAATATGTTTTACCTGAGGTACTAAATGATAACTCTCATAATCTCAGGTACTTTTGATCAGTTCCAGGACTCGAGTCATATTGTATCCACATTTACATATATATATATATATATATTTATACTTATACTTACACGTATATGTGTGTACATCTAAGGATATGTTAACACGGTAAACATAAACCATAGATACAACAATGAAGACTTATCGGAAATTCCACTGGTAGACTCGAGATCTAACATCTACAGGCATAAATTAGTTCACTGAAAACTAGCGAAGATTGCCATCAAGAAATGTATGGAAAAGCCGGTTCAAACCCCAAATAGATTGGCTTTAAGAAGTATTTACATATTTAGAAGATTTTTAAATTAACTTATATGGAAAAGCCGGAAACTCGTTAAAATCCCTTCTAAATCCCGTCGATATCGCGCAGTCTCCCGCCGACTCTTCACATTCTCGCGGAAGTCCGTTTTAAACTCGCCGATCGCCTGTTTCAGTCAGAGAGATATCGCGCAGGACTCTCGCCGATTGCCCTTCGCCTTCCCACAAGATCCCCGGAAGCTTCTTCCCGAAGGTCTCTCGCCGAATCGTGAAAACTTCCGTCGACATCCCGCAGGATGCTCACCGAAGATCTCTCGCAGGAAGCTCACCGAAGGTCTCTCGCTGATTCTTTTCCAGGAATTTCTCCGCGGTTCTGATCTCTCCCGGTTTCGACTCTTCCTTCCAGGAATTTCTCCGCGTGCACTCATCGGGTGTCCATTATCTTCAACCAACTAACTACCGTATACACTTTTAGGTAACCTCATCCTCACCCGTACTTGGACGTTATCACTAGTGTCGCTTCCCTTTTGACTTTTAATTAAGCGTAGAGTAGGGATTCTCTCCCTAGGTGTGCAATGGCTCCAAGGACAACCGCTGGGCTGGTCACTGGATGCGAGCTGGTTCGAATAGGGTTCTCTCATGCCTCAGATGAATTCAGAAACATCATCCTTATGTTTGAAGAGGCTGGACTCTCATTCGTACTAGAGCATCCCTGTAAAATCCTGGACAAGGAAGTGCTGGAGTTCTTTGCAACCGCAAAACTCCGGAATGACGACTCTCTTATCAAAAGCAAGGTTGTCGGGGCAAAGATCAAGATGTCTGCCAGCAAGCTGACCCACTACTTGCAGCTCACTAGCTCGGAGCACGAGGATTATCTTGAGGAAGAAGACAAAACCAGGACTCTATTATTCTGTGGTCTCGCTCGAGGAACACGGTCGATAAAGCGAAAGGATATGAATGAAGAAGGGAAACTTCTGTCAGACATCGTTGGGAAGGTACTCATATGCAAGCCGGGGTCTCATAACCACATCTCTGCGGACATATTCAAGATCCTGGTGGTAATTGTCTGCAGTAAAAGATTCAACTGGGGGGCATTGCTTTTTGAGAGGATAAAGGACACCCTTAGATCTCCGAGCTTTGGCCGAATCATCAGTCTGTATCTCAATCAGTTGAATGGAGATAAGCATGACATGAGTAAAGGTGTTCCTCTACATTACTTAAAGAAAATGGACTCGAGTGTTTTTGATAGATGGGAGAGGCGAATTGGGCAGGCTTCCGTGGTAGAACAACAGGACGCATCTCCAGCCGAGGACGGCACTGTGGCTGATTCTGTAGTAATCCCCAGTGAAATTCCTGATGCTTTGACTGCAGGAATTGAGGGGGAGCCTCAACCCACTGATGCTAATATCGTATCTGACATGTCCCAGATAGCCAGAGATGCAGTGGCGGATATACAAGAAGAAAGTGATGCTGTCGAGGAGACTGCTGACGAAGGGTTGGAAGGTGATGCTGATGAGAATGATCAAATGGATGATGAAGGTGCGGAAGAAGGCAATGGGGGACAGGAAGCATTGGAGACTCAGGATATCACTGAAGTTCCATCTGACAAGCACGCTCCTGAGTTCGTCCCTGAGAAAATTGGTGCACTAGTGGAGGGGGAGTCCGAGAAATCTACTGATGCTGCAAGTATTCCTCCCTTAGAGACTGTGCTCGTGTCCAGCTCTACAGGTGCTTCTGCTGAAGAGCAAGGCCAAGAAGTGCCTCCGGCTCATCCACTACGAGATGATCTAGCCAATCACACCGTGAATGTCATTCAGGGTATAGTGGATGAGCTTAAAGCATCTTTTGAGAAAGCTCAAAATAAACTGTTGAAAAGAATTAAGAAATCGAAGAATCTCATGCTCAAGAACATAGTGGAGATCAATCACAAACTGGACGTGATGGAAAAGAAGTTTGAAGATAAATATACAGCGGCCGACCAAGCTGTCACTCTTCATATGGAGGGATTAAAAAGGAACATTGATACTCTCACAATCGTAAATCAGAATGCTCATGTCGTAGCAAATAACATTCAAAAGTTTGATGGCAATATGGTAACTCTTAACACCAATCAACAAGCCTTGGTTACTGAATTCTCCCGGACTACAAAGCATATTGATGAGTCACTGCATTCTTATGCAAACTCCATTGCATTCGAAGTCAAAAAGGGGGAGAAAGAATATATAGCTAAGATGGCTGAACTTCGGGAAGTCATGATCAACAACTTTGAGCAGTCAAACAAATATGTTTATGACAGTTGCTGGTGGATGCTCCAACAAGCGTTAGGCGTTAATATCCCTGAAAATCCCCAGGGTGCTCCTGCTCCTGAAGATTATACTGTGGCTGATGAGGGCGCCAGTGTTGAAGAAGTTCCTGTAAGTGAAGCTGATGTTCATAGGGCTGCTAGGGCCTCCTCCCAGGCAAAACTGATGGCAATGTTTGATCAAGGAGCCCTAGCAATAGCCAGGGACAAGAGGAAATCACAAGAAGGGACATCAAAGGAAACACAAGCTGAAAAGAGAATCAGACTGAAGGAGGAGGAAGTAAGAAACGAAAAGTGGAGTCCAGTATCCAAGAGTATCATATTGGACACATTCTGGCTACAGGAAAAAGGGAAAATCAATCGAAACGATGTATACAGCCAGTATGAGTGGGAGATGCATAAGACGTATGAAGCCAAACGGAACATCTTTTTCAGGACCAATACTGCGGCAGATAAAGCTCCTCCACCCAGATATTATCTGAATCCCAAAGAGTATATGGAGAGGCAAAGAAAGAAGTATTTGGCTCAAAAACTCAAGGATGACTTAGGCAAAGAAAAATAGTCAAAAATTTATAGCCTGTCATTCTCTCTTAAGAATAATTAACGTTTATTGTTATTATATGAACAATCTTGAGATTATATATATATATATATATATATATATATGTATTTGAATTTATGAATGACTCAAGTCTTGATCTGTTTGCCTATATTCTCTTGTGCTGCATATTTAAATTCTGAATGTTGTTTATATTATCTGGTTGGTGTTATTCATCTTAGCTAGTAGGGTTTTGGCTTCGTCAAATAGGGGGAGATTGTTGGGTATTGTATCCACAATTGCCTGGATTTGAGGAAGCCACCTGTCAAGCTAAGATGAATTCACAATGTATTTGATGAAACCTCTTAAGTTGTGCTTGCAGTTATTCCACGCTAAGTGCACACCAATGTCAGGGTGCAGTAGGTCAATATATACGGATCTGTACGACGTAATCCCTCGTTGAGCAGATCAGTGTGTTGGCCTACGTGTACTCTCTCTATTGGAGTGCACTTACTTTCAAGTACAGGGCTGTAACTATGTAAGAGCAGACAAGGAGCAAGGATGGGTCAAGGAGCAGCTCTTGGGTGGATAGACGAAAAATCATCTAAGTATAAATCGACGAGAATCACCAAGTGATTCTCGCCGATTCGGCGAGAATCACTAGTGATTCTCGCCGAATCGTCGAGAATCATTAGTGATTCTCGCCGACTCTATCCGGCTACCTCAAAACGGTGCCAAGTAAGATTCGGCGAGAATCACTAGTGATTCTCGCCGAACCCATCGTTGAGCAGATCACGGCCAAGTAATATTCGTCGAGAATCAACAAGTGATTCGGCGAGAATCATCAAGTGATTCGGCGAGAATCACTAGTGATTCTCGACGAATCGTCGAGAATCACTAACTGATTCTTGCCGATTCGTCGAGAATCACCTTCGATTCTCGCCGATTTTGACTTGGGCATTTTTCTGGAAAAAGCTGGACCGGATTCTTCCGCTGACACTGTTTTGAACCGGATCTAGGGTTTCTTCTGGTGGGACCCATAACGGTCATAAAGGATTATTTCACTGTATAAATACAGGCGTATTTTTGAACAGTAAAGCAGCGAAGAAGATTTGAAAAAGAGCAGCCGCGACGTGACCTAGAATCGCGATTTCCGCCGCCGCCGCCGTCGCCGCTAGAGAGAGTTGATCGCCGGTCTTGATCGAGGTTTCCTCCAGATCTCCGGTCGACAGAAGCTTAGCCAAGCTTAGAGTCTCACGTGTCTAACCGGAGATCTCTTGTCTCTTGATTTGTTGATCGGGAAAACCTTCCCCGTCTGAATCGATCGAGACGACTGATCCTAGTGTGACCGTTGGTAGACCTAGCTAGCTTCGCTGCGAAGTTTGGATCTCCAGAGTAAAGCAGCCGCACATCGTTGTCGTCGCCGATCCCGTGAACCTATCCGCCGCCCATCTTGCCGCCGCCGGTTCCGGGGAGATTCTCTCCAAGAGAGATCTAGGGTTGTGGACTCTTCGTGGACTTCAAGAACTCGTCGTCAACAAAGAGGGACACCTTAGTCTCCAAACGTAGTTTGTATTTCTTGTACATTCTAGTTTTATTTTTGTTGTAAAGGAACGTTGGTTCCTAGTTGTAAGGGTTGGGTGCAACCCGTGTTGTGGGAGTGTTGACTCCTACGTGTGGAAGGGTTCCTTCCGATAGTGCAAGGATTGGATTTCAATCCTGTTGGTGAAGAGACCGAGTCGTCCCTTATGGGGAGATAGGTCGAAGGGGGAAAGTGGATGTACCCAAATCGGGGAACCACTATAAATAGCTTGTGTACTCTGTTTGCTGTGTTGTTTTATTTTCTTGTGCAGGTACAATTTTATATTCCGCAAAAACGCTGCACGTCACCTATTCCCCCCCCCCCCATAGGTGAAGATAGTTGACACTAGGTGGACTTTCAGATTGGCTTCGATAGGATTAAGGACGAATACGTCCACTGTCCAGACTTTAAGGATATCTATTTCACCACTCAAGACGATTTGCCTACAACCATTACTTCTTTTTACATTCGTGACGGCTATTTATTTAACCATTCGAAGCTACGCATCCCCCGTTCCTCCCTACGATACTTCATAGTGTGGGAATTGCATAGCGGAGGGTTAGGTGGACACTTTGGCCGTGACAAGACGATCACGTTAGTAGAAGACAAGTTCTATTGGCCCGATCTTAAGGCCATGGTTAATAAAATTGTGGGAAGTTGTCGAGCGTGCCAATTGGCTAAGGGGAACAAAACTAATGCGGGGCTTTATACCCCTCTTCCGATTCCTTCTATTCCCTGGGAAGACATTAGCATGGACTTCATTCTCGGCCTCCCCCTCACATTTAGACGTCATGACTCTATCTTAGTTGTTGTAGATCATTTCTCCAAAATGGCCTATTTTATCGCGTGCAATAAAACCAACGATGCGTCACACGTTGCACAATTATATTTTAAAGAGGTAGTTGGCCATCGAGGCATTCCAAAATCTATAGTTACCGATAGGGATGTGAAGTTTACTAGTTATTTTTGGAAGACCCTGTGGAGGATTATGGGCACCAAACTTCTATTCTCTTCAGCGTACCATCCGCAGACGGATGGGCAAACGGAAGTTGTAAACAGAAGTTTAGGTAGTTTGCTTCGATGCCTTGTGGGAGACCACAAGGGTATATGGGACCTTATCCTCCCTCATGCTCAGTTAGCGTATAATAATTCCAAAAATAGGTCCACGGGTTTGTCCCCGAATGAGAACGTGCACGGTTATAAAGCACCCATGCCACTTGACTTGATTCCGTTATCGCCATCTTTTAAGTCAAGTCAATTTGCATAGGACTTTGCCTCTCACATCCATGATCTGCACAAGCACATAAATGAAACGCTTACCACTCAATACGCGTCGTATCAAGTTAATGCCAACGCACATAAGAGAGTGTCTCACTTGAAAGTGGGCGATTTAGTCATGGCGCGTGTCATCCCTGAACGGTTGCCTACGGGCACCTTAAAAAAGTTAGTGGATCGGCGAGCGGGACCTTTTTGGATTTTAAAGAGGTTAGGAGACAATGCATTTCTTTTGGAATTACCAACTGATTGGGGTATTTCCCCTGTTTTTAATGTTTCGAATTTAACGCCATATATTGCTCCGCCACTAGAATTATCTTCCTGTCCGTTTAGTTCCACTACAGATTCTCATGGGTATGGGGTTGAGTGGGGTAAGGGATCGCTCTCTCCGTCGGTCTCCAATGGAGCTACGCTAAATGTTGATGATAAAGATTTTCCCCCTTTGCTGCCTAATGCTTTTCCCAGGTTTGCCAAGACCGCATTTTTGCCAGACAGGATTCTCCAGGATGACGTGTTTCCCACTGCCGATGGCGATGTGCGCCGCCACTTGATTCGATGGCGTGATCGCCCCGCCTCTGATGACTCTTGGCTCCAGGAAGCGGAGGTCGCTCTATTGGATGGTGCTCTTCTCCGACGGTATCTTCAAGACAACTCATCGGTGATGAGTCCTTTCAAGCGGGGGAGGATTGGTGGAGACGACGACCGCCAAGTTGTTGATGACGACATGCTAACGGAAGAGCCTCCTTCGTCTCCAACAAAGGACTCGCGTCGCCATGGTGTTCGTATGGAGCGGCGCTACAATCTCCGCCCTCGGCGCAAGACAAATAACTAGTTGAACTTATTTTGTTATTAGCTTATGAGCATTCATATTTTTAGCATGCTTTATTTACACATTTGGAGTATGTTATTTTATTTGGGCTGCATGTAGCCATTGAGTGTTTTATTTTTATTTGGGCTACATATAGCCAAGACTTGGTGTTAAGCCTATATATAGGCATGTATGGTTTTGTTTAAACCTAGTTGAAATGAAAAGAAACCCTAAACTTTCCTTACTTGCCAATCTCTCCCTCTCTCTCTTCCTCTCCTAGCGGCCACTCTCCTTTTCTCTCTCTCTCTAGAGCATTCGGCCAGCCCCTCTCCCACATCTTCCCCATCCAAGCTGCCACCTCCCCTTCCTCCTCCATAGCCGCCAACTCCCCTCCACCATCATCATCCCGACCACCCCTATCCATAGTCGGCCGACCACCAACCTCCACCACCCGAGCACCCCTTTAAAGAAAACCGGCCACCATCTTCACTTGGAGTTTTATCCGAGAAAGGCCTCCTTCTACGACGAGGAATCTGGATATCGGTGTGAAGCGGCGAAGGCGGACGATCTATCTCTCCATTGGGCACAACTCCGGCGGAACCGTGGAAGAGCGATCCTTCAAAGGTAGTCAGAATCATCTATTCCAACTTGGGTAATGATCATCTCCACTCACGTGTGATTCCCTCTAGATAGTCTAGTGGTCAGAAAGATTTTTGCGTTTGATTTGAATCGTTAGATTCTTCGTGGTTTTCCTTTTGATTTGCATCAATCTTAAACGCGTTATTTCCGAAAGGGTTTGGCGAGCCCCGTAATTTTTGTTGGGAGAGATCTACCATTTTTCGATCGCATTTTGGGTAGATCTCTTTTGGTACAACCATCGCTCGGTCGGACCAAAGATTGGTCCTTTTAGCTTGAGATAACATCGGCCCCTAGTCATTTGTTCGATCTTTAAACGGCGTGGCTACCGTACATTGGCGATAGTTGATAACAATGTTCGTGGGTGTGCTGCGTTTAGTTATTGTGTGAGCGTAATAGTGGAAGTAGAGAGGCGTGCGCGTTACTCCCTTTGCCGTTATAGCGTCAAACACCGTAGCCTACATCACGCAGGTTCCCCAAACATCTGTATATTCATTCCTAAGTGGACATTAATGGGTTCTTTTATGTTATAACGATGACGCACACACATGTGCTCACCACCACTTAAAAGAATTTGTCCACGAATTCATTTAAGTTGACCAAAACCGGTAGTCTGATACCAAATTGTAACACCCCATATCCGTCGCATAGCATATAGCAGTAGGTCCTGTCGGGGCCCGACGCCATATACCACAGACAGACCGAAAGGTTACGCAATGGAAACCATCCTGCCAATAACAAACGTCCTACACAGAGTACATTCTAGTGGAAGCAATTAAAAGTTGCAAAAATAAGAACCCAACCAGAAGCATGAATATCCACTAAACAAACCCAGGAGTAATGAATGTATAATACACCAGTATTTGGCCTTATGGCCTTACAATAGTTTACTCAAATTAAAGTGTTTTCCAAACCTTGGCACACAGGCCGGTCACACATGAATAATACAAATAAACATTCAAAATTAGGCCTTCAAGGGCCGGCTCAGCAACATGGGCTTTTGCCCGCTATTTACCACTCTGCTCCGCAGCACCTGCAAGCAAAAATCCACCGAGCGGTGGCAAACAAAAGCAACGGTCAGCTATGCTGACCAAATTATAACGATCTCGCCCCCAAACGCAGGGCGGGGATGCTCCTTCCCTGCACTTCATTAGCATTGTCATAATATAGAGAAATTACACATCATCACAGGAGTAGGCTCGCACGACCACACACCCCATGCTCTCAGGGCACATTCTCGGTGAACCAGGTCAAAGTCCGCGGTCTCACCACCGCCCCTTGGATGGAAAATTCTCGTGAGCATTATGGTCTTTCTGGCCACTGCCTAAGACCCTCCATTTATGCCAACGACGAGTACCACGTACCTTAGGTATCTCTAACCGAACCACATAGAGCGGGTACGGTTCTGCCTAACCCGTTGCTCACACCGCAACGTCAATGTAAGCCGTATGCGCGGGTCAAGCTTCCCCGAGTCCCAATTCGATCACACACTTTACATAACCAGGTTATGTACAAGTTGGCTCTCATGCCATCATGTTGGCGGAATCACGCATCCGCCCAGTTTTCCGAGTGCACCTTGGAGTTAGTCCCCAAGGCTCCCTGTTGCAATCTACCACGTAGAAAACCCGAAAAACAATCAATTGCGCTGAGTCTTCTCCGGCCATTCATGCAATGCAACATCACCGATCCAGACCAACTTATCCGGGTAGGCTTCAGACATCATGCCTATGTACGTTTCTCGATTACGGACTCTACATGATTTACAACGGGGACTATTCATATCTACCCGAAGGAATGCCTTGCACTCACCGCAAACTCGCGAGCGCGGGCTTCCTATGCAAAAGAAAAGAGGACTTCACATGTCCTAGGATGAGAATCGTTACCCTAGCATTACTCTTCATCTCCATGACGATCTACGCGGATTAAAAGCACCGCAATGTCCTCGCCTCCGTAGATCCAAACTCGGTTTGCGATTCGGGGCTCCAAAGCTCCACCGGCGGCCGGATATCACTTCCTTCTTCTTCCTTGCTCTACCCTCTCTCTAGAACTTTAGAAAGATAAAACCCAAGTAGAATGAGGGTTTCTAAGCCCCATTCACGGGTATATCCCAGCAAGAACAACCCTGATCCATTGGATCCAAAAATAAGGAAATGAACAACCATGATTTGGACTTAAAATCTAGAACCTGGGTCGAACACGGCTTGTGACACGCCCGTGTCCAAGGCCGTGTGCCCCATTTGACGCTGAAACCATCACGTCCTTAAAAGTACACGGGCTCTCGACACGCCCGTGTCAGGCTTGACACGCCTGTGTCAACCAGTACACGGCCGTGTAGCTGGCCGTGTTCCTCAATCGACACAGGACCAGCACCAACCCGTGAAGAACACGGGTATTGGACACTCTTGTGTCCCATATGACATGCCCGTGTCATACCCAAACATGCCTGGGCTCCAGTTCGTGTTTCTCCCTCAACACAACTCGGCTAACCACCTAAGTAGGACACGGCCTGGGACACGCCCATGTCTCAGGCCGTGTTCGTTGTTCAACGATTGTCGACTGCACTTCGTCGATCACACGGTCTTTGTCGAACCCGAGCACGACAAGCCCTGGGACACGTCCATGTTCCAGGCCGTGTGACCTCTACCAAGTCCCAGACTTGGCACAAAATGCCTCCCATCGCTCTTTTGAGTTTCGAGACGTTACACTATGCCCCCTCCAACTCTTGTAGGCCCAAAGGATTCGAAGCATCACGGTGCCATAGACTTTCGCCATCTGGGGGATGGACTTGGTCGGGCCTTTTCCCCTGGCAAGCTGGCAGAGAAGGTTTCTTCTATTGATGATTGATTATTTCTCAAAATGGCTAGAGGTCAAGTCGTTGGCTAAGGGAACCTCCGAGGTCATCAGGAATTTCGTATGGGGGGAGATCATCTACAGACATGGGATAACTCAATACATTATCAAGTACAATAGACCCCAATTTGCTAGCTAAGAATTCATCAGCTTCTGCACCCGGTTTGGGATTGACCTCAGTTTTGCCTCCCAGGAGCAACGGTAAGGTGGAGGTCAGACAACAAAAACATCGACAACCTACTTAAGAAGAAAGTGGAGAACTTGAGGGGGAATTAGGTAGAGCAACCCCCCTTGGTGATATAGGCTCTGCAGACAACCCCCAACACGGCTACCAGAGTGAGCCCCTTCAAGCTTTCACATGGGTGTGAGGCACTCCTGCCCGTGGAATTTGAGGTTCATTCACCACGAGTCACAGACGCCAGTGGCGGAGATGAGGAATCGAGGGAATAAAATGAAGGGGAGCTACGGCTCTTACTGGATATGGTGGAAGTGCTTCGAGACATGGCTGCCATCAGGTAGGAGCAGATCAAGCGGTGGATGGCCAAGTATTTTGACAAACATGTCAGGATCAAGCAATTCAAAGAGGGAGTTCGAGTCCCGAAGAAATTCAACGCTGCAGGAAGGTCAGCAATAGTTGGGAAGTTCAAGCCTAACTAGGAGTGTCCCCGCATAGTTGAAAAGACCCTGGGATTGGGAGGCTACCACCTTCAGAATGTGGAGGGGGTGACCATGAGCCATACTTGGAGTGGCGACGATCTGAAGCATTTATACTCTTAGTTGGGGGTAAGATTGTAAATCCTATTATAATGAATTCGTTGAATTGACTCATGTTTGTTTCTTTTGAAGATTGCAAAGAGATTGTGGTTTGCAAGACCCAGAGAGGATCCCGCTGTTCAGGCTTCCATTAACTGGCAGGGCTGGAAGGTGCACTCGGCCCCGAGTAGACCTGTTGTCGGGCTCTCACTAGCTAGCAGGGTAGTAGGCTCGCTTGGGGAGTAAGGGAAGACCCCAAGAGGATCCTGCTTTCCAGGCTTCCATTATCTGGCAGTGCTGGAAGGCTCACTCGCCCCGAATAGACCCGCTGTCACGCTCTCACTAGCTGGCAGGGTCGTAGGCTCGCTTGGGGGGAGGAAAGAAAAGGTTGATGATTTTGAAAGACCCTAATAGGATCGCGCTGTCCAGTCTTCCATTAGTTGGTAGGGCTGGAAGGTGCACTCGGCCCCAAGTAGACCCACGATCAGGCTCACACTAGCTGGCGGGGTCGTATGCTCGCTTGGGTGGTAAGGGAAGACCCCGAGAGGATCCTACCGTCTAGGCTTCCATTAGCTAGCGGGGCTGGAATGCGCTCTCGGCCCCGAGTAGACCCGTTGTCAGGCTCTCATTAGCTAATAGGGTTATAGGCTCGCTTGGGGATAAGGGAAGACCCCGAGAGGATCCCGCTGTTCGGGCTTCCATTAGCTGGCAGGGCTGGAAGGCGCACTCACCCCGAGTTGACCCGTTGTTAGGCTCTCTATAATGCCTTGAAACTCAAAAGAGGGACGAACAGCATTTAGAGCCGAGTTTGGGGCCTTGTAAGGGTCACACGGCCTGGGACACGGGCGTGTCCAGGGCCGTGTCATGCTCGAGTTCGACGAACTTTCCGAGTGGTAGACGAAATTCACTCGACGATCTTCGAGACAGCGAACACGACCTGAGACACAGGCGTGTCCAGGGCCGTGTCCTTCTCGGGCTGCTAGCCGACCTGTGTTGGGGGAGGAACACGGCTTAGAGCTCAGGCGTGTTCTGGTTGACACGGGTGTGTCAAAAGTGACACGGGCGTGTCATGAACCTGTGTACTTCTCTGTGTTTAGTCGGCTGTAGAGCACGGCCTGGGAAACGGCCGTGTGCATGGCCATGTCTGGCACACGGCACGTTACACAGGCGTGTCCAGTGGCCGTGTCTTGTTCGGGATGTGACGGTTTCGACGATGATTGAGGCACACGGTCTTGGACACGGGCATGTCACAAGCCGTATTTGGCCCAAAAATGTTATTTTAAGTGCGAATCGTGGCCATTCGTTTCCTTCTATTGGGATCCAAGGGCCCAGGCTGGTACTTACTGAGTTAAGGCCATGAATAGGGTTTCAAACCCTTATTCCTCTTTGAGTTTTGTCTTTCTAAAAGCTTTAGAGAGAGGGGATGGCAAGGAAGAAAGAGGAGAGATTCGGCCGCCAGAGGAGCTTCGGATCACCAAATCTCAAGCCGAGTCCAGATCTACGGAGGCGAGGCCGTTGCGGTGTTGTTCATCCGTCTAGATCTTCATGGCGCCAGAGAGAAACCCGAGGGTAACGATTCTCTTTATGGACAAGTTAAGTCCTCTTCCTTTTTGCATAGGAAACTCCCTCCCATGAGTGAGCGGTGAGTGCGAGATATTCCTTCAGGTAGACATGAATAGTCCCCGTTATTTTGCATGCAGAGTCCGAAATCGATGTACAGACATAGGCATGGTGTGTGAATCCTACCCAGACAAGTTGGTCTGGATCGGTGATGTTTCTTTATGCATGAATAGATGGAGAAGACTCCGTGCCGATGGTTGTTTTGGGGTTTTATACGTGGTAGATTGCAACAGGGAGTCTTGGGGATTAACCCCAAGGTGTTCCTAGAAATC
Organism: Platanthera guangdongensis; assembly: GCA_039583875.1. Lineage (NCBI taxonomy): Eukaryota > Viridiplantae > Streptophyta > Magnoliopsida > Asparagales > Orchidaceae > Platanthera > Platanthera guangdongensis. The sequence continues at coordinate 95,032,258 of CM077154.1, read as the reverse complement.
TGGGCAGAAGCGAAGTTCTGCAGTTTTGGTGGCCTGGGAGCCAACCTTGTGCATAACCGGGTTATGAACTTTTGTTTGATCGATAAATCGGGACTCGGTGAAGCTTGACCCGCGCCTATGGCTAAAATTCACATGGCGGTGTGAGCAACGGGGTGAGTGGAACCGTACCAGCTCTATGTGGTTCGCTTTTAGAGGCCTACCGATGGCATAGATGGTGGGTCTTAGGCTTCGGCTGAAAAAGACTATTAGCTCACGAGTTTGCCATCCTAGGGGCAGTGGTGGACCGAGTTCATCGTATAAGTACCCTGAGAGCATGGGGTGTGTGGTCGTGTGTGCCTACGTCTGTGGTGAAGTGTGCTTAAATTGTACTTTCACTATCTTGTTGGGTTTTACTAATGCGCTGCAGGGAAGGAGCATCGCCACCCCAAGAAATGGGTGGGGTCTTTATAACTTGGTCAGCTTTAGCTGACCGTTACTTTTGTTTGTCACCTTTGCGGTGGAATGTTGATTTCTGGTGTTGTGGAGCCTAGTGGCAAGTAGCGGGATGAAGCCCTTGTTGCTGAGCCGACCCTCGAAGTCCAATGCAAATGTTTACTGTTATTCTCATGTTTGACCGGCCTACGTGCCGATGTTTGGAAGATACTATTTATTTAAAGAAAACTCTTGTAAGGCCATAAGTCCAAGTACTTTGTGTATTTGTACGCTCATTCCTATTTTGTGTATTTTAGTGGACATTCATGCTATGGCTTGGGTTTTTTTCTTTGCAACTCTTAAATTGCTTCCGCTAGAATTTACTCTATGTAAGATGTGTGTTATTGGAAGGATGGTTTCATTTCGTAACCCTTCAGTCTATTTGTGGTATATAGCGTCGGGCCCCGGCCGGACCCACTTCTATATGCCATGTGACGGATGGGGGTGTTACAATTTGGTATCAGACTACCGGTTTCGATCATGCTTAAATGAATTCGTGGACGAATTCGTTTAAGGGGTGGTGAGAACATGTGTGTGCGTCATTGTTATAACATAAAAATAACCCATGAATGTCCACTTAGGAATGAAAATACACGTGTTTGAGGAACCTGCGTATTCCTATAATTGCTTTTTGTAATTTTGTTTGGTCTCTTAACAGTATGTTGTACGACTATAGGTGACCAGGAGTGGCGCAAGGTGGTCAGAATGCTCGCTTTCTGAGGAAAGTAGTGCACCTAATGACGTGCCTGCAACCCTTCCCTCCGCTGAAACCATAAGAATGGTGGTTGAAGCAGTCTTCGTTGTGATTGATGCATAAAATGGAAGATGTGTGCAGTCCCCTATTCCTGAGGTAACTCCAACGCCGGGTGGTGTGATGGAGAAAATGGCATTTAAAGGACCATTGGGTCAGCAGTTGAACATGCTGAAAGATTGGGTAGACCTGATTTACTCTAGAGGTGGGGGGTGAATAGAGTAATTAAAAAAATCTTTTTGCTGTTTTACAAATTATCAAAATAATAAAAAGGTGATACCAAAATTAACAAAGAAAAGATAATCTAAGCTAAACTCTATTCTGACACATCATATAGATATATCACAGCACAACTATCCTATCACAGCCACAGCAAGAACAACAAGAAAAGCGCAACCAGACAATAAAAGAAATTTTATTGTGGTTCCCCAACCTGGGTACATCCACTCTTCTACCACCTTGGTAGGAATCCACTAGCAGGTTTTGATCAGGTGACTGCCACTAATGAGCTTTTGATCAGGTGCTCAAAACCAAAATAAACTTTTGAAGGGAGTTAATAAATCCTTTATACAGAGGGGGAGGAGAGATTGATGGTGTCTTCTCTTTCTCTATTCAACAGAGAAGACAAGTGGATTTTGTTGTTGTCAAGAACTTTTCTCAATAACACTTGGAGTCTTGCACATGGTGTAGGTCTTCAGTCTTCATCCTTGACTTAAAAATATTGATCCAGAAACTTCTGACTGATGTGAATATGTTGTCCTTGAAAAATCCTGGAGTGAAGGTTGAAGAAGACTCTTGATTTGTGGTGATTATTCTTCTTCTTCTTCAGCAAGGTCAAGGAGAAAACAAACTATTTTCTGCACAGAGAAGGTTCAGAGTATTGTTGTTGTGGATCTTCTCTGTATCTGTATATGTGTATATTTTCTATATCCTTCCTTCTTGTTTTCGACTGAAAATTAAAATTCCTTTTTATATGTTCAGTCAAATTCTCCTTTGAATTTTGAATTCCATTGCATTGAATGCTGACTGCCTGGAGAATGAAATACGGCTGGAGAGAATATTTTCATTAATGAATTTCCACAACTGTCTCATTAAAAAGAGCAAGTAATTAACCTAATAGAGACCATAATCAATGCTGCCACTAACGGCTATATTCTGAGAATATAAGCATTAATTACTCAGGAATTACTGCAAGAGAATAAGGACAAAATAAGGAAAATCCTAAGTCGGGGACTGCACAGAATTCGTCAACCAGAGAACAGATTTCGTCATCCTAAGATCAAAGTTCGTCCACCATAGAGATCATATTTGTCGACCAGAGAATTCTTGTTCGTCGACCTGAGATCCAAGTTCATCGACCTGAGAACCAAGTTCGTCGACCTGAGTTCAAAGAACTATATTTTGTGACTATCTTGACAATACTGTGGTCAACGTTCGTCAAGCTGATAACTTGTCTTCGCCGACCTGAGTTCAGAGATAGTATCCTGGACATAATGTGTTGAAGTTGAACTTCCAGAGATCGTCGACCTGAGCTCGAATATCGTCGAGCTCAACTCAGATAATTTACTCTGAGTTCGGCGAGCGGAGCATGACTTTTGTCAAGCTGACTTCGACGAACGTCGAACTCTCTTCTTGAACTTGATTTCCTTCCGAGTCTTGAGTCTTCTGCTGTCTTCAGTTGGCTGGTCCATGTACGGTTGATTCTAAGGACTTAGCCTAAACTCTAGGACACAAACACATGATCCTGGCTATACATGGTGGGTCAATCATCCTAGTTAGTGAACCTAGCCCAAATCCAACTAGGGATCCAACAATCTCCCCCTATTTGGGTGAGGTCACAAATACAAATGAAATAAAGACATTCACAAAGCAGAAGAAAAATATATCTGGCAGAGAAATTAAAATATGCAGCAGATATTTACATATTAGCTTTGTGACAGAAAATACATAAAGAGTTCAAACACAAAGAAACAAAATGTTCTCATTTCTTCTTCAGCTTTTCCTTTTGCTTGTCATCTTTCTCCTTGTCAAAAGGCTGTGTAAATCTGATTTCTCTATTTGAATTAGTTTCTTGCCTCTTGGACATGATTTCTCTATTTAAATTGCTTCCGCTAGAATGTACTCTATGTAGGATATGTGTTATTGGAAGGATGGTTTCATTTCGTAACCCTTCAGTCTGTCTGTGGTATATAGCATCGGGCCCCGGCCGGACCCACTTCTATATGCCATGTGACGGATAGGGGTGTTACAGTTTGGTATCAGACTACCGGTTTTGATCATGCTTAAAAGAATTTGTGGACGAATTCGTTTAAGGGGTGGTGAGAATATGTGTGTGCGTCATCGTTATAACATAAAAATAACCCATGAATGTCCACTTAGGAATGAAAATACACGTGTTTGAGGAACCTGCGGGTTCTTATAATTGCGTTTTGTAATTTTGATTGGTCGCTTAACAGTATGTTGTACGACTATAGGTGACCAGGAGTGGCGCAAGGTGGTTAGAATGCTCGCTTTCTGAGGAAAGTAGTGCACCTAATTACGTGCCTGCAACCCTACCCTCCGCTGAAACCATAAGAATGGTGGTTGAAGCAGTCTTCATTGTGATTGATGCATAAAATGGAAGATGTGTGCAGTCCCCTATTCCTGAGGTAACTCCAACGCCGGGTGGTGTGATGGAGAAAATGGCATTTAAAGGACCATTGGGTCAGCAGTTGAACATGCTGAAAGATGGGGTTAGACCTGATTTACTCTAGAGGGGGGGTGAATAGAGTAATTAAAAAAATCTTTTTGCTGTTTTACAAATTATCAAAATAATAAAAAGGTGATACCAAAATTAACAAAGAAAAGATAATCTAAGCTAAACTCTATTCTAACACAGCATATAGATATATCACAGCACAATTATCCTATCACAGCCACAGCAAGAACAACAAGAAAAGCGCAACCAGACAATAAAAGAAATTTTATTGTGGTTCCCCAACCTGGGTACATCCACTCTTCTACCACCTTGGTGGAATCCACTAGCAGGTTTTGATCAGGTGACTGCCACCAATGAGCTTTTGATCAGGTGCTCAAAACCAAAATAAACTTTTGAAGGGAGTTAATAAATCCTTTATACAGAGATGGAGGAGAGATTGATGGTGTCTTCTCTTTCTCTATTCAACAGAGAAGACAAGTGGATTTTGTTGTTGTCAAGAACTCCTCTCAATAACACTTGGAGTCTTGCACATGGTGTAGGTCTTCAGTCTTCATCCTTGACTTAAAAATGTTGATCCAGAAACTTCTGACTGATATGAATATGTTGTCCTTGAAAAATCCTGGAGTGAAGGTTGAAGAAGACTTTGATTTGTGGTGATTATTCTTCTTCTTCTTCTTCAGCAAGGTCAAGGAGAAAACAAACTATTTTCTGCACAGAGAAGGTTCAGAGTATTGTTGCTGTGGATCTTCTTTGTATCTGTATATGTGTATATTTTCTATATCCTTCCTTCTTGTTTTCGACTGAAAATTAAAATTCCTTTTTATATGTTCAGTCAAATTCTCCTTTGAATTTTGAATTCCATTGCATTGAATGCTGACTACCTGGAGAATGAAATACGGCTGGAGAGAATATTTTCATTAATGAATTTCCACAACTGTCTCATTAAAAAGAGCAAGTAATTAACCTGATAGAGACCATAATCAATGCTGCAACTAACGACTATATTCTGAGAATATAAGCATTAATTACTCAGGAATTACTGCAAGAGAATAAGGACAAAATGAGGAAAATCCTAAGTCGGGGACTGCACAGAATTCGTCAACCAGAGAACAGATTTCGTCATCCTAAGATCAAAGTTCGTCCACCAGAGAGATCATATTTGTCGACCAGAGAATTCTTGTTCGTCGACCTGAGATCCAAGTTCATCGACCTGAGAACCAAGTTCATCGACCTGAGTTCAAAGAACTGTATTTTGTGACTATCTTGACAATACTGTGGTCAACGTTAGTCAAGCTGATAACTTGTCTTCGTCAACCTGATTTCAGAGAAAGTATCCTGGACATAATGTGTTGAAGTTGAACTTCCAGAGATCGTCGACCTGAGCTCGAATATCGTCGAGCTCAACTCAGATAATTTACTCTGAGTTCGTCGAGCGGAGCATGACTTTTGTCAAGCTAACTTTGACGAACGTCGAACTCACTTCTTGAACTTGATTTCCTTCTGAGTATTGAGTCTTCTGCTGTCTTCAGTTGGCTGGTCCATGTACGGTTGATTCTAAGGACTTAGCCTAAACTCTAGGACACAAACACATGATCCTAGCTATACATGGTGGGTTAATCATCCTAGTTAGTGAACCTAGCCCAAATCCAACTAGGGATCCAACAATCTCCCCCTATTTGGGTGAGGTCACTAATACAAATGAAATAAAGACATTCACAAAGCAGAAGAAAAATATATCTGGCAGAGAAATTGAAATATGCAGCAGATATTTACATAGTAGCTTTGTGACAGAAAATACATAAAGAGTTCAAACACAAAGAAACAAAATGTTCTCATTTCTTCTTCAACTTTTCCTTTTGCTTGTCATCTTTCTCCTTATCAAAAGGCTGTGTAAATCTGATTTCTCTATTTGAATTAGTTGCTTGCCTCTTGGACATGGTTAAATCAGCAACTCCAATTATATTAAGGGATTTTGCTCTAGGCACAACAGCCTATGGATGTAGATTCATGTAAGCATCTACATTAAAGAATTTATTAGCTTTTTCAAACCTTTTTAATTCTTCTTTTCTGTATGTGGTCATTGTTGAATATTGGGATAGATCTTTCACTTCAGCTTTAACTTTATTTATCATTGAAAGTCCAACAAGTTCCTGGAACCTGGCCATTCTAGAAGTTGTCTCAGTTTCTGAATCCACAAATGGTATGGGTGGAGACTCTGGCCTTTTAGGACTGTCAGCTTTTTATGTTACAGGAGCTTGCTATTGCTGTTGCTATTGTTGATGTTGCTTGTTGGAGAAATTCCTCTGCTATCTGCTTGCTTGAGATGTTGAGGATGTACCATGATGTCTGTGATAGGTTTGAGCATATGAGGTAGACCTCTGAGAAGTTCTACCTGAAAAACCGACAGTAGGTGGAGGAGGAGGAAGAGGACCTCTCCAGTTTCTTTGAGGAGGGGGAAGAGAGTTCCTCCTGCTTTTCTTCCTAGCTTTCTTCTCATTTTTAGAAAGCCACATCCAGGATGGCATCCCAGGATATGGAGTGAATTTTTGTAGAATATAGTATGGAGTGTCATGTGTGGGATTTGGTTTGGGAGCAGCAACTGGAGGAGCCTTTCTCTTCTTAGAGATTTTCTTCATGGAATAGGAACTATCATCATAATCATCATTATCATCATCTTTATCAGAATAGGATCCCTGAGTATTATCATATAAGTCATCCAGAGCTTTCAGAAGATCTTTAGAAATCTGCTTTTCATCCTGAGGCTGTACTGGAGGTTCTGGAGCTACTAGAACAAATGTTTCAGCAACTGATAAATTTTCTGCTTCTATATCTGCCATTATTATCTCATCCAAATCAGGAAGAGGACTGTCATCCATTTTGTATGTTGGAGCAGAGACAGCCTCTGGAGAAGAAATATCCTTGGGAGCTAATACTGTTTGAGTCTCTGTAACTGCAAAATTGTCCTTATGTTGCTTGGTAACTATGCGACTTATTGGTGCAGTGTATGGTACAATGGCCAAAGAAGGCTTATAAGAAGAGCCGTGCAGATTATTTCCATAGACAAGATTGAATAAATCTAATAAAGAATGCAGACTAACTATGGGATTTATGATATAATCACCAGCAGGTATTATTTAATCCATTTTTGTATCAGAATCAATTAAATCTATTATATCAGTAGGAGTGGTTGTTTCCTCTGAAGAATCTGACATCATTGAATCTGTTTCTGCTACTGTTGCTGCTGCTGCCACTAGAACTTCTTCATCATGGATCATCTCCCCCTGACTGGCAGCAGAGGGTCCTGCAGCCAGTCCCCCGGAAGAGGGAACAATGGATAGAGCAGCTATTTTGGCAGAGAGAGTATTGATGGAAGCATCAGCTAGAAGTTTATTGAGGGTGGGAGAGATGAATGCTAGCAGATCTTTAGCAATGTCAAAGAAGTTTAGGTAGAGGGGTTTTGGAGAAAAGGTGGATTATGGATTGTGATGACCACAATTGGAGCATATAGAGAAAGCATTTGGGAAATCTATATGTGTATACTCCATATGTGGACAATCAGTTTGGATGGCTGGAGGGATAGGAATAGAGGGAGTAGCAGTAGTAGAAAGGGGAATTGATGTTGTGGGGGAGTGGATTGATTCCTGGATTGGAGATTGATGTGGAGATGGATGTGGAGATTATTGTGGAGATGGATATGGAGATTGATTTGGAGATGGATGTGGAGATTGATGTGGAGATGATAGGAGGTGGAAGGTGGGTTCCTGAATTGAGGAGGATGGTATTGCAGAGAAATTTCTTGGAGGAGAAGGTGGAGGTGTAGAGGGTTCAGGAGATGGAATAGGTGTTGGAAGATGAATTTGTTGTTGTGGTTGAGTTGGTGAGGTAGGAACTGAATAGTGAACTGGTGATGGAGTTGTTGTGGGTAGATGAATTTGATGTTGTTGTTGTTGTTGAGGTAGTACAGGAGCAGAAGGAATGGTGGAGGAGGAGGAAACTTCTTCTAGAGGTGGAGGAGCGGCTATGATGGCCTTGGTGCTCTCAAAAGATCTTGTAGAGGAGGAATCCTTAGAGGTCTTGGTGATTCTCCTCTCCCATCTGCCAAATAGGGCAGAGGTTAGCCTTTTGGAGGCATTTATGTACACTGTTGTGGAAACCAGATGTTCAGATGCCTTTTCTAGCAGAAAGATCCCCAAGACCCTTCCAAAACAGACCTCTTTCTTGTTGTTCTTCTTTTTAATCAAGTCAAATAACAACTTGCCCCAGTTTACTCTTTTATTTTCAACCAAGGCACCCATCACCAAGAACTGGTGTCTGGTGATGTAGTCATGTGTTGTGTGTTTGCCCAGCAGCACTTACCTAGCTACATCTGCTAAGAATTTATATTCGGCAGATAAGTTTTTCTTCAGCAGCACTTTCCTAGCCCATTTTGCCATTTAATTTGGCATTTACTGTGCTTGTGATGTCCATCAACTTGATACTTCTCCCATTTAGGGATTCTTCAAGTTTCCTAGCCTCAGCTAACTCAGATTTTAATGAAATTATTTGCTCTTGAGCTAATGATAATTCATCTTTAAGTTTAAGGTTTTCTGAAACAAGGTTTTCCTGATCAATTAACTTCTCCCTAAGTGATTTTATTTCCTTTTTCGAATTTATCAAATCTATACACATAGATTTAAATTCAATCTTAAAATTATCAGAACTATAATCAAATGAAGATAGTACCTGATCAGCTTCAGATTCTTCATTGTCAGATTGTTCTTCAGCATCTGATGGGCTGTAAGAGGCATTGATTGCCATGAGGCAGACTTCTCTTACCTTTGACTCTTCTTCCTCTTCACTGGAGCTGGAGGATGTGGATTCATCTTATGTGTCACTCCAGGTTTCAACAACAAAGCCCTTATCCTTCTTTTTGTGCTTGTTGGAGGAAGGCCTATTGTATTGCTGTCTTCTGGAGTCCTTCTCTCTTCTTCTTTCTTTCTTCTAATTCTCTGGACACTCAGAGATAAAGTGTTCTGATTTCCTGCACCCAAAACACACTATTTCTTTAGTGGGTGTTTTATCATACCTAGGCTTATCATCCTGCCTAGATGACTTTCTCCTGAAGTCCTTCCTAGCCATCTTGTAGAATCTCTTGGCTAAGAGACTTAGGAGTTATTCATTTGTTTTTGAAGCTTCTGTTTCTTCAGCAGCTTTGAAAGCTATATTCTGCTCCTTTCTTGCTAGAGGAGGAGTCTTTTGTTCAGCAGCTTCCCTAGATTTGATCAACTGCTCAAAAGATTTGAACTTTCCCAGGAGAGATTCTGTGGAAATCTCATTTAGACTTCTAGCCTTCTTGATTGGCCAGATCCTGGAATCCCATGAGCTTGGGAAGCACATTAGGATCTTGTCATTCACCTTAGTGAGAGAGATGTCCTTGTCCATGGTCTTCAATTCATTGATAATTGAACTCAATCTGTTGTATAAGTCACCAACAGATTCTGATTCATCCTTCTTGAAGTTCTCATACTAAGAGATGAGAGTTGATCTTCTATCTTTTCTCTCATCTGTGGAACCAGCAACCATCTGGTTGAGAGAATCCCAGATTGCTTTTGCAGCGGTGCCCTCAGCCACCTTTTGAATATGTCATCTAACATAGTCTGTGCCAATATGTTCATGGCCTTGGCATCTGCAATCTTTGCTTTCTTCTGTGCATCTGTCCACTCAGGTGGTGGAACAACATGAGTGCTTGATGTTGATGTAGATGTAGATGTTGTAGGTTGAGGAGGACCTCTCGAAATAGAATTGTAGATGTCCTCATCAATTGAATTCATATACAACCTAATTCTTGTCTTTCAAATTGCAAACTTGTTCAGATTGCAAACTAGAGGTCTGGTGCTTGCATAGTCTTTGTTCTGTGCCATGTTGTGAACTAAATAAACCTAAGTTCAGATCTAACACAGTATCTTTTGGTTCAAGGCTTAACTTGTACAACCACAGGAACCTTCCTCTGATACCAATTGAAAGATAAGGTTAGACCTGATTTACTCTAGAGGGGGGTGAATAGAGTAATTTAAAAAATCTTTTTGCTATTTTACAAATTATTAGAGTAATAAAAAGGTGATACCAAAATTAATAGAGAAAAGATAATCTAAGCTAAACTCTATTCTAACATAGCATATAGATATATCACAGCACAACTATCCTATCACAGCCACAGCAAGAGCAACAAGAAAAGGGCAACTAGACAACACAAGAAATTTTATAGTGGTTCCCCAACCTGGGTACATCCACTCTTCTACCACCCTAGTAGGAATCCACTAGCAGGTTTTGATCAGGTGACTGCCACCAATGAGCTTTTGATCAGGTGCTCAAAACCAAAATAAACTTTTGAAGGGAGTTAATAAACCCATTATACAGAGGGGGGAGGAGAGATTGATGGTGTCTTCTCTTTCTCTATTCAACGGAGAAGACAAGTGGATTTTGTGGTTATCAAGAACACCTCTCAATAACACTTGGATTCTTGCATAGGGTGTAGGTCTTCAGTCTTTAGCCTTGACTTAAAAATGTTGATCCAGGAACTTCTGACTGATATGAATATGTTGTCCTTGAAGAATCCTGGAGTGAAGGTTGAAGAAGACTCTTGATTTGTGGTGATTATTCTTCTTCTTCATCAAGTTCAAGGAGAAAACAAACTGTTTTCTGCATAGAGAAGGTTCAGAGTATTATTGATGTGGATCTTCTCTGTATCTGTATATGTGTATATTCTCTATATCCTTCCTTCTTATTTTCGACTGAAAAGAAAAATTCCTTTTTATATGTTCAGTCGAATTCTCCTTTGAATTTTGAATTCCATTGCATTGAATGCTGACTGCCTTGAGAATGAAATACGGCTGGAGAGAATATTTTCATTAATGAATTTCCCCAACTATCCCATTAAAAAGAGCAAGTAATTAACCTGATTGAGACCATAATCAATGATGCCACTAACGGATATATTCTGAGAATATAAGCATTAATTACTCAAGAATTACTGCAAGAGAATAAGGACAAAATGAGGAAAATCCTAAGTCTGGGACTGCACAGAATTCATCGACCAGAGAACAGATTTCGTCGTCTTAAGATCAAAGTTCGTCGACCAGAGAGATCATATTCGTCGAACAGAGAATTCTTGTTCGTTAACCTGAGATCCAAGTTCGTCGACCTGAGAACCAAGTTCGTCAACCTGAGTTCAAAGAACTATATTCTGTCACTATCTTGCCAATATTGTGGTCAAAGTTCATCGAGCTGATAACTTGTCTTCGTCGACCTGAGTTCAGAGAAATTATCCTGGACATAATGTGTTGAAGTTAATCTTCCAGAGATCGTCGACCTGAGCTCGAATTTCGTCGAGCTCAACTCAGAGAATTTACTCCGAGTTCGTCGAGCGGAGCACGACTTTTGTCGAGCTGAGTTCGACGAACGTCGAACTCACTTCTTGAACTTGATTTCCTTCTGAGACTTGAGTCTTTTGCTGTCTTCAGTTAGCTGGTCCATGTGTGGTTGATTCTAAGGACTTAGGCTAAACTCTATGACACAAACACATGACCCTGGCTATATATGGTGGGTCAATCATCCTAGTTAGTGAACCTAGCCCAAATCCAAATAGGGATCCAACACATGCTTTTAGTGCAGGGTACGCACTAAGTTTAGGAATATTTGTAGGTGTTTCTTATGATAAGATGCTACCCATGCTCTAAAGTGGAGAGCGAGCAGTCCATGGTTGGTAGATTTTATAATGACATGCGCGGCGAGTTACAAGTTTTACTGCTAGGACCAAAATTATTGGGATTCCGAGCCTTGGTGGAGTCGGCTAGATCTTTGGAAGTATATTTGGCAAAAGCCAATCAGACGTCGGAGTTCAGGGTACTAAACTCTCCAGATTCTACAAAGCCTGCATACCAAAGGAGGAGGAAAAAGAAGTCTAAAATTTCTACTGGTCAGGCTCCATATGATTGTTTTAATTGTGGAAAATAAGGGCACTTTGCCCGAGATTGTCATAATGGCGCACAGAAGACAAAGAAAGCTATGTTAGGAGCAGTTATAGGACAGAGTGTCAAATAAAGTAGTGGTATTCCAGTGGCACAGAAGACGGATCTGGAGCAGCCATTGGGCGAAAGTCAATTATATGTTTTAACTGTGCGAAGTCGGGATCAGAGACAACCGCTTCGCATTATGCCCCAACCCAGCCAAAAGTGTACAACCTTAGCCAGCAGGAGGCCATGAAGCAGTCTTGCGTGGTGACAGGTATGTATAGCAGGTTAGCTTTAAATACTTATTGTCTTACGCGTGTTAGCCTATGACTGGTTGTGTTAAGCTTTGTTTTGATTTTTGATTATCCGGCGAGAGCACTATTCGATGCAGAAGCTTCGCATTACTTTTGTCCGAAGAGTTTATATCGCGCATCGGAGTACCTTCTTCGATGGCAAGGGACAAATTGGATAGGCTGCTGCCTACGGGTTCCCTATGCGCGCGGATATAGTTTGTTGCATAAAGGTAATGCATGGGAGTCACGTTGATGACTTGCGAGAGTCGCTACTGCAGATAGTAGAGTGCGATGTGATCTTTAGAATGGACTGGCTATCGGAGCAGTGTGCGTACAACGATTGTAACCATAAGGTTGTCGTTTTGGGACTGGATACCGATCGTGAGACGACGTTCTCAGGCATGATGGGGGTCGAGCAAGACGTTAATGTCTACTCTTCAGGTGGTTAAGGCGGTTCGGTGTGGCGCCAAACCTATATATCGGTTAGCGCCTAAGATTATGACAGAACTGAAAGTTCAACTACTAGAGCTATTGGAACTGGGTTATGTGCTTCCAAGTTCGTCGCCTTGGAGCGCACCGGTCCTCTTTGTTAAGAATAAGGACAGAAGATTGCGACTCTATATTGATTATCGAGAGCTGAACAAGTTAACGTGGAAGAATAAGTATTCGATCCCAAAGATTGATGATCTGTTCGATCAGTTAATTGGGTCATCGGTGTACTCGAAATTGGATCTTAAGTCCGGATATTATCAGTTGAGCTTAAGAGAAAGTTATATCCCCATGACAACTTTCAGTACATGGTATGGGCATTATGAGTTTACCGTCATGTCGTTTGGGCTGATGAATGTGCCATCCGTGTTTATGGATTTGATGAATAGGATGTTCAGGGAGTACTTGGACAAGTTCGTGATAGTCTTTATCGACGACATATTGGTGTACTCGCAGAACGAGGATGATCATTTCAAGCATCTGCATATGGTGTTAGAGACATTGAGGAGGAATCAACTTTATGCCAAGTTCTCAAAATGTGATTTTTGGTTGTCCTCGGTAGCGTTCCTTGGTCATATATTTAGTAGAGAGGGAATTGCAGTGGATTCGGCTAAGATAGTTGCTATACGAGAGTGGCATGTGTTGTCTTCAGTGGCGGAAGTTCGGAGTTTCCTAGGACTTGCCGGCTACTACAGGTGCTTCGTAGAGAACTTCTTGCGGATAGCGTTACCCCTCACGACTTTGATGAGGAAAGGTCAAAAGTTTGTGTGGTCGCCGGAATGCGCGCAAACTTTCGAAGAACTGAAAATCGATTGACCACGGTGCCTATTCTATGTTCGTCGATTGGGACCGAAGGTTTTGAGATATACAGTGATGCTTCGGGCAGTGGGTTGGGTTGTGTCCTACTACAACATGGGAGAGTGATAGCTTATGGCTCGCGCTAGCTGAAGGTGCATGAGAGGAATTATCCAGTCCATTACTTGGAGTTAGTGGCTGTGATATTTTCTCTAAAGCTGTGGAGGCATTACCTGTACGGTGTGAAGGTCAATATATATACCCACCACAAGAGCCTGAAGTACTTATTGGATCGAAAGGATCTAAACATGCGGCAGCGGAGATGGATGGAGTTCCTGGGGGACTACACATTCAAGAATCATTATGTGTCTGGGAAAGGCAATGCGTTTGCGGATGCGTTGAGTCGCAGGGCCCCTGCGCAAGCCAACTGGTTGTCGGTTCATGACAAGCATTTGATTCGGGAGTTGAAGGCATTATAGATATCTTGTGTTGAACAGAAGACTAGTGCTGAAGCGCAATTGAACTGGACAGAAGTTCAGTATGACCTGCCTGATCGTATTCGGAAGGCTCTGGATTTGGATAGCAACATGAAGCAAATCATAGATGAGGCTTTGGATGGGTCAAATTCCCAATTTATTGTTAAGGATGGATTGTTAAGGAAGGACAATTGTTTGTGCGTCCCAATTGTGGGTAAACTACGGGTGGAATTGATGTACGAGGCTCATCATATCAAGTACTCGATTCACCCAAGGTGCACGAAGATGTACCGTGTTACGAAGAAGTTGTTCTGGTGGCCAGGACTTAAGAAGGACATGGCACTTTATGTGGCGAAGTGTCAAACGTGCGCCTGAGTGAAGGCGGAGTGCCAAAATCCTGAAGGTTTCTTGAAGTCCTTGCCTATCCCTGAGTGGAAGTTCGGCGATATTTCAATGGACTTTGTGCATGATTTGCCAAGGACACAGAATGGAAATGATGCCATCTGGGTGATCGTAGATCGATTGAGGAAAGTGTCACTCTTCATTCTGAATAGGAAGGATGATTCGGTGGATAAACTGGCGAACTTCTATGTGGATAACATTGTTAGACTACACGGTGTGCCCTGCAGCATCGTGAGTGACCGAGATGGGTGGTTCACATCCAATAACTGGAGGTTGGTACAACAAATGTTAGGAACCAAGCTGAGTTTCAGCACGACCTTTCTTCCGCAGATGGATGGTTAGACCGAGAGAGTCAACAGGATGATGGAATACATGCTTTGCATGTGCTCTTGGATTTCGGGAAACAGTGGGAAGATCACCTGTACTTAGTGGAATTTGCTTATAAGAACAGCTACCAAGCAAGTATTCAAATGGCACCCTTCGAGGCCCTTTCTGGTAGGATATGTCACACGCTGTTGTCATGGTTGGAAACGGGTGAGTCGAAGCTGTGCAAGCAGCAAGAAGTGGATTATGCAACTTCGTTGGTACGATCTATATGAGAATGATTGCTAATCACTAAGGACCGGCAAGCAAAATACTATAATGCCAAGCATCGGAACGGTGAGTTTGCTGTTGGCGACTGGGTATACTTGAAGATTAAGCCGTTCAAGGGTGTCTCACTGGTACAATGCTTGAAGAAGCTGAGCCCGAGGTACCTTGGACCGTTTGAGGTTCTGGAGCGAATTGGTCAAGCAGCATATCAATTTAAGCTATCAGTGGAATTGAGTGGCCTATACGATGTATTACATATATCGGTGTTGCGGAAAGCGGTGCAAGAGTCGTCACAAGTTGTTGTGGTCAATCAAATACCTGTTGATAATGAGTTGATGACGAAAGTCAAGCCCGTTCGCATTGAGGGCGCTGAAGTCAAGCGACTTCGTAATAAGGGCATCAAGATGGTCAAAGTTCGTTGGGACAATTGCGGTCGGGAGGATCTCTCGTGGGAGTGAGAGCAGACCATGCTTGAGGAATACCCCGAGTTATTCCGCTCAGGTACCGTTTTATTTTGCGTATCTTTTCCTTTCTGTAATTTTGGGATGAAATTTTTTTAAGAGGGAGAGAATTGTAACACCCCGAAAATCAAAAGTGGGACATACAACATTTAGAGCCGAGTTTAGGGCCTGGTAAGGGCCACACGGCCTAGGACACGGGCATGTCTAGGGCCGTGTCATGCTCGAGTTCGACGAACTTTCCGAGTGGTCGATGAAATGCACTCGACGATCGTCGAGATTGCAAACACGGCCGGAGACATGACCGTGTCCAGGGCCATGTCCTGCTCGGGCTGTTAGCCGGGATGTGTCGGGGGAGGAACACGGCCTAGAGCTCAGGTGTGTTCTGGTTGACACGGGTGTGTCAAAAGTGACACGGGCGTGTCATGAACTCGTGTCCTCTGTGTTTAGTCGGCTATGTCGGCTTTGGATCACGGCCTGGGAAAAAAGGTTTGCAGATTCGAAGGCCCGCTCGGTGGCAAGACGCAAAATGTTTGGAATAATCAGATCTGGAGCTGCTCCAATTCTCAGTCTCTCATCTAGCTCACAGGGGAGTTATGCCCATGACGAGCATTACGATGTACTTCTCCAACAGGTTCTCAAATAGTTGGCACCTATCCTAAGTAGAGATAAGGAAAGGTGGACCCATCGTGGCTTGTCCCTCTCGGCTGGGCTCTCGGCATGTACTTCTCGGCATGTCTCTCTCGACAGAATTTACTTAGCCTATTATTCGAATGGGTGGTGTTCATCACCTAAGATCCTAAGGCTTACGCAAATGTGCGAATTCGGGCGCAGATAATAAAATTGAAAATACACAAAAAAGCATGAAAAACAATAGCCATTTCGACAAAAAGACATATTTTTTTCATATCATATCAAAGTAGCTACATTGGCTTGGGGGATCTCGCCCCTTACAGAAATTTGAAAAAGAAAAAAAAGAGTATTACAAGTTGAAAACAAAATTACGGAAGCCTTCAGGAAGAAACGTTAGACTTCTCACTGGAGGTGTCTTCACTCTCGCTGGAGGAGCTTGATCTGCTTCCGCTGGATGAGTCGTCCTCTCCCTCAGGCTTTGGGATGGGCTTGTACAACCAGGGAAGGATCCCGCATGTCGTAAGTGTCTCGCCGCCCTCGTTTAGGAACCCCGACTCCCGCAGCACCAAGATCACCATCCTGGATGCCGCCTGGGCATTTTCCTGCATCATCACATCTATTTCATAGTTAGAGTATTGATGATGCGGGACCTTCTCCGTGGGCGGCGGCAAAACCGGCACGTTGGCTTCCTGTGCTTTTTTGAGTTTGGCCTTCAGCAGAGCGATCTTGCACTAGAGAGAAGCCTCCCGCGCGCGCGATAGCTAGGCCTGGGCGGAATCCTATGAGAAATTTGGTGTTATAACTAACATGAAATTGCAACACGGTGAGATGCTTTTCAAGATTTATATACCTCAATCGATGGGCGGGTGGAGAGAAGTTCCTGCAAGCCCTCCAAGTCAGCCTTCAGGGTGACTCCCTCATCAACGGCGAGATCCCTTAATTTGAGCGCCTCGACAAGGTTGTGCTCGATGCTGATACTGCGGCACACAGTCATGTGCCCGAGCTCGAACGCACGCATCTGGGATCAAACGGAGTGGTAGGCTAGAGACCAGGTAGTCTCTCAATCAAACGTACTGGAGTCCACCCGACTGTAAAGCCTAAATCCTAATATGAACGCTTAACTAGTGATCGTGTATCGCTCCATCCAGGAGGGGAGGAGTGACGAGATCGAGACGTGATTGGTTTTGGGGTCCCACCAGAGCAGGGGCTGGCCCTCTTCATCTAAGAACTTCTCTCCGAGTCCAAATTTCTGATGCCCTCTCGGCACCTGTTGGTTGGTGGTCTCGGGTGGGGTCTCAGCGACCAGCCCAGTGACACCCGCTGGGCCCGCGACAGGTGGAGTTTAGGAGGGGTCTCGGTGGGGGTATCAGGGACGGACTTTCCCTTGTCCATCTAGGACTGTTTGGATTTCTTGGAAGGGGCAAGAGGTGCGCCGGCCTTCTGTTTCCAAGCACCAGCCTGGGATGAGGAGTCCCGCTCTTTACGGCAGGCGAGGGTAGTAGAATTGGTGATAGCCACAGTGGCGGTGGAACCCCTAGCCTAGTCAAATGATTGGTTGAGGGGGATCTTCTGCTTACCTACGAAAGCCATAAAAGGTTAGTCTTAGAAGTTTGAAGTAAATATTAAATGGGTAAGGAAGAATGGTACCTTTGCCGATAGGAACTAGCTGGAGGGAGTCGGCATCCCGCCGCAAGATCTTCACGTCGAAGTTCTTGGTCCCGAAGAAGTCGAGAAGGGCAGTCTCGCACGCCGCCAGTATCAAAGGCCTATAAGTGGCCTCATCATACTGAACCTGTAAGAGGGGTATTTTGCCATAGTTCCCCGAGATGAAGACAAACTTTTGTGGCCAGTCGTGGTTTTTTTGGCGAGAGTGCTGGTCTTCACCGACTGGCCCGAGAAGAAGATGACCCCCCACCCCAACCCCACCCCACCCCACCCCCCCCATCCCCCCACTCCCACCCTACCCCCCCCCCCCCCCCCCCACCGCCGTGGTGCGGAAGTTGAACAATTTGCGGAAGATGGAGAGGTTGAATTCGATCCTTTCTGCGCGCATGCAATAGGAGAAGGCCACCAACAGTGCCATGGAGTTAGGTTTGAGCTGGGCAGGCACCACCCCGTAGTATCGAAGCCCCTGACACATTTTAGGCCAGAGGGGGAGGCGGAACCTTGACGTGTTCCAGCAAAATGGCAATATCCCCTTCCGGCAGGAAGTTAACCTTGTCCTCCTTCCTAGGGTTGCGCGTGACGAATCCTGCTGGAATTTAGTCCTCCACTATGGAGGCGTACTTCCTCTTGGTCAGGCAGCAGGGGGGAAGTTGTGCTCGAGCAAGTTTTGCGCTCATTTTGTGCGGCGTTCGATTTCGCCCGGCATCTTGTGAGTTGCCGGAAAGGGGAAAGAGAGAAGGATCGTGTTGCAAAAGAAGAGAGTGCAAGGGGGAAGGAAAACGAAGGCTTTTTATTAAGTGCAAGTAAATGCGGTTGGTGAAACGAACTATTTATAGAAAAAAAATATGTGGTAATCATGACATTTTTACTAGGGGCGGAAGTGCGGATAGCGGTTGTGCAATACGACGTTTCGTCCTGCATCCGGTCCCGCCAACACTACGTATACCTGCAGAAGGCGAAATCCTTCAGGAGGGATCCCGGAGTAAGAGTAAAATAAATATATAGTGAAAGAAGCAGGGCAAGAACTGGGCGTGGGAGTAGGATGTTTTTCAGTGACACTCTCGGGAGAGGGGGGAGGATCATGTGCTGGAATGATAGGGCTCTCGGCAGTGGGAGCCCTGAGACTCAGCTGGATGATGCCCCAGGTAGAGCCTGTGGAAGACTAAGAGAGCAGAGGAATGCATAAGCCAAATAGAAGCAAAAACAAAAGCAAGAGCATTACCAGGAGCAATCGAGGGCTGGGTTGGGAGTTCCGGAGGGACCGCCGCCGAGACCATCTAAAGATTTTCTCCATCGGGCCGGACCATCTCGGTATTCGCCATGCGGTCTCCGATGACGTCTTCCAGGACCGTCACCTGCGAGAAGGATAGCAAATCAGTTCGACGAACTCGCTTAGGAGTGTTTTCGTGTCAAAAGTCGGATGGCGACGTTGCAGATGCGGTCATTGATCCCCGTTATAGAGAGTTCATGGATTTGGATGATCGTTGCTGCAAGCTCAAGGATGGGATCCTACCACGATGCCCTTCGCCAACGCCGCTACATGTTTTGCATGACGTCCGCCGCCGCCATTATTTAAAAATATATAATTATAAATTAAATAATTATAATTATATATTTTTATCAATTTTATTTTAAGAGTTTATTTCATGTGTTTTTAATTTCATGTATTATGATGAGTGCATATAACCATCATGAGTTGTTTAATTTTCAATTATGTCGATTGTGTGGTGTAGGCTATATATAGTCATGTTATGAATGAATTTATTTGATGAAGAATGAAAAGAAAATTGAAAACCTAAATTTGGTTTCCCACCATATTCCCTCTCTCCCTCTCTTGCCAGTTTCGGCCAACACTCTCTCCCTCCCTCTACCTGGCCACCGGCCTCCTCCCTCTCTCCATATCTATTTCGGCAACCTCCTCCCCCTTCCCTCCTCAAGATCACCCTCTCCTCTTCATCCCTAAAGAAAACCGACAACTTCCCTTGTCTCTTTAAACAAATCGCCAGCCACCACCTTCTTTCTAAGGTTCGGCCCTTCCCCCAAGCCACCACCTCCTCACCCTCCCTTTCAAACTCTCAGCCACCAACCTCCACCACCACGCAACCGACCACCCCCCCCCCCCCTGCTTTACATCAAAACTGATAGCCCCCCTTGCCCACCTTTGGAATTTATTCCCACCACCTTTCCTCTCTCCTCTTTCCTTATGTATATTGGCCTTTTTCAAGATACTCCCTCTTATAGGGTTTGGCAAAGGAAACAAACGACATGCATCTTTATCATCCGGTGCGGATCCGTGTGGAAATAGATTCAACCACCATCGTGTGTTCTTTCCTCCACTCATCTTGTGGATAGGCCTTTCTTGGGATTTTGGTAACGATTTTCTAAACCATCTCGTGTGTGTTTCTTCTAAATTATTTGTGAGATTTGGTGGAAATAGAAGGTTAGTATTTTGTCCTGATTTATATTTAAATCGTGCTTAATTTAAATCTAAATTTCAAGCGTAAATTATCCGAACATTTTTGTATCGATTGGGTCGGGTAGATCTCGTGAACGCTAGAAAAAATCGGGTTCATTACCCTTGATTTCTCCTCAAGTTCAAGTGATTTGGTCGACCTCATTTTTAATTAATTTGGGATTGATTTGGACTTGGTTTTAAATCGCTATTTTAGTCCGGATCCTCTCATATTGGTTTTGTGAATGTGTGCGGATAAATTAAATTTGACGTGCTAATTGTCCGGATCGGATAGGTCCTTTTCGCTTGAGCGAACATTGGTATATAGCCATTGTTCAATCTCTAAAAGGTGTAGCGGTCCTTTGCGTTGTGCATTGATATATTGGTTAATTTCATCGGTAGTGTAAATTTTTAGAGAAATATTGTTCGTTGCGTATTTATTTTAATTACCAAACCTAAGAATGCGTAGTGTTTCATCCGTCGAAACCATGGGTCTGCATCAATTTGGTATCAGAGGGAGGTTCAGTCAATTTCCTAATTGACACCCTCCACATTTTATTAGTACGCCAACACGCACTTGCACAATTCATTGCCAAAACAATAAAAATAAATTTTTATTTTTAGTCTACAATTAGTAACCTAAATTTGTTATTTTTTCTGCAAAAAAATCAAAAAATAATTTTAATAATCTCCTATTTATTTCCAGCAAGAAAATACAAAAAAAATATTTATTGTCTTAGTTGTTCAGCGGGAAAAATTCCATCTATTTTAATTTTATAGGGTCAGAGACATTATTTCATTGCATGTGCACGCGATTCGAGTCGATTTTTCTTTCCTGACACCACTAGAAAATGTCCTATAACGTTAACATTTCCCGATTACAATCTTTTTGTTCCATGACGAACGTTAGGAAACTAGTTCATTCCCCTGTAATGGATGAGATTAAGGTTTTGTTTGCGCAACTAAAGGCTAACCAAGTGGCACCACCACCCCCTAGGAAACCCCACTATCATTTGGACTGTCGCCCCGAGCGAGAAATTGACGTTTCTAGGTCGTCTAGGAATGTTGCACCTAGTTATGACGGTTTAGGGTGTACCCAAATTTTTAGAGACTTCCTTAAGGGGATAGAAATTTATTTTGATTGCCACGTATGGGACGTCCAACAAAAGGTTAACATCGCCTGAGAGCGGTTAGTAGGTCACGCCTGTGTGTTTTGGTTAAACAAAGAGCGTCGTGTTGGTAGCTATCAATATGCTTGGCCGCATATGCGAAGCTTACTCTTGGATCAATATTATCCAGACTACCTTCGTAGTAATAAAACCACACCCGTTAGCAAGAATAGTTATGGAACTAGATCCCCACCTGACTATAGGAGTGACATATTCCCTCAGGATAGACCCTTTCCCCAGATTGGTGGAGCTACCCATAGCATACCTGCACCCACCTATAGAGGAAAGGAAAAAAGTGAGATCCCCTATCCAAAGTTAAGTTCAAGTGACTGCTAGAACTACCATGAGCCCGCGGGGCGATAGTAGTCCTATGTTTAGGGGCAGATAGACAATTACGACACGTGAGTCTAGTGGCGTAGCTGATCTTGGTTCTATTGTGCAGCATATCCTGAATAAGCCCGTAGTCCCAATTGAGTCTCCCCCTGAGCTGCCTGATCTAGTTGTTGACACTCCTGATGAGTCTGAGGTTGTATCTAGGACTGAACCCGCCACTGATGGCGAGGCCAATTTTTCTGATGATTTTAGTGACGTTGAGGAGCTTGGATATCCTACTGATTTGGAAGACGATATATGGGATGATGACAATCTGATTTGTGAGAGTATCTCATTGCCTATTACATGTCCTGCTAGTGTTGTAACTGATCACCCTAGTATTGAGTGCCATCTCCAGGATACGATCCCCATCATGATAAGCCTATGATTACACTCACTGAGATTATATTCGAGTTATCTGAGGAGCCTGAGAGTGAGGATGTCCCTAGTGTTATTGTGGATGAGTTATCATCTGATGGAAGGGTACTTTTGGATGATTCTTTTGTTGTATACCCGGATGAGAGTTCCTTGATGTTGTCACTGTTAGGTGAAATTTATACTGATTTGGATTTTATCCCGGGATTGATTTTACCGACCTTTCCCCCGATTTATTTGCCTATATTAGATGACTTTTTAGGTCGAGGATCCGGTAGTCCTTGTCTGAGTTCATGTGCCACGGCCACTCTATTAGTTCTTATATTGGCGTTGTCTCAGCGTTTAGATATTAATAGGTTGAGCGCACTAGTATTTGGTATTTTCACCGCACCTCATAGATTTGGCTATGCGTCACCTTTTACAGTTCATTTTTCTGCGTGTCCGTCTACGGTTCTGTCCTCCACTGTTTCTGACTCCTTAGTTATTGTGCCTCTGGATGTGGTGTCTCCTAGACATACTTATATACCACAGCCGATTGCACGCATTTACCCACCGCCTTTTGATTACCCTCATGTCCATACGTTACTGACTATAGTTGGGCCCCTTGAGTTGTATCGCTCGCACATCCTTTCACATCCGGAGCATCCAACTCTATTGTTCATGATGTGCTGTTCTCCTTGGCATATCTTCATGCCAAGCATGACTATATTAATATTAAAATTAAAACTATGGATTTGGAGCCCATTGAAATCATTTTGAATATAAGGCTCCCGTGCCTCCTGACTTAACCCCATTATCTTCGGCATTTGGATCAAGTCATGTAGCATATGGGTTCACTCCTCATGTATCTAGGATGTTAGCGTTTTATTTTAATTTATATTGCACGCACTTCCGCTCCCATCCGAGACCGTCCTACACTAGAATTAGTGATTTGGGTTTAGTCTGGTCAGTCCCCGAGAGGATGTCTTCTAGCTCCATTAATAATTTAATATGTAGGAAAGCTAACTCATCCATGGATATGAAGAACTTCGGATTTCATGCTTTTATTTACAATTTTTATAATGCATAGTGTGTTTCACTTTATTTCAAGTTTCCGAACTTTTTACTGTACGTCTCTGTTCCACCTGAGTGGCTTTCTCCGTCGTTTCTTCCTCCCACTAAATGTTCTCTTGGTTTGGGGAGTGTTAGTTTTGCCCTGTGTATTTCACATGTTGATTCCTTGGCTCTTGAAACGGATGGTAAGATTCAAGTTATTTTTCTTTTGCTTGACACCCTTTCGAGTTTTCTCGAAATTCTTGTTGTTTCTATGCATGACAGGTTCTCCGTGCTGATGAATGTTCATACTACTACGACATTGATGGTGGGGCCAGATTTTTCCCCTGTTGCTGCTGCTTTTGACTGTTCTTCCTTCATGGGCCACTCATCCGTGATGAGTAATTTTGACTGGGGGAGGATTGATGGCGACGTTGCAGATGTGGTCGTTAATCCCCGTCCTAGAGAGTTTGTGGATTGGGATGATAGTTGCCGCAAGCTCGAGGATGGGATTCTACCACGATGCCCTTCGCCAACACCGCTACATGTGTTGCACGACATCTTCCACCGTCATTATATAAAAATATATAATTATAAATTAAATAATTATAATCATATATTTTTAGCAATTTTATTTTAAGAGTTTATTTCATGTGTTTTTTATTTCATGTATTATAATGGGTGCATATAACCATCATGAGTTGTTTAATTTTCAATGGTGGCGATTGTGTGGTGTAGGCTATATATAGTCACGTTATGAAGGATTTTATTAGATGAAGACTGAAAAGAAAATTGAAAACCTAAAATTGGTTTCCCCCTATTCTCTCTCTCCCTCTCTTGGCAATTTCGGCCAACTCTCTCTCCCTCCCTCTACCTAGCCACCGGCATCCTCCCTCTCTCCCTCTCTATTTCAGCAACCTCCTCCTCCTTCCTCCTCAAGATCTCCCTCTCGTCTTCATCCCTAAAGAAAACCGACCACTTCTCTTGTCTCTTCAAACTAATCGCCAGCCACCAACTTCTTTCTAAGGTTCAACCCTTCCCCCAAGCCGACACCTCCTCACCCTCCCTTTCAAACTCTCAGCTACCAACCTCCACCACCACCCAACCAACCAGACCCCCCCCTCCTTTACATCAAAACCGACAACCCCCTTGCCACCTTTGGAATTTATTCCCACCACCTTTCCTCTCTCCTCTTTCCTTACATATTTTGGCATTTTTCAAGATACTCCCTCTTCTAGGGTTTGGCAAAGGAAACAAACGGCGTGTGTCTTCATCATCCAGTGCGGATCTGTGGATATGCGTGAAAATAGATTCAACCACATCGTGTGTGCTTTCCTCCACTCATCTTGTGGACGGGTCTTTCTTGGGATTTGGGTAACGATTTTCTAAACCATCTCGTGTGTGTTTCTTCTAAATTATTTGTGAGATTTGGTGGAAATAGAAGGCTAGTATTTTGTCCTGATTTATATTGAAATTGTACTTAATTAAAATCTAAATTTCAAGCGTAAATTATCCGAACATTTTAGTATCGATCGGATCGGGTACATCTCGTGAACGCTAGAATAAATCGGGTTCACTACCCTTGATTTCTCCTCGAGTTCAAGTGAATTGGTCGACCTCATTTTTTATTAATTTGGGATTGATTTGGACTTCATTTTAAATCGCTATTTTAGTCCGGATCCTCTCATGTTGGTTTTGTGAATGTGTGCGAATTAATTAAATTTGACGTGCTAATTGTCCTGATCGGGTAGGTCCTTTTTCGTTTGAGCGAACAATAGTATATAGCCCTTATTCAATCTCTAAAATGGCCAGCGGCCCTTTGCGTTATGCATTGATATATTGGTTAATTTCATAGGTAGTGTAATTTTTTAGAGAAATATTGCTTGCTGCGTATTTATTTTAATTATCGAACCTAAGAGCGCGTAGTGTTTCATCCGTCGAAACCATGGGCCTGCATCAAATACCTCCACCAGAGAAGGAAGGTTCTCGCGGGTCGGGGTTAGAGTCAGCGAAACCGACTCACCCTTAGAATGGTCCCAACTGACCGACTTGGCCTTTTTTCGGTGGTAGGCGGAGTCAGACGGTCTCTTTCCCGCAAGCCAGGGTGCGAACCCAGTGCAATTGGAGAGAGCCCTCTCTTGAGTGGCGGCGAGACGATCTTGGACTTCCTACGAGAGTGGTTTTGCAGCTCGTTTGGCATACATCTTCACAGTAATGCGAGAGCTCAGGTGGGAAGCTGTAGCAGGAGGAATGAAGTCTTGGAGACAGGCCCTGACATATATTTATAAGGTCGTGGTAGGGCCCGCAGAAGATTATCTTCCAGGTAATCAAGCACTCACCGAATATTAGGGGTTGGACGTTTCTTTCCAAGTATAGAACTAGCTCGCAAAGAGAGGAGATTGTGTGTAATCCCATATTCGCTGAGTGAGACCCAAATGCCTGGGACCCCGGGTTTGAGTAGGCTTTAAGCTAATCGGGTCAGGTGAGCAGCGTAGGCAGAAGGGTTCCCGCATTAGGCTTGCGAGAGGGTTTTTGTTGGGTCAGCGAGAGGCCCTCAAGGTTGGTGTTGAGTGTTGCTTATCCACTCAATGCCCTAGTTCCTGGCATTGAGTGATGCTTCTCCACTTAACGCCTTAGTCCTTAGAGTTGGCGTTGATTGATGCTTCTCCACTTAACGCCTTAGCTGTCATAGTTGTCTTTGAGTGATGTTTCTCCACTCAACGACTTAGTCCTTGGCATTGATTGATGCTTCTACACTCAATGCCTTAGCCCTCAGACTTTGCGTTGAGTGATGCTTCTTCACTCAACGCCTTAGTCCTTAGCATTGAGTGATGATTCTCCACTCAACGCATTAACCATCAGAGTTGGCGTTGAGTGATACTTCTCCACTCAACGCCTTAGTCCTTGGCGTTGAGTGATGCTTCTTGTTGAAGCAATAACCCGACCTCACCTAGAGTTCGGACTTAAAGTTGCAGCTCACACCTACTTTTCTCAAACCACCCCCTTAACATGAGTCTCACAATCAGAAACAGACTGAGGGCCTCAGCTTGGAGGTCCCACCTCTTTCTCGGAAGAATCAGAACCTCTTCCCCTCCTTAGCCAGTGCTGAGCTAGGTGCCTTGGAGGAAGAAGATTGAAAGGGTTCAATAACCTTGTCAAGGCACCTTATCGGTCTATTTATAGGCCTCTGAGTTTGACCTGCCAATAACGAACTGAACCGACCTGAAATTACCAAAATACCCTGGGTTGGGTCTGCCAACAGCCAAACTTCACTGTTCTGAAAGGTTATATGCAGACCACAAAGGGTAAAGGGTAAAATTACCTAGAGTAAAAGAGTAAAATCCCCCCTTGGGGGTAAGAAGGTAAAACACCTTTTTCCCATATGTCGAGTGAGAAAATAGCTGGGGGGCGAGACAAGCCTATCTACTCATCTCGCGAGTCCCCCGCCTTGCGAGAGGAGTCTCGCCACAAAAGGCCAGCGCGTGCCGCGAGGGCCATCTCGCCTGCTCCGCTGCTCCCGTCTCTCCCATCATATTCTGCCTATTTCTTTAAAGATATCAGCAAGCTGACCCTATGGTCCCACTCGCCCCTGCTGTCCTCTCGGCCCTTTAGCCCCTAACTCAGCACCCCCCCCCCCCCCGAGTTGCTTCCCGCGAGACCAAGGTTGTACCCTTCTCCACTCAATGCCTTAGACCTCAGAGTTGGCATTGAATGATGCTTCTCCACTCAATGACTTTGTCCTTGGCATTGAGTGATACTTCTCCACTCAACGCCCTACTCCTCGGAAGCGGAAGGGTTCCCGCCCAAGGCTTGCGGGAAGGTTTTCACCCGGGTTCTCAGGAGGCCCTCAGGGTTGGCGTTGAGTGATGCTTCTCCACTCAATGTCGTAGTTCCTAGCGTTGAGTGATGCTTCTCCACTCAACCCCCTAGTCCTTGTCGGTGAGTAATGCTGCTCCACTCAAGGCCCTAATCCCTGACGTTGAGTGATGTTTCTCCACTCAACGCCCTAGTATGGTCCAGAGGTAAATTTACTTGGATACCCTTGGAGATCTGCATTTATCTCTTCAAAACAGCGGAGTTTGCCTGTTGGCAGACCTAGTTGGGCTACAAATATCCCTTTGGGACAACGGAGTTACATTGTTGGCAGACAAACTTTTTGGATCATATAAATAGACCCGCAGGGTACCGTAGAAGGCAAGCTTTCTCATTTTTCCTAAATCTTACAGCGCTTTCTGAGGTGTCCTTTGCTCAGCACTTGGCTAAAGAGGGAAGCGCTCTGAGATATTCCAGGTTAGTGGAGGGACCTCCGTGTTGTAGCATATGGTCAGTTTCTTTGTTCCTTGTGTCTGGTCAGGGTTTTGGGCTTGGGAGAAGTAGGCCTTAGCTACACCCCAGGGTCCGAATTCTCATTGGGGCCAGTTTTTTGTTCCAACACCTGCTGTGCCTGCTCATGTTGAAGCTCATCCTACTGAGGATTACTCTCAATATTGAACAGACACACATGAGTTCTCTCAAGACAAATCTACTGCTGCTGCTGCTGCTGTGATCCCAGATATTCAAGTGGTTGAAGATATCCCTCCTCCAGTGTACAAGAGAAGAAGATATGGTGAAGGCACCTCTACTGTCAGGTCAGAGCTTGTCAGAGAAGAGCCAGTTAGAGAGATGGCTGAGGTGTGGAGTCCAATATCGAGAGAAATTATCTTAGACTCTTTCACCTTAGTCGATGTTGGGGGAGAAAATAGATGGAGCCACTACGATAGAGATGAATAGCAAAAGTATGTGTTAGCATGTGCTAAGAGAAGGATTCACTTCATGAACGACAAACACGATGATCCAGCTGCACCTCCAGCCCCTCCAAGATACTATCCAAAGCCCAAGACGTATTTTGCTAGACAACTTCAGAAGAGCCAGGGCAAGTAGGGCTAATAGCTTTATGTATTATGGATAATTATGTGTGGTTGTGGTTGCCTCCTAAAAATGAACTCTTATTGATTTATATATATATATATATATATATATATATATATATATATATATATATATATATATATATATATATATATATATATATATATATATATATATATTATCTGATTTAATATTTAGACTGGAATGTGCGTTGTGTTTAATTTTCTTTTATTCTTATATCATTTCAGTTTTGTTTTATTATTATTGTTGTGCAATTCGCCTTAGCTTATATGATTCTGACTTCTTCAAATAGGGGGAGATTGTTGGGCATTATATCCACAATAACCCTGATTTGAAGAAGGGTCCAGTTAAGCTAAGATGAATTGAGTCTGTATTTGATGCCTTGTTTTAGGTATGTACTTGTAGGTCTACATTACTAAGTACACACCAATGTCAGGTTACCGTGGGTCATTAAACAAAGGATAATACAATGTAATCCATCATTGTGTAGAATAATGTGTTGATTCACGTGTAATCTCTATGTTGGGGTGTACTTCTATCTCAAGTGCATGAGAAGGATCAAAGAAGGGGAAGGATTCAAATTTAGAAGAACAAAATTTTACCCAAGTAAAATTCATCGAGTATGGTAAGTGATACTCGTCGAATTCGTCGAGAATACTCGTTGATACTGGTCGGCCAAGAGGAGAGGAAGGTTGGCAAGGGTCGGGTTCCTCTTTGTTGGATACGACCAAGACATTGAAGGAAAAAAGGATTTCCCCCTTATAGGCGGCAGCCGGGACAAAGGATGGCGGGCCCGACCCTTCCAGCGATGATGAGAGAGAAAGAGGGAGAGGAGTGGGAGGTCGGGCTCGGCTCCTTCCAGCTATGATGGGAGAGACGTCGGGAGAGGCAGGCTCTGCTCCTCCTTCCAGCGGCGACGGGAAAAAAATCAGGGGGGAGAGGGAGAGAGATCGGGGGAGGGATTGTCGCACTGCTACGTGTGAGAGAAAAACTGAGAGAGGCAGAGGGAAAATTGCGGCTGAAAGGGGAATTACGGTTTAGTTTTAGGTTTTATATTCAACCCTAGCTCAAACCCTATATTCGCAGACCAAAACTTTAAACACACACCACGCCCTCTGAATGCACGCCAAAATTATTTCGGTTAAATTGGGGTGTTACAATTACCATGTCAAGTAGAAACAAAATATCATTTCTTACCCACAGAGAAAAATGCAAATTTACTTTCAATTTATTATTTTATATGAATGAGTGATGCTATGTCAATTTACTATTTCAAAGAGAAATTTGCCAATATTATCTAAGAGAATATTACATATCACAAAAGCTTAAGACAAAATTTGAAAACTAAGTCTAAGTTATAGACAAAGAGAAATGAAAAATTTACAACTGTTCCCAATTGTACACCACTAGGTATTAAATATTATTAATGACCACTGACTAGTTAATAATAACAACAATTTATGTTAATTATTATTAATAATATTATTAATGTAATAAATGATATTAAATTTAGAACAATGTTATAAGCACTCCTATAATGGCTAAATGCAGCCCATTCATATACGCAGTCCAATAAATTTAAGTGTTTTTAAAATTGCAAATGGCCGTTTTAAGTATTTTTAGGACTACGAATAGTCGTCGTAGTACTGCTATTAATTTATGCATATATATTATAATAATATTAATATTAATATTCATAAAAGTGTATGTTACTTTTTGTCAATAATCATTAATGTTAATTAACACTAATCTTTAATATTAATAGTTATTAACTACAATATTATTAATTTGAATATACAATAAAGTTTTTAACTTAAAATTTATTTGTATTACTATTGATAACTGTTAAAAAAATAACATAATTTATGTTACTAAAAGAATTATTAGAAAATACTTTTTAATTTTGATATTGCCTTATTAATTCAAAATTAATTTCTTCAAGCATATTAATTAGCATATTGATATTTTTATTTTAAAAATATTATTAATAAAAAATAATTATATTTCCACTAAATTAATATAATTTCAATTATTTAAGTCAAACTTTGCACGCATTTTATTAAAGAGAGGTCATAGAGCTCTTATCATCAAGGTCATGATAAAAAGCATTACGACGGTTCATTTTTATGTCTGGACATAAATGTCTCCTTCATAAAATATGTATTTGGCATACCAACTGTCATGCCATCCATCAAGAAAATATCTATATTTAAACATAAAAGTTGGACTTCTTGAGGTGAGGTCGGGCATTCACGAATGTCATTCATAATCATCGTGTTCATGGCCTCCATCGTGTTCATGGCTGCCACCATATGGAAGAGTTCTCTAGTTTCATGATGTCATTCACTCTGCTTCGTCTCAAAAGGAAAAACTAGGCCATGACCATGAACTTTGCCGGTCATAATAGTAATTTTTTATTGATATAGGCTCCATTTGGCATGGTGGTGGCGGTCGTAAATACATGGGTTAAACTGTCATTTGTCGAGAATCACCTAACAAACATCATCTGTTTGAATATAAAAGTGGATGAAGTTCCTTAGGAGAGCGTTAACAAATGATAATTTAACCTTCATGGCCATGACCGTCACAACCGTGCCAAACGGAGCCATAATCAGAAGAAAGATATTTGCACTCTCTTTAAAATAGTAAATTGACATGATATTACTTTTTGACATAATCAGAAGATGGGTTGCAAAGAAGAACGGTTGCAAAGATTAAAACTGATATTTTTTTTATTGACAAATGGTTGTAGGCCATTCACTTGAATTTAACCGAACAAACACCAATACTATTTATGCATGGAAACAAAAACTAAAAATAAACTTGAATTATTATATTATTTTGTAGCACAATTATTGTACTATAAATAATAGTAGGCCATTATTTCTCTCAGAAACCCTCGGTCCTCCACAAAAACCATTGATCAACCAAATTAATTAGTGTATCATGGCGATCACAATTTCAACATTCACACAAATGTTTTTGTTGTAATTATAGCAATTGGGATGCTGTTGGGTATTGTATCCACACTAACCCAGATTTGATGAAGTCATCATTGAACTAAGATGAATTAAGTTGAATTTGATGCTTGGTTTGAGTTATGTGTTTGCAGGAATCTTATGGGAAGTGTAGACCAATGTAAGTCTACAATGGGTCACCAAACACAGGACCATACAATGTAATCCCTCATTGTGTGCTCCAAGGTGTTGACTCATATGTAGCTTCTCTATTGGGATAACTTCATATTCAAGCTCTAGGACTATGTGAAAAGACTTGATGCTGGTCATCCCTTAAAAGAAGAAAAATTTGTCAAGAATATTTTCCTAAGTAAAGTACTCGAGTAGTTCTATACTTACTCGAGTAAGTTACTGAGTTCATACTCGAGTAATAATACTCCTACTCGAGTAGCTAAGATATATCCCGAGTAGTCCAAATATGGCTCTAGAGTAGTTAAAATAACTACTCGAGTAGTTTCCCTTCACCTCTCGGGTTTACAAAAATTTTTCTTCACAAAGTTTTTTAAGTTAAATACTCGAGTAGTACTGTATAGTACTCAAGTAGTTTTAGCTTATATACTCGAGTAGTTTTATTTTCTGTCTCGAGTAGTTTTATCATATATACTCGAGTAGTTCCATTTATCTCGAGTAGTTCATCTACTACTCGAGTAGTCCAGTGTTTATACTCGAGTTATCCAGGATTCCATTCCAAAAAATTTCTCTAAGTGAATTACTCGAGTAGTCATATTATATACTCGAGTAGTTCTATTTGTCTCGATTAGTTCATCTTCTATACTCGAGTAATACAGTTTTCCTGTTCTAGAAATTTTCTAAGTCTTTGTCTCGAGTAGTATTTCTTATACTCGTGTAGTTCATTCTTATATACTCGAGTAGTATTTCTTTTACTCGAGTAATTTACTCCACCTCTCGTGTAAGTACTTAGGTACTCGAGTATGTTATTCTTGTTACTCGAGTAGCTGATTTCCTTTTTCCTTTTATTTACTCGAGTAGTTGACTCCATGTACTCGAGTAATCATCTCATACTCTCTCGAGTAGTTTTTCTTATATACTTGAGTAGTCACCTTCTACCTACTCGAGTAGTGTTGCATGTACTAGAGTAATCTTGTATATCTCAAGTATTTTACTTTGACTTTTCCGAAAATTCGTTAAGTCCAAACTAACGGTCTTATTCATAAACTTTGATGAGATTGGTCCACGTGTCTCTCATAATGACTTAATCATGTCTAATCTTTTCTGATCCTATAAATAGTCTTATCTAAACCGACAAACCCTAATCGAAGAACAACGATTATTCTCAGAAGATTATTTCTAAAAGAATTTCTGTTTCCTCTTTCTCTCTCTAAGAAATGAAATTCGCTGTCTCCGCTGTCGTTGATTCCCGACTGGCTAGAGTTTCATCTTTTGAGGATTCAGATCAAGAAGGCTCTCCAGATCTAGATTCACTCAACTCCGTATTTTCTGATTCGATCGATCGTGTGAAGCCAAGAAGTTTCAGATCCAATCTTGCCGAGATTTCTCTTCAGCATTCTGATAAAGCCGCAAAGCCTAGAAGAAGAAATTTCTAGTCATCTGTTGCATATCTGAAAAAGAAGTTTCACTATTTGTATTTCTTTACAAAATTTATTTCATTCTTGTAGGAGAAATTTCTCCGAGTGTAGGAGCTTTTTTCTCCGAGATTGTAGGAAGTTTTACATTCTGAGTGTAGATCAGTTTTGTGGATCGAGATTGTAGGAACGTTGTTCCGAGGATAGGATTGATTTTCAATCCAAGATAGTGGAGTAGCCAAGTCTAGTGTATTGCTAGATCGGTGAGGGAAACTGGATGTACCCAATGTTGGGGAACCACTATAAATCTTGCCTCATCTGTGTTTAATTGGTAGATAGATCTGTGCATTGGTGTGTAATTTTTATTCCGCAAAAGGATGCAAAATTCACCTATTCACCCCCCTCTAGGTGATTTAGGTAGAAAACTATAAACTTTCAATTGGTATCAGAGGGAGGTTGATCGTTAAAAGGTTAACACCTTGATTAGATCCTTCAATAGTTGTCTTTTGAGATCTACCAAAGATGGATAAGGCTAATGATTTTTCCAAGCTTCCTTTAAGAACCAAAAATAATTTTCCCATGTGGAAAGAGAGGATCAAGTTCTTCATGGAAGCTGTGGATTCAAGGATCTTCATGATAGTTGAAGAAGGTCATTATATTCCCATGACAATCTCCACTATAGATCCAACCAAGAAAGTCCTAAAGAAACTTATGGATCTAGATAAGGATGAGATTGCACTTGTCTCATTGGACAAAAAGGCAAAAAATATTATAGCAAGTGCAGTCGATGATTCAATGCTGCAAAACCTGATTCACTGCCAGTCTGCAAAAGAGATGTGGCAGTCACTAGTTACCTTAATGGAAGGTACCGAAGAAGTGAGAGATGATAGAAGATCCCTTCTTAATCAGAAGTATGAAGCTTTCCGAGAAGGAAACAAAGATACCATTGCTGACACCTTTGAGAATTTCTTCAAGATAGTGAATGGGCTAAGGGTCTATGGCAGAGTCTTCACTAATAGAGAATTGAATGATAAGTTCTTGAGATCCCTAACTAAGGAATGGGATAATAAGGTCTGTGCCATAAGAGAGTTTGGAAAAACTGGCCGAGACAGATCCTCAGAATCTCTTCGGGAAGCTTATGTCATATGAGCTTCAACTCAACACCAGAAAGGCTAAAGAAGAGAAGAGCAAGTCTGCATTCAAAGAGAAGTTTGTTGCTTTAAAGGCAGACACCTCTAAGAAGACAAAGGTTGTTCCTCCTACTCTAGAACAAGAAGTTAGTGAAGAAGAAACCTCAGAGCCAAGCACCTCAGGCTCTGAACTATCAAAAGGAGAGTTCACACTACTCTCACGACAGTTCAAGAAATTCTTGAACAAGAAGAAGCAATGGAAAGGCAAGGATGCCTCCTATAGAAGATCACGACATGATGGTGATCATCAACGAAAAGGCTCAAGCAGCCATGACAGTTATAATTCTAAACAGAACAAACATGTTTCTACTGACATTATTTGTTATTGTTGTAATAAGCTAGGACACTTCATCGCTGACTACCCTCACAAGAAGAAGGAGGGTGGTAGAAGAGAGGAAAAGAAGTCCTCGTACAATAAGAAGAGGACAGAGAAGAGCTTGATGGCCAAAAAGGGCAAGACTCTTAGTGACTCTGACTCATCTGATTCGAGTGAAGAAGAAGAACCCTATTTTGGGCTCATGGCTCAAACTGATGATGAACAAGAGCCCCAGTTCACTAGGTAGGTAAACTCTCACACTCCTCTTTCTGATTCTGAAGTTTCTGAGCATGATTGTGAGGATAGCTCTTCTGACGATGAGTCAGAACTCATGGCCCAATATAAGGAGTTAATCATGGCTTATGACAAATGTCGTCAAGTCGTGAAAACTCAGGCAAAAGAGATAAAGTCTCTCAAAGCTGAAGAGAGCATCTTGAGAGAGAAAGTCGCAAAGACTGACTCACTCGAAGAGAACTTCAATAATACTATTGAAGAATATAATAAAGCTCTTGAGCACCTCGACCTTAAAGAGAAAATCATCAAAGAGCTGGAAGCCCAACCTGCTGCTGAAAATAAACTAGTTGAAAGTTTCTCGAAGCCTAAGACTATTATTCCATTCGTTTTTGAATTCTCATCCAAGGCCAAGGGTGCTGGACTAGGTCATGAAGAAGCTCCTAGTAAGTCTTCTAGGAGAAACAAGGCTCAACGGAAGAATAAGGCCGCCAAAAAGGCCTTAGCCAAAGAGAAGGGGAAAGCCCCTCAAGATCAGACCTCTTTCAAAAAGGTCATATTTCCCTCAAATAAGTTTGATCTTGACTCATCCTACGGACACTTTGCTAGGCCTACCTATGTAGAGCCAAAGTCCGGTTATCAAGGATGGACTCGCCCTAGAAACTTTGGCGAAAGTGTCTTTAAGGCACCTTATGAAGAAGTGATTCTTCAGAGTTATGGCCCTTTCAATCATGGCCATAACTTCAAGAAGGCACCAAAGGCAAAGCCTGTTGTAGAAAAGCCAATGAAGGAGAAGAAAACATGTGATTGCCATCATCATGAAGCTTCTTCCTCCAAGAATGCTGCACCTGCTAGACCACAATTCCAAAAGGTCAAGCAGGATAACATAAGGCAAAGATAAAATAGATTTGACTGTTGGTGTTGTGGCAGAATTGGTCACTTTGTCATTATTTGCTGGTTTAATCCCAGAAATGCTGCAACCCCACATGTTGGCAATATGAGGAAGACCACTCCTAATGCTAATATTCATAGGGGGAGTGTTCTAACCCGAGACCAAGGACCCAAATGTATTTGGGTTCCTAAGGCAAACTGATTGTGATTGCAGGTATGTCCAAAGGCCACCAAAATGCCAATCTGGTATTTGGACAGTGGATGCTCTCGGCATATGACCGGGACAAGAAGCCTAATCCAGAACTTTACTCCAGTCGTGAACGGACCGAAGTTCATCTTTGGAGGTTCAGACCGTGGAATTACTAAAGGCTACGGTATGATTACGAATGGTAATGTATCATTCTCAGATGTGGCTTACGTTGAAGGTTTGGAACATAACCTTATAAGCTTGCCAACTCTGCGATAAAGGATACATAGTTGAGTTTCACGCTGATAAGTGCTTGATAAAATCTATTGACAATATGGAAACGATTCTATCCGGCACTCGAAGAAGAAACATATTTTGCTTGAATTTCATTTGTATAGATTCTTCGACACTAGTGTGCTTTTTAGCAAAAGATAGTGCGTCGCTTGGTGACCAATGGCACAAGAAACTAGCACATATTAATTTCAAAACTATTAATAAATTATTTTCAATGAACTTAGTACATGATGCCCCAAATGTCAAGTACGTCAAAGATAGACCTTGTCATGCATGTGTAAAAGGCAAGCAAATAAGGGCTACCTTTAAAAGCGTTATTGGCAAGGATTCTAATAGATGTCTTCATCTACTGCATATGGACTTATTTGGTCCACTGCAAATAAGAAGTTTGGGAGGTAAGGATTATATGTTAGTAATTGTTGATGATTACTCACGCTTTGCGTGGGTGTTCTTTCTGAAACACAAGTCAGATACCTTAGAAATCTGTACTAATTTTTTCAGGCAAGTCCAGAATGAATACAACTGCTCCATAGTCAAAATCAGAAGTGATAATGGAACAGAGTTCAAATCTGGGGCCATGACAGAATTTTGTGAAAGTCTAGGTATCTTTCATGAGTTTTCCTCTCCTCGTACTCCTCAACAAAATGGAGTGGCTGAGAGAAGGAATAGAACACTCATAGAGGCCTACAGGACCATGTTAAGTGATGCTTCACTTCCGGAGTACTTTTGGGCTGAAGCCGTCAACACTGCATGCCACGTGCAAAATCTAGCTCTCATAAACAAAATCCACGATAAGTCACCTTACGAACTTCTGAAGGGCAGGAAACCGACAGTCTCATATTTTAGAATCTTTGGCTGTAAATGCTTCGTACTCAACAATGGCAAGTATCATACTACTAAGTTTAGCGAAAAGAGTTTTGAAGGAATTTTTGTAAGTTATAGTAGCCATAGTAAGGCATACAGGATCTTTAATAGAAAAACCCTGGTTGGGGAAGAATCGATACATGTTGTATTTGATGAGACGAGCTTGCTGCAAAGCTACTCCTCTAGTGTGCTTATTGAAGATGCAGGTGCAAAGCTGAAAGAAATTAGCATGTATGGACCGTCTGAAGACAACGGTGAAAAGTTCATCAAGATCACCACTCCAACCCCTATTGGAGAGGCTGATGATCAAGACGAAGAAGTCATCCAAGATGAAGAAGTCACTCCAGTAATAGAAGATAATCCAGATTCAAGGACTCTAGAGCTCAGACATCTGAAGGATCACCCCATGGACCAGATCATAGGAGATCCCCGGGATGGTGTCAGAACTCGTAGAGGTTCAACTAATGAGAATCTATATCTAAGTTTTCTCTCACAGGGTGAACCAAAGAAGTTTGAGGAAGTAAACTCGGATGCATCGTGGATAATGGCGATGGAAGAAGAACTAAACCAGTTCAAGCGCTGCAAAGTATGGATGCTTGTTCCAAGACCCAAAGGTAAGAACGTCATTGGGACAAAATGGGTCTACAGGAACAAGATGGACGAGGATGGAACGATAGTAAAGAACAAGGCCAGACTTGTCGCAAAAGGCTATCGTCAAGAAGAAGGAATCGACTTCGACCAGACGTACGCTCCAATGGCAGGGCTGGATGCAATAAGGTTATTCCTAGCATATGCTACACTCAAAGGCTTCACTGTCTACCAGATGGACGTGAAGTCTGCCTTCCTTAATGGTGACATAAAGGAAGAGGTGTATGTGGAACAACCTTCAGGTTTCGTTGATTCTAACTTTCCTGATTACGTTTATTTACTGCATAAAGCGTTTTATGGCCTGAAACAAGCTCCTCGATATTGGTATGAGACGTTGTCTAGCTTTCTACTTGAGAACAAGTTCACAAGGGGAAAGATAGATAAGACATTATTTCTTAGGGAAATTAAAGGTAAGATTTTGTTAGTGCAAATCTATGTCGACGACATTATTTTTGGCTCTACTGAGGACAACATCTGCAAGAAGTTTTCAAAACTTATGCAAGGGAAGTTTGAAATGAGCAGTATGGGCGAGCTGAAGTATTTCTTAGGGCTTCAAGTGAAACAGTCTGAAGATCGAATTTTCATCTCATAGACCAAGTTCACCAAAGAGCTGATTAAGAAATTCGGAATGGAGAATGCAACCTCGATGAGAACTCCAATGGGTTCAACTATGTCTCTAGACAAGGATGAAAAAGGGAAACCTTTTGATGAAACCAAGTATAGAAGCATAATTGGATCCTTGCTCTACCTTACGGCAAGTAGACCTGACATAATGTTCTCAACATGTGTATGTGCAAGATTTCAGGTGAACTCTAAGGAATCTCACTACGCTGCTGCAAAGCGGATTTTGAGATACCTTAAAGGTACACCAAATCTTGGCTTATGTTACCCAAGAAGTAATGACAGCGAACTAATAGGTTTTTCAGATGTAGATTTTGCAGGGAGCAAAGACAACAGGAAAAGCACTTCCGAGACATGTCAAATCGTTGGGAGAATACTTATCTCCTGGAGTAGCTAGAAGCAAAATTGTGTGGCAATTTCAATGGCTGAGTTAGAGTACATCTCTGCAGGCAGTTGTTGTGCATAGTTACTTTGGATAAAGAATCAGTTTGAGGACTACAACATGAAGTTTGACAAGATTCCATTGTTTTGCGACTCTTCCAACGCAATAGCAATAGCCAACAACCCAGTCTCGTACAGCCGGACAAAGCATATAGAGCTAAGGTATCACTTCATCCGGGAGAATGTGGAGCATGGGGACATAGACCTTCAATATGTCCCTACAGATAGGCAAATTGCAGACATTTTTACGAAGCCGCTGGACGAGACCAAGTTCTCGTTCTTTAAAACAGAACTTGGGTTGCTCAACAAAGAAGACTAGAGAAGCTAGACTTTCAAGAAGGCTCAAGGCTCAAAGATGGAATTGGACAAAAGAGCTGAAGCAACCATGGTGAAGATTTGTGAAGAAGTTGGACTCTTCAAATAAGATGCTATTACCAAGCTATCTGTTTAAGTCAGAAAGGGGGAGGGATTGGTAAAAGAATATCTAGAAACTTTTCATAGTTCTTAAGTTTGCTTACACTGCTTTATATACTTAGCATTTTTTTTATGTCCATATTTCACCTTAGTTTAAAGGGTTCTGACTTCTACAAATAGGGGCAGATTGTTGGGTATTGTATCCACACTAACCCAAATTTGATGAAGTCATCCTTGAACAAAGATGAATTAAGTTGTATTTGATGCTTGGTTTGAGTTATGTGTTTGCAGGAATCTTATGAGAAGTGTAGACCAATGTCAGTCTACAATGGGTCACCAAACACATGACCATACAATGTAATCCCTCATTGTGTGCTTTAAGGTGTTGACTCATGTGTAGCTTCTCTATTGGGATACACTTCATATTCAAGC
The DNA here is from genome assembly GCA_039583875.1 of Platanthera guangdongensis. Classification (NCBI taxonomy): domain Eukaryota; kingdom Viridiplantae; phylum Streptophyta; class Magnoliopsida; order Asparagales; family Orchidaceae; genus Platanthera; species Platanthera guangdongensis. The sequence goes on along the minus strand of CM077154.1, from coordinate 94,993,129 downwards.
TCTAGGACTATGTGAAAAGACTTGATGCTGGTCATCGCTTAGAAAAAGAAAAATCTATCAAGAAAATTTTCATAAGTAAAGTACTCGAGTAGTTCTATACTTACTCGAGTAAGTTACTGAGTTCATACTCGAGTAATAATACTCCTACTCGAGTACCTAAGATATATCCTGAGTAGTCCAAATATGGCTCTCGAGTAGTTAAAACAACTACTCGAGTAGTTTACCTTCACCTCTCGGGTTTACAGAAATTGTTCTTCTCAAAGTTTTCTAAGTTAAATATTCGAGTAGTACTGTATAGTACTCGAGTAGTTTTATCTTATATACTCGAGTAGTTTTATTTTCTGTCTCGAGTAGTTTTATCTTATATACTCGAGTAGTTCCATTTGTCTCGAGTAGTCTAGTATTTATACTCGAGTAATCCAGGATTCCATTCCAGAAAATTTCTCTAAGTGAATTACTCGAGTAGTCATCTTATATACTCGAGTAGTTCTATTTGTCTCGAGTAGTTTATCTTCTATACTCGAGTAATACAGTTTTTCTGTTCCAGAAATTTTCTAATTCTTTGTCTCGAGTAGTATTTCTTATACTCGAGTAGTTCATTCTTATATACTCGAGTACTATTTCTTTTACTCGAGTAATTTACTCCACCTCTCGTGTAAGTACTTAGGTACTCGAGTATGTTATTCTTGTTACTCGAGTAGCTGATTTCCTTTTTCCTTTTATTTACTCGAGTAGTTGACTCCATGTACTCGAGTAATCATCTCATACTCTCTCGAGTAGTTTTTTTATATACTCGAGTAGTCATCTCTACCTACTCGAGTAGTGTTGCATATACTCGAGTAATCTTATATATCTCGAGTATTTTACTTTGACTTTTCCGAAAATTCGTTAAGTCCAAACTAACGGTCTTATTCATAAACTTTGATGAGATTGGTTCACGTGTCTCTCATAATGACTTAATCATGTCTAATCTTTTCTGATCCTATAAATAGTCTTGTCTAAACCGACAAACCCTAATCGAAGAACAATGATTATTCTCAGAAGATTATTTCTAAAAGAATTTCTGTTTCCTCTTTCTCTCTCCAAGAAATGAAATCCGCCGCCGCCGCCGTCGCTGATTCCCGACCGGATAGGGTTTCATATTTTGAGGATTCAGATCAAGCAGGCTCTCTAGATCGAGATTCGCTCAACTCCGTATTTTTTGATTCGATCGATCGTGTGAAGCCAAGAAGTTTCAGATCCAATCTTGCCGAGATTTATCTTCATCATTCTGATAAAACCGCAAAGCCTAGAAGAAGAAATTTCTTGTCATCTGTTGCAGATCTGAAAAAGAAGTTTCACTGTTTGTATTTCTTTACAAAATCTATTTCATTCTTGTAGGAGAAATTTCTCCGAGTGTAGGAGCTTTTGTCTCCGAGATTGAAGGAAGTTTTACCTTCTGAGTGTAGATCCGTTTTGTGGATCGAGATTGTAGGAACGTTGTTCCGAGGGTAGGATTGATTTTCAGTCCGAGATAGTGGAGTAGTCGAGTATAGTGTATTGCTAGATCGGTGAGGGAAAGTGGATGTACCCAAGGTTGGGGAACCACTATAAATCTTGTCTCATCTGTGTTTGTTTGGTAGATAGATCTGTGTATTGGTTTGTAATTTTTATTCCGCAAAAAGACGCACAATTCACTTTTTCACCCCCCTCTAGGTGATTTAGGTAGGCAACTATAAACTTTCAGATGCTCGCCGACAGCTCTTCCTTGCCATCTACATTGCATTCTGGCCAACGTTTGACAACCGGCAACTATCTTCAGGCCGGTGATTTAATTCTCATGGTGCAAAGTGATTGCAACCTTGTAGCGTACTATATTGGACGACATAATAAAGTTGCAGCTTGGGAAACAAACACCGATGGCCTGGGAAAAACCTGCGACCTTCTATTGCTAAATAACTGTAAGCTCGTCGTCCGCTCCGATACCCATAAACTGTGTGGAGTACTAAGGTGACATCAATGAATGGTCCTTGCATCTTGTACCTCAAGAAAGACGGATTTTACATTGTTGATTCCAATAAAAATTTTGTAGGACAACAAGCATTTCCATAAAAAAAGCTTTACATGGTTGATTCCAATGGACAAGCTTTGCTCCAACCACTTTGAAGAAGAAGAAAGAAGAGACACTTCAAGAGAAATTATTTAAGTTTTCTACTTGTTCTCAATAATTATGAATGCTTCTGTGTTTATGATTTCTAGTTGTTTTGTTCGATAATGTGTTGAAGAATAAAGCATTTTATTTCTTACCATATATAAAAATAATTTTCTACAAAATAATTTCTAATCTGTGTCATTATACATTTGACAATATTTTTAGTGCGTTGTTATTAGCGCAATTATTTTCGCTATGAGAACTTGTCGTTGTTAACAAGCGCTATTTTAAGTGATTGTCTCTTGGCAAGCAATTCTATTTTTGCACTGCAGTTTTAACTATCCGTAAGCCAGATTTGTAACATTTTTAATTAAAAACATGACTCAAATATTATAGAAAAGGACAAAAGATTACACATCTTCAACAACATAACGTCCAAAAATGTTAAGTGCCCAATTCTTAGATTTCATTTAATTGTAACACTTATAATAAACAAAAAATATTTTAAGAATATATATATAATATTGTTAACATTTCTCAAAATTGTGTGGAAGCCGAAAGAGGTCTCAGGAACACTCAATCATAATCAAAAACAAGTAAAAATCAGTAGCAACAGAAGCACAAGTGTCTTCAATTGAAATTAACTTCTTTACAGAGCCAGATATACATTGCAAGACATGATTTACAATGTAACTAGGGGAAACAGAAATCCACAACAAGATGTTAACTCCGCAGAAAGCAAACTGTAATCGCACTGGTCGCCATTTTGCAAGACGAGTCGATTGAGAGCGTTGAAGTCTCCTATCTGCAACTAACCGCACGAACTGCTTGAAGATGAAATGTTGAAGGAACTTTGATGCATCCTACGTCGCATCCTAAATTACAAATTTTATTTTCCAGCATTTATTTATGAACATGAATTTTTTTGTTCATTTTCTTTTTGAAGTTGGTTGGCTCCGCGGGTTGACTGTTCGATGAGACCTTGAATAAAAAGGTTCGGCAATTTAAATAGTTAGGATGGTAGAGGCAATCTTAATTTATATAGCATAACACATAAACTTAATCTCTAAAAAACAAAAATAAGTCAAATATGTTTGGAAATTATTTTGGTAGGAAATCCATCCTTGTTCACGGAGTGAAAATTAGAAATTATTATTAGAAAGATATAAGTGTATAAGTTTGGAACAGAATAACGGATAAAATCTTGGAAATAAACTATGGGAAATTATATTGCTAATTCACGGTCAAATTTTGGAAATAAAAGATAGGAAATTTTCACGTGTCAAAGTTTGGAATTGAAATATGGAACTTACCTTGTTGATTCACTGGCTATAAACATCACTATTTCGAAGAAGCTAGGGCCGAAAAAATCAAAGAAACATGAACCTAACTCATTTTCCCCTCTATGGCCGGTATCGACTCCTTCCCCGTCATCCTTCTCATTCAACCCCGACGCCAGCGCGGTTGCTGCCAGAACCGATGTGGCGGACTCCTCCCATAGTCATTCCTCTGTCAGTTTCCATCTCCGCTCCAGGCGTGCAAACCGTCGAAGCTCTCCGCCGGTGCAATCCTCCTCCTCCGGCCCAGGTCAATTCCCGCAACCCAGAGCCCTGATCCGCCGGCCTCCAGTCATCATTGTCCCAAGTAGCGGTCGACAGCAACACCCTATTCCGGTGAATTGGATCCCTGCCCAATACATCTGAAGGCCGTCGAACGAGCCTGCCCGACTGACGTCAACTCCAACAATTTCTCTCATCAGTTAGGTCCTACCCTATCGGGTGAAGTTGAGGATTGAAGTGGACTTGGGCTTGATTGGTGTTTACATACACCACCCGGATTTGAACAGGACTCAACCCCCCCCCCCCCCCCGGGTAATCTCACCGCCTCTTACTCATCATGTTGGATTAATTTTATTCATCTACATTAATTAATTAAGCTTGCCTTTATGTTCTCCCTATCTTTAATTACAGTTATCCATAATTTGTTACATGTGCGATTATGCTTGTGGATGTATGAAACTCACAACGATTCAATTCATAAAACGTTCAAAAAATTTCTCTCAAATAATTATTAATGGTTTTACAAAATCCAACGTTGGAGGTTATTTGGCGTGAAAGTTCGATCAAGGTCGCCCTGGAACTTCGAAAAAGTAGGAGGCCCATGAAAATCGTGATCCACCCCTTGAAAAAGTAAGAGGTGAGGAGAGATAGAACCTGATGTCTCTCCTTAAAAAGGAGTTTGCCAATGCTTTATGTTTTTCCTGCAAAGGCAAAGTTAATGCAAGCAAAAAAAGGAGGGTACATTTTGTGTGTACCTGAATTGCCTTATGGAGGCTTGCAAGAACCTGCTATCCTCTGCAAAAGGAAGAGTAAGTGGTAGGCGTAAAAGAAAAATAAGTTGCAAGTGTCTGAAGGGGACTTGCAAGCATTTGCTAGTTTCTACAAAAGAGAAGTTAGACGAAGATATGATGGTATATACGAAATTAAGCTGCAAGTACATGAAGGGAACTTGCAGGCATCTGTTGAACTCTGCAAGAAAAGAGTTAGAAATATATATGATATATGAAAGTAAGCTGCAAGTACCTGAAGGGAATTTACAAGCATCTATTGAACTCTGCAAGAAAAGAGTTAGAAGCATATATGATATATGAAAGTAAGCTGCAAGTACCTGAAGAAAACTTACAAACATTTGCTGAACTCTGCAAGAAAAGAGTTAGAAGCAGATATGATGTATGAAAGTATGTTGCAAGTACCTAAAGCAAACTTGCAAGTATCTGCTGAACTCTGCAAGAAAAGAGTTAGAAGCATATATGATATATGAAAGTAAGGTGCAAGTACCTGAAGGTAACTTGCAGGCATCTGCTGAACTCTGCAAGAAAAGAGTTAAAAGTAGATACGATATATAAAAGTAAGCTGCAAGTACCTGAAGGGAACTTGCAAGCATCTGCTAAACTCTGCAAGAAAATAGTTAGAAGCAGATATGATATATGAAAGTAAGCTGCAAGAACCTAAAGGGAACTTGCAAGCATCTGCTGAACTCTACAAGAAAAGAGTTAGAAGCAGATATAATATATGAAAGTAAGCTGCAAGGACCTGAAGGAAACTTACAAGCATCTGCTGAACTTTGCAAGAAAAGAGTTAGAAGCATATATGATATATGAAAGTAAGCTGCAAGTACCTGAAGGGAACTTGCAAGCATCTGTTGAATTCTGCAAAAGAAGAGTTAGGAGCAGATATGAAAGTAAAGCTAAGCCGCAAGTACCTTGATGAAACTTGCAAATCATCGTTTGATAGAGCTTCATGTAAGCAGTGCATATAAGATTAGTATAAACGAAAATGAATTTTGCAAATCCTTTTGATAGGTCGTATTTAACATGTTAACCTATGAAAGAGGTAGTTAATAAAAAGAGGTCTATACTCGGAGATGACCAAGAAAGACTGGATGATGCCACAGGAGATCACCCGTGGGCCTTATGCATCGCTTGCCTAAGAAAGGTCATCACGAGTATAGTCCTACTTAGAGCGGGCTGTCCGAGCATCTTTAAGAAGGGCACAAAAGAGAAAAGCATAGGAAATCCTGAGAAGGAAATAATGGACTCAAACGATTTTAGGCGACCGCTAAGAAGTGGGTTTGATTGCAGCAAAAAGAGAACTCAGGCTACCACTAAGAAGTGCATTTGATTGCCGCAAAAGGAGAACTCAGGCTACCACTAAGAAGTGGGTTTAGTTATCGTAGAGTTTCCAGAACAAATTTCATGGTGAGAATAATTGAAAAAGCATGACTGAAGGATATCAGGTAATATAAGCTTTACCACTAATAAGTTTTGGAAGCAGTCGTAATACTGAGTAAGTACTCGAAGTTGTTAGAGGCTTTTACAAGGATGCTTTTAAGTAATATATTCATGGAACTTGCCTTGCTTTAGTAATTTCTCCACGAGCCTATGGAGAGCCCGACATTTTTCTGTGTCATGACCCACACACATGTGGTATTGGAAAAATAAATCCTTATGACATCTTCGACCAGGTCGTATATGGAGAGGCCATTCAAAACCTGGCTCCTTTTTGATGATACGAAGAGCTTCCTCCATAGAGATAGTTAAGTTTGTATACTTTCTCTTTGATCCAGCTTGCTTGTATTGATGAGAAGCATGAGGCTCATCGTCATAAGTCTGAGGTGATATATAAGTGGTATCAAGTGTTGGGTATATTGGAAAATGTGTACTAGATTTGGAGAAGCCTCACCTAACTCAATGATATGCATCAAGTTGTATTTGATGTTGTGTTGAGTTATCATGTGCAGGTTAAGTAAATGGAAGGAAAATTTTCTAAGTACAAGTGTCGACACTTGGGAATGGCTGTGTCGACATCAATGGCCAGATTGTGTCGACACCCAGAATTTGTGTCGACACACACAGAAACTGTCGACAATGCTGTGTCGGCACCAAGGGCCAGATTGTGTAGACATCATCAGGATTTGTGTCGACACACAGAGTAGCTGTCAACACATTCCAGAATTCTGTCGACAACGAATGTGTCGACACACAGAACTTGTGTCGACACACACCAGAATTCTGTCGACACCAACTTTGTCAAGATAAGGAGTGTTTGTGTCGACACACAGGACTTGTGTCGATACATTCCACAGAAGCTCTGTCAAGAAGTAAAAATAAAGCTGTGTCGACATCATCAAGACTTGTGTCGACACATGGACTACGTGTGTCGACACATGTGAAGTATTCACTCGACATTCTATGATGCTGAGTCAAAGTCCAATGAAAGTTGAAGTAATACAACTGGAGACTTGACAGATGTCATTACTGACATTGCTGTCACATCTGTTAGAGGTGTCAGATGACCGTTTGGAACCGGAACAGCCGGTAACCATGGATGAAACCTATATATAAATATGCTCTCTCAACAATTGAGGTAATACAACAAATATCTAATCAATTATAATCTCTGAAGGATTGAGGATCCAGAAAAATAGAAAGAATAAACAGTCAACAGATTGTAGAGAAAGAAAAATAAGAAGGAGAGAAGTTCTCATCCAGTGAAGGCAGATCCTGAACAGTCTGCCTGAAGAATTCAGATCAAGTCTGAAGAAGAATTCAGATTAATTTCTGAAGGAAGAAGATTGAAGATCAACTCCAACACCAAGAAGATCAATCCTACTTTGTTCAGATTCAAGAAGCTTTGAAGAAAGCTAAGACAGGTTGATCCTTAAGTAATCAGTTCTATCAAGAACTGATCAAGAAGCCTTCAACCAATTCTCTCTCCATTTGGTTGAAGATATCATTATCTTTTCATCAATAATTTTTGTAGGATCTGTAATAGATCTGAGTGTAGGAGATTTACTTCTCTGAGTTGTAAGCCTACATTATAAAGGCTGAGGTAGGGCTGAGTGCCTGAGGTAGGGGAATCTGTTCCCTGAGTTGTAGGCCTATGAAAGAGGCTGAGGTAGGGTTTTTACCTGAGTTGTAGGAGTGGGGTGTCACTCTGAGTTGTAGGCCTGTGGAAGAGATTGAGGTAGGGCTTGTGCCTGAGTTGTAGAAGTGTGGATTCACTCTGAGTTGTAGGAACCAGTCTTGGTTCTGAGCTGTAAGATCTGCAGATCTGAGAAGAAGGAAGGAAGTTTGGCCAAATCTAGTACACTACTAGGTAGGTGAAGGGGGAAAGTAGATGTACCCATCATTTGGGGAACCATTATAAATCTGGTGTGTAATCTGTGGAATGTTGTGTGTATGTGAATTTTGTGCTATGTTTTATGCTAAATAAATTGCTAAATTAGATAGAATTATCTGCCTAAGTCAGAAAAAGAATTTAACCTATTCACCCCCCCCCCCCCTCTAGATGTTTAGAACATCTTGAAATCAATTTTTTCTAGTGTATCAGAGGGAGGTTACTCAAAGAATAGACTTAAAAGTCTGAGTAGATCTCCAAGGCAGAAATCTATTAGGCAAAATGGGTTCCATTGAGAATCATAAGGAGTTTGGTTCCATGAAGTTACCTATATGCAGGAAAGAGATTTTTAGCATATGAAAAGAAAGAGTTAGACTGTTTATGGAAGCTTCGGATCCAAGAATCTATATGACAGTCAAAAAAGGGCAATTCATTCCAATGAAAGTCTCAGTTCTTGATGCAAATCTCAGGACACCAAAGGAGTATTCTGAAATGACAAAGGATGTGATCATCTTGTCTATTATGGATAAGAGAGCACAGAATATAATAGTCAGTGCTATAAATGATTCAACATTCCAAAATCTGATTCACTACAAGACCTCCAAAGAAATGCGGGACACCCTGATTGTCTACATGGAGGGTTCAGAAGAAGTGAGAGAAGACAGAAAGTCTATGCTGAATCAGGAGTATGAAATTTTTAGACAATCTAAAATAGACAGCATAACTGAATGTTACAAGAAGTTCTTTAGAATAGTTAATGAATTGATGTCATATGGAAGAGTATTCAGTACATATGAGTTAAATGATAATTTTTTGAGATCATTAACTAAGGACTGGGACACCAAGATATGTGTCATTAGGTAAGTGGTCAGACTAGCAGAAATCTCACCTCCAACATTATTTGGCAAACTGCTTTCATATGAGATGCAGCTGATGGTCAGAAAGGAGGCGGTGAAAAGTAATAAAATTGATTACAGAGATAAGTCAGTGGCTTTCAAGACTGAAGCCATAAGAAAGGACAGGAGGATATCTCCATCTCCTCCTAGGAAAGCTGCAGAAGTAGTTTCAGAAAGTTCTGACAGTCACACATCAGATAGTCTAAATTCTGATGAAGACTTAGCTTCTTTCTCAAAACAATTTCAAAGGTTCTTGAAGAAGAAACAGTGGAGATCCAAGCCATCCTCCTCACAATCCAAGGATGATTACTATCATAAAAAGAAATCCTCTAGGAAGGACAGGTATGGTTCTAAACCTAATAAATTATCTTCAACTAAGATTGTTTCCTATTATTGCAATAGGCCTGGACATGTGGTAGCTGATTGTCCTGACAAAAGGAAAGAATCTAATGATAAGAAAAACTAAAAAAATAAGGGCAAGAAGTAGAAATCCTTTGTTGCAAAGAAGCAAAAAAGCTGGTAAGATTCTTCATCATCAAATTCTGAGGCTGAAGCTGAAGCATACATAGGACTGTTGGCAACTGAAGAGGATGCAGAAGAGGCTGAGTTCTTGAAATTGCTGGACTCAGTAAATGGAATTGAAGAATATTATTGTAAATGATTGATGGCCTTGACAGAAGAAGATAAGTGCTAGGATCAGTCTGGACCTAGTAAGGTAAACAATTCTTCAATAGTTTCTGATTACTATACTGGCTCAGAATCAGAAGCATCTGCATCAAGAGATGTGGATGAATCTGAATCTGAAGGAGATGTACATCAACTTATTGCTGAATATGGTGATCTGCTGCAAGCACTTAAGAAAAGCAGAATCCTTAACAAAGCACAGGCCAAGGAAATTATTGCTCTTAAGGTGGCTGCATTAGATTCAGAAAAAATGTTGGATCTAAAGATGAATGAAGTAGCCAAATTGAAAAACATAACTGTTATTCAGATGGGTACTATTATATTCAAGAATGATCAAATCAAAAGTCTGGAAGTCAAACTTCAGAAGGAAAAGGATCACGTGGCTAAATTCTCTAAGCAAAAATTAGTCATACCTTTAATTGATGACTTTATTCCCAAAAAGGGTAAGACGGGATTGGGCTTTAAGGGAAATGTAAGGGCTGCCAATTCCAAAAGAAAAGGCAAAGCCCTGGTACATCCTCTAGCCTTCAAACCCCCATTTCCTTCAGAAAAGTGTGGTAGCCAACTAATAGATATGATCATGATATCATACATGATTATGGTAAGCCTGATATTCTGAATGACAAGGGTGTAGCCCCAACACTCAAGCAAAGAACCACTGTACCAACAGTGTTAAGAATAGCTGACAGCAGTGCTGTTAAAACTGTACCTAAAAAGAAGTATAATAGATATGAGTGCTGGTTCTGTGGTAAGATATGGCATTATGCCATGGATTGCTGGCACAACACTAGTGTCAGGAAGAATGTCAGCTTACCTGTGAGGAAGGCTGCTGGTAAGAATATCAAGTTTCAATCTAACTTGAACCTAGAACCCAATAAACATTGGGGTTCTAAGGTAAATTAATTTTATTTGCTACAGGTGGGTCCAAGTTGTCATACCCCTATATGGTACTTGGACAGTGGATGTTCCAAGCACATGACTGGAACAAGAAGAATGTTGAAAGACTATACTCCCATAGAGAATGGACAAAAAGTGATCTTTGGTGGATCAGAAAAAGGAGTCATAAAAGGGTTTGGTAACATTTCTACTAGTTTTATAACAATCACTCAAGTGGCCTATGTAAAAGGTTTGAAACATAACTTGATAAGCATAAGTCAGCAGAGTGATCTTGGGTATGACACTTCATTTATTAAGATTGGGTGTCAGATCAAAAGGACAAGTGATCAGAAGGTGATCTTGTCTGGTTATAGAAAAGGGAGTGTTTATTGTTTAAATTTTGATTGTGAAAACATGAACTCTCCTGTATGTTTAGTTGCAGATGAGAAACCATCTCAGTGTGTCCAATGGCACAAGTGGCTAGCTCATCTGAACTATAAGACTATAGGCCAACTCTATAGTTTAGAGTTAGTGAGGAATGGTCCTCAGTTTAAGTGCATAAAAGAGGGTATATGTTCAGCTTGTCAAAAAGGCAAGCAGACCAAATCCTCTTTTCATAGTCTTGATACCAAAGACTCTGTGAGGTGTTTGTACCTCTTGCATATGGATCTATTTGGTCATATGCCAGTTTATAGTCTAGGTAGGAAAGTCTATACTTTTGTGGTAGTAGATGACTATTCTAGATTTACATGGGTTTTCTTTTTGAGGCAGAAATCTGAAACCCCTACTGTCTTTCATAACTTTGTTAAACAAATTCAGAATGAACTAAATAATTCAGTGGTCAAAATCAGAAGTGATCATAGAACTGAATTTCTGTCTGATTGTATGACAAGGTTTTGTGAAGAACTAGGGATTCATCAGGAATTCTCCTCACCTAGAACACCTCAGCAAAATGGAATTGCTGAAAGAAAGAATAGAACTCTTATTGATGCTGGTAGAAATCTACTAAGTGACACTTCACTCCCAGAATATTTCTAGGATGAGAAAGTAAATACTGCTTGTCATGTTCTCAATAGAGCATCTATAACTAAGAACCACAAAAAGACTCCCTATGAAATTATGAAGGGCAGAAAACCAAACATATCCTACTTTAGGATCTTTGGTAGCAGGTGTTATGTGCTTAACACTGGCAAGTCTTGGCTAACTAAGTTTGCTGCCAAATCCCAAGATGGGATATTTGTTGGGTACAGCAATAACAGTAAGGCATATAGGGTCTACAACTTGACTACACAAGTTGTAGAAGAATCTGTTCATGTAGTATTTGATGAATCTGAGCTAATTAAATGTGTGTTGTCTAGCAATTCTTGTAGCTCAACAGGTTTAAAAGAAAAGTTGGACATGCTGACCATTAATGAAGACCAAACTGCAAGGCAGGATGTGGAAAATGATGGTTGTTGTACAGGGGGAGTACAAGATCCACAAGCTGACATTGAAGACAATGAAGTTCAGCATGGTGGAGAAATTGAAGAAGTTCAAATTGTTGATAGAATGCCTCCAGCAATAAGGAATCTAAAGGATCATCCAGTACACCAAATTATTGGTGATCCCAAACATGGTGTGCAAACCAGAAGCAAACACATGAACACAGTGCTTTGCTCAAGTTTCCTGTCACAGATGGAACCAAAGAGATTTGAAGAAGTCATACAAGACTCCAACTGGATTGATGCAATGCAGGAGGAGCTGAATCAATTCAGAAGGTATAAAGTATGGAAGCTGGTTCCAAAACCAAAGGATCATAATATTATTGAGACTAAGTGGATCTACATGAACAAACTAGATGAAAATGGCATCATAGTGAAGAACAAAGCAAGACTGGTTGCCAAAGGTTATAGACAGGAGGAGGGCATTGACTTTGATCAGACATTTTCCCCAGTGGCAAGGTTGGAAGCAATAAGTCTATTCCTTGCCTTTGCTACTTTCCAAGGGTTCAAAGTATACCAAATGGATGTTAAGTCAGCATTCCTAAATGGTAATTTGAAAGAAGAAGTCTATGTTCAACAGCCCTCAGGTTTTGTTGATCCACTTTATCCTGATTATGTTTATAGACTTAAGAAAGTCTTATATGGTTTGAAACAAGCCCCTAGGGCTTTGTATGAAACATTGTCTACCTTCCTCATTGGAAATAAATTTTCAAGGGGGAAAATAGATAAGACTCTATTCCTTAGGGAGTCAAAGGGCAAGATGATCCTAGTACAGATTTATGTTAATGACATAATCTTTGGATCTATAGAAAAAACCTTTGTAGGAAGTTTGCAAAACTTATGCAAGGGAAGTTTGAGATGAGCAGTATGGGTGAGCTCAAATTCTTCTTGGGACTCTAAGTAAGACAGACTGATGATGGCTTGTCCATATCACAGTCTAAGTTCACCAAGGAGTTAATTAAGAAATATGGTATGGAGTCATCCACCACCATGAGAGCTCCAATGGGGACAAGTGTTCCTTTAGGCAAATATGATGTAGGAAAGCCTGTAGATGAGTCTTTGTATAGAGGGAAAATTGGCTCCCTTCTATACTTAACTGCCAGTAGACCAGACATTATATATGTTACATGTGTCTGTGCTAGGTACCAAGCAAGCCCTAAAGAATCTCATTATACTGCAGTTAAGAATATTGAGATATCTTAAGGGCACACCTAATCTTGGTCTTTGGTACCCTAAGAATAGAGACTTTCTACTGATTGGTTTTTCAGATGCAGTCTTTACAGGTTGCAAAGAAGATAGAAAGAGCACCACCGGCACATGTTAGTTTCTAGGTGGTAGATTGGTGTCATGGAGCAGTAAGAAGCAAACAAGTGTGGCATTTTCCACTGCAGAGTCTGTGTATATTGCTACAGGAAGCTGCTGTGCTCAGCTTTTATGGATTCAACATCAACTTGAAGACTATGGTCTCAAGGTAAGTAGAACTCCACTATTTTGCGATTCTACTAGTGCTATTTCTATTGCTAAAAACCGTATATCACATAGCAGAACAAAGCATATAGAAATTAGATTTCACTTCATTAGAGAGCATGTTGAAAAAGAAGATATTTGTTTGGAATTTGTCACCACAAATAATCAAATTACTGACATGTTTACTAAACCACTAGATGAAACTAAATTCAATTATTTCAAAATTGAATTAGGCATGTTAAAGCTAGAGTAACTTGGTAAATCTCGCTAAGTAATTCAATGTTGACATATAGTAGTTAATGTTGACACAAAAGAAAATCTGTGTCGGCATATAGTAGTTTGTGTCGACACATAAGGAAAGTTGTGTCGACACAACAAAATAGTGATGAGATAGTGGTGTCGACGCTCAGAGTTTAGTGTCGACACATAGAAGTTCTATCATTTAGATAGTAGTGTCGACACATACAGTCGTCTGTGTCGACACACGGAATTTAGAGTCGACTATTAAAAAGTTTGTGTCGACACATCGCAAACTGTGTCAACACATAGTGATGTCTGACTCTGTCGAGATATTAGAAGTCTGTGTCGACACAATCTCTACTGTGTCGACACATTAAGTATATATTACCCTGCCTTTTGACCTTCTGTGTTGACAAACATATAAATAGGTCACAGAACATCTTTGTTGACTACGCTCTCAAAAATTTCGAGACCAAATCTTTGAGTCGACAAACCTTCATCTCTTTTCTCCTCAAATTTCTCGTCACCAATGGCACCAAAGTTGGAGACCAACATCAACAAAGGTTTCGAGTTAGTTTGCAATGCTTTTGAGAGTTTTGTGACTGAGATTAGAGATGTGATAACCCTAATCAAAGAAAATGGTTTAGAATATCTAGTTTCAGAACCTACTAAGATCTAGAAGATAGAGGTTCTTGAATTCTGTACAAAAGCAACCCTGGATTCAACTGGATTGAAGATTAGGTCATCAATTCAAGGAAGTAAGGTGAAACTTACCCAAAAGCTTCTGAGGAAGACACTCCAATTGCCTAGGACTCAGGAAGATGATGAAGTCACATCTTCAATGACAAAAGAAGCTCTTCAATGGTGTGGCCTGGATCCCACCATTAAGATTGAATCATCAATGCAGAGGAAAGGGATGAACTCCCAAGGAAAGTTTCTTTCAGAGATTGTGGGAAAAGTCATTCTCTGCAAACCAGGAGGACATGATAGGATCTCAGCATATATGTTCAGCTTGATGACCAGAGTTATTTTCAGAATAACAACTAACTGGTCTGCAGTGATCTTTGACAAGATCAAGGAAAGTTTGAAGAAACCTATTCTAGGAAGGATAGTGAGTCTGTATCTAGCAATGAATATTGAAAGATAATAGTTGTCAACCTAAATCACCTAGAGGGGGTGAATAGGTGAGTTGTGCGTCTTTTGCGGATTAAACAAATCTTAGAACACAACACAGATCTATCTACTAAAATATCACAGACGAGATAAGATTTATAGTGGTTCCCCAATCTTGGGTACATCCACTTTCCCTCACCGATCTAGCAATGAACTAGACTCGGCTACTCCACTATCTCGGATTGAAAATCAATCCTACCCTCGGAACAAAGTTCCTACAATCTCAATCCAATCAACTGGATCTACAACTGGGAAGAAACACCTTCCTACAAACTCGGAGTGGAAAACTCCTACACTCGGAGAAAAATTCTCCTACAGAAATGAAATACAAGTATTGAAAAATACAAACAGTAATATTGTCTAGTTCAGATCTGAAAATGAAACAGGAACTGGAATCTTCTTCTTGGCGTGCGGCTTTATCAGAAAAGTTGAAGAAAGATTCTCGGCAACGGTAGATCTGAACTCCTTGCTTCCACGATCGGACAGATGATGAGTATGTGAAAATCGATCTCGATCTGGAGAGCTTTTTCAGTCTATTTCCTCTGAAGATCGAAACCCTTGTCGGAGAAGAATAGAGGCGGCAGCGGCTTTCGTTCCGTGAAGAGAGAGAGAGGAAACAGCGATTCTTTTTGGAAAGCGGCGGCTGCAAAACTTAGAATAATTTTCTTCTTGAAAGATTTGTTTTCTGATTAGGGTTTGTCGATTAGACAAAACCTTTTATAGGAGTACTAATAACGGTCATAATCAGTTTTAATTACGTACATGTGGACCAATCATATCACGGAATTTGAAAATCTGTCAAATCTAGACTTAGAAGAAATTTCAGAGAAAATGAGGTCATATATACGAGTGGGTACAAAACTACTCGAGTAGGTCAAGGACTACTTGAATAATCAAAGAAATATTACTCGGGTATATAATTCAAGACTACTCGAGTAGGTTTAAGACAACTACTCGAGTGCATATAAGCAACTACTCGAGTACTTAGAAGATCTACTCGAGTATACAAAAAATTTTCACGAGAAGGAGTTGAACTACTCGAGTACAAGTTGTACTACTCGAGTAGGCAGAATTGAACTACTCAAGTGGTTAGAAGAACTACTCGAGACAAACACTTAGAAATATTCTGCACACGGGAAAAACAGCTACTCGAGTAGTTAGATTTAACTACTCGAGAGAAAAGAAATCTTCTCGAGTAAATGAAGGACTTACTCGAGTATTTCTTAACTACTCGACACAGAGAGGAGAGTTACTCGACATAGTGTCGAGAACTACTCGAGTATACAAAGTACCTATTCGAGTAAATGACTTGGAAGAAATCTAAGAAAGAGAAATCTAGAACTACTTGAGATAGAATAAGCTACTCGAGTATATGACTTGGACTACTCAAGTGATTTACTTAGAAAAACTTGGAAACTGAATTCTGAGCAACTCGAGTAGGAAGATAGATTTACTCGAGTAGTTAAGTAAGCTACTCGAGTATGTCAGTGAACTACTCGAGTGTTTTACTTAACTTCACGAGAGGAAGAATTTTCTTACTCGAGTATACATAAGTTTTACTCGAGTATATCTCAAGTAATCTACTCGAGTGGTTAAGGACCTACTCGAGAGAAATACTTAGAAAAATTTCTGTCAGCAATTTTTCTTCTACTAGAAGGGAATCAGCACCAAGTCATTACACAGTCCTATAACTTGAATATGAAGTGTATCCCAATAGAGAGGGTACACATGAGTCAACACTTTTGAACACAGAATGAGGGATTACACTGTATGGCCCTGTGTTTGGTGACCCATTGTAGACTGGCATTGGTCTACACTTCCCATTTGAGTCCTGCAAACACATAACTCAAACGAAGCATCAAATACAACCTAATTCATCTTAGTTCCAGGGTGACTTCATCAAATCTGGGTTAATGTGGGCATAGTTCCCAACAATCTCCCCCTATTTGTTGAAGTCAGAACCCTTTACACTAAGGTGAATTATAGATATAACAAGAAGCTAAGTAGAAAATGTGCAAGCAAGCAATAGACTATGAGAAAGGATAATAAGAGCAAAAACTTAGAATTATATAAATAAGAATATCCAACATTATCAATTCTACAGTCAATCATTCCACACTCTCAAAAATCCTTGAAAGTCAGCCTTGATTCTATTGTCTGTCCAGTTTCTCTTGTTGTCTCCTCTGGTAGCAATAGGGTTTTGGATAATACTTGGGAGGTCTAGGAGGGGCTGCAGGGTTGTTCCTCCCATATTCTCTGTCATTGATTCTTCTCTTGGTCATGGATTTTTCATAAAGTTCACATTCATATGAGCTGTAATGAATATTCCTGCTCTCATGGAATTCCATATCTAATCTGAGAGTTTCCAAAATCAGGGATTTGGAGGTTGGAGACCAAACTTCAGCATGTTCAGTAGCTTTAGAGGGAGCAGACTTGCTAGCAGAGGGGCCTTCACCATACTTCCATTTCTTCTTGTAAGTTTTGATCTCCGGAGGAGCCTGAAGGAAGATGTCAGCAGGATCTTCTTCCCAGCATGGAGCATAGGTGTGTGGAGGGGCAACTGTGTCTCCAGGCCTGGGAGAGAATGTAGGTTGCAGAGGAGCAGCTGGAGCAGAGGAATCTGTAGCTAGAGGATTTAAATGATGAGGAATGATGTTCGGGTCAACAGCAAGGTCTGGCAGAATCTGATTGTGCATCCAGACAGCAGTGTCATAGGTATGAAATTTGACACTCTGTATCTGGGCTAGCACATCATCATGAATTGTCTTCATATGAGCCTCTCATACATCTGACTTCTGAACAGCTGATTTTTCTACTTGTTCTTTGCGTTCTTTGATCAATCCCTCCCCCTTTCTGATTTCAACAGATAACTTCTCTATAGTATCCTCTTTGAAAAGACCAACTTCTTCACAGATTTTCACTTTGTTGCCTTCAGTTCTCTTGTCCAGTTCAATTTGATTATTTGCAAGTGTGACACCTTGTCCCATAACTTCTCCAACACTAGTGATAGTGTGGTCAAGGGCTTTGCCACCAAGTTGAAATAAGTACTTGAGCTTGTCAGTATTATGCTGAATTTCAGCAAAGCCTCTGCTCATCTCAGTCTCGAGAGCAGTTACCTTGTCAGTTATAGTTTTTAGAGAAGTATCAAAATAATTTATTTGGTCTTGCAGCAGGAAAGAGATTTGGGACAGCAAATCTGGAGAGGGAGAGGCAGCAGCAGCAGCAGGAGGAGTAAGAGGAGCAGTAAAAGGAAGGGGAGGAGTTACCCATGGAGCTATTTCTTCAATGATCACAGAGCTGTGAGCTCTGGTGGTAGGAATGAGAGCAACCCCTTCTTCTGTAACCTGAGGGAGAGAGAAATCTAGATTTCTGAGAGGAGCTTCTGCTAGCTCTAGAGAGGGCTCATCAGAAATAAGAATGGTGTCTTGCTGGTCTTTGAGAGCAGCAGGAGATTGTGCTGGAGTCCTGGCTGGAGAATGTTCAGGAGACTGTGCTGGAGTTGAGTCCTTGTGACATTCAGAGGATGGAGCTGGAGGAGATAGAGGAGGAATAGGCATCACTTCTTCAGAGAGTGAAAGAAATAGTGCCTAACCACCAAGAGGGGGGGGGGGTTAATAGGTGAACTTTATCTTTTTAAATTTAAGGCAGACACACAGAACAATTAAACTTGTATTTGCAATCTTCTATAGCAATTCAGCACAACTAGCTCAACAATCACAGAAATAAAACAAACACAGGGTGCACACATATTTTTATAGTGGTTCCCCAAGGTCTGGGTACATCCACTTTCCCCCTTTGCCTATCTAGTAGTGTATTAGATTCGGCCTAACTTCTGCACTACTCCTCAGATCCTCAAATCCTACAGCTCAGAACCCCAAACAGGTTCCTACAACTCAGAGTGTCCCCACTCCTACAACTCAGGCACAAAGCCCTACCACTCAGTCTTCAACAAGACCTACACTCATAGAACAAAGTCTCCTACAACTCATGCACAAGGCCCTACCTCAGTCTTCATCAAGACCTACACTCAGAGCACACAGTCTCCTACACTCAGCCTTTATAAAATAGGCTTACAGCTCAGATCTATACAAGATCCTACAGAAATTTGATTATACAAAGTAATTAATCACAACTCTGAAAGAGAGAGATGAGTTGACTGGCTTCTTGATGAGTTCTTGGAAGAACTTGGCAGAGATCAACCTCCCTTGGCTTTCTTCAAAGCTTCTTGAATTAGAACACAGTAGGGTTGAATCTCCTGTGAAGATGATCTTCAATCAAATTCTGTCTTGAGATTCAGATCTCAATCTGAACCTTACTTTGCAGCCTGGTTCAGCAGCTGCTCTTCTTAGAAGAAGCTCTCTCTCTCCAACTTCTTAGATCTTCTATCGAAGGTCTTCTTCTTTTGTGTTGTTAGATCTCTTGTTTAATTGTGATCCTTCTCTTATTGTGATTCATCATTCTCTGTTGAAGGATAAAGGTCTTTATATAGTCTTCCTCCAAAGTAACCGGCTGATCTGGTTTCTGACAACCTCCTGGCAGCTTTGACAGTTGCAGTTGACCGGTTGAAATGGCAGTTGTCAAGTCATCCAGTCACTTCCTGAAATCACTGTCAATGTCTGAAAGTATCGAGACAGATAGTCATTATGTGTCGACACAAATAGACCAAGTGTCGCCACAAGTAGACTAAGTGTCGACACTAGCCTTGATGGTGTTGACACAACTCCTTGTGTTGTTGTAATATCTTCTCGACACTGCTTCTTCAGAATGTGTCGACACTGATTCTTTGTGTCGACACAAGCCTTCTGTTGAATGTGTCGACACAAATACTTCTTCTTTAATACTTAGTTGAATTCGGTTGTGTGTCGACACAACTCCTTTGTGTCGACCCAAGCCTTCTTGTGTTGAAATTTGTTGAGTGTCGACACATCTCCTTTGTGTCGACATATGCCTTCATGTGTTGAAACTTGCTGAGTGTCGACACATCTCCTTTGTGTCGACACAAGTACTTTAACTTTGTTGAAGTTTGCTGAGTGTCGACACAGCCTCCTGGTGTCGACACATTTGATGTCGACAAAGTTTCTCTGGGTGTCGACACTGCCTTAAGTGTCGACACAGATTATGTTGACAATTCTTCACGGTGTGTCGACACTGTCTGTATGTGTCGACACTTTTCTTCTGGTGTCGACTCTGCCTTTCCCGGTGTCGACACAACTACTCCAAGTGTCGACATAGCTTCTCTAGGTGTCGACACAAGCCTTCATAAGTGTCGACACTTCACCTCTAGGTGTCGACATATGGACTTAGAAACTTTTCTGCATTTCCTGCAATTACTTAACCTGCACATATAAACTCAAAGCACATCAAATACACTTTGATGTATATCATTGAGTAGGGTGAGGATTCTTCAAATCTGGTACATATATTCTAATGTACCCAACAATCTCCCCCTATTTGGAGAAATCATAACTCTTAGTCAATGATATACACCATACATAACAAATACTCAATATGATGTATAATAGAATTTTATGACAGGGTAAATACTAAACATGTATAAACAAAACATGTATAAACAATTATCTCAGAATAATAATGTAATAGATTGAACATTAAACATTGTTTTTACAACTTCCAAAAGTTTTATTAATCAAAAGTTTACATAGATTTTGATGCAAAAGATTACAGAATAGTAAACTTAAGAAAATTATGTCCTATGGCTGCTCTGGCTCCTGATCTATCATGTCAAAATCTGCTGGAGGGTAGATTACTTGTGCAACTTCAGCTGGCTCACCTCCAAAATAGGCAGGATTTGTCCCAGATTCTACCACATTATCATCATGACACAAGGGTGGATATCCAAGGGTAGCTCTGATGTTGTTTGAAATCCATTTAGCATGATCAGAGCCTGCTTTGACTAATACCCTCTCCCCCTTTATGACTTCTCTTTCTATATGATCTCTAAGATCATCCTTCTGAAATCTGATTTGAGCATTCAAATAGTTAACTCCATCTTTATAAAAAGGTTTTAACCTTTGAAGCTTGTCAGTAATTGCCTTTTGAGAATCTGCAATGGTAGTTTGAACAGCAGTGAGGCTCTCTTGTAATTGCTTATCAAAGGCTTCTTTGGCAGTAGCACTGACAGCAGTCTGGGCAGTAGCTATATTTTTCATTTCACTTACAATGGCATTATGAGAAGCAGTCAGATTATCATTCATCCTAATCTGATTTTCCAGGACATATCCTTGTTTCACTGCCATGTCATCAACCTGTTTTTTTATATTCTCTTGATGAGTAGCCAGATATACCACTGCATTGCCTCCTTTATGGAAACAATCAGTCATTTCCTTCTTGTTTTGATTCACTTATAATCTTATAGATTTTATGCCTTGAGCCAGATCAAATTGAAGTTATTTATGACCTTCATCCATGTAAGTTTGTAGAGCCTTCCTTTGCTCATCCAATTTGATCTGCAGGGCCACCAACAATGAAGTATAATCAGCAGTTGGGGCTTGTTGTGGAATAATAGTCTGTAGTGCTTTCTTGTAGGTCTGGCTTCTCCTTTTGAAAACCTGGAGCTTTCTTTTCTTGGCTATAGCAGCCTCTTCATCCTCTGAACAGAAGTACTAGCAATGTCTACTCTATCATGTGGAGTAGGTGGCAAATCCTTTTCTGCTCTTGGTAGCTCCTCAGCATTCCTTTGTTCCTCAGTTTCTTTTCTTGCAGTTTCCACTACATGCTCCCCCTCAAGGTCTACCTGATCCCCCTCAACAGCTGCTTTCTCTCTCTCAAAGTCAGTCTGTAAAAGATCAGGGAACAGCTCTTCTAGTGTAAACTCATGTTGAGGTTGTACAGGAGAATCTCTTATCTCAGGAGCATTTTCTATAACTGATGTGTCTTCCATGACCACATCCTGTGGTTGACTATGTATCTGGGTTTGCTGAGCAACATCAAGTAATGAGTCAGTCAATACTTCATCCTCAATATTGAAAATAGATTGATTAATTTCATTGATTACCTCAAGAATTGTTTGGGTAGCCAGTTCACTATCCAAGTGAGTGGACTCTTCCACATGTGGAGGCTCTCCCTGGAGTCGATCCAGGTGAATAGGGCTAGCTGATGGTAGCTCCCCTGCCTCTGGGCATCTTCTTGTCTTGCTGGTGACTGTCCAGCATTGCCATCCTCTCCATCATCAGAACTAAAAACCACTTGCTCCTCTGAGCTACTTGAGGATTCTTGAGCCACAATGGCTTTCTTCTTCTTCTTCTTCTGAGGTGTTTCCTTCTCTGGTGTAGGCATTTCTTTTGTCAACACTCTATCCCATCTTGAGATAATTCTAACATCCATTCTTCTCATATGGTTTATCTTAGATCCAGCAGCTTGGTTCATCCCTACAGAAATACTTCCAGCTAAGTATAAACTCAGAATCCTACCCAGATTGGGCTTCTTCAGACTTTCCTTTATCTTATCAAACATTACTACTGACCAATCAGTTTTAAGTTGGAAAATTATCCTGGTCATCAAACTGAACATGTGAGCTGATATCCTATCATGCCCACCAGGCTTGCTCAGTATCACCTTCCCAACTATTTCAGACAAGAACTTGCCATGCATGTTCATGCCTTTCCTGTTGGAAACTGATCCAATCTTCATGCTTGACTCAAGTCCACACCATTCCAGTGCCTCCCTTGTCTTTGATGCAGGTACATCTTCCTCTTCTTTAGTTCTAGCGAGATGTAGAACTTTTCTTAGACCTTTTTGGATGATCTTGACTTTTCCCCCATGAACTTTGGACTTAATCTTGAGTCCAGTTTCATCAAGAGTAGCTGCATGAAAGAATTCGAGGACCTCCTTCTTCCATATCTTGATTGGTTCTGAAACAAGATATTCTAACCCAGTCTCTGCAACTAAGGTTACAACACCTTGGATTTCTGGTTCCGCGTCGTCAAAGGCGTGTCGCACAAGCTCATATCCTTCATTGATGTTCTCTTCTAGCTTGGGCGTCATTAGGGTTTGAAGAAATTTTGAATTTAGAGAAGAGAGATGTCGACACAAAAGTTTGGTCTCGAAACTATGGTGAGCGTGTCGACAAACAATGATGAAGACCTTTTTATACCTTTCTAAAATCGAAGGTGAAAAGGCGCGACAAAATACTTGAAATGTGTCGACACTGTTGAAAAGTGTCGACACTTACTTCTAATGTCTCGACACCTATGTGTCGACACAAATATAGTCGACACTTATACATCTCAGCTCGACGATTAGTCGACACTCTACTCGACGAATTCTGTGTAAATCCTAAGTGTCGACAACACCCTGGATGTGTCGACACCTACTCTGCATATGTCGACACTAATTCTCTGAAGTGTCGACACAGATTGTCTAGATGTGTCGACACCATTTCTCTGAAATGTCGACACCACTTCTATGTGTCGACACAGATAACTCTATGTGTTGACACTATTTTTCTTAGCCAATTTTTTAAACTATTCTAAGTTTAACATTCCTAATTCAATTTTAAAATTATTGAATTTGGTTTCATCTAGGGGCTTAGTAAACATATCAGCTATCTGATTATCTGTTTTAACATATTCTAGTGAAATGTCTCCTTTTTCTACATGTTCTCTAAGAAAATGGTATTTAATTTCTATGTGCTTAGTCCTACTATGGGAGACAGGATTATTTGCAATAGAAATGGCACTTGTAGAATCACAAAATAAAGGTGTTCTACTTACTTGAATACCATAATCTTCTAGCTTGTGTTGAATCCATAAAGGTTGTGCACAACAACTTCCTGCTGCCACATATTCTGACTCAGCTGTGGAGATAGCCACACTGGTTTGCTTCTTACTGCTCCATACACCAGCCTTCCACCTAGAAATTGATAGGTTCCTGTAGTACTCTTCATATCTTCCTTGCAGCCTGCAAAATATGCATCTGAATAACCTGTCAGTACAAAATCTCCATTCCTAGGGTACCAAAGGCCTAGATAAGGTGTGCCCTTAAGATATCTTAAAATTCTTTTGACTGCATTCAGATGAGATTCTTTAGGTCATGCTTGGTACCTAGCACAAACACATGTAGCATACATGATATCTGGTCTATGAGCAATCAAATACAGTAGGGATCCAACTATCCCTCTATACAAAGTCTCATCTACAGGTTTCCCTGCATCATCTTTGCTTAGAGACATGCTTGACCCCATAAGAGTTTTCATGGTAGTGGATGATTCCATACCATACTTCTTTATCAATTCTAGGGTGAACTTAGACTGGCATATGGACAAGCCATCTTCAGTCTGTCTAACTTGGAGACCCAAGAAGAACTTAAGTTCCCCCATACTGCTCATTTCAAATTGTCCTTGCATAAGTTTTGCAAACTTTATCCAAAGACAACTTTCTGTAGACCCAAATATTATGTCATCTACATATATTTGGACTAAGATAATCTTGCCTTTAGATTCCCTAAGAAATAGAGTCTTGTCTATTTTCCCCCTTGAAAATTTGTTCTCAATGAGGAAACTAGACAGGGTTTCATACCAAGCCCTTGGGGCTTGTTTTAACTCATACAAAGCCTTCCTAAGTCTATATACATAATCAGGTTTAAGAGAATCAACAAAACCTGATGGCTGCTCTGCATAGACTTCTTCCTTCAGATTTCCATTCAGAAAAGCTGACTTAACATCCATTTGATATACCTTGAACCCTTGATATGTTGCATAGGCAAGGAACATCCTTATTGCTTCCAGTCTTGCTACTGGAGCAAAGGTTTGATCAAAATCAATTCCTTCTTCCTGTCTATATCCCTTTGCAACAAGTCTAGTTTTGTTCTTTATAATGACTCCATTCTCATCCAACTTGTTTCTAAAGATCCACTTAGTTCCAATAATGTTGTGGTCTTTTGGTTTAGGAACTAGCTCTCAGACCTTGCATCTTTTGAACTGGTTCAGCTCCTCTTGCATGTCCTCAATCCAATGAGGGTCTAGGATTGCTTCTTCAAACTTCTTTGGTTCCACTTGGGATAGGAAGCTGGAGTAAAGAACTGTACTTAGATTCCTACTCCTTGTTTGCACCCCTTGTCTGGGATCTCGAATTATTTGATTGGCTGGATGATCCTTTAAGTACCTATTTGCTGGAGGCATCCTGTCTTCAGGTTGTACACCTTCAGTCTCTTCATTTAGCTGCTCCTCTTGGTCTTCTTCAGCATCAGGAGTATCTTGTACTCCCCCTGGACAACAACCACCATCTTCCACTTGCTGACTTGTAGAAGAACCTTTTGTTAAGGTAAGCTTGTCCATTCTCTCAGTTACACTGGTGGAGCTGCAAACACTTCTTAGCAATTCACAGTTAATGAGTCTAGCTTCATCAAAAACTACATGTACAGACTCTTCTACAACTTGAGTAATCAAGTTGTAGATCCTATAAGCCTTACTATTGTTGCTGTACCCAACAAAGATCCCCTCTTGGGATTTGGCAGCAAACTTAGTTAGATAAGACTTTCCATTGTTAAGGATATAGCACTTGCAACCAAAGATCCTGAAATAGGATAAATTTGGTTTTCTGCCCTTCACAATCTCATAGGAGGTCTTTTTGTGGCTATTGGTGATACTAGACCTATTGATCACATGATAAGCAGTATTTACTGCCTCAGCCCAGAAATATTCTGGGAGAGAAGTGTCACTCAATAGGGTTCTACCAGCGTCTATCAAGGTTCTATTCTTGCTTTCAGTAATTCCATTTTGCTGAGGTGTTCTAGGTGAAGAAAATTCCTGAAAAATTCCAAACTCTTCACACAGTTTTGTCATACTTTCAGACTGATATTCAGTGTCATGGTCACTTCTGATTTTGACCAATGTACTGTCCAATTCATTCTGAATTTGTTTAACAAAACAATATAAGATACTTGGGGTTTCAGATTTTTGTCCAAGGAAAAACACCCAGGAATACCTTGAATAGTCATCTACAACCACAAATGTGTAGACCTTCCTACCTAGGTTGTGAACTGGCATAGGACCAAAAAGATCCATATGCAAGAGGTATAGACACCTCACAGAATCCTTGTTCTCAAGGCTATGAAAGTTGGATTTGGTCTGCTTGCCTTTTTGACATGTTGAGCATATCCCATCCTTTATACACTTAACCTGAGGATCATTCCTCACTAACTCTTTGCAAAAGAGTTGGCCAATTGTCTTATAGTTAAGATGAGCCAGCCTCTTGTGCCATTTAACACAATGTGAGACTTTCTCATCTACTAAAAGACAAATAGGAGAAACATTGTTCTCACATACAAAGTCAAGATAATAGATATTTCTCTTCCTATATCCTGTCAGAATGATCTTTTGATCACTTGACCTTTTGATATGACAACCATCCTTGACAAATGAGATGTCATATCCTAAATCACTCAGCTGACTTATGCTAATGAGGTTATGTTTCAAACCCTTTACATAAGCCACTTGAGTAATTGTAATTTGGTTACTAGAAATGTTACCAAAGCCTTTGATGATTCCTTTTTCTGAACCACCAAAGGTAACTTTAGGGCCATCCTTGATAGGTGTATAGTCCTTCAGCAACCCCCTAGTTCTAGTCATGTGCTTGGAACATCCACTGTCCAAGTACCATATAGGGGCATGGCCACTTGGACTCACCTACAAAACAGATTACTTAACCTTAGAACCCAAATAACTCTTGGGTCCTTGGTGCAGGTTAGTCTGACTTTTAACAAAACTACATGTAGCTTTTCTAGCAGGCAGTTTGCTACTCTCCTTGACATTAGAATTATGCCAACAATTTATGGCAAAGTGGCCTATCTTGCCACAACACCAGCACTCAAACCTGTTGTACCTTTGTTTAGGTACAACCCTGGCTATATTATCTACTGCAGGCTTCTTGTTTAGTGCTGGGGCTTTACCCTTAGATTTGGACCTAGCTGTCCAGGCAGGTTTTGTAAACCCCAATCCAGTCTTACCCTTTTGATGTATAAACTCATCTATCAAAGGTAAAACAGATTTAGGTTTAGAAAAACTTGCTACAATCTCTCTCTCCTTCTGAAGTCTAACCTCCAGATTTCTAATTTGATCATTCTTAAATATAATAGTACCCATCTAAATAACAGTAATGTTATTTAGCCTGGCTATTTCATTCAGTTTCTGATCAAGCAACTTGTCTGAATCAGCAGCAGCCAATTTAAGACTCGCAATCTCCTTTGCCTGAGTTTTGGCCAAGGTTTTGCTTTTCTTCAAGGCCTGCAACAAGTCCCTATATTCATCAATTAACTGATGAATATCTCCTTCAGATTCAGACCCACCCACATCACTTGATGCAGATGTATCTGATTCTGACTCAGTACTAGAAATTGAGCTAGAAGAATAACTTTGTACCTTACTTGGTCCAGGCTGATCCTGGATCTTGTCTCCTTCAGATAAGGCCATCAGTCCCTTGCACTGATTATCCTCATACTCATAAATTGAGTTCATTAGCTGCATGAACTCATCTTCTTCCTCTTCAGCAAATAATCCAATATAGGTTTCAGCTTCTGATTCTGTTTCTGAAGATGACTGATCAGTCAGACTCTTGTCTTTCTTAGCAATAAAGGACCTTTCCTTTTTGCCCTTAAACTGAGTTTTCTTTTTGTCAGCTGACTCCTTCCTCTTTTCAGGACCGTCAGCCACTACATGTCTCTGTCTATTGCAACAATAGCACACAATTTTTGAAGATGTAGCTTTGCTTGGCTTGGATCTGCTTCTGTCATTTCTTGATGACTTTTTTTCTGATAATAGTAATCTTTTGGCTGAGAAGTGGAAGGCTTAGACCTCCACTGCTTCTTCTTCAGAAACTTTTGAAAATGCCTAGTGAAAGCTGCAAAGTCTTCATCACTTTCACTGTTATCTGAATTCTTGCTTTCTGAATTATCTGTTATAGCCTCAGCAACTATTTGAGGTGGAGATGGAGACTTACTTCTATACTTCCTAGTGGCTTCAGTCTTGAATGCCACAGATTTTTCCTTGTGCTCCACTCTAGTAGTCTTCTCTTCCTCCTTTCTAGCCATTAACTGTATCTCATAAGATAGCAGTTTTCCAAACAAAGTAGGAGGAGGTATGTCAGCTAGTTTGGCCACTTCCCTAATGGCACAAATCTTGGTGTCTCAGTCCTTAGTCAGGGATCTTAAGAACTTGTCATTCAGCTCATAGTTGTTGAATTCTCTTCCATAAGACATCAATTCGTTGACTATCCTATAGAACTTCTTGTAACATTCAGTAATGCTATCAGACTTTCCTTGTCTGAAGCTTTCATATTCCTGATTTAACAAAGACTTCCTGTCTTGTCTTACTTCTTCTGATCCCTCCATGTAAACTATTAATGTGTCCCACATTTCTTTAGAGGTTTTACAATAAATTAAGTTCTGGAATGTTGCATCATCAATAGCACTAACAATTATATTCTAGGCTCTCTTGTCCATAGTGGCCAGAATGATTTCATCTTTTGTCATTTCAGAGAAGTCCTTGGGAGTTTTCTGATTTGCATCCAGAATGGATATCTTCATTGGCACATATGGGCCTTATTTAACTGTAATGTATATTGTTGGATCAGATGCTTCCATAAAGAGTCTAACCCTCTCTTTCCAAATGCTAAATATCTCTTTTCTACATATTGGCAATTTCATGGACCCTGGCTCTTTGTGATTCTCACTGGAACCCATTTTCTTGATTCTTGTTTGTTCTGAATCTGCCTACAGGATCTTACTCAGACTGTTATGTCCCTTTTTGAGGAACCTCCCTCTGATACCACTTGAAAGAAATAGTGTCTAACCACATATAGGCGTGGGGTGAATAGGTGAACTTTATCTTTTTAAATTTAAGGCAGACACACAAAATAATTAAACTTGTATTTGTAATCTTCTATAGCAATTCAGCACAGCTAGCTCAGCAATCACAGAAATAAAACAAACACAGAGTGCACACAGATTTTTATAGTGGTTCCCCAAGGTTTGGGTACATCCACTTTCCCCTTCGCCTATCTAGTAGTGTACTAGATTCGACCTAACTTCTGCACTACTCCTCAGATCCTCAGATCCTACAGCTCAGAACCCCAAACAGGTTCCTACAACTCAGAGTGTCCCCACTCCTACAACTCAGGCACAAAGCCCTACCACTCAGTCTTCAACAAGACCTACACTCAGAGAACAAAGTCTCCTACAACTCAGGCACAAGGCCCTACCTCAGTCTTCAGCAAGACCTACACTCAGAGCACACAGTCTCCTACACTCAGCCTTTATAAAATAGGCTTACAGCTCAGATCTATACAAGATCCTACAGAAATTTGATTATACAAAGTAATTAACCACAACTCTGAAAGAGAGAGATGAGTTGACTGGCTTCTTGATGAGTTCTTGGAAGAACTTGGCAGAGATCAACCTCCCTTGGCTTTCTTCAAAGCTTCTTGAATTAGAACACAGTAGGGTTGAATCTCCTGTGAAGATGATCTTCAATCAACTTCTGTCTTGAGATTCAGATCTCAATCTGAATCTTACTTTACAGCCTGGTTCAGCAGCTACTCTTCTTAGAAGGAGCTCTCTCTCCAACTTCTTAGATGTTCTGTCGAAGGTCTTCTTCTTTTGTGTTGTTAGATCTCTTATTTAATTGTGATCCTTCTCTTATTGTGATTCATCATTGTCTGTTGAAGGATAAAGGTCTTTATATAGTCTTCCTCCAAGGTAACCGGCTGATTCGGTTTCTGACAACCTCCTGGCAGCTTTGACAGTTGTAGTCGACCGGTTGAAATGGCAGCTGTCAAGTCATCTAGTCACTTCTTGAAATCACTGTCACTGTCTGAAAGTGTCGAGACAGATAGTCATTATGTGTCGACACAAATAGACCAAGTGTCGACACAAGTAGACTAAGTGTCGACACAACTCCTTGTGTTGTTGTAACTGCTTCTCGACACTGCTTCTTCAGAATGTGTCGACACTGATTCTTTATGTCGACACAAGCCTTCTGTTGAATGTGTCGACACTGGTTGAGTGTGTCGACACAAATACTTCTTCTTTAATACTTAGTTGAATTCTGTTGTGTGTCGACACAAGCCTTCTTGTGTTGAAATTTGCTGAGTGTCGACACATCTCCTTTGTGTCGACACATGCCTTCATGTGTTGAAACTTGCTGAGTGTCGACACATCTCCTTTGTGTCGACACAAGTACTTTAACTTCATTGAAGTTTGCTGAGTGTCGACACAGCCTCCTGGTGTCGACACATTTGATGTCGACAAAGTTTCTCTGGGTGTCGACACTGCCTCTAAGTGTCGACATAGATTATGTTGACAATTCTTCACGGTGTGTCGACACTGCCTGTATGTGTCGACACTTTTCTTCTGGTGTCGACTCTGCCTTTCCCGGTGTCGATACAACTACTCCACGTGTCGACACAACTTCTCTAGGTGTTGACACAAGCCTTCATAAGTGTCGACACTTCACCTCTAGGTGTCGACACTTGGAGTTAGAAACTTTTCTGCATTTCCTGCAATTACTTAACCTGCATATATAAACTCAAAGCTCATCAAATACACCTTGATGTATATCATTTAGTAGGGTGAGGATTCTTCAAATCTGGTACATATATTCTAATGTACCCAACAGAGGTCTATGCAATCATAGTATCTATGGCAGCAGCTGTTGAGAGAAGAGATTCTTGAGGTATCTCATCTGAGGGAGTTGCTGGTCTTTGTGGAGTATGAGGTAGGGAAGAAATTGCTGGCTGAGGAGAGGGCTGCCTGACTTGGATAGAAGGAGCAGGCTCCCCCTCACTTAGTGCACCAGAGGAGCTGGCCACATGATGA
Source organism: Platanthera guangdongensis (assembly GCA_039583875.1). Classification (NCBI taxonomy): domain Eukaryota; kingdom Viridiplantae; phylum Streptophyta; class Magnoliopsida; order Asparagales; family Orchidaceae; genus Platanthera; species Platanthera guangdongensis. The sequence goes on along the minus strand of CM077154.1, from coordinate 94,962,675 downwards.
GGAGAGGGAGATGGAGTCCTGTCCTCTAGAGCTGGAACCTCTGGAACTTCTGAAATCTTTGCAGCTTGGGCAGGATTCTTCAGCTTGAGCTTCCATCTCTGAATAGAAGAAATGGAGACTTTCTTCAAGTGGTGAAGAGGGGTCCCTTTGGAGAAGTCGAATACCTTAGGATTTGTTTCATGAAGGAGCAGAGAGATAATTTTGGCGAAGTTGGGGGATTTCAAACTATCCTTGATTTTGTCCAGAATTAGCATCCCAAACTGATATTTCTTGCGGCAGATAATGGCTTGCATGATGTCAAAGAAATATAGTGGAATTTCTCTTATGGAGTTGGTCTTGCACTGTAAAATCTTTCCAATAACAACAACCAGAAATTTTCCTTCTACGTTCATGTCTGACCTTTTGATGTGCGGAGCATCAGCCGAAATGCCACAGAATAGGGCTGTTCTGTCAGAGTCTTCATCATCTAAGTTATCTTCTTAGTCTACTAGGGGCAATCGGAGAAGCTGAAAGACAGAGGTCTTGTTGAGTTTAATTTTCAAACCTTTCACTTTTGATTTCAGGACATGTCCATGACGCTTGACCTTCAGATTTGAGACGAATTCGGCTACTTCTGGGAAGAGAATCCGGCAGGGTTCTTGCAGGATGAAGGATAACCCTGCGGTGTCTAGGAGGATCAGTAGATTGTGAAAGTCGTCTGAAAGCTCGGCAATCCCGGCGGTAACAAGTTCCGATCCTACACTAATCTTGGAGACGGCGGCCATGATCCAGAAATTAGGAAAAAATTCTGTCGCGGGGAAGAGGTAGTGTCGCGGCTCTGCAATTTCTCGAGTGGAGACGAAGCGGCGGACGGGTACTCGAGTGAATGGAGTTGATTTCGTGTAGAATGATTTTTGGAATTTCGAACTTATAAAACCCTAGGTTTATGTCTAATCATCGAGAAGAAAATAATTTAACAGGAAAGGCAGCACGGGAAAATTTGAAAGCCAAGAGTCATGTACGCGAGAGGTAAAACTACTCGAGTAGGTCAAGGAAGTACTCGAGTATATAGGGAGTTACTCGAGTAGGTTTTTAGAAGGTACTCGAGTAGGTCTATAGAATCTGCAATGACTTGAGTAGAAGAATTGACTCACTCGAGTAGATGAAGTGAGCTACACGAGTGCATTAATTGCCTTACTCGAGTAAGTTAGAGGACTACTCGAGTAGGTCCGTTGAGTACTCGAGTAGGTACTTTGAGTACTCGAGTAGGTCAGGTTTTACTTGAGCCAGAGAAGGAAGAAAACTTTGAAAAGCCAGATTTTGACTAACCTTTTAATTTCCTTTGCTTTCATGAAATCCAAACTGCTCTAATCTTCCTTGTTGAGCATCCCAAGTTCAGTTTTGAAGAATGAGAACTTGGTCTCGTCCAGCGGCTTCGTGAAAATATCTGCAACTTGCCTGTCTGTGGAGACATATTGGAGATCTATGTCCCCATGATCTACATGCTCCCGGATGAAATGATACCTTAGCTCGATATGCTTTGTCCGGCTGTGCGAGACTGGATTGTTGGCTATTGCAATTGCGCTGGAAGAGTCGCAAAACAGAGGGATATCCTTGAACATCATGTTGTAGTCTTCGAACTGATTCATTATCCAAAGTAACTGTGCGCAGCAACTGCCTGTAGAGATGTACTCTGACTCGGCCGTTGAGATTGCGACACAGTTCTGCTTCTTACTGCTCCAGGAGATTAGCCTTCTTCCAAAGAATTGGCAAGTCCCTGAAGTGCTTTTCCGGTCATCTTTACTACTTGCAAAATCTGCATCTGAAAACCCAATTAGTTAGCTGTCATTACTTCTTGGGTACCATAAGCCAAGATTTGGTGTACCTTTAAGGTATCTCAAAATCCACTTTGCAGCAACGTAGTGAGATTCCTTAGAGTTCACCTGAAATCTAGCACATACATATGTTGAGAACATTATGTCAGGTGTACTGGCAGTAAGGTAGAGCAGTGATCCAATTATGCTTCTGTGCTTGGTTTCATCAAAAGGTTTCCCTTTTTCATCCTTGTCCAGAGATATAGTTGAGGCCATTGGAGTCCTCATAGAGGTTGCGTTCTCCATTCTGAATTTCTTAATTAGCTCTTTGGTGAACTTGGTCTGTGAGATGAAAATTCTATCTTCAGATTGTTTCACCTGAAGCAATAAGAAATACTTCAGCTCGCCCATACTGCTCATTTCGAACTTCCCTTGCATAAGTTTTGAGAACTTTTTGTAGAGGTCGTCGTCTGTAGAGCCAAAAATAATGTCATCGACATAGATTTGCACTAGCAAAATCTTGCCTTTAATTTCCCTAAGAAATAATGTCTTGTTTATCTTTCCCCTTGTGAACTTGTTCTCAAGTAGAAAGCTAGACAGCGTCTCATACCAAGCTCTTGGAGCTTGTTTCAGACCATATAGGGCCTTGTGCAGTAAATAGACGTAATCAGGAAAGTTGGGATCAAAGAAACCTGGAGGTTGTTCCACATACACTTCCTCCTTTATGTTACCATTTAGGAAGGCAGACTTCACGTCCATCTGATAGACGGTGAAGCCTTTGAATGCAGCATATGCTAGGAACAACCTTATTGCCTCCAGCCTTGCCACTAGAGCATATGTCAGGTCGAAGTCGATTCCTTCTTCTTGACGATAGCCTTTAGCGACGAGTCTAGCCTTGTTCTTTATGATAGTCCCGTCTTCGTCCATCTTGTTCCTGTAGACCCATTTTGTTCCAATGACATTCTTTCCTTTGGGTCTTGGAACAAGCTTCCATACATTGCAGCGCTTGAACTAATTTAGCTCTTCTTCCATTGCCAATATCCACGATGCATCAGAGTATGCATCCTCAAACTTCTTTGGTTCAACCTGCGAGAGAAAACTTAAATACAGATTCTCGTAAGTTGTACCTCTTCGAGTTCTGACACCATCTCGGGGATCTCCTATGATCTGGTCCATGGGATGATCCTTCAGATGTCTGAGCTCTAAAGTTCGTGCATCTGGATTATCTTCAATCACCGGAGTGATTTCTTCATCTTGGATGACTTCTTCATCTTGATCATCAGCCTCTCCAATAGGGGTTGGAGTGGTGATCTTGATGAACTTTTCGCCTTTGTCTTCGGACGGTTCATCCAAGCTAGTTTCTTTCAGCTTTGCACCTGCATCTTCAATAAGCACACTAGACGGATTGCTTTGCAGCAAGCTCATCTCATCAAATACAACATGTATCGATTCTTCTACCACCAGGGTTTTTCTATTAAATATTCTATATGCCTTACTATGGCTACTATAACATACAAAAATACCTTCAAAACTCTTTTCGCTGAACTTGGTGGTATGATACTTACTATTGTTAAGTACGAAGCATTTACAGCCAAAGATTCTAAAGTATGAGACTGTTGGTTTCCTGCCTTTCAGAAGTTCGTAAGGTGTCTTATCATGGTCTTTGTTTATGAGTGCTCGATTTTGCACATGGCATGCAGTGTTGACAACTTCAGCCCAGAAGTACTTCGGTAGTGAAGCATCACTCAACATGGTCCTGCAGGCCTCTATGAGTATTCTGTTCCTTCACTCAGCCACTGCATTCTGTTGTGGAGTACGATGAGAGGAAAACTCATGAAAGATACCTAAGCTTTCACAGAATTCTGTCATGGCCCCAGATTTGAACTCTGTTCCGTTGTAACTTCTGATTTTGACTATGGAGCAGTTGTATTCATTCTGGACTTGCCTGACAAAATTAGAAAATATATCGAAGGTATCTGACTTGTGTTTCAGAAAGAACACCCACGCAAAGCACGAGTAATCATCAATAATTACCAACGTATAATCCTTATCTCCCAAACTTCTAATTTGTAGTGGACCAAACAAGTCCATGTGCAATATATGGAGACATCTGTTAGAGTCTTTGCCAATAATGCTTTTAAAGGTAGCCCTTGTTTGCTTGACTTTTACGCATGCATGACAAGGTCTATCTTTGACGCATTTGACATTTGGGGCATCACATACTAAGTTCATTGAAAATAATTTATTAATAGTTTTGAAATTAATATGTGCTAGTCTCTTGTGTCATTGGTCACCAAGAGACGCACTATCTTTTGCTAAAAGACACACTGGTGTAGAGGAATCTATACAGATGAAATTTAAACAGAAAATATTCCTGCTTCGAGTGCCGGATAGAATCGTTTCCATATTGTCAACGCATTTTATCAAGCACTTATCAGCATGGAATTCAACTATGTATCCGTTATCGCAGCGTTGGCTTATGCTTATGATATTGTGTTCCAATCCTTCGACATAAGCCACATCCGAGAAGGATATATTATCGTTAGTAATCATACCATAGCCTCTAGTAATTCCATGGTCTGAACCTCCAAAGATGACCTTCGGTCCGTTCACGACTGGAGTAAAGTTCTGAATGAGGCTTCTAGTCCCGGTCATATGTCGAGAGCATCCGCTGTCCAAATACCAGATTGGCGTTTTGTTGGCCTTTGGACATACCTGCAATCATAATCAATTTGCCTTAGGAACCTAAACATGTTTGGGTCCTTGGTCTCGGGTTAGAGTACTCCCCCTACGAATGTTAGCATTATGAGCGGTCTTTCTCATATTGCTGACATGAGGGGTTGCAGCATTTCTGGAATTGAACCAGCAATCTATGGCGAAGTGACCAACCTTGCCACAGCACCAACAGTCAAATCTTTTGTACCTTTGCCTCAAGATCTCCTGCTTGACCTTTTGGAATTGTGGTCTAGCAGGGGCAACATTCTTGGAGGAAGATGTCTCATGATGATGGCAATCACATGGCTTCTTCTCCTTTATAGGCTTTTCTACAATGGGATTTGTCTTTGGTGCCTTCTTGAAGTTATGCACATGATTGAAAGGGTCATAGCTCTGAAGAATAACATCTTCATAAGGTGTCGTAAAGACACTTTCGCCAAAGTTTCGAGGTTGAGTCCATCCTTGATAGCGGGACTTTGGCTCTACATAGGTAGGCCTAGCAAAGTGACTGTAGGATGAGTCAAAATCGAACTCATTTGATGGAAAGATGAATTTCTTGAATGTAGTTTGATCTTGAGGGGCTTTTCCCTTCTCTTTGGCTAAGGCCTTTTTGGCGGCCTTATTCTTTCGTTGATTCTTTGTTGGGTACATTGGTTTAAATGTACCTGATTTGAAGAAGCCTCACCCAACTCAATGATATACATCAAAATGTATTTGATGTGTTTTTGAGTTACTTGTGCAGGTTAAGTATTTGCAGGACTGAAGCAAAAATTTCTAAGTCCATGTGTCGACACCCAGAGGGAAAGTGTCGACACTTAAGAAGACTTGTGTCGACACCCAGACAAGCAGTGTCGACACTTGGAGTCATTGTGTCGACACCTGGGATGCAGAGTCAACACCAGACAGAAAGTGTCGATATAAGGAGCTGTGTCGACACTCAATGAAGAAAGTACAGTAAAGTAGTGTCGACACTTAACAGCAGTGTCGACACCTAGAAGAACTGTGTCTACACCAGAAAGTGTCGACACTTGGAGCTGTGTCGACACTCAGCAAAAGTCAGCAGAGACTAAGTATAAGTGTCGACACTCATAACAATGTGTCGACACTCAACAAAAGAGTCAACATTTGTAGTAAGTGTCGACACCCAGAATAATGTGTCGACACTCAGCTGAATACTCAACACTTGAAGAATGTGTCGACACATGGAGCTGTGTCGACACTTAGCAAAGAACAGAAAGATCAACAAAATATTCTAAGTACAAGTGTCGACACTAAGGGAATGTGTCGACACTCAGCTGAAGTCTCAACAGAAGAATCAAGTGTCGACACAAGGAGCTGTGTCGACACTTAACAAGTATCAACACAGAAGACATGTGTCGACACCAAGAAGCAGTGTCGACACTTGACAGATTCAACACATGAAGATGTGTCGACACAAAGGAAATGTGTCGACACTTAGAAGAATTCAGCAAAAGATAGAAGATCAAGTACTTGTGTCGACACTCAATTTCAGTGTCAACACATGCAGAAGAAACTGTGTCGAGACATAGTATCTACAACACAAGGAGTTGTGTTGACACCTTGTAGACTTGTGTCGACACTTACACAACTTGTGTCGACACTTGGTTTATAAGTGTCGACACTTAAAGACAGAAAGTCTCGACACTTTCAGACAGTTAGAGAACTTTCAAGAATTGACTGGATGACTTGACAGCTGCCGTTCCAGCCAGTCTACAGCACCTGTCAGAGATGTCAGAATTCAGTTATGGACCGGACCAGCCGGTTACCATGAAGAAGGCCTATAAATAGGCTCATACAGTCTACAGAAACTGTGGTTCAAGTTGTTGAAGAAGTTGCTGAAGCAATTCAAAAAGTGGTTCAAAGAGTTGTTCAAGTTATTGATCAAGTATCAAAACAAGAAGATCTAGCTGTCCAAGTACAGATCTAAGAAGTTGGAGAGAGAGGGCTCCATCCAAGAAATCAGCCGTTGGAACTAGGCTGAGAAGAAGGATTCAGTTATATTCTGGATCTTAAGAAGCAGAGGTCAAGGATCAACTACAGAAGGAGTCAATCTTATTGAGTTCTATTTTCAAGAAGCTTTGAAGAAAGCTAAGTCAGATTGAATCCAGCTGAGTTCTTCCAAGAACTCATCAAGAAACTCACAACTCCCCTCTCTTGTTTCTGAGTTGTTGAGTTATCAATTGTAAATTCATTTTTATCTTGTAGGATCCTTTGGATCTGAGTGTTTTATAAGCCTGTAATTATAAAGGCTGAGGGTAGGGCTTGAGAGCCTGAGTGTAGGAGATTGAAATCTCTGAGTGTAGGCCTTGGTGGCTGAGTGTAGGCCTTGTTGGCTGAGTGTAGGCCTTTGTGGCTGAGTGTAGGCTTTGTGGAAAAGCTGAGTTGTAGGGCCTTGGGCCTGAGGTGTAGGAACCAGTTTGGGTTCTGAGACAGTGGTGAAGTTTGGCTGAATCTAATACACTGCTAGATAGGCGAAGGGGGAAAGTGGATGTACCCAAAGCTTGGGGAACCACTATAAAACTCTGTGTCTGCTGTGCTGTACTTTGCTGTGTATGCTGTGTGATTGCAAAAGTAGAGTAGATTCTGTGTTATAACTGATTGCTGCCATTAAAGTTTAAAAAAGAAGTAGGTCACCTATTCACCCCCCCCCCCTCTAGGCGTTTAGGTACTATATCTTTCAAGTGGTATCAGAGGGAGGTTTCTTAAAAAGGACTAACAGTCTAAGGAGATCCTGGTTGGCAGATTCAGTCTAAGACAAATTACAGATTCAAGAAAATCAAGAACCATGGGTTCCTCTGAGAATCACAAGGAATTGGGTTCCATGAAATTACCTATATGCAGAAAGGAAATATTTGGGATCTGGAAGGAAAGGGTAAGGCTGTTTATGGAGGCCTCAGACCCTAGGATCTACATCACAGTAAAGGAGGGGCCATATGTGCCCATGAAGATATCAGTTCTAGATGCAAATCAGAGAACACCAAAGGATTTCTCTGAAATGACTAAGGATGAGATTATCCTAGCCACCATAGACAAAAGGGCACAAAACATTATAGTGAGTGCCATAGATGATGCAACTTTTCAGAATCTTATACATTGTAAGACAGCCAAAGAGATGTGGGACACTCTTATTGTGTATATGGAGGGTTCTGAAGAAGTTAGGCAAGATAGAAAATCCTTGCTAAATCAAGAGTATGAGAGTTTTAGACAAGGAAAGGGTGATAGCATAACTGAGTGCTATAAGAAGTTCTACAGGATAGTGAATGAACTCATGTCTTATGGAAGAGAGTTCAGTAATTATGAACTAAATGACAAGTTCCTAAGGTCCCTAACTAAAGATTGGGACACAAAGATTTGTGCCATTAGAGAAATGGCTAAGTTGGGAGAAATTCCTCCACCTACACTGTTTGGCAAGTTATTGTCTTATGAAATGCAGTTGACAGTGAGAAAAGAGGAGGAGAAATCAACAAGAACTGAACACAAGGAAAGAACAGTTGCTTTCAAGACAGAAGCCTCCAGAAAGTGCAGGAATAAGTCACCAACTCCACCTCCAAAGGTAGTTGAATCAGAGTCAGATGAGTCAGTCAGCACAAAATCTGAAAGCAATGAAAGTGATGAAGACTTTGCTGTCTTCACTAGACATTTTCAGAAATTCTTGAAGAAGAAACAGTGGAGGTCAAGGCCTTCTACTTCAAAGGGAAAAGAAGATTTTTATCAGGATAAAAAGGCCTCAAAGAAGGACAGGAAGATGACTAAATCTAGCAAGGCATCTGTTTCTAAAATAGTGTGCTATTGCTGCAATAGACAAGGCCATGTTGTTGCAGATTGTCCTGAAAAGAGAAAGGAGTCTAGTGACAAGAAGAAGACTCATTTCAAAGGCAAGAAAGAGAAGTCTTTTGTTGCCAAGAAAGAGAAGACTCTATCAGATATCTCTTCTTCAGAAACTGAGTCTGATGCTGAGACATACATAGGGCTGTTTGCTAAAGAAGAAGAAGAAGAATTCATGCAGATAATGGAGTCTATTTATGAACAAGAAGACAGTCAATGCCAAGGGCTAATGGCTTTGACATAGCATGACAAAATCCTGGAGCAGCCAGGACCTAGTAAGGTACAAAGTTCAACTTTAAGTTCAGTTACTTGTTCTAGTACAGAATCAGATTCATCATCATCTAGTGATGAGAGTGTATCTGAGTCTGAGGAAGATATTCATCATCTTATAGATGAATATAAAGTACTGTTGCAAGCTTACAAGAAAAGCAAGTCCCTAGCCAAAAGTCAGGCAAAGGAAATTGCTGATCTTAAAGCTGCTGCAACAGATTCTGAGATGTTATTTGATCAAAAGCTTAATGAGATAGCCAGGCTGAAGTACATTACAGTGATTCAGATGGGGACTATCACCTTTAAGAATGATCAAATCAAGAGTCTGGAGATAAATCTTCAGAAGGAGAGAGAGCTTGTTGCTAGGTTTTCTAAACCTAAGTCAGTGTTACCCATAATTGATGAATTTGTTCATCACAAGGGTAAGGCTGGACTGGGTTTTATTAAACCTGCAAGGACTGAGCAGTCCAAGTCCAAGTCCAAGGGCAAAGCCCCAACAATCAACAAGTCTGTTGTAGATAAGACAGCAAAGACAGTACCTAAGCAAAGGTACAATAAGTTTGAATGTTGGTGTTGTGGCAAAGTTGGCCATTTTGTAGTGGACTGTTGGCACAATGCTAGTGCCAAAGTGAGTACCAAACTACCTGTTGGAAAGCCAGTAGGTAGCTTTGTCAGATTGCAAACTAACAAGTACCAAGGACCCAAGAATTCTTTGGGTTCTAAGGTTCATTAATCTGTTTTGCAGGTGAGTCCAAGTGGCCATACCCCAACATGGTACTTGGACAGTGGATGTTCCAGACATATGACTGGAACTAGAGGATTACTAAAGGACTACATTCCAATAAAAGATGGTCCAAAAGTCACCTTTGGTGGTTCTGAAAAAGGAATCATCAAAGGATTTGGTAACATTTCTAGCAACTTGGTTACCATTACTCAAGTGGCTTATGTTAAAGGGTTGAAACACAACCTAATAAGTATAAGTCAATTAAGTGATGTAGGGTATGACATCTCATTTGTTAAAAATGGTTGTCATATCAGGAGGTCAACTGATTGTTAGAAAGTAGAGAAAAGAAGCGAAAAGTAGAGAACAAGCCGAATAAACTTTTGAATAATTTTTTATTATCCAAAAAAGGTATCTATTACAAAGGTATGCCCTCCCTTATATAGAATGAGGAGAGATAGAGAATACAAATAAGAGATGTGGGACTAAAATTTACAGGACTAGGCGGACTATACAAAACAAACCGCACAGGCCGCGCGGTTAGACAGCAGGGCTAACCGCACGGCTACCACCAGAGAGGAAGAGAGACCGCCAGGGTAGACCGCCAGACCATCCGGTCTCCAAGCCGGCTGAGACAAACCGCCAGACCGCGCGGTCTTCAACCCGCCAAGACAAACCGCCAGACCGCCCGGTCACCAACTTCAACACTCCCCCTCAAGCTGGAGCATATATATCGATCATGCCCAGCTTGTCGCAGATGTGGAAAAAGGAAGCGGACACCGGCTTGGTGAAGACATCTGCCAACTCGTTGTCGGAAGTGACAAATGGAGTGCAGATCTGTTTCTTCAATATTTCTTCCCGAATGACAGTCGACTTCTATGTGTTTTGTTCTCTCATGAAAGACCGGATTTTTGGAAATGTGTATCGCGGCCTTATTGTCACAGAACATAGGAAGAGGATAGTTGTAAACCTCTCCGAAGTCAAGCATGAGAGCCCGCAACCACTTCAACTCACATGTAGTCGATGCCATGCTGCGATATTCCGCCTCTGCACTAGACCTGGAAACGACAGACTGTTTCTTGCTCTTCCAACTCACAAGATTACCTCCAACAAATGTGCAGAAACCTGAAGTCGACTTGCGGTCCACTTTGTCATCCGCATAGCTTGAATCAGAGTAAGCTTCACCCTTAGGTGACCATTTTTCTGAAATAGAGACCTTTCCCTGGAGCAGCTTTAATATACTCTAATATTCTCATAGCAGATTGTAGATGACACTCCCTCGAGCTTGCATGAACTGGCTCACTTTGCCAACAGCATAAGAGATGTCGGGTCTGGTTACGTGAGATATATGAGCTTGCCCACCAGACGCCGGTATCTCGTAAGATCAGAGAAAGGTGAGTTATCTGTCCAAGTTTTGTCTTCTCCAGCAGCCATAGGACAACGAGCAGGTTTAGCACCAGTGAGTCCTGCCTCCTTCAAAAGATCAAGAGCATACTTCCTTTGTGAAAGGACCATGGAGTTGGGTTTTCTAGAGATTTCAATCCCCAGAAAGTATTTCGGGGAGCCCATATCCTTTGTGACCAGATGGTGACGAAGGTGTTTCTTGGTCATCAATACCCCATCCTGGTCATCGCAAGAAAATGTCCAACATAAACCGCAAGAACAACAAGACCAGATGCGGTTTTCCGAACAAACAAGGAGTGATCTGCTGAGCTTCTTGTAAAACCAATGCGCAACAATGCTACTCTTGTCAAACCAGGCACGAGGACTTTGCTTGAGGCCATAGATAGCCTTCTTTAGCCGGCATACCCTTGTCTCCCCCTAAGCAACATACCCAGGAGGTTGCTCCATGTAAACATCTTCTTGCAGATCGCCATAGAGGAAGGCATTCTTAACATCGAGCAAGCCGAATAAACTTTGAACACTGATCAAGAGATCATTTTGACTGGTTATAGGAATAGGAATGTCTACTGCTTAGACATTATGATTGAGAATAATCTCCAGTGTGTCTTGTAGCTGATGAGACAGTCTCTCATTGTGTCAAATGGCACAAGAGGCTTGCCTATCTTATACAAGACTATTGGCAAACTCTTTAGAAAAGAGTTAGTGAGGAATGGTCCTCAAGTTAAGTGTGTTCTCAGCTTGTCAAAAGGCAAGCAGACTAAATCCACCTTTAGAAGCATAGAAAACAAAGATGCTGTGAGGTGTTTATACCTCTTGCACTTGGATCTCTTTGGTCCAATGCCAGTTCACAGCTTAGGTCTATACCCTTGTAGTTGTAGATGACTACTCAAGGTTTCCTGGGTGTTCTTCTTAAGACAGAAATCTGAAACACCTAGTGTCTTCCATAGCTTTGTCAAACAAATTCAGAATGAACTAAATAGTACAGTGGTCAAGATTAGAAGTGACCATGGTACTGAATTTCAGTCTGAAAGCATGACAAAACTATGTGAAGAATTTGGGATATTTCAAGAATTCTCTTCACCTAGAACACCTCAGCAAAATGGCATTGCTGAGAGGAAGAATAGAACCTTGATAGAGGCTGGTAGGACCCTATTAAGTGATACATCACTGCCAGAGTATTTCTGGGCTGAAGCAGTTAATACTGCATGTCATGTTATAAATAGGGCTACCATCACTAAAGGGCTCAACAAGACCCCCTATGAAGTTGTGAAATGCAGGAAACCAAACCTATCCTATTTCAGGATCTTTGGTTGCAAATGCTTCATACTTAACAATGGGAAGTCTTACTTGACTAAGTTTGCTGCCAAGTCCCAAGAGGGAATTTTTGTTGGGTACAGCAATAACAGTAAGGCTTATAGAGTCTACAACTTGACTACACAAGTTGTAGAAGAATCTGTACATGTAGTTTTTGATGAGACTAAACTTATTAACAATGAGTTATCTAGTAGTGTATGCAGCCCCACAGGTTTAACAAAGAAGATGGACAAGCTTACTATAGAAGAAATACCTGCTGCAAGACAGTAAGTAGAAGTCAGTGGCTGTTGTCCAGGGGGAGAACTACATGTACCAATTGCAGAAGAAGTACAAGGAGTACAGCATAATGGAGATGCTAAAGAGGTTCAACCAGAAGTTAGGATGCCTCCAGCCAACAGGCATCTTAGAGATCATCCAGTAGAGCAGATTATTGGAGATCCAAGACAAGGGGTACAAACAAGGAGCAGACATCAGAATGCAGTAATTTACTCCAGTTTTCTATCTCAAGTTGAACCTAAGAAGTTTGAAGAAGCAATACTAGATCCACAATGGACTGAAGCAATGCAAGAAGAGCTTAATCAGTTCAAGAGGTGCAAGGTCTGGGAACTTGTTCCTAAACCTAAAGACCACAATATAATAGGAAACAAGTGGATCTACAAGAATAAGATGGATGAACAAGGGGTCATCATTAAGAATAAAGCAAGATTGGTTGCTAAAGGATATAGGCAAGAAGAAGGTATTGACTTTGATCAAACCTTTGCTCCAATAGCCAGACTGGAAGCCATAAGGATGTTCTTAGCCTATGCAACCTATCAAGGATTCAAGGTTTACCAAATGGATGTCAAGTCAGCATTTCTGAATGGTAATCTTATGGAAGAAGTCTATGTGAAACAGCCTTCAGGTTTTGTTGATCCAACTTTACCTCATCATGTCTATAGACTTAGGAAAGCTTTATATGGGTTAAAGCAAGCCCCTAGGGCTTGGTATGAAACCCTATCTAGTTTCCTCATTGAGAACAAGTTCTCAAGGGGGAAAATAGATAAGACTCTATTCCTTAGGGAATCTAGAGGCAAAGTTATACTTGTCCAAATATATGTAGATGACATTATATTTGGGTCTACTGAAAGCAGCCTTTGCAAAAAGTTTGCAAAACTGATGTAAGGTCAATTTGAGATGAGTAGTATGGGAGAGCTGAAGTTTTTCTTGGGTCTCCAAGTTAAACAGACTGAGAGTGGTTTATCCATATGTCAGTCCAAGTTCACCCTAGAACTCATAAGGAAGTATGGTATGGATTAATCCAGTACCATGAAGACTCCAATGGGGTCAAGTATGTCTCTTAGCAAGGATGATGCAGGGAAACCTGTAGATGAAACCTTGTATAGAGGGATAGTTGGCTCCCTATTATACTTAACTGCTAGTAGACCAGATATCATGTATGCTACATGTGTCTGTGCTAGGTATCAAGCCTGCCCTAAAGAGTCTCATTTGACAGAAGTCAAAAGAATATCGAGATATCTAAAGGGCACTCCCTATCTAGGCCTCTGGTACCCTAGGAATGGGGATTTTGATCTAACAGGTTATTCAGATGCAGACTTTGCAGGATGCAAAGAAGATAGAAAAAGCACTACTGGAACCTGTCAATTCCTAGGTGGGAGACTAATTTCATGGAGTAGCAAAAAGCAAACCAGTGTGGCTATCTCCACTGCAGAGTCAGAGTATGTGGCTGCAGGAAGTTGTTGTGCTCAACTTCTGTGGATACAGCATCAGCTAGAGGACTATGGATTTCAGGTAAGTAGAACTCCACTCTTCTGTGATTCTACAAGTGCTATTTCAATAGCTAATAATCTTGTATCTCATAGTAGAACAAAACATATTGAAATTAAATATCATTTTCTTAGGGAGCATGTAGAAAGAGAAGATATTTTATTAGAATATGTTAAAACTGATAATCAAATAGCAGATATGTATACTAAGCCCCTAGAAGAAGCTAAGTTCAATAGATTTAAAATTGAACTAGGAATGATAAACTTAGAGTAAGTTTACAGAATTGAAATTGGCTAAGTAAAAAGGTGTCGACACTTCAGAATATTAGTGTCGACACATGCCAAGTAGGTGTCGACACATCCAATGTGGTGTCAACACTTAAGTATTTACTCAGAATTTTCTAAGTAAAGTCTCGACTATGTGTCGAGTTATGAGGTGTCGACACATAACCAAGTGTCGACACATAAAATCTGTTGACTAAACTTGTGTCGACACGTATGTGTCGAGACATTATAAGTCAGTGTCGACACTTATTGCCAGTGTCGACACATTTTAAGTTAGCTGTCCCGCCTGTTCATCTTCAAAATTAGAAAGGTATAAATAGGGCTTTGTCTTTGTTTGTCGACACGCTTTCAAAGTTTCGAGACCAAACTTCTGTGTCGACACCTCTCTTCTCTCAAGACAAATTCTACAAACCCTAATGGCGCCTAAGCTAGAGGAGAACGTCAACGAAGGATACGAGCTGGTGTGCGGCGCTTTTAATGATGCTGATCAAGAAATTCAGGCTGTAGTAACCCTAGTTGCCGATTCTGGGTTAGAATATCTAGTGTCTGAACCTACTAAGATATGGAAGAAAGAGGTACTTGAATTCCTCAATGGAGCAAAGGTGGACGAATCTGGATACAAAATCAAATCCAGAGTTCATGGTGAGAAGGTCAAGGTATCACCAAAAAGTCTGAGGAAGATTCTACAGCTTCCAAGAACTCAAGAGGAAGATGAAGTTACAGCTACAAAGACCAGGGAAGCTCTAACCTGGTGTGGAATTTATTCTAAGCTGAAGATTGGTTCTGTTTTTAACAGAAAAGGAATGAACAATCAAGGAAAGTTTCTTTCTGAAATTGTTGGAAAGGTCATCCTCAGCAAGCCAGGAGGGCATGACAGAGTGTCTGCCTCTATGTTCAATATAATGACCAGGATTATCTTCACTTTAAAAACTGATTGGTCTATTATAGTATTTGAGAAAATCAAGGAAAGTTTGAAGAAGCCCAACCTGGGCAGAATCATAAGTCTTTATCTTGCTGGTACCATACCAGAGGTAATGCAACAAGCTGCTGGAAGTAAAATTAATCACATGAGGAAAATAGACATGAGGTTGTTCTCAAGATGGGACAGGGTGTTGTCTAAAGAGATGCCAACCCCTGAGTAGATAGTTGTTGAGAAAGAAATTCCTCCCAAGAAGAAAAGGAAGACAGTTCCAGTGGCACAAGAGTCCACTAGCAGCTCTGAAAGTGAAGAACAGGTTGTCTTCACACCTGATGAGAATGTGGAAGAGCCTGCAGTGAAATCTCCTGCTCCTCAAGATGATGCTGAGATCCAGGGGGAGCTACCTCAAGCTAGCCCCATCCACAAGGATCAAAGCCAGGGGGAGCTTCCAGTTGTAGAAGAACCCACTACACTGGAAAGTGAACAAGCAACAAACATCATACTAGAGGTAATCACTGAACTAAACACTTTAGATTTTTCTAAAGAAGATACTGATTTGTCAGATGTTAATCAGCAAATTCATCTGGATAACCAAGTCTCAGATGTTGTCATAGAAGACACATATGTTGTTGTTCAAGATGTTACTGATCCAGTGGTTGAAGAACCAAGAATTTCTCTAACTCCTTCCCCACAAGAGTTTACCATGGAAGATTTATTCCTAAATCTGGATCAAGCAGATTTTGACATGGACAAGGCTGCTGCTGAAAGAGATAATGCTGCTGCTGAGGGGGAGCAAGTGCACATTCATGAAGTACCTGCCAGAAAAGAAACTGAGAAAGCTCCATATGTGCAACCTGAGAAGCCTCCAAGCCCTAAGGAGAGGGTTGACATAGCCAGCTCCTCAGAATCTGAAGATGAGGAGGCTACCAGGGCTAAGAAAAAGAAACTTTATGTCTTCAAGAGAAGGAGTCAAAGTTATAAGAAGGCTCTACAATCTATTGCACCACAGCCTATAGTTCAGCAAACACCATCAGTTGATTATAGTGCTTTAATGGTGGCAATGCAGATTAAACTGGATGAACATAGAAAAGCAATTGAGAAGTATATAGATGAAGGGAAGAAATCTTTGCAATTTGATCTGGCCCAAGATATCAAGTCAATAAGATTTGAAATGAACCTTAACAAGAAAGAGATGACAGACTGCTTCCACAAGGGTGGCAATGCAGTGGTGTACTTGTCAACACACCAAGAAAATCTCAAAGCACAAGTAGATGACATAGCATTGAAGCAAGGGTATGTACTTGAAAATCAGCTAAGGATGAATGACAATCTTACTGCTTCCCATAATGCTATTGTCACAGAATTAAAGAACCAGGCTGCTGGACCTTCTACCTCTACTGCTGCTATTAAAACTAAATTTGATAAAGTATTCCAAGAAGAACTCTCTGGTGTTAAGACTGCTATCCAAGCCTCCCAGAAGGCCATATCTGACCAACTTCAAAAACTCAAACCTTTCTTTAAAGATGGAGTCAGATACTTGGATAATCAAATCAGATTTCAGAAGGATGATGTCAGAGATCACATGGCTAGCGAAGTCATAAAGGGGGAGAGAGTGTTAGTCAAGGCAAGCTCTGAACATGCTAAGTGGATATCAAATTCTATCAGAGCTACACTTGGATATCCTCCTCTGTGTGATGACAATGATGTTGCTGAATCTGGAATTAACCCTGCCTATCTTAGAGGTGAGCAACCAGAAGTAGCTCAAGTCATTTATCCTCCTCCAGATTTTGAAATGGTGCATGCTGATGTACAGACCATGTACAGCCCACCTGGGGGCAAGGACAATGTTATTATTGAAAAGGTTGTTCAGCCTATATCTGAAGCCATGCAAGAGGCATTGCAAAAAGAAGAAGAGACAAGATTGTCTAAGAAGAGGTTTAGGGAATAAGCTGAACAGAGACCAGATTTTGAGCAATGGAGCCCTACCTCTAGAAACATTATATTAACTGCCTGGAAAGCTGCCAAAGACAACATTCATGACAGGAACAAATGGTTCTCTGAAGCTGAATGGAGAAAACATGAATCTAGACAGGAGGCAATTGTCCAATACAGAAGGAAGGCAAAGATGGGAAAGCTACCTCCTACTGCCCAGGAGCCTAGCAAGTACTTTCCTAAGTCATACCATTATTTTGAAAGACAGAAGATTAAATCAGAAGAGCTTAAGAAGAAAGATCTGAAAGGCAAGAAGCCTGCTGATGCTGATGTTGTTGATGCTCCTGTCCAAGCTAAGGTTCATGCTGGCAAAGGAATAGTTATCAAGGAACCAGAACTGAAATATAATTAGAATTTTCTTAAAGTTTACTGTGTAATCTTTTTGATGTAAAATATTTTTGTGAACTTCTGAAAATGTATAAGACAGATATTAGAACAATATATGATTAATCTATTTCATGTTTGTTCTGTGATAATGTCAATGTATATTTCATATTTGTTCTGTGATGATGAATTTGTATACATGTGAAATTGATACATATTTATGTTTACCCTGCTGTACATTATCCTGCCTTACATCATTTTGTAATTTTAATTATGAATGGTGTATATCATTAAATAAGGGTTATGACTTCTCCAAATAGGGGGAGATTGTTGGGTACATTGGTTTAAATGTACCTGATTTGAAGAAGCCTCACCCAACTCAATGATATACATCAAAATGTATTTGATGTGTTTTTGAGTTACTTGTGCAGGTTAAGTATTTGCAGGACTGAAGTAAAAATTTCTATGTCCATGTGTCGACACCCAGAGGGAAAGTGTCGACACTTAAGAAGACTTGTGTCGACACCCAGACAAGCAGTGTCGACACTTTGAGTCATTGTGTCGACACCTAGGATGCAGAGTCGACACCAGACAGAAAGTGTCGACACAAGGAGCTGTGTCGACACTCAATGAAGAAAGTACAGTAAAGCAGTGTCGACACTTAACAGCAGTGTCGACACCTAGAAGAACTGTGTCTACACCAGAAAGTGTCGACACTTGGAGCTGTGTCGACACTCAGCAAAAGTCAGCAGAGACTAAGTATAAGTGTCGACACTCAGAACAATGTGTCGACACTCAACAAAAGAGTCAACATTTGTAGTAAGTGTCGACACCCAGAACAATGTGTCGACACTCAGCTGAAGACTCAACACTTGAAGAATGTGTCGACACATGGAGCTGTGTCGACACTTAGCAAAGAACAGAAAGATCAACAAAATATTCTAAGTACAAGTGTCGACACTAAGGGAATGTGTCGACACTCAGCTGAAGTCTCAACAGAAGAATCAAGTGTCGACACAAGGAGCTGTGTCGACACTTAGCAAGTATCAAAACTGAAGACATGTGTCGACACCAAGAAGCAGTGTCGACACTTGACAGATTCAACACATGAAGATGTGTCGACACAAAGGAAATGTGTCGACACTTAGAAGAATTCAGCAAAAGATAGAAGATCAAGTACTTATGTCGTCACTCAATTTCAGTGTCGACACATGCAGAAGAAACTGTGTCGAGACATAGTATCTACAACACAAAGAGTTGTGTCGACACCTTGTAGACTTGTGTCGACACTTACACAACTTGTGTCGACACTTGGTCTATAAGTGTCGACACTTAAAGACAGAAAGTCTCGACACTTTCAGACAGTTAGAGAACTTTCAAGAATTGACTGGATGACTTGACAGCTGCCGTTCCAGCCGGTCTACAGCACCTGTCAGAGATGTCAGAATTCAGTTATGGACCGGACTAGCCGGTTACCATGAAGAAGGCCTATAAATAGGCTCATACTGTCTACAGAAACTGTGGTTCAAGTTGTTGAAGAAGTTGCTAAAGCAATTTAATAAGTGGTTCACAGAGTTGTTCAAGTTATTGATCAAGTATCAAAACAAGAAGATCTAGCTGTCCAAGTACAGATCTAAGAAGTTGGAGATAGAGGGCTCCATCCAAGAAATCAGTCGTTGGAACTAGGCTGAGAAGAAGGATTCAGTTATATTCTGGATCTTAAGAAGCAGAGGTCAAGGATCAACTGCAGAAGGAGTCAATCTTATTGAGTTCTATTTTCAAGAAGCTTTGAAGAAAGCTAAGTTAGATTGAATCCAGCTGAGTTCTTCCAAGAACTCATCAAGAAACTCACAACTCCCCTCTCTTGTTTCTGAGTTGTTGAGTTATCAATTGTAAATTCATTTTTATCTTGTAGGATCCTTTGGATCTGAGTGTTTTGTAAGCGTGTAATTATAAAGGCTGAGGGTAGGGCTTGAGAGCCTGAGTGTAGGAGATTGAAATCTCTGAGTGTAGGCCTTGGTGGCTGAGTGTAGGCCTTGTTGGCTGAGTGTAGGCCTTTGTGGCTGAGTGTAGGCTTTGTGGAAAAGCTGAGTTGTAGGG
This sequence comes from Platanthera guangdongensis, assembly GCA_039583875.1. Classification (NCBI taxonomy): domain Eukaryota; kingdom Viridiplantae; phylum Streptophyta; class Magnoliopsida; order Asparagales; family Orchidaceae; genus Platanthera; species Platanthera guangdongensis. The sequence continues at coordinate 94,943,229 of CM077154.1, read as the reverse complement.
CCTTGGGCCTGAGGTGTAGGAACCAGTTTGGGTTCTGAGACAGTGGTGAAGTTTGGCCGAATCTAGTACACTGCTAGATAGGCGAAGGGGGAAAGTGGATGTACCCAAAGCTTGGGGAACCACTATAAAACTCTGTGTCTGCTGTGCTGTGCTTTGCTGTGTATGCTGTGTGATTGAAAAAGTAGAGTAGATTTTGTGTTATAACTGATTACTGCCATTAAAGTTTAAAAAAGAAGTAGGTCATCTATTCACCCCCCCCCCCCTCTAGGTGTTTAGGTATTATATCTTTCATTCTTGTTTCTCCTAGAGGATTTACTAGGAGCTTCTTCATGTCCTAATCCGGCACCCTTGGCCTTGGCTGAGAATTCAGCAACGAATGGGAGAACTGTCTTGGGCTTCGAGAAACTTTCAACCAGTTTCCTTTCAGCTGCAAGCTGGACTTCCAATTCCTTGATGATTTTCTCTTTGAGGTCAAGGTGCTCAAGAGCCTTGTTATATTCTTCAATTGCCTTATTGAAGTTTTCTTCGAGGGAGTTAGTCTTTGCGACTTTCTCTCTCAAGATTCTCTCTTCATCTTTTAGAGATTTGATCTCTTTAACCTGAGTCTTCACGACTCGACGACATTTGTCGTAAGCCATGATTAACTCCTTGTACTGGGCCATTACTTCTGACTCATTGTCAGAGGAGCTATCCTCACAATCATATTCAGAGACTTCAGAATCTGAAAGAGGGGTATGAGAGTTCACCTTCCCAGTGAACTGGGGCTCTTGATCATCATCTGTTTGAGCCATTAGCCCAAAATATGCTTCTTCTTCACTTGACTCAGATGAGTTGGAGTCACTAAGAGTCTTGCTCTTTTTGGCTATGAGGCTCTTCTCTTTCCTCTTCTTGTTGTGTGAGGATTTCTTTTCTTCTCTTCTACCACCCTCCTTCTTCTTATGATGGCAGTCGGCGATGACATGACCTGGCTTATTACAACAATAGCAAATGATGTCAGTTGAAACATATTTGTTCTGTTTAGAGGAATACCTGTCATGGCTACTTGAGCCTTTTCTTTGTCGATCACTGTCGTGTCGTGATCTTCTATAGGAGGCATCCTTGCCTTTCCATTGCCTTTTCTTATTCAAGAATTTCTTGAACTGATGTGAGAGCAGTGAGAACTCTCCTTCTGATAGCTCAGAGCCTGAGGTACTAGGCTCAGAAGTTTCTTCTTCTTCACTAATCTCTGAAGCTGGAGCAGGGGAGGCAGCCTTTGTCTTTCTGGAGGTAACTGCTTTTAGAGCAACAAACTTTTCTTTGAGAGCAGACATGCTCTTCTCTTCTTCAGCTTTCCTGGTGTTGAGTTGAAGCTCATATGACATAAGCTTCCCGAGGAGATTTTGTGGGTCTGTCTCAGCCAGCTTCTCAAACTCCCTGATGGCACAGACCTTGTTGTCCCATTCTTTAGTCAGGGATCTCAGGAACTTGTCATTCAGTTCTCCATTAGGAAATACTCTACCATTGACTCTTAGGACATTCACTATCTTGAAAAATTTCTCAAATGTATTAGCAATGGCCTCTTTGCTTTCCTGTCGGAAGGCTTCATACTTATGATTGAGGAGGGATCTCCGATCATCCCTCACTTCTTCTGTTCCTTCCATTAAGGTAACCAAGGACTGTCACATCTCCTTTGCAGATTTGCAGTGGATTAAGTTCTGTAGCATTGAGTCATCAACTGCACTTGTTATAATGTTTTTAGCTTTTTTGTCTAGTGAGACAAGTGCAATCTCGTCCTTATCTAAATCCATCAGCTTCTTTGGAACCTTCTTGGTAGGATCTATAGTGGAGACAGACATAGGGATTAAGGACCTTCTTCAACTATCATGAAGATCCTTGGATCCACAGCTTCCATAAAGAATTTGATCTTTTCTTTCCACATGGGAAAGTTGTTCTTGTTGCATAGGGGAAGCTTGGCAAAATCCTTTGCCTTGTCCATGATAGATAGATCTCAAATAACAACTATTGCAGGAACTGATCAAGGTGTTAACCTTTTAACGATCAACCTCGCTCTGATACCAATTGAAAGATAATAGTTGTCAACCTAAATCACCTAGAGGGGGTGAATAGGTAGTTGTGCGTCTTTTACGGAATAAAAACATCTTAGAACACAGCACAGATCTATCTACTAAAATATCACAGACGAGACAAGATTTATAGTGGTTCCCCGATCTTAGGTACATCCACTTTCCCTCACCGATCTAGCAATGAACTAGACTCGGCTACTCCACTATCTCGGATTGAAAATCAATCCTACCCTCGGAACAAAGTTCCTACAATCTCAATCCAATCAACTGGATCTACAACTCGGAAGAAACACCTTCCTACAAACTCGGAGTGGAAAACTCGTACACTCGGAGAAAAATTCTCCTACTGAAATGAAATACAAGTATTGAAAAATACAAACAATAATATTGTCTGGTTCAGATCTGAAAATGAAACAGGAACTGGAATCTTCTTCTTGGCGTGCGGCTTTATCAGAAAAGTTAAAGAAAGATTCTCGGCAACGGTAGATCTAAACTCCTTGCTTCCACGATCGGACAGATGATGAGTATGTGAAAATCGATCTCGATCTGGAGAGCTTTTTCAGTCTATTTCCTCTGAAGATCGAAACCCTTGCCGGAGAAGAACAGAGGTGGCGGCGGCTTTCGTTCCGTGAAGAGAGAGAGAGAGGAAACAACGATTCTTTTTGGAAAGCGGCGGCTGCAAAACTTAGAATAATTTTCTTCTTGAAATATTTGTTTTCTGATTAGGGTTTGTCGATCAGACAAGACCTTTTATAGGAGTACTAATAACGGTCATAATCGGTTTTAATGACGTACACGTGGACCAATCATATCACGGAATTTGAAAATCTGTCAAATCTAGACTTAGAAGAAATTTCAGAGAAAATGAGGTCATATACACGAGTGGGTACAAAACTACTCGAGTAGGTCAAGGACTACTCAAGTAATCAGAGAAATATTACTCGGGTATATAATTCAAGACTACTCGAGTAGGTTGAAGACAACTACTCGAGTGCATATAAGCAACTACTCGAGTACTTAGAAGATCTACTCGAGTATACAGAAAAGTTTCACGGGAAGGAGTTGAAGTACTCGAGTACAAGTTGTACTACTCGAGTAGGCAAAATTGAACTACTCGAGTGGTCAGAAGAACTACTCGAGACAAACACTTAGAAATATTATGCAAACGGGAAAAACAGCTACTCGAGTAGTTAGATTTAACTACTCGAGAGAAAAGAAATCTTCTCGAGTAAATGAAGGACTTACTCGAGTATTTCTTAACTACTCGACACAGAGAGGAGAGTTACTCGACACAGTGTCAAGAACTACTCGAGTATACAAAGTACCTACTCGAGTAAATGACTTGCAAGAAATCTGAGAAAGAGAAATCTGGACCTACTCGAGTATGAACTACTCGAGATAGAATAAGCTACTCAAGTATATGACTTGGACTACTCGAGTGATTAACTTAGAAAAACTTGGAAACTGAATTCTGGGCAACTCGAGTAGGAAGAGAGATCTACTCGAGTAGTTAAGTAGGCTACTCGAGTATGTCAGTGAACTACTTGAGTGTTTTACTTAACTTCATGAGAGGAAGAATTTTCTTACTCGAGTATGCATAAGTTTTACTCGAGTATATCTCAAGTAATCTACTCGAGTGGTTAAGGACCTACTCGAGAGAAATACTTAGAAAAATTTCTGTCAGCAATTTTTCTTCTACTAGAAGGGAATCAGCACCAAGTCATTACACAGTCCTATAACTTGAATATGAAGTGTATCCAAATAGAGAGGCTACACATGAGTCAACACTTTGGAACACACAATGAGGGATTACACTGTATGGCCCTGTGTTTGGTGACCCATTATAGACTGACATTGGTCTACACTTCTCATTAGAGTCCTGCAAATACATAACTCAAACGAAGTATCAAATACAACCTAATTCATCTTAGTTCCAAGGTGACTTCATCAAATCTGGGTTAATGTGGGCATAGTTCCCAACAAATATTCCTGAAGTGCTGAACCACACAACTGGATCTAGAATAAATCACATGAGAAGGATGGATATGAAAATACTATCTAGGTGGGAAAGAGTTCTGACAAAGGATGGATCTATACCACAGAAACAACCACAACTAAAAAAGAAAAAGATAACCCCCAGGAAACCTGAATCTTCTAGTGATTAAGAAGAACAAGTAATCTTCAATTCAGATGAAGAATAACAAGAATCAATAAGGAAATCATCTGCCCCTAAGAATGTAGACGATAGTCAGATGCAGGGGGAGCATAATCCAAAAAGCACAATCCAACTGGATCAAGTCCAAGATGTGCTTCCTCTAGGTGGAGCCAATGAGCTTTCACCAGCTCAACAAGAGGCCTTGCCTCCAGTAGTTGCTCCTGAGAAAGAGAAAGCTGCATTAGATAGTGAAACAGCCACTCAAACTATTCTTGAGGTAATAGGTGATATTAATCAAACTATACTAGATACTAAGCCAGAAACACTAACTGTGCTTCTAACTGATGTTGAACAGACACACCATGACAACATCCCTGCACAGAATATATCAATGGATGATACATCTGCCTTAGATGATGCTCCATTAAATGTACAAGATACAGATGTTTCTCCAGTTCATCTACAACAAGAATTCACTCCTGAGGAATAATTTCATGACTTACAAGAAGTAATAACCGAGGAAGTAATGCCAAGGACTGAGGGGGAGGAGCTAGGGACTAAGGGGGAGTTGTCAAGGGTTGACAAGGAGCTGCCCTCAAGTCACTCAAACTATAAGAAAGCTTTACAGACTGCCTCACAAACCTCAGCTCTAACAGTTTACTTCAGTTCACTATTGGTTGCTCTGCAAATTAAAATGGATGAGCAAAGAGCAGCCATGGATAAATATATGGATGAAAGACAGAAGTAACTTCAGTTTTCCTTGGCTCAAGACATTAAATCCATAAGATTTGAAGTGAACCAGAATAAGAAAGAGATGACAGACTGCTTCCATAAAGGAGGTAATGTTGTAGTTTATCTGGCCAAGCAGCAACAAGAGGCAAGGACACAGATTGATGATATAGTGGTCAAGCAAGTATATGTCCTAGAAAATCAAATTAGAATGAATGATAATCTTACTGAATCACATAATGTGATTGTTACTGAGTTAAAGTTTTATACTGCAAGTGCATTAACTGAGGAAAGGGATAAAGAGAAGTCAGAGTTTGATAAGAAACTTCAAGAAGATTTAGCTACTTTCCAATCTGCCATTCAAGCCTCTCAGAAGATCATATCTGCTCAGCTACTGAAGTTTAAATCTTATTATACAGAAGGAACCAATTATCTAGTTAACCAGATCAGGTTCCAAAAAGATGACTTAAGAGATCATATTAAGAGAGAAGTCATAAAGGGGGAGAGGTTGTTAGTCAATGCTAGTTCAGAGCATGCTAAATGGATAACAAATGCTATTAGAGCAACTCTGGGATATCCACCCCTATGTGATGATGATAATACAGCTGAGTCAGGTATTCAAGCTGCAGGAATTGAAGGGGGTCAGCGGGACGTAGCTCAAATCATATACCCCCCTGTAATTTTGAGGGGATTCAACAACTTGTTCAACAGATGTATAGCCCTGCAGAGGCTACTAAGAATGTTATAATTGAGAAAGTGGAAATGTCAGAGGCAACACTGAATAAAGAGTAAGAAGCTCAACTCTCAAAGAAAAGGTTTAGAGAGCAGGCTGAACTGAAGCCTGATTTTGAAAGATGGAGTCCCACCTCCAGAAATATAATACTCACTGTCTGGCAAGCTGTCAAAGACAAAATGCATGATAGAGGCAAGTGGTATTCTGAATTTAAGTGGAACAAATATCTACAGAGACAAGATGTGATACATCAGTTCAGAAGGGATCACAAGGCTGGAAAAATACCTGCTACAGCTGTAGAGCCAGTAAATAATTTCCTAAGCCTTATCACTATTTTGAAAGGCAAAAAGTTAAGGCTGAAGAACTTAAGAAGAAGAATCTCAAAGGCAAGAAGCCAGCTAACGATACTGAAGCTCCAGTACAAGCAAGGATCCAGTCTGGCAAATGCATAGTGATCAAGGAGCCTGATCAGCCTTAGGATAGATTGACTAGATTTTAGAACATTGTAATCTTCAATTTTAAACTCTATGTAATCTGTTGTCAACAAACTATTGCGAATTTTAAACAAAACAATGATTCATGCTTATTATGTTTGTATCATATTCTGTGATGATATAATATATACTTGTTTTGTTTATATGTTTCCCTGTCATTGAATGCTTTTATACATGATATTGTTTATTTTATTATAAGTGATGTATATCATTGACTAAGGATTATGACTTCTCCAAATAGGAGGAGATTGTTGGGTACATTGAAAAATGTGTATCAGATTTGGAGAAGCCTCACCTAACTCAATGATATGCATCAAGTTGTATTTGATGTTGTGTTGAGTTATCATGTGCAGGTTAAGTAAATGGAAGGAAAATTTTCTAAGTAGAAGTGTCGACACTTGGGAATGGCTCTATCGACACCAAGGGCCAAATTGTGTCGACACCCAGAATTTGTGTCGACACACAGAGAATCTGTCGACATCGTTGTGTCGACACCAAGGGCCAGATTGTGTCGACATCATCGGGATTTGTGTCGACACACAGAGTAGCTGTTAACACATTCCAGAATTCTATCGACAATGACTGTGTCGACACATAGAACTTGTGTCGACACACATCAGAATTCTGTCGACACCAACTTTGTCAAGACAAGGAGTGTTTGTGTCGACACACAGGACTTATGTCGACACATTCCACAGAAGCTGTGTCAAGAAGTAAAAATGAAGCTGTGTCGACATCATCAAGACTTGTGTCGACACATGGACTATGTGTGTCGACACATGTGAAGTATTCACTCGACATTCTATGTTATTGAGTCAAAGTCCAATGAAAGTTGAAGTAATACAACTGGAGACTTGACAGATGTCATTACTGACATTACTGTCACATCTGTCAGAGGTGTCGGAAGACTGTTTGGAACCGGAACAGCCGGTAACCATGGATGAAGCCTATATATAGATATGCTCTCTCAATAATTGAGGTAATACAACAGATAGCTAATAAATTATAATCTCTGAAGGATTGAGGATCCAGAAGAATAGAAAGAAGAAACAGTCAATAGATTGTAGAGAGAGAAAAATAAGAAAGAGAGAAGTTCTAATCCAGTGAAGGCAGATCCTGAACAATCTGCCTGAAGAATTCAGATCAAGTCTGAAGAAGAATTCAGATTAATTTCTAAAGTAAGCTGATTGAAGATCAACTCCAACACCAAGAAGATCAACCCTACTTTGTTCAGATTCAAGAAGCTTTGAAGAAAGCTAAGACAGGTTGATCCTTAAGTAATCAGTTCTATCAAGAACTGATCAAGAAGCCTTCAACCAATTCTCTCTCCATCTGGTTGAAGATATCATTATCTTTTCATCAATAATTTTTGTAGGATCTGTAATAGATCTGAGTGTAGGAGATTTACTTCTCTGAGTTGTAAGCTTAGATTATAAAGGCTGGGGAAGGGCTGAGTGCCTGAGGTAGGGGAATCTATTCCCTGAGTTGTAGGCCTATGAAAGAGGCTGAGGTAGGGCTTTTTCCTGAGTTGTAGGAGTGGGGTGTTACTCTGAGTTGTAGGCTTATGGAAGAGGCTGAGGTAGGGCTTGTGCCTGAGTTGTAGGAGTGTGGATTCACTCTGAGTTGTAGGAATCAGTCTTAGTTCTGAGCTGTAAGATTTGCGGATCTGAGAAGAAGGAAGGAAGTTTGGCCGAATCTAGTACACTTCTAGATAGGCGAAGGGGGAAAGTGGATGTACCCATCATTTGGGGAACCACTATAAATCTGGTGTACAATCTGTGGAATGTTGTGTGTATGTGAATGTTGTGCTGTGTTTTCTGCTAAATAAATTGCTAAATTAGATAGAATTATCTGCCTAAGTCAGAAAAAAATTGAACCTATTCACCTCCCCCCCCCCTCTAGGTGTTTAAAACATCTTGAAACCAATTCTTTCATCAAGATTTGATTTTGAATGCTTTGATTGAGGTGCAGATGATTTCCCATGATCATGATATGTTTCATGATGAAATAGTGGAAGACTAGGATCCTAATGGTTTTGCAAAAAGTTATTGTTACGATCAAGAGGTAGATAGTCTTGAGATCCATCCAGCTAATGACATGAAACCTTTTCTTGTGCTTGAGGTTTCTGATTTAGATGAGCTTTATAATTGGGGTTCATTGCTTCACCTTCAACAAACTGATTTGCATAACCAATAAGATCCCGATAGGTTTCGAACTCCTTTACAATAACTTCAAATTTTAGAGGGCCTTCTCGAAGTCCTTTCATGAAAGCAACTTTATAGAAGACTTGATCAACATTAGCAATGTCAAGAGTTTCCTTTTGGAATCGGTCGATGAAATGAGCATTAGACTCGTCATCTCCTTGCTTGATCTGAAAAAGAGCTCCTATGTCTCTCTTTCACTTCCTGAAGGTTCCGAACCTTGAGAGAAATTGTGTTCGAAAATCGTCAAAGCAAGTTATTGATAGGTGTGGTAAATGATAAAACCAGTCCATCACGTGAGCACCAAAAGAGATAATAAAGAGCTTGTATTTGATACCGTCTAATAGAGCTTTCAATGAAATAATTGATCCAAAATTTGTAAGTGGGAAACTGGATCACTCTTCCCCGAGTAGACTGGCAGACGAGGTTCTTTGAAATTGTATGGAATAACTTCCCTTCAAATATGAGGTGTGAAGGGAGAAGAAACTTGCTCTTAATCTGCAAAATATGTTAGTCCATCAGGTATATGAGCATGAGTATTCATGTTTACCTTATGAAGCTTTGAATTCCAGGACTTGGACACCCTGATCAAAAGTTATGGCTGTTTGAAGTTAAGGTGTATTCTGAGCTCAATCCTTCGTTGTACAACACCGTGTTCGTCGAATGGGCCCCACCAGGAAGATCGAGCGGACCCAGTCCCGTGACCCGCACCCAAGCAACGAGCAGACATGCGGCAAGAGGCTGGTCCGCTCCCGCTCAGTTCAGGCGAGCGAGCTAAGCTAGACGACTCCACTATCCCTCCCGCTCGCTCAGGGAATCGTCGACCGGAGCGGGGGGGCGCCATTCGTCGAACCTGTACTCGCGGATGGGCTCGGCAACCCGCGATCTGCGAGCCGTTCAGAGGGTCACAATGGCCGCCAGTCCGTCCCCTATACGTGACCTGGCCACCTATCCGCCTCGGTAGAGGACTGGCGGGTCGCGGGAAGAGTAGGCGAGCCGATAGAACCAGGTCGCGCCCACCTCTCACGGGGAGGGATTGATGTCGAGCTGCCCCCCCCCCCCCCCACTGGGTGAGAATAGCTGTTCAGGATAGCGGAGCCACGCTGTTGGCAGACTAGGTTGGACTGCGCATAACTGTTCGGGACAGCGGAGTTTAGCTATTGGCAGACCCAACCAAGGTCTTTTTGGTATTTTCAGGTCAGTTCTTCTGGTTATTGGCAGTTCAGGTTCCAAAAACTATAAGTAAGACCCAAGGGTTACCTCAGAAGGCACGCTTTGAGTGCCTCCCTGCTCCAGTTTTCAAGTGCTTTCTGAGGATACCTTAGCTCGGCTTCTGGCTAAGGAGGGGAAGCGCTCTGAGATCTTCCGGGTTTGTGGTGGGACCTCCCTGCCGAGCCCTTGGGTCTATTTCTCCTTGTCTTCTTTGTTGTTTTCTTGCAGGAGCGAAGTAGGCGCGAGACCACCCCTTCCCCAAGGGTCGAACTCCACAGGAGACCGAGAGATCGGTTTCAACATTTTGGTGCGGTGAGCGTGGAGAGTGACCAGTGTAAAAAGTAGCGAACATGCATGAACAAACGGATAGACTTTTGAATAATTGAAATTATATTATCTAAAAAAGATATCATTTACAAAGGTATGACCTCCCTTATATAGAATGGAGGAGATATGAGAGAGTATAAACAAACAATGTGGGACTAAACATGTACAGGGCTGAGCGGGTAGAAATAAAAGAGACCGAACAGGCCATGCGGTTAGACAGATAGGTTAACCGCACGGCAACTCCAGCAGGATAAGAACAAGCCGCAATGTGAGTCCGATAGAACGCCCGGTCTCCAAGCTCCAGAGGAGACCGCCAGACCGCTCAGTCAACAAACCGCCAGACAAGATCGCAAGGCCGCCCGGTCTAATACTTCAACACTCCCCCTCAAGCTGGAGCATAGATATCAATCATGCCCAGCTTGTCACAAATGTGGAAGAAGGAAGTAGAGACCGGTCTGGTGAAGATATCTGCCAATTCCTTGTCAGAGGTGACAAACGGAGTACAAATCTGTTTCTTCAAAATCTCTTCCCGAATGAAGTGACAGTCAACCTCTATATGCTTTGTTCTCTCATGGAAGACCGGATTTCTGGATATGTATATAGCAGCCTTGTTGTCACAGAACATAGGAAGAGGATAGTCATATACCTCGCCCAGGTCAAGCATGAGAGCCTGCAACCACTTTAACTCACACGTGGTTGACGCCATCCTCCGTTATTCGGCTTCTGCACTGGATCTGGAGACAACAGACTGTTTCTTGCTCTTCCAACTCACAAGATTTCCTCCAACAAAGGTACAAAAACCTGATGTGGATTTTCGATCGCCTTTGTCATCCGCGTAACTTGAATCTGAGTAGGCCTCAACCCTCAGATGACCATTCTTCTAAAAGATTAGCCCTTTGCCGGGTGCTGCTTTGATGTACTCTAAAATCTTCAGGGCAGACTGAAGATGGCACTCCCTGGGAGCTTGCATAAACTGACTGACCTTGCCTACAGCATAGGCGATGTCGGGTCTAGTCACCGTGAGATAGATGAGTTTGCCTACCAAACGTCTGTACCTTGTGACATCAGATAGAAGAGGCGAGTCATCCGTCCACGTTTTGTCTTCTCCAATAGCCATGGGAAACCGAGCCGGTTTGGCACCTGTCAATCCTGCTTCTTGTAGAAGATCAAGGGCATACTTCCGTTGGGACAGAACCAACGAGTCAAGTTTCCTAGAGATTTCTATCCCCAAAAAGTATTTCGGGGAGCCCATATCCTTTGTGACCAAGTGTTGACGGAGGTGCTTCTTCGTCAAGTCCACCCCATCTCGGTCATCGCCAGTAAGAAGAATATCATCCACATATACTGCCAAAACCACCAGTCCCGAGGCCGTTTTGCGAATGAATAAGAAGTGATCGGCCGAACTCCTTGTAAAGCCGATGGTAGCCACAATGCCGCTGAATTTGTCAAACCACGCCCGAGGGCTCTGCTTTAGGCCATAAATGGCCTTCTTCAAATGGCATACGCGTGTCTCCCCCTGAGCAACATACCCAGGAGGTTGCTCCATGTAGACGTCCTCCTGAAGATCACCATAGAGAAAGGCATTCTTCACATCAAGCTGGGAAATAGCCCAATCCCGGTTAACAGCCACAGAGAGAAGAACCCTGATGGTGCTGAGGCGAGCAACCGGAGAAAAAGTATCCAAGTAATCAATGTCGTAAGTCTGAGTGAAACCCTTGGCCACCAGTCGGGCCTTGTAGCGATCCACAGTACCGTCGGGGCGAAATTTCACAACGAAGACCCAGCGACAGCCAACCACATCAGTGCCCACGGGAGGAGGAACAAGGGTCCAGGTACCCCTTTCAGTAAGAGTAGCCATCTCCTCATCCATGGCAGACTTCCAATGAGGAAGAGCAAGAGCCTCCTGGTAGGTGCGGGGAGTAGAAGTAGCGGAGATAGCCAAGGCAAAACACCTGCGAGAAGGAGAAAGCCGATCATAGGAAACAACTGCCGCAAGCGGGTGTTGAGTACACGCCCGCACCCCTTTGCGAAGAGTAATGGGAAGATCCAAGTCGACGGGTGCGTCAGTGACCGGAGCGTCCGTGGCAGAGAAGGCTGGCCCGGGACTAGAGAGACGGAGGTGGCGAGGAGGGTGGAGGGGTGGGTGGGGAGACGGACTGGGAAGGAGACGGTGGAGGAGGAGACAGAGGTGGGAAGAAGTCGAGAGGCGTGGAGGGAACGGAGAGATCAAAAGGAAGAGAGGAGGTAGGAGAGAAGTAGGAAGCATTCTCGAAAAATGTGACATCCGCGGAGACAAACTGCTTGCGGAGAAGGGGGTCAAAACAGCAATAGCCTTTTTGAGTGGTAGAGTACCCCAAAAAGACGCACTTGGTGGAACGAGGGGAAAGCTTGTCGCGGGTAGCAGAGGGAGCGTGAACAAAGGCCGTACAGCCAAAGACACAGAGAGGGAGAGGAAAAGGTTCCTTGTGGGGGTAGAGAATGGAGAAGGGGGTCTGGCCGTGGAGAACTGTGGAGGGAAGGCGATTGATGAGATAGCAGGCGAGGAGCACAGCGTAGCCCCAGTAGGAGCGAGGGACGTGCATCTGCATCATGAGAGTACGAGCAACATCAAACAGGTGATGGTTTTTACGCTCCGCCACCCCATTCTGCTGGGAGGTGTAGACACAAGTCGTTTGATGAAGAAGACCATGTTGGTGAAAGAAAGCGGAGAACTCATGATTAAAATATTCCTTGGCATTATCAGAACGTAAGACTTTGATAGAAATTACAAACTGATTTTGAATCATAAAATAAAATGATTGCCAAACAGAAAAGAGTTCAGAGTGATCTTTTAATAGATACACCCAGGTACATCATGAAAAATCATCTATAAAAGTAACAAAATAGGAACTACCCCGACCAACAGTGAGGGTAGGAGCGGGACCCCAGACATCAGAATGAATAAGATCAAACGGGCGAGAGGAGCCATGGCCTTGCTTCGGTGGGAAGGAAGAGCGATGATGTTTGCCAAGCTGACACGCATCACAGTTGAGCGGAGAACTGGTAGGGGGTAAGTGGGGCAGAAGCTGTCGAAGAATCCGAGGAGGAGGATGTCCAAGGCGAAGATGCCATTGAAGGAGATCTGCAGAAGAGGAGGAGGCGGACAGAGCGGAAACATCGTCGAGGAAGTAGAGACCACCGCTCTCAGTCCCAGTAGCAATCATCCGCTGGGTCCTCGGGTCCTGAAAAGAACAAGTAGTTGGAGTGAATAAGACGGAGCATTGAAGTTGCCGGCATAAAGTAGTAACAGATAACAAATTGCGCAGGAACTTCGGGACATAGAGAGTGTCCTCCAAGCAAAGTAATGGGGTGAGTTGAACCATGCTCGTCCCATGAACCGGGGACGGTGAACCATCCGCCACACGAACCGGGGGTAAGCGGTCATGTGTCTCAAGACGGGAGAAGCAATGAGGGTTGTCAGTCATATGATTTGTAGCACCGGAGTCAATCAGCCATTTACCTTGGGTAACGACGTGGGCACTACCTGACTTCGTGGCCATAGAGGCAGACGGCCGAGAAGAGGCGGAGGCCGAAGGAGCATCACCGGAAGGGCGAAGATGAGGATGTTTCTGCCAGCAGCGGTAAACAGAATGGTCGGTACGACCACAGTGAGAGCAGAGGAACCGGGACGAACCCCGTCCGCCGGAGTGGTCGCGGCCACTAGGTCCACCCCTCTGAGCTTGGTGAGCAAAGGAGTCCTGGGAATGGGGGGAGACCAACAGAGGCCGCTGGAGCAGCGAAGTAACAGCGGCAATGCGAGCCGCGGTGGCATCCAACATAGGAGATTCCGCCTCACCCAGGATCTGCTGGCGGATCAGATCATAGGAATCTGGAAGACGGAGAAGATAACAAATAACCAGGAGTTCCTGGAAGTGTTTGTGCTGTTCGGCCAAGTCCGCGGAGAAGGGGCGATTCTGGAGAATTTCAGCACCAAGAGCCTGAACCTGCTGATAACCCGCAGCAGGAGACATGGAAGGGCGGGCGAAGAGGTCCGCATAGAGAGTATAAATGCGGGACGTCTGTCCCCCCTTCGAATAGAGAGCAGCGAGGTGAAGCCAGGCGGCCTTGACCGTCTCATCATGGCGAATGACGGGAAGGCACTCATCAGAAAGGCTGTTGGCCAGCCACGTGCGGACAAGAGCATCACTCGCATCCCAATCATCAAACTCAGGAGAGTTACGGGGAAGAGGGTCATCGGTGAGGTGATGACTCTTGCGCTGAGAGCGAAGAAGAAAGGTGAAAGAAACGCTCCAATCAGGATAGTTGGAGCCAACAAGCTTAGAAAGGGTGCCAAGGTTGCCCGAAGGAGGAGGTGGAGAAGGAGCTGCAGGAGTGGTGGAGATAACAGGGGTGGTGAGACCGGAAGTAGTCATAGAACACAGCAAGAAACCGCACAAGAAGAAGTGAAGCCACGGAGAGAGCAACTCGCGCGAAACCGCAGCGGATAAAAAGGAAGAAGCCGCGCGAACACAAGCGGCTAGGAAGCAGTCAAAGGCATAGTGGGGAAGAGGTCGCGCGGACTAAAAAGGCCGAGCGAACAGAATAGGAGAGGAAGCAAGAAGCAGCGACAACAACAAGTCGCAGGCCGGGCGAACAGAAATAGGCCGCAACGACTAGGAAGCCGGAGAGGCAAGAAAGAACCAGGGGCGCGGCGACGAATAGTAGCAGGAGAAGAGAACCAAGGAGAAACAAGCTGCGCGAATAGGGCAGCGGACAGAAGAGAAGGCAAGCCGCGAAGACAGGTCACGTAAGCAGAAAACAAGCCGCGAGAATCAGAGAGCGCACACAATCAGGCGGAAAAGACCGTGTGCTCTGATACCATGTAAAAAGTAGCGAACATGCAAGAACAAACGAATAGACTTTTGAATAATTGAAATTTTATTATCCAAAAAAGATATCATTTACAAAGGTATGAACTCCCTTATATAGAATGGAGGAGATATGAGAGAGTATAAACAAACAATGTGGGACTAAACATGTACAGGGCTGAGCAGCTAGAAATAAAAGAGATCGAACAGGCCGCGCGGTTAGACAGATGGGTTAACCGCACGGCAACTCCAGCAGGATAAGAACAAGCCGCAATGTGAGTCCGATAGAATGCCCGGTCTCCAAGCTCTAGAGGAGACCGCCAGACCGCTCGGTCAATAAACCGCCAGACAAGACCGCAAGGCCGCCCGGTCTAATACTTCAACAACCAGCACAGAAGAACTCAGGCGAACATCATGGCTATAGAAGTGGAACCAGGTGACGATCAGGGTCATGCGTTGATACTTTGTGTGTAAGGTCCTCATACTCAGAGTTGTCCCCTCCCATAGCTGTTGTTTGAATCCCATAGCATTTGGAGTAGGATTTGCACCTATTTGAAGTGCTTCTACCTATGAAAACACATATATCCCCACTTATTACATCAACGAGAAACCTGGAGGTTATTGTCTTCAAGATCAGGTAAGAGAGCAGCTGAGAGGCATTAGGAGCTGGGGTGACCTGAAAGGGTTCCCTCCCTAGCGGTAATATGCTATCTCTTCCTTGTAATTCAGCAGCAGTCGAGTTTTCTCTTTATTACCGATTCGCCTCGAGCTTCTGAGGGCTTCAAGGGTTAGCCTCGCGATCAACTCCGGAAGCCAAACGTCCAACCCTTTCCTTTTAAATAGCCTAGTTCGGACGATGGGACGGTGTTGTGGGACTTTAAGCGTTATTGTAAGACCGAGCCTCTGCACTGACGGCCGAGATCAGCTCCCCCCTTGCACGCCGGCCTATGTCCTCCCAGTCGCACCTCTCCTCCGACTAGAGGAATTATCAGGAACGAGCCTAGACGCTAACCTCCCAGATTTGATAAAGGGCCGATCTCTCCAAGCAATCACAAGTGACATGGCGGAAAGTGATCTTTGTCATTAGATCAGGATACGAGCCGCCGACCCGTTCCTTCTAAATAACCCAGTTCGGATGATGGGATGATGCCTAGGGACTTTAAGCGTTATTGTAAGACCGAGCCTCTGCACTGACGGCCGAGATCAGCTCCCCCCTTGCATGTCGGCCTATGTCCCCCCGATTGCATCTCTCTTCTGATTGGAGGAATTAGTAGGAACAGGCTCGGACGCCAGCTTCCCGATTTGACGACTTCCAGATCGTCTTTCTTATGTAAAGAATGCGTCCTCCATTTGTAAAAGCATCGGTGCGATTGACTCTCCAACACCTCTCAAGTAAACAGGATGTTTCCACCTCGAGCAGATCCCGCTGTCAGGCTCTCACCTAGCTGGCAGGGCCGGAAGTCACTCGATGGCGGTAGTAGTGGACCCCGAGCAGATCCCGTTGTCAGGCTCTCACCTAGCTGGCAGGGCCGGAAGTCACTCGGTGTCATTCGTGGGCCTCGAGCAGATCCCGCTGTCAGGCTCTCACCTAGCTGGCAGGGCCGGAAGTCACTAAATTGCGATAGTAGTGGACCCCGAGCAGATCTCGATGTCAGGCTCTCACCTAGATGGCAGGGCTGGAAGTCACTCGGTGTCATCTGTGGGCCTCGAGCAGATACCGCTGTCAGGCTCTCACCTAACTGGCAGGGCCGGAAGTCACTCGATGGCGGTAGTAGTGGACCCCGAGCAGATCGCGCTGTCAGGCTCTCACCTAGCTGGCAGGGCCGGAAGTCACTCGGTGTCATCCATGGGCCTCGAGCAGATCCCTCTATTAGGCTCTCACCTAGCTGGCAGGGCCGGAAGTCACTCGATGGCGATAGTAGTGGACCCCGAGCAGATCCTGCTGTCAGGCTCTCACCTAGCTGGCAAGGCCGGAAGTCACTCGGTGTCATCTGTGGGCCTCGAGCAGATCACGCTGTCAGGCTCTCACCTAGCTGGCTGGGCCGGAAGTCACTCGATGGCGGTAGTAGTGGACCCCGAGCAGATCCCGCTATCAGGCTCTCACTTAGCTGGCAGGGCCGGAAGTCACTCGGTGTCATCCGTGGGCCTCGAGCAGATCCCGTTGTCAGGCTCTCACCTAGCTGGCAGGGTCGGAAGTCACTCGCTGGTGGTAGTAGTGGACCCTGGGTAGACTCACTTTCAGGCTCTCATTAGCTGGCAGGGTTGTAGGCACACCTGGGGGGAAAGGGTTGGTTCGTGGAGACTTTTTGCAGGATGCCGAGTGATGCTCGGCCCCGGGTAGACCCGCTGCCTGGCTCCTGCTAGCTGGCAGGTCCGTAGGCTCGCCTGGGGGGTAAGGGACCCCGAGTGCTGCTCGGCCCCGGGTAGACTCGCTGCTCAGGCTCTCATTAGCTGGCAGGGCTGTATGCACACCTGGGGGGAAAGGATTAGCTCCGTGTATGCAAGAGGATACATGAGATATGGCTTTGTTGTTTCACAATGTCTCGAGAAATTGTATACTTATTGTAAGTAGTGGTATAAGGGCAATTCAATAGCAGTGAGCCAAAGGGTATCCAGTGATTCAAAAGGTTCAGAAAGGTTATGGAGAGATTGATGCTCCAAGCGCAGATTTCAGTTTCTCTCAAAAATTGTTTTTTGGGTCGGCTCCCACTCGCCGGATACGTTGGGTTGGATGATTCTTTCCGAGCTTGTGTCAAGCTCGAAAAGAGCAGGGATTGTGTACAACCCCGTTGCCGGGTGAGTGGGACACTCCCCAAATATCAGCCTAGGGGCGTGTTATGGGCGACGAGTTGGTGCGACCCCGTTCGAAGACGTGCGCGTCCTCGTGCGTGCGTGCGGGGGCTTTATGTGCATAGGCTTAGAATTTGCGCATATATATGTTATAATATATATATATATATATATATATATATATATATATATATATATATATATATATATATATATATATATATATATATATATATATATATATATTCTAGATATATGATATATATATTACATGAGAGGGGGATAGTAAAAAAAGAAAGAGGCAGATCATGTGAGGGAAAAAGAAAATAGAAGCAGGGTGGGGCTCGAGGTACAGCAGGAGGGAAAAAGAAAATAGAAGCAGGGAGGAAGTGGGGACAGGAGGGGAAAAGAGAAATAGAAGCAGGGGGAATCGGGATTTTTCCCCAGGCTAGGGCACAGCCGCCCCTTCCTCTCTCTCTCTCTCTCTCTCCCCGTCACCGGCGAGGCTAGGGCACGGGCGCCACTTCCTCTCTCTCTCTCCCGTCGCTGGCGAGGCTAGGGTACGGCCGCCCCTTCCTCCCTCTCTCTCTCCTGTTGCCAGCAAAGTAAGGCTCGGCCGCCGCCCGCCCCCACTCTCTCTCCGGCCACCTCCCAGGCTAGGGCATGGCCTCCTTCCCCGCTCTCTCCCGTCGCCGGCAATGCAGCAGAGCCCCGTCTCCTCCCTCTCTCTCTCTCGGCCAACAACAGAGCCCCACCCCCTCCCTCTTTCTCTCGGCCAACAACAGAATCCCGCCCCTCTCCCTCTTTTTCCCGACCTGGAGCAGCAACCACAACCCCGACCTCCCTCTTTTTCCAGCCGCCTGAAGCAACCCGGCCCCCCTCCCTTTTTCCCGGCCTGGAGCAGCACACCTCGAACTCCCCCTCTCCCGGCAGCAAGCTCGTCCTGGAGCGAGGCTCGGCCTGGAGCGAGGCTCGGCCTGGAGCGAGGCTCGGCCTGGAGCGAGGCTCGGCCTGGAGCGAGGCTCGGCCTGTAGCGAGGCTTGGCCTGGAGCGAGGCTTGGCCTGGAGCGAGGCTCAGCCTGGAGCGAGGCTCGGCCTGGAGCGAGGCTCGGCCTGGAGCAAGGCTCGGCTTGGAGCAAGGCTCGGCCTAGAGTGGATATCGATCGCCGACGCGGCCGCATGCAGTAGGATCGACTCGGAGCTCCTCTCCCGTCCCCGCCGCCAAGCACGCGACAAGGGTAATGCTATTTCTACTTGGGCAGGTGAAGCCCTCAGTTTACATACTTGCATGGAATCCCCTCTCCACCAACGGGTGGGGGGAAGGGAGCTTTCCAACGGGTTGACGTGTACGTCCCCGCAGTTAATTGCATTAGTACCCAGAAGCGTGAGTACGGGTTTAGGCATGCTGTGTGAAGCCCATCCGGACGTGTGAGCCGGATTGGTGATGTTCTGGGGTTCCCGGAGAAGACTCCGAGGAAGTTGTTTATTAGCCTCTTGCAGGGAATGTGCTTCGTATCCCCCAAGAAGGGGGTGTGCGCAATATGTTTGGCCCGCTTATGTTAGCTGACCGATGCCTAGTTGGTCGCCGCTCGTCGAGACGTTGGTGTACAGGTGTTGCAGTACCAGGAGGGGAGTAGCGGGCTTAAGCCCAAGCTTGTGTCGGCCCTCGAAGGCCTTTTTTGTTTATATTACCGGCCTGCGTGCTGAGTATGGAATTTATATTCCTGTAATATTTTTTCATATATGTGATGCTCTGTGAATATGTAGTTTACTCCTGTCTTGGGCGAGTGGTGTGTTCGTGAACCGCTCCCCCCGTATGGGCCCCGAGGAATAGATGTCGGGAAGCCCCTGATGGCCTGTTGTCATCCTTTCAGAATAGCGGAGTTCCGCTGTTAGCGGCCCAATTGGGGCTGCGTAGAGTAGGGCTGCTGGGCGTTTTTGCGCCAATAGTAAGGCGGGCGGGGAACATTTTGCATAGACCCGAGGTGGCACCTCTAGTTAAGGAGTGGATCTTGAGATCCTCCACAGATGTTCCGGTCGGCCAAGAGAGCCCTCCGAAGGTGCCTTAGCTCAGCCCTTGGCTTGGGAGGGAAGAGTTTGTTAGTCTTTCGGGTATGCAACGGGTCCTCCACGCTGAGACCTTGGGTCTGTCCCTCATGTTCCTAGTCTTGTGCCTAGATCGTTCACTTGAGGGTAGTAGGTGTGCGGTCACCCCTTCCCCAAGGGTCGAACTCCACAGGAGACCGATTTTCGGTTTCAACATTCGTCACTGCAACTGCAGGATAATTTCCTGATGTGTCAGCAAGAGGGCTTCCGGGAGTGAGTCCTTACCAGGACTTAGAGCAAAGTTCTAGGCTGATTGATGATCTGACATGGCTAACTATTGGTTTTCACCGTCTGTTCGGATCTGAAGGTCTCGTGTTAACTGTTGATGCACGGAAACGGAGAGGAGAGGTTATCACGGGCACCAGCAGCTAATGGGTGTGTTCGGTCTCACAAGCAAGATGATTGAAGGAGAAGGTTGTGGGGATAACAGAGAGGTTTTTGTGGATGCAAGAGGAAGCTTCTGAGTGCTCGAGAGTGGAGCAAGCACTTGTTCAAGGGTTACGTGGAAATAGGAGAGGAAAGTAGGTTGTTGATTCGAGTGGGAAGGTTGATCAGGAACTATCGAGCAGACGGTTACTTTGATGGTTGTGTTTGCAGGTTGATGCCGTGAGAAGTCAATTGAGAAGAAGAGAGGGCTGCTAGCAGTGGCAACAACAGACTTCGCCCACTGTAGCTTAAATGCCACTCTTGCGACGGGCTTTCCTTTGATTAATATTCAGTTATTACAGCTTAAGTTGCACATTTACATAGAAAGCAAATAAAGGGTACATAGGGGGAAGCTGGCTGCTAAGGAAAGAAGGTGCCAGAGGAGACCGTGCAGACTGAGAAGGGAAAGACAGCAGGCCACGCAGACTGGAAAGTGAAGTCTGTAAGGTCTGATGCTTGACCTTGACAGAGGTGGCCCTCGTGTCTCTGTGTTCTCCAGAATGAGAGGTATGGGGGGCTATTTATAGGCCCGAGGAGGTAACAACTTTTGGTAATGTCCCTCGGTGAGTCAGTGATTTGTGCGAGTAGAACTTGGAGTTCGCCGAGTCCGCACCAGGTCGCGCGGTCAGGGGACGTCTTCTGGAATTGATCTGCTACTTGGCGGACTGGGACGAGTATGCCTCTGCTGTGCTGAGTGAGCCCGCGATAAAGTGTGCGGGCTGAGGAGTAGCCTGCCCCTTACTGGAAAGGAACGGTTGGAAAGCTGATTGGTGGGCTGCGTAGCGAGTCTGCCTTTACTGTAGGGAAGTTTGCCAGCAGAAAGCTAGAATAAGTGTCGGACTGGAAGAGTTTGCCCAACCCGCGGCGGACGAGACAAATCTGCCTTTACTGAAGGCTTCTCTTGGTGAGTTGATGATCTGGCGGACTGAAGACGAGTCCGCAAGATGTTTGTGGATTGACGGAGCTGGTCCACAATCATTGGGAGGACTGAGAGAGTCCGTGAACTGTAGGGTGAGTTAACCGACCGGGCGACCTAGCGGACTGAAGACGTAGGTCGCCGCCATCGCTGAAGTCCGCCTACTGTAGTAATGGTTAGGCTTGTCGCCCCTGCTGGGCGGCCTGGAGGTTGTCGCCCTCTAGTGGGCGACCTTTTGTCCCGTTGTTGAGCGACATGGAGGCAGGTCACCTAGGGGTGAACGACCTGGAGGTTTTCGTTGTTGGGCGACCTGGAGGCAGGTCGCCTAGCGTTGAGCAACCTAGAGGCAGGTTGTCTAGCATAGAGCTGGGTATTCCCTGTTGGATACATGGCAGTCTCGGCGGATATGAATCCTAGCCAGCTAATGTTGGGTAGTCCACCTGTCGAAATGGGGAAAACCATGATACGGTTAGCTGACCAAACCGTGTGACCTGTAGAGGCGGACTGAGGAAGCAATCTGCAGTCCCTACAGAACAAACGGCTGCTGCGTGACCTGGGTGGTCAGACTGTCGAGACCGCCCTTGCCACGCGGCCTGAGCGGACATAGAATTCTGTCTGCCCATACCTAGACTGTTCGCGACCTCCGGGGAGAACCTGGAGCAGGCCACGACTAGCAAGCTGGCTACCTTAGGAAGGATCGCCGATTTCTGGGTTAACATTTCTTATCTCCTTTATTGCCCAAGAGTATGAAAGATACACCATGGCGAAGGTCTTGAGAAGCTTGGCATTATGCTCCTCATCGGTAATCACCATGTCAAAGGTCTTCAATCCATTGATGATCGTGGTGCACCTCTTGTACCATTCCACCACAAGTTCATCTGCCTTCATCTTGAAATTCTCATATCATACCAAACTACTCATAGGCCTATTCTCATATGTTTATAAAATTCCTTGATAAGCCAACCTATACCAAGGAGGAATTATTAGGTCCAAAGCAATTAATTTTCTACCTTGAAACATACATATTTCTTGTGGGTTCGGCTCCATGGATAAAACACCTATGATTGGATATGAACATTCTAACCTTTGGACCTAATAATTGTTTCTATGCAAGGTGGCTTCACTTTGCATTTGTGATTGTTGGTAATGACCCAAATCTTCACTTTGAGTTAGAAAAATTATACATTGAACCCCAATCTATCTTTTGAAATTTTTAAAAAATCTCAGGTGAGCTTACATTTCACAAAATGCACACCCAAAAATACCCTCTTGTTATGAAATCTAAACTCACGAGAGAGGTAGGTTTTCAAAATTTCAAAAGATAAAGGACACATCCTTCTCCTTGAGCATTTGTCTTTGATCATATCTTTGTTTTTCAAAGGAGTATCTCCATCTTCCATGCATGAATCTCCATAGCTAGAAAACTTTCCTCCTTCAAGAATGAGGAAGGAGTACTTCTTAATTCAATGGCTGCCAATGCCACTGTCTTCTCAGGTGTTGTGTTAAATGGTGTAGGTGTCTCCTGCTCTATATTTGTCTAAATGGTAGCCAACTCAAATAACTGGATCCTTCCATACATGGCATCAAGGGTAATTTCCCAAAACTTCCTAATCTTCATTATTTCCCAAGAGTATGAAAGATACTCTTTGGTGAAGCTCTTGAGAAGCTTGTCATTCTGCTTCTCATCAATAATCTCCTTGTCATAGGTCTTCAAGTCATTAATGATCATAGTGTACCTCTTTTTCCATTCCACCACAAGTTCAAGTACCTTTATCTTGAAATTCTCATATTGCCTTATATGATTAACTCTCTTGTTGTGTCTAATAATTTCACTCTCTTCATCAATCATAGTAAGAGCATCCAAAATTTTCTTGACTGAAGTACAGTTGATGATGGTCTGGTATAAATCATCAAAGAGAGTGTTGACTAAGATGTTCATGGTATTTATATTGTATGATCTCCTCATTTTGTTTCCTTTAGACAATTATTCCAATGGCTTAGGATTTCAACTCCATCTGCTATCTTATTGGAATGAAAAGACCTGCAAGGATGGCTTCACAGATTTCTACATCAATAGAATCCATGTATAACTCGATTTGAGGTGCAAATTTAGCTTGAGCCCGGTTGCCCAGGTTTGAGCCCGATTAGGCCTGAGCCTAGTTAGGCTGGGCCTGGCCTAGGCCTGGCCTAAGGGGGCTTACCATGCCTCTTCTTTGTACAAATCTGTTAATGTTTGATTTAGTATTAAGAGTGACCTAGAGGGGTGGGGGTGAATAGGTCCAATTTAAATTCTGGCTACTTTTAGATAATAAAAATTACTTTTCTATCTTTATTACCCCAGTCAGGTGAAACAGAAAAACTGATCAGCAATTAAAGATTTTCACAGCACACCAAACACAGTACATCAATCACAACACAGTATACAAGGTTTATAGTGGATCCCCAATTGATGGGTACATCCACTTTCCTCCTTCGTCTATCTATCAATGAACTAGATTCGACCAAACTTCTTCTTCTTTCTTTACTCAGATCCTCAGATCCTCAGATCTTGCATATCAGAGCCCAGCTGGCTCCTACAACTCAGACTATACAAGTCTTACGACTCATATCACCAAGATCCTACACCTCAAGTTCTTCTCAAGAACTCCACCTCAGATTGAATCCACACTCCTTCACCTCAGGCAACCCTTGCCCCACCACTGCCTTTATAACACAGGCTTACAACTCAGAGAAATTGATTCCCCTACACTCAGATCTACAAGTAGATCTTACAAGATTAATAATGGTGAAAAAGAAAGATTCAGAATTAGTCACCCAACAAGACAGAAACGGGTGAATGTTTCTTGAACTAAACTTGATAAGTCAGTTTTCCTTGATCCTTGTTGTAATGGATTTGATCAGACCCTTCTTAGCTTTTCAAATCTTCTTGAAGTTGAAATTAGGGTAGACCTAGGCTGGAGAATGTTAAAGACGATTCTTGATCAGGGTTCTCTCCACCTTCTGAATTATAGCAGATTGCTTCTTAGATATGGCTTCGCCAAATTTTTCTAACTTACTTTTCTGAAGAGTTGATCCCTTTAAATAAGCTCTGTAAAGAGTAACCGACTGATCCGGTTAATAACTAACATATGACAGTTCTGACAGTTGTCAGTACCTCTAGCTAGATTTCTGAACTTAGGAAACAATTCTGCTTGAAGTGTTGAAACTTGACTGTTGGATGTGTCGACACCAGTCCTGAGTGTCGACACTACTCTTGTAATTATGTAGACATACTTCTAAATGTATCGACATAACCTTCATCTTATCTCGACACTGCTTGTGTAATGTGTGTCGACACTAATCCTGAGTGTCAACACAGTTGCTTTCCTGTATCATGGTGTGTCGACACAACTTTCACTTTGACTCAGCACTTCTAGTTTAAGAGTGTCAACACTAGTCCTGAGTGTCGACGTAGTTTTTACTTATCTCAGCGCATCTTTGACAAAAGTGTCGACACTGGTCTAGTGTCTCGACGCTTTTGTACTTAGCTTTATTTGTCTACATATAAGAACTAAACATTCATCAAATAAAACAATATGTATATCATTGAGCTGAAAGGAATTCTTTAAATCAAGTACATTGTGACCAATGTACCCAACAATCTCTCCCTATTTGGAGAAGTCATAACCCCAATTCAATGATATACAACATGATACCAAAATATGATGATTAAGATATTAAGATTACAGTGTTGAATAATATGTGAAATAACACAGATAAAAACACATATTTCATTAGATATTCACAAAAATAATGTTGAAAATAAAGTAAAGCAAACAATTCAAATCCTAATGAATAGCACAAGAAATGTTATGCAAACCAAAATTTTCACTAATTGATTGACAAAAGGTTTACAACTATAAACTTTGGTTATATAATGTATACAGAAGCATATATTATAAGATTCAAAATTAGAATTTCCTAAGGCAACTCTCGTTCTTTGATGATAATGCCCTTTCCAGATTGGATTGTGTCTTTCACTTCAAGTCCCTTGTCATCAACAACCTTCTTTCCTTTGACATCCTTAGTCTTTGCAGTTCCTTCCACTTTCAGTCTTTGTCTTTCAAAATAATGATAAGGCTTTGAGAAATATTTACTAGGCTCAACTGACTTAACAGGTATCTTCCCTTTCTTCAGATCATATCTGAACTTTGGGATAACTTCCTGCTGCTTAAGATGTTTGTCTCATTCCTGTTTATTGTACCATTTGCCCCTATCTATCACATTTGCATTTACTTCCTTCCATGCAGTGAGGATTATTGATCTGGAGGTTGGACTCCACTGCTCAAAATCTGGTCTAGCCTCAGCTTGATCTCTAAATCTTTTCTTTGAAAGCTGAGCATCTTTTTCTTTCATCAGAGCAGATTCATACATCTCCATTTGTTCACATATAACATTTTGAACTAATGGTGGAGGACTATACATGTGTTGGACAGCTACTTGGATAGCCTCAAATGTAGCTTGTGATGCAAGATTGTACATGGTTTGCTCAGCAGCATGAGTTCCAGTAGCATGAGTTGCTTCAAGTTGAGCTGGTTGACAACCAGACTCAGCAGTTTGATCCTCATCATACCATAGGGGAGGATGGCCTAAAGTTTCTCTGATATTGTTTGATATCCAGGTAGCATGTTCAGAACTGACCTTGATCATTACCCTCTCCCCCTTTATGACTTCTCTTGCAACATAATCTCTCAGATCATTCTTGTGAAATCTCACTTGTCCATCTAGATAATTAATTTCTGATTTTACAATGTTTTTCACTCTCCGTAAATTGTTGTCCAAACACTTGGTATAAGCCTTTATATCTTCAAGCAAGGAGGCTGAATGGTTTGTCAGCTGAGTTTCCATTACTTTTGTAGCAGCAGTTATTTTGTTTTCTAAGTCAGTAGTCTGATCAGTCAGCTTAACCATTGTTTTAGTATACATGATAGTCATGTTTTCATCCAATATTCATTGATTTTCAAGGATAAAACCTTGCTTGACAACCATTTCATATGCAGTTATCTTTGCTTGTTGCTGTTGTTTAGCAATATAGACTACAACATTAGCTCCTTTATCAAAGAAATTAGTCATGTCTATTTTCAGGAGATTTACTTCAAATCTTATGGACTTTATATTCTGAGCCAGTTGAAATTGCAATTCTTTATTGCTCTCATCTACATAATTTTCTAGATCTTGCCTTTGTTTATCTATCATTATCTGTAATTGTACTGGCAGAGAGCTAGTATTACCTGTAGAAGCAGCTGATGTCCCAGATTGTAAATGCTTTTTATAGCTTTTGCTCCTCTTCTTAATTTCAGATAGCTTTATTTTCTTAAGCTGAGACTCTTCTTCCTCTTCAGATTTAAAAGAACTTGAAAGTTCAGGAGGTATGCTTGATACCACCTGAAGGTGTTAGTTAAATCAGATATACTCTAGAGGGGGGTGAATAGAGTATGTTGGTCTATTTCAAACTTTTACAACTGTTGTTGTATTTTAGGTGTATGTGTGCAGGGAAGCAAATATAATAAATCAAGATGCAGCAACTATCTAATCACAGCACATTCACAGAGTAAGGCCAGAAAACAAAAAGAAAAGAAAGCAACCAGACGACACAAGAATTTTATAGTGGTTCCCCAAATCTGGGTAGTCCACTCTTCTACCACCCTGGTAGGAATCCACTGCAGGAAGGAGTTGATCAGGTGTCCTGGCACCAATGGGGTTTTGATCAGGTTCCCAAAAACCAAACCTCAAGTCTTTTGGAGGGAGACTTGCAACCAGAATAATTTTGAAGGGAATTAAAACCTTGTACAGAGGTGGAGTGAGAGGGTGATGAGGTCTTCTCTTTCTCAAGTCAAATGAGAAGACTTGTGGATTGTTGTTTAGCAGCTTTGCTCCCCCTGAGATGTAGAATGAATTAGGAAGAATGCTGGAGCACTGCTTCAGGGTGATAGGTCTTCAAAGACCTAGATTTCCTGGTCCAGAGAAAGTCTCTAGGAACTTCTTGTGACTGATATGAATGTATTGTCTTTGAAGTTATCCTGAGTAAAAGCAGATGAAGAAGACTCTTGATATTGATGTAGTGTTCTTCTTCTTCTTCTTCTTCTTGATCAGTTTCTCTCTGGGCCAAGAATGAATTCCTTTTTCTTGTGTTGTCTGAATCACTATCTGTCCTTTTTTTGTTGTTGTGTGTAACTGTATTATTGACTCTTTCTGTATATCTCTATGTCTCATAAGAAACATTCGAATTTTTGAATAAAGAGCAGTAATGGAAGACGGCCTGGAAAGGAAGCAGCAATCAATTATTTCCCCAACTGTTTCCCTGGGAAAATGGCATGTAATAATCCAGGATTAACTTCACATTCTAACGGTAGTATTCTGGGAAGAACTGCCATTAAATGTTCAGGAATCAGTGCCATGGAATGAGACGGGAACGGAAGAAGACCTAGCCTGGAATCGTCGACCGAAGAACATAATTCGTCGAACTGAGTTTTGAGTTCGTCGAGTTGAGCTTGAGTTCGTCGAGCTGAGCTGAGTTCGTCGAGCTGACAGTCTTCATTCGTTGAACAGACAATCTTCAATATCAGACAATCTTTATTCGTTGAGCAGAGAACTAAATTCGTCGAGCTGAGAACTGAAGTCGTCGACCTGAGAAAAGTTCTGGACTAAGACGAAATACTCTGCATCTGCTGAAATACTGTGTCGACACAAATTGGTGTCGACAGATTGATCTTGGTGTCGACACAAATCCTCTGGTGTCGACATAAGCTGGTGTCGACTGAAATCCTGGTGTCGACACAAATCGTCTGGTGTCGACACAAACCCTGAGTGTCAACACAGATTCTCTGAGTATAAAAATCGTCGAGTAGAGATTAGCATTCGTCGACCTGATAAGCTGTGAACTTGAGGTCCAAGTTCGTCGAGCTCAGAAAGTAATTCGTCGAACGAAGCTTGAAGCTGGACTTAGAGAAATTCTGAAGTAGTCCTGATAATGCTTGAAGTAGAATCTCGGTATTCGTCGAACAAAGAACATAGTTCGTCGAGCTCAGCACTACGAGTTGTCTCACGATCGTCGAGCGCAGAACTCCCTTCGTCGAGCTGAGTTCGACGAACGTCGAACTCATTTCACTTAGTCTGAAAAACTGATAGATTTGGAGTTCCTGATGGTCTTGAGGAAGACTGGTCCATCTGAAGTTGAGATGGAGGACTGTCCTAGACTCTAAGACATAAACTTGACCCAGACTATACATGATGGGTCACATCCTAAGTCAGTGGACCTAGCCCAAATCAACTAGGGATCCAACAATCTCCCCCTATTTTGGTGAGGTCACTAACAGAGACTCCAAGCAAAGAACAAACAGAAAAACAAAGCAAAATTAAGAAATATATCTGGCAGAGAATTTACAACACATGCATCAGATATATATATACATACAGGCTTTGTTTTAAAACAGGATATAGTCTGAGATAGAAGCAGAAATGAAATAACCATAAAATTACTTCTCTGTCTTCTTCAGTTTTAGCTTGTCTTCTGGTGCTTTATCTCCTGGCTTTTTAAAAATGATTTCCCTATTGGGATCTGAATCTTGAGCCTTGGTCATAGTCATGTCAGCTGCCCCTATGATGTTCAGTGAAGTGGCTCTGGGGACAGCTGCTTCGGGGTGAAGATGCATGTACTCATCAACATTGAGTAGCTTGTTTCCTTTCCCAAATCTCTTTAGCTCATCTCTCCTGTACTGAGACATAGTAGTTAACCCTGTTGTGTCCTTGCCTTTAGCTTTAGCTTTGTTGATTAGAGATAAGCCAATGAGCTCTTGGAACCTTGCCATTCTGGCTGTGTTGGCTGTTTCTGGATCTTCAGGAGGAGAATAGGGCCTTTCAGCTTCATGTTCCTTATGTTCCTGGTGCTGCTGCTGTTGTTGTTGTTGATGGTGTTGTCTGCCTGAAGATGGTGGCCTTGGCTGACTACCACCAGAGGATCTCCCTGTTTGTCTCTGATAAGTTTGAATAGGGGTAGATCTCTGAGAGCCAGAGCCAGAGGAACCTGCTGCTGGAGGAGGAGGAGGAGGATCCTTTCTGTATCTATGAACTGGGGGAGGAGAGTATCTCCTACTCCTCTTCTTCTCTTTTTGTTGGTTCTTTGATAGCCACATCCATGCAGGCATCCCTTTGTAAGGAGCAACATTGTGCTGAATATAATATGGAGTGTCTGCAGTGGGATTAGACTTGGGAGCAGGAGGAGGAGGAGCCTTCCTTTTCTTAGACAGCAACTTCTTTTTCTTTTTAGCAACCTCCTCATCTGATTCATCATCATCATCATCAGAACCTGAACTGTGAGGATTGTCATACAGAGCATTCAACTTCCTCGGAGTTTCATCAGAAATGATAAGAGGTTTTTCTTGAGGGGGGATAGAAGGTTCATAGGGTGAGGGTTCAACAGCAGTAGAGATAGAGCTTTCAGCTGCTGCCTTGTTCTCTTCTTCAATGTCTGCCAGAATGAGCTCATCCAGATCAGGCATGGGAGAATCATCCATGACAAAATCTGGGATAGGGCAGATTTCTGGAATAGACACGGGAATTGGAACAGCAGTAGGAGCAGCAAAGGTGTCACAAAGTTGCTTGGCAACTGCTGGACTAGCTGGAGAGGTATACTGGACAATAGCCAAATATGGCTTAGTAACCTCTACTGAAGGAATAGCCAAATGTGGCTTAGCAACCTCTACTGATGGAAGCTTCATATATACAGGATCAAAGATATGAAGTGTCTCAGATAAATTAACTATGGGATTTATAAGGAAATCACCAGCAGTTGTTATTGTATCTACTGACTCATCAAAGCTAATGTCAGTGTCCATGAATTGAATAAAATCAATTATAGCTGTATCTGTAATTGCAACTGCATTATCAAGCACTGTATCAACTGTATCTGTATTATCAAAAACTGTATCTGCAGTATCAACTGTATTGTCAAAAACTGTATTAACCTCTGCAGCTGCTGCACCAGCTTCATCATGGAACATCTCCCCCTGCCTTGGTTTAGGAGAAACTGGAGCTAGGCCCCTGAATGAAGAGGGGGCAGCAGAAAGGGCTGTGATTTGTGCAGATAAAGAATTAATGGAATTCACTAGAGGGGTAATGGCCTCTGTGATGAGTGATTGAATGAGAGGAGTCAGAAGAGAGATGATGGAGGGAATGGTGGAAGAGTCCAGAAGTGGAGAAATAATGGTGGAGGGGATAGAAGTAGAGGAGGAAGGAAGAATATGTGGAGGGGATAATGGAGGGAGAACAGGTTATGGTTCAGTGGGTATGGTGTGGGATGGAATAGTGGATAGGTGTGGGGGAAGAGGGGATTGAGGAGGTGAGGGAATATGTGTTTCAGTAAGGGAAACTGGAGGTGTAGGGATATGTGCAAGATCAGGCGGTGGAGATTGATATTGAGGTGGAGTCAATTGAGGTGCAGGAGGAGTGGGAAGAGATTTGGGAGGTGGAATGGCCTCTTCAGTGTCAGGGTGGGGAGAGACCTTGACGGTCCTTGTGCTCTCAGAAGCATTGATGGAGGAGGAGGAGGAACCCTTGGAGGGTTTGGAGATTGTCCTCTCCCATCTGCTAAACAAGGCGCAGGTGAGGCGCTTGCTGGCATTGATGAATGTGGTCGGGGAGACCAAACATTCACTGGCCTTTTCCTGGAGGAAAATCCCCAGGATTCTGCCGTAGCAGACTTCCTTCTTGCTTGTTTTCTTCTTGATTAGGTCAAAGAAGACCATGCCCCAGTCGACCTGTCGTTTGTTGAGCACTGCACACATAATCAGGAATTGATGGCGAGTGATATAGTCATGTGCTGAGTGCTTGCCCATCAGAATTTTTCCTACAATGTCAGCCAAAAATTGATAAGCGGCAGACAGTTGCTTCTTCAGAAGCTTATTAGGGTTGCTGCCGGAGAAACCCATTACCTTCAACATATCAGAATATTCTTCAGCGTCCATTTCCAAGTTGTCTTCACCATTGATCAGTCCAAAAATTTCAGAAAGCACTGCTGGAGACAGGGAAATGACAGTGTTTCAAATATGTCCTGTCAGATCTCCGTCTTCAGAAACGGTTGCAGTGTATACCCATTCTCTTATCTCGGTTGAATGTAGCTTGATGCTGCGAGTCATGAAATCCTTGAGATGCAATTCTTCAAGTAATTCCAGGATATAAAGAAAGATTGGATCGGAATGTTGGAAAGACTCAAAATCCATGGAGAATGTTGCATCAAACTTCATCGCCGCAAGTGCTCCTGGAGGAATCGCCATTGATGACCTGCAAAGAAAATCACAGAGAAAACGACGATCAAGAGCAAAGGAACTGAAAGCGCGGGACGGAGGTCGAAGAAAACCTAGATATGAGATTTTCGGAATATGAATCGACAAGCTCCGTTCCATGAAAAGAGATAGTTCTTCGAACTGAGGTCGACGAAATAAGTTAGAGGTGAGTAGTTCGTCGAACTCATTCAGAAGAATTGAAAACAGTTCGTCGAACTCCGTTCGACGAAATGGTTTCTGAAGCAAGGTTCGTCGATCTCCGGTCGACGAAAATTGTTTCTACACAGAGAATTCGTCGATCTCCGTTCGACGAGAATCTCTCAAACTTTCCTTAATTCGTCGAACTCCGTTCGACGAACTCTGGAAAATTCGTCGAATGCAGACAGAAATTAATTTAACTCTTATCCATTAATCATTCCCAGTTGATTTATAAAGAACAGATGGGTTTTCTCATCTAAAGGTTTGGTGAAAATATCTGCTCTCTGTAAATCAGTAGGAATATGGATTAAGTTAATCTTCTTTTTGTCTACATTATCTCTAATGAAATGATGTCTTATTTCAATATATTTAGTCCTAGAATGATGAACTGGATTCTGAGCTATAGCAATAGCACTTGTATTATCACAAAATAAGGTTGAATTATTTAAGTTGATACCATAATCTAGGAGCTGGTTTTGTATCCATAGAATCTATGAGCAGCAGCTGCCAGCAGCCATATACTCTGCCTCAGTAGTTGATGTAGACACAGATGTCCGCTTTTTGCAAAATCAAGAGACAAGTCTCATACCCAGGAACTGGCAAGTTCCAGAGGTACTTTTCCTGTCCACTCTACATCCAGCATAGTCAGCATCTGAGTATCCAGTTAACTCAAATTCTGACTCTGTAGGATACCAGAGTCCTAAACTAGGACAACTCTTTATATATCTCAAAATCCTTTTTAGAAAAATAAGATGAGATTCTTTAGGATTCACTTGGAATCTAGCACAAAGGCATGTGGCAAACATTATGTTAGGCCTGCTAGCTGTTAAGTATAATAGGGATCCAACAATTGCCCTATAATGTTTCTGATCTACAGGTTTCCCTGCTGCATCAGAATCCACAACAGCATTGGTAGTCATAGGTGTTTTCATTCCTGAAGCATCACCTATCCCAAACTTTTTAATAAGCTCTTTAGCATACTTAGATTGGGAGAGGAAGATACCATCAGGGAGCTGCTTCACTTGGAGACCAAGGAAGTAGGAAAGCTCACCCATGCTACTCATCTCAAATTTGGAATGCATGAGGTCAGCAAACCTCTTGCAGAATTTGGGATCAGTAGACCCAAAAATAATGTCATCCACATATATTTGTACTAATAAAATTTGGTCCTTATGATGTCTAGTGAAAAGGGTTTTATCTATGGTTCCTCTTGTAAATTTATACTCTAAAAGAAAGCTAACTAGGGTCTCATACCAAGCTCTTGGAGCTTGCTTTAAACCATGGAGAGCTTTATGCAATTTGTAAACATAAGAGGGTTGAGTTAGAGAGATAAAACCTGGAGGTTGTTCTACATAAACCTCTTCTTAAAGTACACCATTCAGAAAGGCACTCTTAACATCCATCTGGAATACTTTGAACTTTTTGTAGGCTGCATAGGCTAGGAATATTCTAATGGCCTCCAACCTTGCAACAGGGGCAAAAGTTTGGTCATAGTCTATTCCTTCCTCTTGCCTATAGCCTTGAGCAACAAGTCTAGCCTTGTTTCTTACTATGTTCCCTTGTGCATCCAATTTGTTCCTATAGACCCATTTGGTTCCAATAACTGGGTAGTTATGGGGTCTTGGAACCAAATCCCAAACTCTACATCTCTCAAATTGATTTAGTTCCTCTTGCATTGCAAGAATCCAGTGGGGATCTTGCTCAGCTTCATGGATGGTGAGAGGTTCAATTTGAGAGAGAAAACAAGCATGCATCAAGTCTTGATTGAGCTGATGTCTAGTCTGTACACCAACTGAAATGTCTCCAATCACTTGAGATCTGGGGTGATCTCTAAGTGTGACAAGATTAGTTGGTGAAGTTGGTTGAGAAACAGCTTCTATAAATAATTCCTCTTGAGGAATGGTACTGGCTGTTGATGGAAGTTCAGTTACTTCCTCTTGGACTTCTTCTTCACTATCTTTAGCAGCCTGTGGAGTGGGATGAGTTGGAACCTCTTGGGTAAGGTTTAGTCCATCCATAGACTCACACAGTGGTGAAACCTGCAAGAAACTATTGGTAGAAATGTCTTTCTCCTTATAAAACATTTTAGCTTCATCAAAAGACACATGGACAGATTCTTCAATTTTAAGGGATGATTTGTTTAAAACCCTATAGGCCTTGCTTACTTGGGAATATCCTAGAAAAATCCCTTCTTCAGCCTTAGCCTCAAATTTTCTAATGTATCTTTTGTTATTAGTGTGGATGTAACATATGCAACCAAATACTTTAAAGTAAGTGATTTTAGGTTTATTTTCTTTAAGTAATTCGTAGGGGGTCTTATGTTTTAGTTTATGTATAAGACATCTGTTCAGGACATAGTTAGCTGTGTTTACAGCTTCTGCCCAAAAGGATAGAGGCATGTAAGCATCTGCTAACAATGTACCTGCAGCTTCAATGAGTGTCCTATTTTTCCTTTCAGCAACCCCATTTTATTGGGGAGTTCTAGGAGCTGAGAAGCATTGCCTGATACCTTCCTTCTCACAGAACTCATGCATAAGAAGAGACTCAAACTCTGTACCATGATCACTTCTGATCAATGCAACATGAGTAGAGAACTCAATCTCTATGGTCCTGAGAAAATCTGTAAGAACTTTGAATGTATCTGACTTAGCTCTCAGAAAGGCTACCCAACTGAATCTGGAGAAATCATCAACAATGACTAAGGTGTAAGACTTCCCTCCTAGGCTTTGTACTGCAATGGGTCCAAAAAGATTCACATGAAGCAGATACAATATCCTAGGTGAATCACTTTTATTAATGGATTTGAAACTAGTTTTAGTTTGCTTGCCTAGTTGACAAGCCCTGCATAGGCTTTCCTTCTTGTAGGGACCAGAAGGTAAACCTCTAACAAGGTTGTCTTTAGATAACCTAGATATGTTCTTAAGGTTTACATGTCCTAGCCTTTTGTGCCATAACTCATTTTGGTTACTAGTGATATTGAGTAAGCAAATATCAGTTGTGGCAGAAATGAAATCTACTAAATATATGTTTCCTTCTCTAAGTCCAATTAAAACAGTTTGGTTTTTATCATTTATAATAGAGTAAGAGGTAGAGTTGAAATGTACCTGATAACGTTCATCACAAAATTGACTTATGGATATAAGGTTATGTTTAAGTCCTCTTACATATATCACCTTTTTGAAGGTCACTGCTCCAATGCTTACTCTTCCATATCCTTCTGACTGACCAATCTTTGAGTCTCCAAATATCACCTTTGGTCCTAGCTTGGACTTGTAGTTGGAGAGATTTACTTTGCTGCCAGTCATGTGCTTGGAGCAGCCACTGTCCAGGTACCAGGTCTGACTTAACCTTGGACAGCTCTTCACCTGTACCTGCATTAAAAAATAAAGCTCAATTGTTCTTGACCCAGGTTACCTTGGGTCCTTGGTTTGGCTGAAAAGTAAAACTAGAAATGACTGATAAGGCAGGTTGAGACTTATACCCTAGAGGGTGATATCTCCTAGGTGGGATTATCCAATCAGCTACTGGATTAAATGTCTTGTTAACTGCTTTAAAATTTCTATAGGAGAAATGATTTATATTTGGTCGTTCTGGGATCGACGAATTATTGTGAGTTCGTCGACTAGAGTTCGACAAATGGGGATGAGATCGTCGACCTCCACTCAGAGAATGACCATGGTCATTTTCTGCATCCCACGTTCGTCGACCTCTGCTCGACGAACCATACACAGTTCGTCGATCGCAGTTGGATGAATAATTATTTCTGAAGTTTGCGTTCAGCGTTCGTCGATCGGGGTTCGACGAACTTGCAGGATTTCGTCGATCTGAGTTCGACGAATTCTGCTGAACTTGGTTTTTAACAGCTTTCTTCTGTTTTCTGTTTCTATTGTCTAGGGGATTTGACTTGTTTTCTGACATGGGTTTTTCAGTTAGTTTCTCTTTACCCTTACCAGTGATAAACTTTATGGGAGTAGAAAGTATATTCTTCTTTATTATGGGGGGGGGGGGTAAACTTGATGAAGCACCCAAGCCCAGCCTGCCATTTAATCTGGCATTTACTGTGCTTGTGATATCCATCAGCTTGAGGCTTCTCCCATTGAGAGATTGCTCAAGTTATTTTGCCTCACATAATTCAGATATTAACTTGATTATCTGTTCATTAGCTAGTGTCAATTGATCAATTAGTTTTCTATTTTCTGTGCTGACAGATTCAAGGTTTTCTAGTCTAGTGCTCAAGGTTTTTATTTCTTTCTCTGAGTTTATTAGATCCATGCACATAGTTTTAAATTCGACTTTAAATAAGTCAGAATTGAAATCAAAACTAGAAATCACCTGATCAGCCTCTGAGTCTGAAGCACCTTCATCTTCAGAGTCCTCTTCTGATCCACAGTTGCTTCTGGAGGCATCTATTTCCATTAGGTACACCTTCTTGGATCTGGCTTCTTCCTCTTCTTCACTGGAGCTGGAGGAGGATGTTTCCTCTTCTGTGTCACTCCAGGACTCAGCAACAAATCCTTTGTCTTTCCTTTTATATTTGTTGGAGGAGGGTCTGCTGCTTTGTTTTCTTCTGGAATTCTTGTCCCTGCCCTTGTCCTTTTTCTGATTCTCTGGGCATTCTGAAATATAGTGCCCAGGCTTTCTGCATCCAAAACACACAACTTCCTTAGTTGGTGTCTTGTCATATTTGGGCTTATCATCCTGCCTGGATGATTTTCTTCTAAAGTCCTTTCTTTCCATTTTGTAGAATCTTTTGGCAAAAAGACTCATTAACTCTTCATTGGATGTAGATGTTTCATTGTCTTCAGAAGCTTTGAAGGCCAAGCTGTGCTCCTTCCTAACTGGGGTAGTTGTCTTCTGTTCTGCGGCCTCTCTTGATTTGACAAGCTGCTCATATGACTTCAGCTTGCCTAGCAGAGATTCTGTTGAAATCTCATTGAGGCTTCTGGCTTCTTTGAATGGCTAGATTCTGGAATCCCATGAACTGAGGAAACACATCAGTATCTTGTCATTCACCTCAGTTAAGGTGATGTCCTTGTCAAGAGTCTTGAGTTCACTGATGATTGAACTTAATCTATTGTACATCTCAGCCACAGATTCTGTCTCATCCTTTTCGAAATTCTCATAGAGAGAAATGAGACTGGATCTCCTATCCTTTCTTTCATCAGCTGAGCCTGCTACCATTTGGTTGAGAGAGTCCCAAATGACCTTGCCTGAGGTGCACTCAGCCACCTTCTAAAATATGTCATCTGACATTGTTTCGGCCAGAATATTCATAGCCTTTGCATCAGCCATCTTGGCTTTCTAATAGGCTTCAGTATTGTCTGGAGGTGGTACTGCACTCAGATTACTTGATGTGCTGACAAAAGTTGCAGGAGCTGGAGGAACACCTGTTGAAATGACAGAAAAAATATCCTCATCAATGGAATTCTTATATAATCTAATTCTTGCCTTCCAGATGGCAAACTTATTAGGATTGCACACTAGAGGTCTGATGCTTGTATAATACTTGTTTTGGGCCATGTTTGTGAGAAGTATAAGTCCAATAACAGAATAAAAACAAACAGATCTAACTAAGGGATCTTTGGGTTCAGGTGTTAGCCTGTACAACCAATCAGGTATGGTATATTAACCAACCTGTAAGGTCTGGTAATTTAAACAACCTGCCTCTGATACCAATTGAAAGTTCAGGAGGTATGCTTGATACCACCTGAAGGTGTTAGTTAGATCAGATATACTCTAGAGGGGGGGTGAATAGAGTATGTTGGTGATTTTAAAACTTTTACAACTGTTGTTGTATTTTAGGTGTATGTGTGCAGGGAAGCAAATATAATAAATCAAGATGCAGCAACTATCTAATCACAGCACATTCACAGAGCAAGGCCAGAAAACAAAAAGAAAAGAAAGCAACCAGACGACACAAGAATTTTATAGTGGTTCCCCAAATCTGGGTAGTCCACTCTTCTACCACCCTGGTAGAAATCCACTGCAGGAAGGAGTTGATCAGATGCCCTGGCACCAATGGGGTTTTGATCAAGCTCCCAAAAGCCAAACCCTCAAGTCTTTTGGAGGGAGACTTGCAACTAGAATAATTTTGAAGGGAATTAAAACCCTGTACAGAGGTGGAGTGAGAGGGTGATGAGGTCTTCTCTTTCTCAAGTCAAATGAGAAGACTTATGGATTGTTGTTTAGCAGCTTTGCTCCCCCTGAGATGTAGAATGAATCAGGAAGAATGCTGGAGCACTGCTTCAGGGTGATAGGTCTTCAAAGACCTAGATTTCCTGGTCCAAAGAAAGTGTCCAGGAACTTCTTGTGACTGATATGAATGTATTGTCTTTGAAGTTATCCTGAGTAAAAGCAGATGAAGAAGACTCTTGATATTGATGTAGTATTCTTCTTCTTCTTCTTCTTGATCAGTTTCTCTCTGGGCCAAGAATGAATTCATTTTTCTTGTGTTGTCTGAATCACTGTCTGTCCTTTTTTTGTTATTGTGTGTCACTGTATTATTGACTCTTTCTGTATATCTCTATGTCTCATAAGAAACATTCGAATTTTTTAATAGAGAGCAGTAATGGCAGACGGCCTGGAAAGGAAGCAGCAATCAATTATTTCCCCAACTATTTCCCTGGGAAAATGGCATGTAATAATCTAGGATTAACTTCGCATTCTAACGGTAGTATTCTGGGAAGAACTGTCATTAAATGTTCAGGAATCAGCGCCATGGAATGAGACGAGAACAGAAGAAGACCTATCCTGGAATCGTCGACCTAAGAACATAATTCGTCGAACTGAGTTTTGAGTTCGTAAAGCTGAGCCTGAGTTCGTCGAGCTGAGCTGAGTTCGTCGAGCTGACAGTCTTCATTCGTTGAACAGACAATCTTCAATATCAGACAATCTTTATTCATTGAGCAGAGAACTAAATTTGTCGAGCTGAGAACTGAAGTCGTCGACCTGAGAAAAGTTCTGGACTAAGACGAAATAATCTGCATCTGCTGAAATACTGTGTCGACATAAATTGGTGTCGACAGATTGATCTTGGTGTCGACACAAATCCTCTGGTGTCCACATAAGCTGGTGTCGACTGAAATCCTGGTGTCGACACAAATCGTCTGGTGTCGACGCAAACCCTGAGTGTCAACACAGATTCTCTGAGTACAAAAATCATCGAGTAGAGATTAGCATTTGTCGACTTGAGAAGATGTGAACTTGAGGTCCAAGTTCGTCGAGCTTTGAAAGTAATTCGACGACCGAAGCTTGAAGCTGGACTTAGAGAAATTCTGAAGTAGTCCTAATAATGCTTGAAGTAT
The DNA here is from genome assembly GCA_039583875.1 of Platanthera guangdongensis. Lineage (NCBI taxonomy): Eukaryota > Viridiplantae > Streptophyta > Magnoliopsida > Asparagales > Orchidaceae > Platanthera > Platanthera guangdongensis. The sequence goes on along the minus strand of CM077154.1, from coordinate 94,904,409 downwards.
AATCCTGGTGTTCGTCGAACAAAGAACATAGTTCGTCGAGCTCAGCACTACGAGTTGTCTCACGATCGTCGAGCGCAGAACTCCCTTCATCGAGCTGAGTTCGACGAACGTCGAACTCATTTCACTTAGTCTGAAAAACTGATAGATTTGGAGTTCCTGATGGTCTTGAGGAAGGCTGGTCCATCTGAAGTTGAGATAGAGGACTGTCCTAGACTCTAAGACATAAACTTGACCCAGACTATACATGATTGGTCACATCCTAAGTCAGTGGACCTAGCCCAAATCAACTAGGGATCCAACAGAACTTATCTCTTCAGCTGGAGATATCTCTTTGGTTTGGACAGTATATGGGCCCAACTCCCCCTCAACTCTTGTACCTTTCTCATTAATATTGAGACTTTCCAAGATAACATCTGCATGCTGAATTTCAGCATCAGGAACTTCAATCTGGGTAATTTCAGTTATCTCCTCCTGGAAGTTAGTTTCTTTAGACAAAAGAATTTCTTCATTCGTCTCTTTTGTAATTTCATCCTCCATCTCTTTCTCAGACATTACCTGTTCAGGAACCTTTAATTGTTCCAGTTCCTGTACAACATCCATAATTATAGTAGTAGTTGTATCTATTTGCAATTCAGTGAGGTTCTCCCTCTCAATTGGTTTTTTTCTGGAATGTTCTCCTACTGCACATGTTCTCTTGTTCTAGGTGAGAGTCTTGGAGATCTTTTTTGTTCTTCCTCAGCATCTTTATCTGAACTGAAATCCACTTGTTCCTCAGAATCACTTGAAAACTCAACTTCCTCTACCACTGCTTTCTTACCTTTTACTTCCTTTGGCTTCTTGGGTTCTGGAGTCTCCTTAGACAAGTCTCTGTCCCATCTTGACAAAATTTTAAGGTTCATTCTCCTCATGTGGTTGATCTTTGTTCCCACTTTCTGGTTTATATTCTCTGGTATTGTCTTAACTAGATATAGACGAAAAATTCTGCCGATTTTGGGCTTCTGAATACATTCTGCTATCCTATCAAACACAACTATATTCCAATCGGTCTTTATCCTGAAAATAATCCTTGTCATTAGGTTGAACATGAAAGATGAAATCCTGTCATGTGCTCCAGTCTTACAGAGGAGCACTTTTCCTATTACTTCAGACAAAAACTTACCCTAGGAATTCATTCCCTTCTTGTTTAGGGAACCACCAAATTTAGTAGTTGGAGCCAGTCCACACCACTCTAATGCTTCTGCAGTCTTGTTGGAATCCAGTTCATCTTCCTTAGCAATTCTTGGAATCTGAAAGACTTTAGCCAGTCGTTTGATTGTTACCTTTGCTCTTGCCCCATTTACACTTGACTTAATCTTGGCTGTCTTTGGGTTTAGTGAAGCACTGGAATAGAACTCAGATACTTCTTTCTTCCATATCTTAGTTGGTTCAGAAAGCAGATACTCAATATCCGCCTCATTGACAAGGTATATAATATTCTTGATTTCTTCTTATGCGGAGACGAATGCATTTTGCACTAGCTCATAACCCTCATTAATGTTATCATCCATCTTGGGTACCATTGGAGTTGAGAGAATTTGAGATTGAGAAGTGTCGACTAAGGATTTCTAGGTCTCGACACTCAGGGAACAGTCTCTCAAGATTTCTAGTAAGCATAGTCGACAAATCCTTGCACCACCTATTTATTGTAACTGAATGTGGAAGGCGAGAAGGCGCTCTACGGTTAGAATTTTTTAAAAATACGGGAAATATCTAGTGTCTACAAGAAAAACCTACACAGTTGGGATGTGTCGACTTAAGTCAACACAAAATTCATGTCTCTCTACACAGACCTCAGGGTCTCGACACCCTTATTTCTCGACACTAATTTTTAATGTCTCGACACATGACTACCTATTATGTAGACACACATTCTGTTATCTCGACACAATACTGCCTATAGTGTAGACACACACTGTGGTGTCTCGACATAATTCTTTGACTTAAACAAAATTTGAGTTCTGAATATAATTTTATGACTTATGTGAAGTCTTTCTTATTTGTTATTTAGATTTTTTGACAAAGTTAGTCATCTATTATCAATTGTATAGTCTTTTGTTGTTGCAACTGAAAATGTTTACTCAATGTTCAACATACATAGTTCAAATTTAAAGTAATTGAACTTGCTTTCATCTAGGGTTTTGTAAAAATGTCAGCTACTTGTCTTTCTGTTGGGGGTATACTGTAAGGTAATATTTTCTTTTTTAACATTCTCTCTGAGAAAGTGATATCTAATTTCTATATGTTTAGTTCTACTACGGGAAACAGGATTATTAGCAATAAAATTGCACTAGTAGAATCACAAAACATAACAAATTTACTTAGATGTACACTATAGTCCAATAGTTGATGCTGAATCCACAGCAACTGTGCACAGCAGCTTCTAGCAGATATGTACTCAGATTCTGCTATAGAAATTGCAACACTTGTTTGCATCTTGCTACTCCAACTTATTAGCCTTTTCCCTAGAAATTGGCAAGTTCCAAAAGTACTCTTTCTGTCTTCTTTACACCCTGCAAAATCTGCATTTGTGTACCTTGTGAGTTCAAAATCACTATCCTTAGGATAACAAAGCTCAAGATTGGGTGTGCCCTTAAGATATCTCAGTATTCTCTTTATAGCAGTATAATGAGACTCTTTGGGGCGTGCTTGGTACCTAGCACAGACACATGTTGAGAACATAATATCTGGCCTACTGGCAGTCAAGTAAAGGAGTGATCCAATTATACCTCTATATAAGGATGTATCAACTGGTTTCCCAGATTCATCCTTATGCACTGACACAGAAGAACCCATTGGAGTTCTCATGGTAGAAGAATTCTCCATACCATACTTCTTAATCAACTCCTTAGTGAACTTAGACTGAAAGATGGATATACCATCTTCAGATTGTTTAACTTGGAATCCTAAGAAGAATTTTAGCTCACTCATACTGCTCATTTCAAACTTGCCTTGCATAAGCCTGAAAAATTTTCTACACAAGATCTCATTAGTAGACCCAAAAATTATGTCATCTAGATATATCTGGATAAGGATACTTGAACCTTTGATGTCCCTAAGGATTAGTGTCTTGTCTATCTTTTCTCTAGAGAACTTGTTCTCTATAAGAAAGGTAGACAGGGTCTCATACCAGGCTCTAGGTACCTATTTTAACTCATACAAAGCTTTGTACAATTTGAAGACATAAGAGTTGAGTTTAGAGTTTATAAAACCTAGTGGCTGCTCTACATAGACTTCCTCCTTTAGTGTACCATTGAGGAATGCTGACTTTACATCCATCTGGTAGACCTTGTATCATTTGTATGCTGCATGAGCTAAAAATAACCTTATGGCTTCTAGCCTACCTATAGGTGCAAAGGTTTGGTCAAAGTCTATGCCTCCCTCTTGTCTATATCCTTTAGCCACGAATCTAGCTTTGTTTTTAACTATAACCCCATACTCATCTAGTTTATTTCTATAAATCCACTTAGTGCCTATGACATTGTGATCACTAGGTCTAGGAACTAGACTCCAGAATTTGCATCTTTCAAATTGATTGAGCTCTTCTTGCATAGCAGAAATCCAGTTGAGATCTGAATTGGCTTCTTCAAACTTTTTAGGTTCTACTTGAGCGAGAAAGCTAGAGTAAAGGACCTCATTGTGATGTCTACTCCTAGTAGTTACCCTTAACCTGGCAATACCTATTATCTGATCAATAGGATGGTCTCTAAGGTGTCTAACAGCTACTAGAAGGTGCCTACCATCACTTAGTTCTATAGGAGGATTAGGATGATTCTCTTCCTCCCCCTTGGCAGTTACTATATCTTCAATTGGAATTTTTACATTTTCTCTAGTCTGTAACTCCAGATCAGGTGAGTCACCTATTTTTAACTTTTCTATCCTAGAGTCTACATCACTTAGATTAGAGTTATTAGAAATCTCATTAAATAAAACAGATGTTTCAGCAAAAACTACGTTTATAGATTCTTGCACAACTTGATGTTTCAAGTTGTAGATTCTATATGCCTTGCTATGTGCACTATACCCTACAAAAATTTCTTCATAGTATTTCTCTAAAAACTTAGTTAGATAAGTTTTCCCATTGTCCAACACATAACACTTACTACCAAAAATTTTGAAGTAGGACAGATTTGGTTTTCTGCCTTTCATTAGTTCATAGGGAGTTTTGTTGTGATTCTTGTGGATCAAGGCCCTATTTTGAACATAGCAAGTTGTGTTCACACCCTAAGCCCAGAAATATTCTGGGAGAGATGTATCACTCAGCATTATTTTAGCTGGCTCAATGAGAGTTCTATTCTTTCTCTCAGCAACTCCATTTTGCTGTGATGTTCTTGGAAAGGAAAACTCATGAAAGATCCCTATTTTCTTACAGAAATTTACCATATTTTCAGATTGAAATTTTGTGTTATGGTCACTTCTAAGCTTGATCACATAACATCCCATCTCATTCTGAACTTGTCTGAAAAAATCAGCAAGGATTCTAGTGTTTCAGACTTTCTCCTTAAGAAGAATACCCAAGCAAAGCTAGAGTGATCATCCACAATCACATAGGTATAGAATTTTCTACCGAAACTAAGAACTTGCATAGGACCAAATTGATCCATATGAAGTAAGTAAAGACACCTTTCAGTGTCTTTAGACTGAATGCCCTTAAAGGAGACTTTTGTTTGTTTGTATTTTTGACATGCAGGACATAAGCCTTCTTTGGAGCATTTGAGTTGGGGATTGTTTCTAACAAGTCCATAGAGAATAGCTTGCTAATAGCTTTATACTTTAAGTAAGCCAGCCTCTTGTGCATTGCACACATAATGAGTTTTTCTCACTAGATACTAGGCATACAGGTGATTTTTCATTTACACTTAAGAAATTTAGAAAATAAATGTTCTCACTCCTAGTGCCTGACACACAATATTAGTCTTACTAAATTTGTTCTGTGAAGAACCATACCTGTACCCAGATTTCTTCTTCTTGGGTTTATCTGGATGATTGGTCTTTCTGAGAGAAGAGTCTCCAACTTGTCCCTTCCAGCTGCCTTGTTTTCTTCTCCTTAACATCTTCTTGAAATTTCTAGAGAATAGATACAGTTCTTCCTCAGTCAGGTCTCCTTCTGACGAGGATGATTCTGAACACTCAGAAGTTGTTTCCAGTCTTTTTGAGAGTGTTGACTTCTCTCTGACTTTCTTGGATGACTCAGCCTTTAGGGCCAAGGTCTTCTCTCTGTTGTGTACTCTAGCTGAATCTTCTTCAGACTTCCTGAGATTGAGCTATAACTCATGGGACAACAACTTGTCAAATAGAGCATGAGGGTCTATGTTGGCTAAGTTCCCCATTTCTCATATGACACAGATCTTGATGTCTCATTCCTTATTCAGGGACCTCAAGAACTTGTCATTAAGTTTATAGTTATTAAATATCCTGCAATAAGTTCTCAGGTTGTTTACAATTCTGAAAAACTTTTCAAAACAATCAGCAACTGAGTCTTTCTTATCCTGTCTGAGGCTTTATACTGTTGGTTTAGCAGAGATTTCCTATCATCTTTGACCTCATCAGTTCCTTCCATGTAGACAATCAATGACTGCCCCATTTCTTTAGTTGTCTTGTAATGAATCAGATTCTAAAAAGTGGAATCATCTATTGCACTGACTATTATATTTTATGCCCTCTTATTTATAGAGGTCAGAATTATCGCATCCTTATCCATCTCCATGTAGGACTTTGGTGTCTTGATGTTGGCATCAAGAACTAACACTTTCATGGGAATGAAAGGTCCTTCAACCACTATGATGTATATTCTTGGATCTGCTGCCTCCATGAATTATCTCATCCTTATCCATCTCCTTAATAGCACAGTACACAGGATTTATAGTGGTTCCCCAATTGATGGGTACATCCACTTTTCCACTTCGCATATCTAGTAATGAACTAGATTCAGCCAAACTTTTTCTTCTTTCTTTACTAAGATCCTCAGATCTTACAGCTCAGAGCCCAACTGGCTCCTACAACTCAGACTATACAAGTTTTACCACTCAGATCACCAAGATCCTACACCTCAAGTTCTTCCTAAGAACTCTACCTCAGAGTGAATCCACACTCCTTCACCTCAGGCAACCCCTGCCCTACCACTGCCTTTATAATACAGGATTACAACTCAAAGAAATTGATTCCCCTACATTCAAATCTACAAGTAGATCTTACAAGATTAATAATTGTGAAAAGAAAGATTCAGAATTAGTCACCCAGCAAGAGAGAAACGGGTGACTGCTTCATAAACTGAACTTGATAAGTCAGCTTTCCTTGATCCTTGTTGTAATGGATTTGATTAGACCCTTCTTAACTTTTCAAAGCTTCTTGAATTTGAAATTAGGGTAGATCTAGGATGGAGAATGTTGAAGACGATTCTTGATCAGGCTTCTCTCCACCTTCTGAAGTATAGCAGATTGCTTCTTAGATCTGGCTTCACCAAATTTTTCAAACTTAGTTTTCTGAAGAGTTAATCCCTTTAAATAGGCTCTGTCAAGAGTAATCGGCTGATCTGGTTAATAACTGACATCTAACAGTTCTGACAGTTGTTAGTACCTGCTAGATTTCTGTACACAGGAAATAATTCTGCTTGAAGTGTTGAAACTTGAATGTTGGATGTGTCGACACCAGTCCTGGGTGTCGACACTACTTATATAGTGATGTCGACATACTTCTGAATGTGTCGACACAACCTTCTTTTTATCTTGACATTGCTTGTGTAATGTGTGTCGACACTAATCCTGAGTTTCGATACAGTTGCTTTCCTGTATCATAGTGTGTCAACACAACTTTCACTTTAACTCAGCACTTCTAGTTTAAGAGTGTCAACACTAGTCCTAAGTGTCGACACAGCTTTTTCCTTGTCTCAGCGCATCTTTGACAAAAGGGTCCACACTGGTCTAGTGTCTCGATGCTTTTGTACTTAGCTTTATTTGTCTGCACACAAGAACTAAACATTCATCAAATAAAATAATGTGTATATCATTGAGCTGAAAGGACTTCTTCAAATCAAGTACATTGTGACCAATGTACCCAACAATCTCCCATTATTTGGAGAAGTCATAACCCCAATTCAATGATATACAACATGATACCAAAATATGATGATTAAGATAATAAGATTACAGTGTTGAACAATATATGAAATAACACATAAAAATACATATTTCATTAGAGATTCACAAAAATAATGTTGAACATAAAGTAAAGCAAACAATTGAAATCCTAATGAATAGTACAAGAAATCTTATGCAAACCAAAATTTTCACTAATTGATTGACAAAAGGTTTACAACTACAAACTTTGGTTATACAATGTATAGAGAAACATATATTATACGATTCAAAATTAGAATTTCCTAAGGAAACTCTGGTTCTTTGATGATAATGCCCTTTCTAGATTGGATTGTGGCTTTGACTTCAAGTCCCTTGTCATCAACAACCTTCTTTCCTTTGACATCCTTAGTCTTTGCAATTCCTTCCACTTTCAGTCTTTGTCTTTCAAAATAATGATAAGGCTTTGAGAAATATTTAATGGGCTCAACTGACTTAACCGGTATCTTCCCTTTCTTTAGATCATATCTGAACTTTTGGATAACTTCCTGCTGCTTAAGATGTTTGTCTCATTCCTGTTTATTGTACCATTTGCCCCTATCTATCACATTTGCATTTACTTCCTTCCATGCAGTGAGGATTATTGATCTGGAGGTTGGACTCCACTGCTCAAAATCTGGTCTAGCCTCAGCTTGTTCTCTAAATATTTTCTTTGAAAGTTGAGCATATTTTTCTTTCATTAGAGTAGATTCGGACATCTCCACCTGTTCACATATAACATTTTGAACTGATCATGGAGGACTATACATGTGTTGGACAACTACTTGGATAGCCTCAAATGTAGCTCGTGATGCAAGATTGTACATGGTTTGCTCAGCAGCATGAGTTCCAGTAGCATGAGGTGCTTCAAGTTGAGCTGGTTGACAACCAGACTCAGCAGTTTGATCCCCATCATACCATAGGGGAGGATGACCTAAAGTGTCTCTGATATTGTTTGATATCCAAGTAGCATGTTCAGAACTGACCTTGATCATTACCATCTCCCCCTTTATGACTTCTCTTGCAACATAATCTCTCAGATCATTCTTGTGAAATCTCACTTGTCCATCTAGATAATTAATTTCTGATGTTATAATGTTTTTCATTCTTAGTAAATTGTTGTCCAAACACTTAGTATAAGACTTTATATCTTCAAGCAAGGAGGCTGAATGGTTTGTCAGTTGAGTTTCCATTACCTTTGTAGCAGCAGCTATTTTGTTTTCTAAGTCAGTAGTCTGATTAGTCAGCTTAACCATTATTTTAGTATACATGACAGTCATGTTTTCATCCAATATTCTTTTATTTTCAAGGACAAAACCTTGCTTGACAACCATTTCATCTGCAGTTGTCTTTGCTTGTTGCTGTTGTTTAGCAATATAGACTACAACATTAGCTCCTTTATCAAAGAAATTAGTCATGTCTATTTTCAGGAGATTTACTTCAAGTTTAAGAAATTAGTCATGTCTATTTTCAGAAGATTTCACTTTGACTCAGCACTTCTAATTTAAGAGTGTCGACACAACTTTCTCCTTGTCTCAGCGCATCTTTGACAAAAGTGTCAACACTGGTCTAGTGTCTCGATGCTTTTGTACTTAGCTTTATTTGTCTGCACACAAGAACTAAACATGCATCAAATAAAACTATGAGTATATCATTAAGTTGAAATGACTTCTTCAAATAAAGTACATCGTGACCAATGTACCCAACAAGATCCCATCCTGGTGCCCGGACTGAGCCAGGCCTAGGCCCTGTCGGGCCTAAGTACATCTCGACTATTTTGGTTCCTGTCGGTGCTACCCCAACATTTAATTATTTCCCCCAACATTTATTCGATGGGGCCATACCCTAGTATTAAATTGCTGGGGCGTGATGGCCCCAAGTTGGGCTGCTAGCACAAACTGGCCGCCAAGCTAGTTATTGGTAGGAGCTAGCTGCCAAATGCTAGCTAGCCATTAGCATTGAGAACTACTTGGGCATAGTTTTGTGGGCTCGCCCCCCCCCCCCCCTAATTTTGCAAGGGCCGGGGGGACCGATTTAAGTTGGGCCCTGGCTATATCCGATAACAAAAAAAGGTCGGGCCCAAGGGACCTGTTCCTGACAAGCCTTATTTGCACGTCTAAGCCTGATCGTTGACTTCCATATATTTAACCTATCAGGGTTACACAAGGGTGTTTTATATATTAAGGCATATTTTTTTGAAGATATTATAAATGTTGGAGGAGCATTCCCAGTTCGAAATATTAATTTACCAAGGTATTAAACCTCAAAGATTAATCTCACTCTGATACTAATTGAAAGTTCAAAATAAAATCTCAGAATACTCCTCTAGAGGGGTGAATAGAGAAGACATCAAACTTAACCTTAATTTAAATTATCTTTACTTATAATGCTTTCTTAAATATTTTGCGAGTTAGTATGTATGAAGTATATGAAGATAAGAATTAGAGCAAAGATTTAATCACATACGTAAACACAAAACAAAATAGAAAAAAACATTTAGTTGACTATAGATTTTTATAGAGGTTCCCCAATAGGTGGGGATTCCAATCTTCCATAGATTTGTGGGCTAGCACCACCTCTTCCTTAAGGATATGAGTCTTTTTCACTAGACACTCCAATACACTGAATGTTTTACCATGGAGATTCAAGAATTATGTGTAGCTCTTTTGAAGGGACTGTCTGTTAGCCATTTATAACAACTGTTTGTGATTGTGAAGGCTTTATATCAAACAGATTTATCACTAGAAAGAAGTGATGATTAATTGAATCATAAAAAAGCGGATCTAGTTTACAACAGAGAGGAGAGAGAAAGTAGTCATTCTTGACGGATACATATTTTTTAAAATTAGACAACTGGAGAAGATTATGGTTTCCTGATGAACAATAGATCGTTTATTTCAAGTCCACATTTCTATTTTAGAATAAGTTTCAAAGAACAATGCACGATATGAGCAACATAAAGCTGATACCTTCCTTTCTCAGAACTTCAACAACTATATTTGAAATAGACAAACTTTGAACTCGGCCGACAATCGTCGAGTGCTTTGGTTAATGATCGTTGAGTGGAGCTATTCATAGGGAGGGCAATGCGGTCAACGATAATAAAATATTGGTCAATGATATATGATTGGCCTTCTTTGATCTTGAGTCAGTGACCAACGATTGTTGAGGAAGGTCAACAGACTTTGGCCAACGATCGTTGATTATTAGGCTATATTTTTTTCAAATCTTAAGTTTGCTAAATATTTCATTCACTGGACAACAAATAGTAGACAACGATCACTGATCACTGAGCTAACTTCTTCAGTCTTAAATATCTAAGCTTCCTTGTTGCCGGTCAGTCGTCAGTGATAAAAAACCAGTGATCGTTCAACATTACTTTGGATCAACGAATGTTGAGCGCTTTGGTCATCAATCAACGAATGCCGATTAACGAATGTTGATTACAGATCTTTCTTTAGGGGTTCTTTTCCCTAGTTTAGCTTCACTATACGAGACCTACTTAAAGAGATAAATATAACATCCTCACCCAACATTTTGAAGATTTTCTACATCATAAACAACTAGTTTTGTCTCATTAAATTAATAGAGATTTTTCCCAACACCTATGTTTAATCCATAGTCATATATTCTTAAAAGGAATTTGTTGTAGTTGTTATTCTTGTGTGTATATTGTATATGTTTTCAATTGTTTTTATTGAGCTTTCTTGTATTATCAACATCTTTGTTAAATATGCTCAAAATTACTATAAGAGAGACACAACCTGCATCGACTAGAGTGCTAATGAGTGATCTTCTTAAAAGATGAAGTGTGTGAGGAAGAGAGTTTTAGAGAGAACTTTTAATTGTATTACCTTACTCAACGGTTACAAAGAGTGAGGTATTTATACCCCTGTAAGTACATTCTGGAATACTTTAGACTTTATGCTTTAATAAAATTCCAGAGTAGAGTTCACACTATTACATTGATACTTAAGCGGAGCTATTACATTAAGCTTAAGTTTTTTGCTTTTTCCCTAATAAACTAAGCACCGTTTGGGAGGACTTATTTTCACCGGTCAAGCGGTCACGACCGCATGAAACAGGACTTAATTAAGATCTGATTCATGGAGTCGTGACTTCTTGACCGGTGAAAATAAGTCCCCCAAAAGGAGTCTAAGTCCCATCTTTTTCTTTTTAACATTTATGTGGCACAAATTTTCTATCTGACATCCCCTCTAAAACTGTGCTACAATCGACTCCGAGCTTTTCCCTTAGGGCGATGAAACGATCCTGTTGTAGTGGATTGGTCATGATATCAACAACCTGCTCTCGTATGGGACAGAACACCATTTTGATTTGCTTTTTCTCTACTACTTCCCTGATGAAGTGGTAGTGTATATCTTTATGCTTCTCCGGCTGTGGTAAATTTGGTTTTTAGATAAGGCGATGGAAGATGTATTGTCACAGTGTAGTTTGACTCCTTTTTTTCTTCTTCTTGCTCTGCTTCTTCCCATTTGATCTCCTTTTTTACTTTATGAAGCCATATAGCTTCACAAGCGGCTGAATTCAAGGCCATGAATTCAGCTTTAGTGGTAAAGAGGGATACAAAGTGTTGTTTGCGAGAGCACCAAGAGATGGGGTTTGCTCCATAGAAGAATATGAACCTCCTGGTGCTTTTTGTGATCATCCACATTTTCGTCCCAAACGGAATCAGAGTAACCGTTCAATATGGATTTTTGATCTTTCTTAAAGTAAAGACCATAATCCTTTGTTTCTTGCAAGTATCTTAGTATCCTTTTGCTGCTATAACATGTGCCTTGCCAGGGTTACTAACAAATCAGGCCACAATATTGACAGCGTTTTCAATATCTGGCCTGGAGTTTGTTAGGTATATGAGTGGTCTAATTAGACTTCTGAATTTTTCGTTATCTACTTCTTCTCCATCACTAATTTCTGAGCTCAATTTTTCCGAAGTTGACATTGGAGTGAGTACAGTATTGCACTCCTTCATGCAAAATTTCTTTAACAGCATTTGTATATAGAGTTCTTGTGTTAATAACAAGACGCACACAAGGTATTTGATTTGGAACCCAAGAAAAAACTTGAGAATTCCCAAATCTGACATCTCATATTTGGTCTTCATTTTGTCCTTGAAGTCCTTGATTAGATCAGGATTGCTTCCAATGACAATTAAGTCATCCACAAACAAGCTTATAAGAATGTTGTTTTCAATAGATAAGAGTTAATATTATCATTCCAGGCTTGTGGTGCCTTCTTTAACCCGTAGAGGGCTTTGTGTAGGCGGTAGACTTTTTGTTTTTCACCTTAAATTGCAAATCTTTATGACTGAGCAACATATACCTCCTCGTGCAATTTGCCATTTAGAAATGCTGATTTTACATCAAGATGATAGAGTTAGTAGCCTTTTTGTGTGGCAATTGCAAGTAGGAGATGTATTGTGGTTATCCTTGCTACAGATACATGTGTTTCATCATAGCCTGACCCATATTTTTGGAAAATACCTTGTGCAATAAGTCGAGCATTGTATTTGAGTGTTACCTTTCTCATCTTATTTTACTTTGAAGATCCAATTGAGCCCAACAATTATTCTGTCTGTGGCGTATCAACTAATGTTCCAGTTTGATTTCTGTTTATTGCATTTAATTCCTCATGCATGGATTCTTTCCATCTTACATCAATAGCAGCATCATGAAAAGAAGTGGGGACAGAAACTATTAAAGCTGATTCTGTCTCCCTGTAAATATCCTGTAGCGATCAGCATTTAATGGGTTGTGATGAATCTGGATCAGAATCTTAATCGATAGTAGCATGTGTGCTACCACAACCCTGAATGCTATCAATGTCCTGGACGGGATTTGGACAAATGTTCAGTTCAACAGACAATGGACTAGCTTGATCTACTTGATCCAAGGCTGAGCCCCACTCCCGGTGTTCATTCTCATGGAATGTACAATCTCTGGATATAATTAGTTGTTTTGATACAGGATCAAGCAGTCAGTAAGCTTTACTGTTGTTGTAGGAGCCCAGTAAGAAGCACTTGGTACTTGTCTCTTCTAACTTGTCCCTCTTCTCCTTGCGCTTATGAGCAAAGGTACACCCGAATACTCTTTGATGAGAGACTGACTGTGAGCTTGAGTTTCAACAAAGCTTTATAGGGTGTTTGGTATTCAAGTCCCTTGGTAAGAATGCGGTTGAGGATGTAGACAGCTGTGATTATTGCCTCTTCCTATAAGAATTTTGGGTGTAACGTGTGAATCATTATTTTGCCCAAGCTATCTTAAATATGATTCTGATCCGCCTTTCCACGACAACATTATGTTGTGGAGAATTAGGTGTGGTTAACTCCCTGTGAATCCCCTCTTCTTGGCAGAATTTAGTGAATTGTGTTGACATGAATTCCCCCTCTATCACTGCTAACTCTTTTAATCTTCTTTTCCAGTTATTTTTTCCACAAGAGATTTGAATTGTAGGAAAAAAGAGAGCTTCAGGTTTGTATTGTAGATGCTAAAGCCACATGAAACGGCTATAATCATCCAAAATGAGAAGGTAATGAAGTTTTACCCCAAGTGATGGTACATGAGCTAGATCCCAAAGGTCCATATGAATGAGATCCAATGGCCTTTCTGTCCTCCCGATAGATTTTGGGGGAAATGGAGTTCTATGTGATTTTCCTTGAGCACAAGATGAACAAACATGAGGTGAAATAGGAAATGATGGCATGCCTTGAACAAGATGTTTTACATAATTTCTATCCTCTCATTTTTTCCATCTCCCAGAATGACTTCACCTTTGTGATTCTCATCCAGGGTGACAAATAACCCCTTGTTGTTAGCCATGTGGCTGGAAAAATTGCTATCGATGAACCATGAAACATTGGGGGCAGGACATTGGCAGGTAAATAAAAACTGACCGGGATCAGTCTTAGAAAAATGAGCTTCCTGCTTAGATTTAAACCAACAGTTCTGTTTTGAGTGGTTTTGAACTCTGCATCTCTTACATCTAAAGTAACAATCCTTAGTTTCATGGTTGCGTTTTTTTTTGCAGATTTTACATTGTTGGGGGATGATGCTCCTTATGTTTTTGCTTGCCATTAGGTTTTTTGTTTTTAAAACTATTTCCCACCTTATTCACAATGGCTTCAAACTTTTTCTTGTCATTTCTTTCTATGAATTTTACCTTAGTTTGAAATGTCTTTCTCCAAATTGTCTGTCATTAGTGAAAAGATCTTCATGCGACTGTAATGAGCCAAAGAGCTCTATTACAGTCAAGGTATCAAGATCATGGGCTTCTAAAATAACTGACACAATATGGTCGTGAGTTTTAGGAAGAGATCGAAGATTTTTTCAACTATTTATTGTTCTTTGATCACTCCTCCAAGCCCTCTGGTCTGATTCACTACCCCGGTTACTTTGACAAAATAGTCTTGAGAGGATTCACCAGGTTTCATTTTAATGTCATCTAACTGGCTTATTAGTGTTGCTAGTTCTATTTTGATTACCTTATTGGATCCCTTATATTCATTCTCGCGGCAATCCCAAGCTTCTTTGGCAGATAGTGATCCCAAAATGTGGGGACAAATTGGATTAACAACTCCTTGCTGGATCATGTGAAGAGACAGTGCATTGTGCTTCCGTCTTCCTTCGACGACCTTGGAGGAGGATGAAGGCTAAAGCCCAGTCTTAACAATGTCCCAGAGATCTTGGGACTTTAACAGAGTTTGTATTTTGTCACACCAATACTCATACATCTCGCCATTAAAGACAGAAATGGATGAATGCATGTATGAGGATGAATGCATGTATGAGGATGTTGGAGTGGTAAATTAGGAAGCTATCAGGTTGAAAATAATGGAACCACGAATCAATAAGTGAATAAATATGTTGGATGATGATCCCCCAGAGCTCTGATACCGCTGTTAATGTGAGATCTTCTTAAAAGATGAAGTATGCGAGGAAGAGAATTTTAGAGAGAATTTTTAATTGTATTACCTTACTCAACTTTTACATAGAGTAAGGTATTAATACTCCTGAAAGTACGTTATGGAATACTTTAGACTTTATGCTTAAATAGAATATTCCAGAGTTCACACTATTATATCGATACTAAAGCGGAGCTATTACATTAAGCTTAAACTTTTGCTCTTTCTTTTCCTAATATGCTAAGCTCCCTCTTTTTCTTTGTAACATTTATGTGGCGTAGGTTTTCTATTTGACATAAAAATGTATATAACTGCTAGTTTGTTTTAACGTTTATTATTCCTCTATGCAATTGTACGACCAACAATAGCTTACAAAATAATTTTTTGTGTGTGTTGTGATCTATCTATTTTTGATCCATAATGAAAATTCCATGCATGCATCAGTAATTTTGTTCATGATAGTCGGTCAACGATCACCGAATCTTGGTCGATGATCTGTGATTGGCCTTTTTTGATTTTCAGCAAGTGGCCAACGATTGTTGAGTATGGTTAGCGGTGTTTGGTCAACGATCGTTGATTGTTGAGCTGTTTTTTTTTCAAATCGTAAGTTTGCTGAGTATCTTAGTCACTGGTCAACAAATAGTTCACAACGATCACAGATCATTGAGCTAGCTTCTTCAGTCTTATATCTATAAGCTTCCTGGTTGCCAATCAGCCGTAAGTGATCAAATATTGTTTATCGTTGAGCATTACTTAAGATCAACGAATGTTGAACGCTTTGGTCACCGATCAACGAATGTCGGTTAATGAATGTTGATTGCAAATCTTTTTTTTAGGGGTTCATTTTGTTTAGCCAACTAGGAGCTCATGACACCGAAGCGGTTTTCAAGGGTAACGACCTTTCTTCCTAGCCATGTGAAGGCTTCCTTTTTGGCATATGCATATGATTCCTCCACCAATTGGTGGCTGATTATGAGAGTCTTTTGGGTTGATTCATGAAATCCCCATTCATATAGATCCGGAAATTGAGTACGAAATATGCATGCTGTGTGAAGCCCATCTGAAAAGGTTGGTCTGAATTGGTGATGTTGCATACGCACCGGAGAATACTCCGTGATAAACATGTAGTTTAGGAGTCGATGAGTTAACCCTGTGAAAAATAGTAGCAGGAAGTACTGGAGTGGTAGTCCAGGAAAATACCCTTGTGATTCTTGTAATGCCTGTGCTATTGGGTTGTACCTGCGAAAGGAAGTAGCAGGAAGTACGGGATTGGAGGTCCAGGAAATACCCTCTGTAATGCTTGATGTTCATGGGTGGACCTGTGAAGGGAAGTAGCAGGAAGTACTGACGTGGTAAGCCGTGGAAATACCCTTGACATTTATGATTTCGGGGTCATACCTGTGAAGAGAGTAGCAGGAAGTACTGTTATGCCCAGGAAAGACCCGCTGAAGTGTGAGATGAAATGGATGTAAGAGTAAGTACTGGTGCGCCCAGGAAAACACGCAGGCTTGAATGTCAGAACAGGATCGGTGAAACCGACCCGCGCCTTTTATATAGCCGCGAGTACGCTGTGCTCGGTGATGGCAAGACGATTTGAGCAACGGGGGGTGGATGATCCGACCTGCGCTATGTCCGTTCGACGTGAGACCTGAAAGTGCGGTCTGTTAGAGCGCATAGCAAGAGTCGTAGGCCTGCGCGTCATGACACAATGAGGGGCTACGGGCCAATCCCGGTGCATTACGACTAGAACTCCGGTTGCACGTCATGGAGTGAAATGCTCAATGTTTTACCGTTGTGTTGCGACCCTGATACGGTTGTGGGCAACTGGTTTGCCGGTGCACCAAGAATGTGCCCTGAGTGCACGAATCGTCGGGCCGCGTGGCTGACGGTTGTGATGGAATGTATGTGCGTGAGAGCACATTGGATGCAATATATATGCTTGTGAAATGCTATGCCTGCAAGGAAGGAATACCACCGCCCCGGGAAAAGGGGTGGGGTCGTTATAATTTGGGCAGCTGAATGCTGACCGTTGCCTGTTTGTCAACGTTGGGTGGAATGTCCCCATGCAGGTGCTGAAGAGCCAAGCGGGACGCATAAAGGCTGAAGTTCCTGTTGCCGCCGCTAGCCCTTGAAGGCTATATGAAAAACTGTTGTGGTTTATTTATACGTGGCCGGCCCGCGCGCCAATGTTTGAGCCACTGTTATGAAAGTCCTGTAAGGCCATAAGACCAACTGTTCTGTACTTGAACATTCCTATGATATATATATATATAAAGGTGGAGCTTTAATATGGTGGACATTCATGTGTGTGAGTTCAGCTTAGTGTGTATAGCTTGCGCTAGAATGCAATGTGTTAGGGTGCGCTGCGCTACTCTGGTATCATACCGTAACTTCACCGCCTGTTTTGTGGTATATGCTGTAGGGCCCCGGCCGGACCTTCTAGTATATACTATGTAAACGGATGGGGTTGTTACACATGTTCACGTCCATCACTACCGTGCCAAACAGAGCATTGATTCAACAATCCAAAGTGAATTGAACTCTTGGCATCCACGGACGATACCTTCTTTAGGCTGCATTCTCTAACATTACAATGTGTAAGATTACAATACAATTTTTGTATGCTTTTTATATCATTGATCTATGCAGAATAGAACTCCATGCATTTACCCTTCTTTGAATGGTACAACTTTGTTGTCTCATCTCTAGTGCATCAAATTTTTTATTTTTAGAGAGAATTATTTCATGCAGATGAAAAATACATCACACAAACATCGCTTGATAATACATACAACAACAACACTCAAGTCTTTATCCCACTATAGTGAGGTCGGCTTAAATGACTTGAATTCAAAAAAAAAAGTATTAGATCAATGCATAACCACCGTGGCTAGAATAGAAACAAATACTCACACCAAGTATGTATGAGTAATCATATTGGCAGCATTTCCTTCTCCTCTCGCAGGATATGGAGCAGGAGCATCCGGAGATGGAGCAGGAGCCTCATTTTATTCAATGGCGTTGATGGCCAGCTTCATTCCTGATGTGCAGTGGTTTGACTTGCCGCATATATACCATCTTCTTCCTGGAGTAGTAAGGAGGAACTCATCGTTTCCGGATGTTTGATGTTCTATGTATGGTGAAGTTTTGCATGAATTGAATTCAGGCTCACCCACCCAAAACACATCGTGTTGCACAGCCATGTATTGAAAAACTGCAAGAAACAAATGGTTTTTATTAGATTAAAGTTTGATTGCATCATGTTTAATTAAGTCTAGTATACACAGATTTGTAGGGGGCCCATCTCCTAAAGAGTGAGTCGGACTTGTATGTCGACAAGAAGTCTGGAGTATGTCGATGAGAAGACTACAACATGTCCACGAGAAAACTGCAGTATGTCGATGAGAAATGAGTTGCATGTTGACGAGATGGGGATGGCGTGTTGACGAGACGCGTTGCGCAGGTCGCCGAGATGCAGAGGAATGTCGGCTCGACGAGGTATTGTCGATAAGACGAGTCAAAATGTTGACGTGAAGATTCTTTAGCATGTTGATGAGGCGGGCTAGTGCAAGTCGAAGAGAATCCGGAGCATGTCGACGAGACGCGCTATTTTGAGTAGACTGAGGTGTTTAATCCTGTTCCGCCTTTCCCAACTGTTTGATCTCTACTTATTACGTCCAATGGCTGTCTCTATGGTTTAATAGGGTTGCCAAGCCATATTTAAGGGAGGAGGTTTTTTAAAACTTAACACTAATCTAATTGATGGAGCAGTCAATCGTCCAGAAAAAAATCACACCAGTTGTATTTCAAGAAACCGTTGTCGCTCACTAGAGGTTTTTCGGGAGAGAAGAACATAAGGTTCATAGCCCGGTGATCGTTTTCGCCATGAGGAGCTTTAATCTTGTCATCGCCGCCGGAGTCCTTGAAGAAAGGTTGATTTCTTTTTGTTGAAGAGATTTGTACACCGTAAAGGGCGTGTGAGAAGATTCGCCCCGTCAAATCTTGTGGGGTCTACGTTGGGCAAACCTAGATTTGTATTTGTTATCCTTATTTGATACAGTGGATTGTTTGTGCCTGGCACCATGATTTTTCCCTCATTTACATTGAGAAGTTTTCCATGTAAATCTCTGTCGTTTTGTTTTGTTGTTTATCCTTTTTTTTTTCCTTTTGTTGTATGTCCGGGTTTTGTGTGGGTGGATTCTCATCAAGATTCATGAGTGGAATGATTCGACATTATCTTAGCCTTAAAAGACACCAACAAATATATTGAGACCTGAAGTCTAGAGCTCCGTGAGGATGAAAATTTGAGATTTCTTAAGCCTTGAATGATTATTGCTTAGATAACTTGTTAGGGAATTAAGCAAAAACGAGAGCTAAATAAGCATAGAAAAAAGCAAGACTTAGCGATTTGCCCCCAAAATATGCTACTTTGACGGGCAGCAGCAGATCGTTTCACTAGACAGAAGGTACATGAAAGGCTCCGTTTGGCACAGTGGTGGCGGTCATGAACACGGGGGGTTAAATTGTGCTAACGCCTACCTAAGAAACTTCATCTACTTTTATGTTTAAACGGATGATGTTTGTTAGATGATCCTTAATGAATAACATTTTAATTTATGCACTGACGACCGCCACCATAGTGCCAAGCGGAGCCTAAGAGAGATTAATTTTCATTTGATGCCCATATCCTAAGATAAAAGATTTTTATAGACAATTCCCTTCTCAAATATAGAGATAAACCTATAAATTTTTCCTTAGTTAAACATTCACTTTTCTATTTTACCCCTCTATTAAAGAAATCTCTGTTTTAAAAAGTTGTGTTTTCTCTTTTTTTTTAAAAAACTCATATAAACAAAGTCTTCTACATACAGTAAAAAAAGTGTTCTCCCCGTCGTTCGCAAACATCCGTGCACATCGCAAAAATGTGCGACGAGCGGAATATAACACTAAGGGGTTTGTGAGCGGAGGGAGCGCCGTCTTGCGGGGACAATAACATGGCTGAGATAATGTTGCGCGGAACACGGGGCCTTCATACACAAATGCAATTGAGGCACTGTCGCGTTTGGCTATAGAGATGGTGCCCCGTGGAATCATAGTTCCTCGTGGATGGATTACAAACTAATTTTAATGGAGTGGAATTGTTAATTACCAAGCTTGTCCCCAACTTTGAAGGTCTTGTTTTCAGCCCACTTGGTGTAGTTCTTTCCGACAATCCAGCCGGTTTCATCACCAACAATAAACTCAGTTGCGCCTGCAAAGATGATAGCTTGAAGTAAAGCAATAGCTACGAAGAGAGGTAGTTTGGCAGCCATTAATGGAGTATCTCTCTCTTCCTCGTGTGGAGAGTTTATAGAAGGGGCCGGCTTCATTCGCATGGAATGTTTCTTCTCTTCCTGCTGGCGAAAGCTGGCATTTGCCTAATTCATATCGGAGTGTTCATCCGTTTCTGATTGCATTGCCTGTAAAACATTGATATATTCAATTCATTGTGACCAGCTGAAGAATAGTCAAGAGTTTGAAAAAGCATGATCAACTTATGCTTTAATTGATTCGGCGGTGGCGGGCGAGGAGGGCGGGTGGAGACGATGTATTGGGACCGGAGGGGTGAGGCGGGGATCGAAACACCCCGTTTCGTCGGCTTTTCCTTTGTCCAGCAGGAGGAAACGGAGGAATCGGAGCCGGTGATCCATTTGTTTTGCCGCCCTGTGGCAACATTCCTCCAAACGCCGCCCCAAATTAAGCTCCGGTTGGCACGGTGGCAGCGGTCATAAATGTATGGATTAAACCGTCATTCATTAATGATCACCTAACAAACATCATCCGTTTGAACATAAAAGTGGATGAAGTTCCTTAGGTGCCTTTGAGACAATTTATATATGGTTAATTAGGGGCGGGGAGTTTTCATAATTACAGGTTGCACCTCCTCTATCTTTCTAAATTATATTTATCTTTCCTTTAAGTTTTCTCGGTTTATAAAAATGTTCCTTTTATTAGAAATTAGAAATATATATGAAAAATGATAGAATAAGTCAAATTATTTTAAAATATTTCAATTTTAAAACATTTCAATTTTTTATAGTGATTCTATATACATTATAAAGGATAAAATGTAATGCACATTTTTTCGATGTAAAGTTATTAGAAAGGATAAAAATAAAATATCAGAAATAAATTTAGACAAATTTTATCACCTTGCAATTTAGGGGTGCAAATTTAGCCCGGGCCCGGTTGCCCGACCCGAATTTGCCCGCATCTGAGCCCAGTTAAGTCTGGGCCCGGTGAGGCCCTAGTCAGGCCCAGGCCAGACCCAAAGAGGCTCACCAGACCCCCAAATATGATTAGGGTCCGGCCTGATGCCCGACCCGGGCCTGGCCAGGCCCAGGCCCGACCGGGCATTAAAGCCCGCTGCGACCAGCATTAAATGCTGGCAATGCTTCCAGCATGCCTGTTTGGGGGCCTGGTTGGGCCCGATCGAAAAGGCCCAACAGGCTCCGTTTTTTTACTATGACCTGGGCCCAGTTTGAGCCCGATTTGAGAAGGGTCCGGCCTGGGTCTTGCAGCAAAAAAGCCCGGGCCCAGGGGGCCCGAGCCCGGCCTGGGCCCGCAAGGCTTTATTTGCACCCCTACCTTGCATGTATATTTTTACAATAAAAACATCATGCCTTTCAATGCAAACTCATTACAAAGAATAAAATTGAATATTATAAAATAAGTTGGCTTATTTAATTATTTTTCATTCATATTTATAATGAAAGAGACATTTTTATAAATTCGGAAAATATAGAGGGAAGTCGAATAAAATTTCAAAAGATAAAGGAGTGCGACTTGTAATTATGCAAACTCTAAGGGTCCATTCGTCAGGTCGGAATTGGAGCGTTTGAATTGGAATTTAATTGACAATTTCAATTCTAACGTTCGACGACTATAAAAATACATCAGAATTGGAATTCAATTCAATTAACATATGAATTGGTTATAAAGTAAACATGTCCCTCTATATTCTGACCTCGTGAGATCTTCATCCGCAATTCCCACCCCTACAAGTGCATCCCTAACTTTTTGAAAAAGACATTGACGTCAACTCTATTGTTCACCTAGGGACGCACTTTTTGCCCATGTGCGAATTTTTAGACGGGAAACACATTTTTCCGTCCGGACGCGAATATTTCGCCCCGGTGCGCATTTTTCAGTCGAGAGCACATTTTAAAGGTCGGGCGCGCATTTTTCGCCCGAGAGTGCATTTTTCACCTGGGCGCGCTTTTTCACCCCTGGGGCATTTTCGTCCGTCCTCGCTTTTTTTCTCGGGCAAGCTATTTTCGATCGAGGCGCGCCCGAGCGTGTTTTTTTCGCCCGGGTGCTTTTTTTTCGCGTGGGCGCGCGTTTTTTGCCGGAGCGTGCATTTTTCTCCAGGGGCGCACGTTTTTCTCCCGGACGTGATTTTTTCGCCCGTTGCGCATTTTTTGCCTTGGGGAGTGATTTTTTTCGCCCGGGCGCGAGTTTTTCAT
Organism: Platanthera guangdongensis; assembly: GCA_039583875.1. Taxonomy (NCBI): domain Eukaryota; kingdom Viridiplantae; phylum Streptophyta; class Magnoliopsida; order Asparagales; family Orchidaceae; genus Platanthera; species Platanthera guangdongensis. The sequence goes on along the minus strand of CM077154.1, from coordinate 94,881,835 downwards.
CCGGACACGACATTTTTGCCCAGGTGCGATTTTTTTTGCCCAAACATATTTTTTCATCCGAACGCGAATTCTTCGCCAGGGCGCGAATTCTTCGCCCTGGTGGAGATTTTAATAGAAACTAGGCTTACAACACAGATCTTGAACATACCCTACAGAATTTGAATAGAAATATTGATTCGACTCAACAGAAAATAATCTGATAGTCAATTGATTCCTGAGCTGAGTGAATCTCATCCATATCTTCTTCACAACAACAAGATTGATGTTCTTCAAAAATTTGCTGCTTTTGCTGGAAGTAATCTCAGAACCTTGATTCTTATTCTGCTGATGAAGGAGAGAGAAGAAATGTAACATCTCATTTCCAACTAGACCCCTAAGAATGGTTTTGGCCATGACTAGGTCATGACAAAACCCTAGGAAGCTAGAAATGGGCCAAGAGATAGAAGGCCAAGGTGTGGATCACCATGGTCTGCCTATGGCACAACCTCATCACCAAACCTAGGGTTTGACCTTAGGGCTTCACCATGACTCCATGACCCCACCACAACATCACTAACCCATTAGAGGGTCCACTAGAGCCTTAAGGGTCCATTGGAGTCAACCCCAAGTGGCCAATTTGACCTAGGACCACCATAGGCCTAAATAGGGCAAGGTGCCCTAATCAAGGGCAGTTGACCTCTAATGTGCCCAACCAACCTTACTAGGGCTTCCTAAACCTAAAGTGAGGTCAATGGGTCACTAGGGACCCATTGGAGTCAAACCTAGTGGCTAAGTTGACCCAAGTCAACTCAAGCCCCAAAGTGGTCAAAGTGCCCTTACCAAGGGTCAAGTGACCTCCAAGGTGCCAAGTTAACTCTACCCAACCCTACATAGCCCATTTGGGTTGACCCATTGGCCCAAATGGGCTAACCCAAGCTCAAGCCATTTTCCCTTAGGCTAACCTCACTTTTCATAATTATTATGATTAAGTGGGCTGCACATATCTTATGGAGTTGACCAGTCAACATGGGTGACTAGGAGAGAGAAAGGAGCTTCCTTTCATGAAAATGGTGGAGAGAGAGAATTGGGGGAGAGGAAGGGATGGGTGGGAACCGGCCAAAGGAGGTCAACAACCATCCTTTATGGCTGCAATCAACTCCTCTAGGGAATAGGAGTTGATTCCAGCCATTTCCCGGCTACCAAGAGGTAGGTTCAGCCCCCCCCCCCCCCCCCCCCACTCAACCAGAGCCACACCTTTAATGGTGTTTGATGCGCATTGAAGAACCAGCCGCCCCCTCCCCAATTGACCATTTAAACATCATCAGTGGGTAGAGGGGAGCATTTTCGAACTCTTACCTGGAAGGAATAAGCGGTCCCACTATGCTGTTGCAGAAGCCGAGCGCCGCCGCCGTCGACCATGGCATCCCGCCGTTCCTCCCGCATTCAGGCCGCCAGAAAGGTCACCCCCCTCTCCTTACTTCATGGGTAGATCTTAGGGCTAATTAGGTTCAAGGTTCGGGCTCAATTGAGCCCGATCCATGTTTCGATTTCCTGGTTTTTCCAAGGAAATTCTTCTTATCGGGATCGCCGAAAATGGCTCCTCCGGCAACCGTGTCGCCGGTTGAGGGTAGCCACCATATCCACGAAGGGAGTGGTGGCGGTGGCCGGCCGGGGAAGTGGACGGGTGGCCGGGAAATCAGCCTGCAAGGCGGCCCAGGACGGGGACATCGTGGCCGTCGGCTCAAGGAGGAAGATGACTCGGCTGCCCTTGGATTGTGCCAAGATTCGTGCGGCGCCTTTGATAAGAATCTGATTATTTTGATTTAATTTCATTTCTGTCACATTATTTACAGTAAATGGTTTTAATTTTTAAAACTACTTAGGGCCACCTGGTGGGAAAACGTTCAATATGAAAGTTGTAGCCCTATGGGTCTACCTTAATCCAAAATTGATTTAGACCAATTTGGCCCTCTGGTTGGACCAGGGCACCCATTTTGGTGGAACCTGTACTTAGGGCTGTCCTGAGATTCAAATGGATGCCCACCCTTCATCCCTTGTCCAAATGGGCTGAAATTTGGACAGTGGATGTCCAAAATTGGGATTTTTTGGAGACACTTTGCCTAAAGTTTTTTACTTTTATTTAATAATGCTAGGGTATTTTCATTAAGTGGTCTAATGACCTCCAAACCCTCCCAAATTTTGGTGAGTGGTCCCTGGCATCAATACCTAGCTCTGTACAAAATTTCAACTCATTTGGATGTGTTTTGGTTAGGGAATCACAAAACCCTAATTTGGCCTTAAGGAGGTGTTTTTGATTAAAAGTGTACCATGGGCTTAGGGTGGCCACCTCCCCTCAATAGAGGCTGAGGTTTTGGACACTGACTTAGTATGGCCAACGTCACCCTCTTGAGGAAAATGAGGAGATTTAGGCTTGATTTACCCTAGGGTTCAACCTCAAACCCTAAGAAAGGACTTTTGGGGGTTGTGAAGGACATGGGGGCTAATGCTTTTGTATGACCTTGAAAACTCAGTAGAATTGAAGGTAGTGTAACCTAAGTTCTCTGGAAGGAATCTTAGAGGACTTGTAGGAAGGTAGACACCTCAAAACCCTAACCCTAGTTTTAGGATAGAAGCACAATTTTGTAAATTCAGCCACTAAACCTTATTTAAAGGTTGTGAAACTTGGGTAGAGTACGTTTTAGACCATCTAGAACCCCTAGTAATTTTATTAGAATTTTATGGATTATATTTCTACTACTTTATTTGTTAAATATCAATAGACCCAAAATGGTGTTTTAATTAATTTGATTATTCTGTTCATTTGAAACTGATGAAACTTGGTCAGTAGATGTTCTAGATCTAAGTGAATATCCCTGAATTTTGTTACAATTTTTAATTGATGATATTTAGTACTTCCTTCACTAGTTTCAAAAAGGGGCTTTGGTGGTATAAAATTATTTATAGATGATATATCTGTTGAAAAATCATGAGACTTAGGTACTGATGATTTCAGGCCAAAACATGCTTGTAGGAATTTATTCATAATTTTTAGAGGGATGATTACAGTACTTTCTTTACAAGTCCATAATATGGAGATTTTTGATAATTAATTTATTCAGAGATTAATACTTGCTGAAAAATTATGAAACTTGGCCAATGCTACTTTTAAGGTTGTATATGCATAGTTAATTAATTTATAATTTTTTGATGAATATTTTCTGTACTTGATTCATAAACAACGAAAGATTGTAAATATTGCTAAAATAGTTTTAGCGCCCTTTTGATGATAGAAAAATTGTGATACTTTGGATTTATCATATTGAGATAACCTAATATTTTTCATAAATTTGTTAAGCATCTTGCATGAGTACTTAGGGTAGTTTATGTTCAAACTGGTAGCCTTTGGAAGCTTTAAGGAAATTAATTAAATGCCAGATAAATTAGGAAAATTATAATTTACTGGATTTTGTCTATTTGTGTCATGATAAGTCTCCAGTAAATAAGGTAGGCCATTTGGATGAGTATTTGGATTATCTCCTGTCCGGTTCGACATATAGCCTAGGATGGTCAGCATTTGGCAAGATGGGTAAATTGCAATAAGATACGATGGGACATGGTGTAGGGGTTAGTCATTTTGTATAGATGTGGATGAGTTCACCATAGAAGGATAGGAAGAGTGGTGATAAATTGGTTTGGCTAGAGTTTAGAGGCGCTCGGGTTCGACGAATGATCATCTTCCCCGATGTGAGGTAGAGTCAAATCACCCTAGAATTTGCCTATCGTAATATGAGAAGGTAATGAGTAAGGGAATCAACCAATAATAATAAGTACCTTGCGAAAGGGAACGCTGGACGTAAACCCAACATAGTTCCTAGTGCCCCTTGAGAGCCCTTCACAGGGAATACCGGGGGCAGTCCTGGGTTAATTTAAACTGTATTAACAAGCTAAAAAGAGTAACTTAGTAATTAAGGTTGCACTTTTCACGAACACAGATAGCACATGAAGATAGTTGGGAGCTTCGGTTTGGATAGTTAAGAGAAGGACGTTTTGGTCCGGGGAGTTTCGGCTCGATTGTTTGAGACAGACATTTTGGTCCGGGGAGCTTCGGCTCGGTTTTGAATACGATAAATTTGCAAGTGCATGAAAGAAAAGTAAATTAAGGTGGCTGGTCTTCGGTATTAGAGGGTCGATGCACCGACGCCAATATGCTGACTCGGCAAGTGTGGTTAGCACTTCGCCAACAGAAGTCCGGTGCGCCAGCCGGCAAGAGTACGCAGGAGTCCGCTTCGTGCACCAAGCGTTGAGGCGTACGATAGGTCTGACCGGTAGTGCTTTACTGGTTTAGAGGTGGGAGAGGCCCAACCCACCACTTCCGTCTACCACTACGGAGGTATCTTGGGAGGTTACGGCTCCAAAAAGGGGGAACTAAAGGTCTGTGTGCATAGAGTTGGGTGTGTGTGTAGCATTTGCATGATCCATCATACCCACTAGCATGTCATAGCATAATCAATTTATTTAACCCCTGACACCTAAGGTATAAGTGGAATGGGACGCTTATACATTAGGACTTGCAAAACGACCCCTTGGTCTATAAGCTTGTGTGGGTAAGTTTATAAATTAAGGTCAATTTTGATATATATTTACTGTTGTTTGATAACCGACACCCCAACGTATAAATTGGTATGAGACTTTTTATACGATGGGAGCCTTGCAAAAGACCCCTTGGCTTATATGTTCTCACATAAGTGAAGGTTACTTTTCATATTTCATCTTATTGTCAATATCTATTATAGAATTGCTAGTATAGGTCCGCTGCCATCTGTTTTTGATTATTCTCCACCTTCAAGTCCTCCCCTTTCTTCCTCTCCGCTCGGTGCCTAGGAGCTATGGGGGAAGGGGTGGGGGATGATAGAGCTTAGTCTTTTAGACTAACGATTTTCAAACCGCATCATTTTAGGGAATCGTGGAGCCCAGCACGGGGAGCAGCCCCAGAGACCGGTGCACTTAGAGATGGAGAAGTCTAGAACCGGAGTTCAGATGACAGGGACTATAAGCCCCTAACCTTAGTAGTGTTTTAATTTTGCTTCCACTTGAGTGACTTTGTAGTGAGGATTTGATGTAGCGGGCTTAAGCCCTTATTTCCAGTACTTTTATATATTCTGTGGACTCTCCCTTCGTGGAGATTATCTATATGATATGTGATTTTCTATGGACTGCTAGTTTGTGTTTACTTTGTTTTGCTACTTTTCTGTGATCGAATTGGCCGGCAGAATCAGCGCTTTGTGGTGATGACACTTCAGGGCGTGAAGGAGTCACCGCAAAATGACGGTTCTGGGCCTAAGACCCCGATATTTTAAAAGAAAAAAGGGGGTCTTACAAGTGGTATCAGAGGAAACCTCGATCGAAAAGTAACAGTCCATAACCCCTGGGTCACCCCCGCGCGAGTTTAGTTTGGGGACAAACTAAGCAGCGGAAGCAGTGGTGTGCCCATAAGGGGAATAACATGTAAAGTCCACCTTTTCATTAATTCCACTTGTTCATCATCTAGCAATTGGAATTCTGAAAGTGCAAGCTAGATCTGATATACTCTAGAGGAGGGGTGAATAGAGTATGGTGCTTAAAAACTTTTTACAACAGTTGTTGTTGTAACACCCCCTATCCGTCGCATAGCATATAGCAGTAGGTCCGGCCGGGGCCCGACGTCATATACCACAGACAGACCGGGTGGTTACGTATGGAAACCATCCAACAAATCTTAACGTCCTACACAGAGCATTCTAGCGGAAGCAGTTTAAATAAGTTGTACTCAAGAACCCAGCAACAAGCATGAATGTCCACAACTACCAAAAGGAATGTTATTACAAAATACTCAAAAGTCGACCTTAAGGCCTTACAAAACGTTCCACTTGTTTAATACATGATTTACAAACCTCGGCACGCAGGCCGGTCATACATGAAAAAAACAAAAAAACATTTCCATTTGGGCCTTCGAGGGCCAGCTTCGCAAAAAGGGCTTTAGCCCGCTATTGACCGCTTGGTCCAGCTGCACCTGCAAGCAACAAACCACCGCACGGTGGCAAACAAGGCAACGGTCAGCAATGCTGACCAAATTATAACGATCCCGCCCCCAACTCGGGGCGGCGATGCTCCTTCCCTGCATTTCATTAGCACAAGCGAGCAATGCATACAACCATAGCCATTTCAACACAGACGTTGGCTCGTACGGCCACACGTCCCGTGCACTCAGGGCACATTCTCGGTGAACCGGTCGATGTTACGTCAATTAAATCCATTAACATTCCGGACTCACCACCACCACTTAGACGGCCATTCCTATGAGCAATTCGTCTTCATGGTATTGGTCACGTCAATTTAAGCCATTGACCACCGAAGACCCCCATCTATGCCAACGGCGAGTTCCATGTAACTTTAGGTCTTTCTAACCCGAACGACATAGAGCGGGTACGGCTCCATCTAACCCGTGCTCACATCGCAACGACAATTTAAGCCATATGCGCGGGTCAAACTTTCACCGAGTCCCATTCTAACACAAGTCACATAACCCCGTTATGTTCAAGTTGGCTCTCAGGCCACCAAGTTGGCAAGACCTCGTGTCCGCCCAGTTTTCCGGGTGCACCTTTGGGTTAGTCCCCAAGGCTCCCTGCTGCAATCTACCGCGTAGAAAACCCGAAAAACACCCAATAGCACGGAGTCTTCTCCGGCCTTATGCAATGCAACATCACCGATCCGGACTAACATGTCCGGGTAGGCTTCACACAAAATGCCTACGTCCGTTCTCGCATACGGACTCTAAACAACGGGGACTTTACATATCTACCCGAAGGAACGCCACCAACTCTCCGCAAACTCGCGAGAGGGGGCTTCCTATGATAAGAAAAGGAGTGATTCAAGCTCAAGATGAGGATCGTTACCCTTGCGTTCCTCTTTGGCGCCATCGAAAAGTAATCGGATAGAAATCACCGCACTTGCGTTGCCTCCGTGGATCCGGAGTCGGCTTGCGATTCGGAGCTCCGAAGCTCCTCCAATGGCGGATCTAGCTCCTCTTCCTCTTGCCTTAGCTCTTCTTTCTCCAAGGGTTTGGAGAGATGAAAAGGGTGAAAAGTGAAGGATTTTCTAAGTCAAACCCAAGTATATCCTCTCAGGAACCAACCCCAGCCGTCGGATCTCAACCTAAGAAAACGAGCGGCTTTGATTCGGGGCTGAAATGCCCAATCTGGACCGAACACGGCCTGGCACACGCCCGTGTCCAGGGCCGTGTGCCGCATTCGCCGTCAAAATCGAATCTTCTGAACCCGCACACGGGTATCGAACACGCCCGTGTTCGAGCTGACACGCCCGTGTTCCAGCTGACACGGCCGTGTAGCCGGCCGTGTACCCCATCATTTTCTCCCGCTTTCAACCCGAGCACTGCACGGGTTCTAGGACACGCCCGTGTCCGTGCCCATGTCATATTGACACGCCTGGGCCCCCAGGCCGTGTACACGGGACATTTCGTCGAGGGAAGATCGACGACTCGATGACACGGCCTTGGACACGCCCGTGTCCTAGGCCGTGTGCCTTGACTCGACGATCGTCGAGTGAATCTCGACGATTTCACCTTGACGATCGTCGACACGAGTCGACACGCCCTGCGACACGCCCGTGTCGCAGGCCGTGTACCCATTCTCGACGAATCGTCGAGCATAACTCGACGATTTCACGGCTAAGTGTCGACACGGGTCGACACGCCCTGCGACACGCCCGTGTCGCAGGCCGTGTGCCCATTCTCGACGAATCGTCGAGAATAACTCGACGACTTCGCGGCTAAGTGTCGACACACGCTTGACACGCCCTGGGACACGCCCGTGTCCCAGGCCGTGTGCCTTCAGCCAGAAACCAAAACTGGCCCAAAACGTCCCCCTTTGCTCCTTTGAGTTTCGGGGCGTTACAGTTGTAATCTGAGTGAACAGGGAAGCAAATAGTAAATCTAAACACAGCAGCTATCTAATCAAAATCTACAAAAGAACTAATCACAGATCCTAACTAATCACAGATCCTAACTAATCACAGATCACAGCCAGAAATAAAAATAAAGATAAGCAACCAGAAGACATAAGGAGCTATAGTGGTTCCCCTAAACTTGGGTACATCCACTCTTCTACCACCCTAGGTAGGAATCCACTGCAGGATGAGTTGATCAGGTGTCCTGGGCACCAATGAGCTTTTGATAAGGTGCTCAAAAACCAAATTAGATTTTTTGATCAGGTGTCTTGCCACCAATGAGCTTTTGATAAGGTGCTCAAAAACCAAGCATAAACTTTTGAAGGGAGTTTGAAAAACCCTTTACAGAGATGGGGATGAGAGAGTGATGGAAGTCTTCTCTTTCTCAGAATAGTTGAGAAGACTATGTGGATTCAGTGATGTTGTCAAAGCTCCCCCTGAGTTCTTGAGATGTTCAGGAAATGAAGCTTTGATGTAGGGTGATAGGCCTTCAGAGATTCATCTCCAGCAATTGATGATTTCAGCAACAGCTGAAATATGAGGTGTCTGGAGTCTTGAATGATGATGGCCTTGAACACTTGAATCAAAAGAGATCTAAAGATTTCAGATTTGTTGATCTCCTTTTGGTGAAGGTGTTCTTGTGAATTCGTTTAGAGACAGAGAATGTCTACAGCTCTTTCTCCTTTTCTCTTGTGAACAGTTGGTGTTGAGAAAGATGTTGTTCCAGAGAAAATTTATAGCAGAGAATTTTTTTCTCTTCTTCTTCTTGTGCACTCTCTACAGATGCTTGTTCTTGTTCTCTTGTGAGTGATTCAAAAATCTTGTCTTTTATTCCTTTTTGCTATATAGAAATGATCCTCTGTCAAGAATTGTCGTTAGCCTGTCATTAAATGACTTCCTTAATTGCAATTGTCTTCTGGGGGAAAGTCCAAAGAAACATTCCTTGATAATCCCTTGAAACTTGATCCAGAATAAATGAAAACAGCTACAAAATCTTCTGAATTAATTGCTGACAATAACTCCTTAACTGTTCTGAATTTGAATCTTGAAAATCATTTAACTCTTCAGAAAAACGTCGAACTGAGCTCAGCGATTTGGACTTAGACAGCAACAGAGATCGTCGATCTGAGCTCAACTATAGTCGAACTGAGCTCAGAGATAGAGAATCAATACTGGAGTCAAGATCGTCGAACTGAGCTCGAAGATCGTAGAATGGAGTTCGATGATTTGTTGAAGTTGAGCTCAGCGATCGTCGAATGGAGTTCGACGATCCGTCGAAGTGAGCTCAACGATCGTCGATTGGAGTTCGACGATTCGTCGTACTGAGCTCGACGAAACGACTTAGTCTCCAAACTAAAAAACCTTGGTCTTGAGGGCAGCTTCCAAACCTAACTACTAACCCTTAGACTCATTTCTAATTGACCTTTAGATCTATACAATGAGGTCAAAAACAGGTTTCCTAAAGACATAGTGATCCTGACCCAAATTAGTAATAGGGTGTTCCAACAATCTCCCCCTATTTGGGTTAGGTTTACTATTTACATAACTTGAAAAAATTAAAGAACAACATACAAAGCAACAATAAACAACAACATAGCAGAATCACAGATATATTATCCCAGACAGAAATCAGAAGTCAGAATAATTGTCACCTTACAGAATTATTCCTTCTCCTTGCTCTTTACAAGCTTAATTTCTCTATTAGGATTAAGCGCTTCTTTCTCTGACCTTCTGTCATCAGCTGCACCTAAAGAAGTTTGTTGTTTAGGCCTTGCTACCACAGCTTCAGGATGCAGCTCCATATATCTTTCAGAATCAAAAAATATGCTTGAGGCATATCTTTCAAGTTCCTTCTTTCTTTGTTCAGACATAGTAGAAATGCTGGAGGAGTCCTTGCCTTGCTCTCTGGCTTTCTTGATCAGATCCAAGGCAGCTAACTCTTTCATTCTAGCAGTCCATGCAGTAGGGTTATTCTCTAGATCCTCAAAGGGCACTGGAGGTTCATATCTGTTGGAAGGATTGTCTTAAGGAGCCTAGGATGAGACTACTTCTTTCAGCTTGTAGGGAAAAGGACCTGAAGTTGTATCTGATGAAGCTTGCCCTTCCCTAGAGTATGGATGTTGCCTTGAATAGCCTTTGGAGTAGACTTGGAATTCCCTTTGGCTTCCTCTGTAATTTCCTCTTCTTGATTGAGAGCCTCTGGACTGGCTTCCCCTATATTGAGATCTTGCATGAGGCTGATAGGGGGTTTGGCTTTTAGCAGAAGGTTGAGCAGCTGAGCTTCCACCTGCACCTGCATCAGGAGGAGGTGGTGGAGGAGGATGTGGATGATGAAAATGAGAAGATCCTTTCTCATACTTCCTCTTCTTCTTCATGGCTTTCAGTTGGTTCTTGGAGTATTGCATCCAATGTTCAGTAATGGGGCAGTCATGAAGAATGTAATAAGGTATGTCATTGGTGTCCTTTACTTTGGCTGGAGGCACCCTTTTCATAGCTTTGCTCCTTACCTTTCTTTTCCTGGCTATAGTGGCAGAAGAATCATCAGAATCAGTCCTAAATTCATCACTTTCAGAACTTTGCTCATCATATAAAGCATCAATCTTTTTCAGATACTCTTTCTGAAGTTGGGTTGGAGCAGATGAGACAGCAGTTGTAGCAACAGCAGACACAACAGATATAGTACTGGCAGATGTTGTAGCAGCAGCAGTAGTAACAACAGATACAGAACTTTCTGGAGCAATACTTGCAGAAGATATAGCAGCAATAATGACAGTAGTGACTGGGGCAACAACAGATACAGATAAAACATTTTCAGATACAACAACATCAGTAGTTTCAGATATAATAGTTTCAGTAGCATCAATATCATCAGTAATAACATCAGCAATAACAGTAGGCTCAAAATCATATGCCTCTGTCTGCATATCCTCAGAATTTTTAGCAAAAACACCAATATCAGCAGCAGCAACAGAAACAACAACAGAATTGTCAGCAGGAGTAGCAGCAGCATAAACTAAATTTATGTAGGAGATTATTAAGCTGGAATCACAGCTTGAGAAGGACACAATGGCCTTGGAAAGATCCTCTAAGGGCTGGACTGCAGTGCTTACTGGAAGACAGCTGAAATACACTGAATCAAAATTTGATAATAAGGACCTGAGGTCCACTGAGAAGATAGCAACTTGAGGTGGTGTTGAAACTGGAGCTTGAGGTGAAGAGATAGCAGCAGCAGCAGCAGGGACTGAAGAAATGGCAGCAGCAGGCAATCTAACTTCATGAGGCATCTCCCCCTGCCTAGATTCAGAGAGAGCTGGATCAAGGCACCCAAAGGAAGGGATTGCCTGAGGAGGAAAGATGGAAGATAGTCTGGCAGAAAGGGCTGCAACTGACTGAAGAAGTGGAGCCAAGGAGGTCTCCAATAGAAGTGATAGCCTGGGAGCTAGTAGTTCATATAATTTGTCAGCTAGGGCTGGAAGATCTACATGCTCAACAGGGATGTGAGCAGAGGTAGAGAAGGATGGAGGAGCAACTGGAGATGTTGGTGGACAGCTGGTGGATGGTAGAAGTGAAGGTTGAGGTGTGGGGATTGTGGAGATGGAAGAAAGTGGTATGTAGATAGAGGGTGTGAAGGTGAGTTGATCAATGATATATTGTAGAAGCTGTTGATATGAGGTGGATGAGGAGGGTAGATCAGGAGGAGATGAAGGTGAGTCATCCATAAGGGAATCATCTAGAAGATTGAATGAGGAAATGGTGGATGATGTGTCAATGTCTGGTTGAGGGTAGTGATATAATGGGTGGAAGTTTTCTTCTGTTGTTGGAAGAGTTGGGATTGGAGATGGAATTGATGTTGGAGATGGGCTGGAAATGATGATGGTGGATGGAGTTTGAATGGTGGAGGTGACTGGTGGAGATGGAATAGGAGTTGGAGGAGGAGAAGAAGCAGCAGGCAAGTCATCTGCAGGGGCAGAGACCTGAGGGGAAGAGACTGATACAGTCCTTGTTCCTGAAGTTGTGCTTGCAGAGGGCCTGCTGGGCTTCACTATCTGCCTGTCCCATTTGCCAAACAGGGCACAGGACAGCCTCTTTGAGGCATTGATATGCATCCTAGAGGAGACTATCAGTGCAGGGCATCTGTGTTGGAGAAACAGCCCTAGGATCCTCCCATAATTCACAAAGTTCTTGTTTATTTTCTTCTTAATCAGGTCAAAGAAGACCTCTCCCCAGTGTAACTGTTTTCTATCCACTAAAACACCCATCAAGCACAGCTGATACCTGGATATGGTATCATGTGCTGAATGCTTGGCCAACAAAACCTTTCCCACTACATCAGCCAAAAATCTGTATTCAACAACTAGGTTCTTTTTCAGCAGTTTGCTAGGGTTAGCATCAGAGTGACCCATTCTTGCAAGTAAATCAGAAAATTCCTCTCCAGATAACTCAGCAGAATCTCTTCCAGAACTTAATTCGAAAACCTCTGTCAGAATAGCAGGAGTCAAAGGTACCTGGGTTCCAGAAATTGAACCAACCACTGTGTTTTGGTCCTGATTGTGGGCAGTATAGACCCACTCCTTAATCTCATCAGCAGGCAGTTTGATTCTGGTGGACATGATGGTAACATGCTTCTGCTCCTTGAACAGTTCAAGAATGTCCTGAAAAATTTGATCAGTGGTGCTGAAAGACTCCATGTCTATATCAAATCTAGCATCGAATTTCATTGCGGCTAGAACAGCAACTGATACGGCCATGGTTACCTGCAAAAATCAACAAACAAAATGACCAAGTGTAGAGCTGTTTGGAGGGAAAGAGAATTTTTGCAGAGAGATTGAAAGCGCAAAAGGAGAACGACGGCCGAAAAATGAATTTTATATTAGGGTTCGACGCAGAAAAGGAAAGGTCGTTGAACTCAGTTCGACGATCGGGGCTTCTAAAGGAATCTGAAGGGTCTTCAATGTCGTCGATCTCCGTTCGACGATATTGGAGAGTGTCGAGCTCCGTTCGACGATAGTTCAGAAAACAAAATCGTCGAGCGTCGTTCGACGATCGCTGACCTGAAAGATAGTTGAGCACTATCTGAGAAGCGCTGAACTTAGATCGACGATTTCGGAAAGCGTCGATCTCCGTTCGACGATCCGGGGGAAAATCGTCGAGCGCAGTTCAGAGACCAGAAATACACTGTAGACACTTAGAAAAATCAGGATGTTTGCCTAGTCTTGGTCAATTTTTAAAGTTTTAAAATCTTGGATATTATTTTAGACTTCCTACATCTAACATTCCTAGCTGATTTAGGAAGAAGGTGTGTTTCTTTTCATCCAAGGGTTTGGTGAAAATATCTCCCCTTTGCAAATCAGTTGGGATATATTGAAGTTCAATTTTGTTCTTCTCAACATTATCCCTTAAAAAGTGATGCTTAATTTCTATATATTTTGTCCTACTATGGATGACTGGATTTTGAGCTATAGAAATAGCACTAGTGTTATCACAAAATATTTTTGACTTCTCTAAGTTGTAGCCATAGTCTAGGAGTTGGTTTTGAATCCACAATATTTGTGAACAACAACTGCCTGCAGCCATATATTCAGCTTCAGCAGTTGAAGTTGACACAGAAGTTTGTTTCTTGCAAAACCAAGAGACAAGTCTGTCACCAAGGAACTGACAAGTTCCACTGGTGCTTTTCCTGTCAATTCTGCATCCAGCATAATCAGCATCAGAAAATCCAGTTAAGTCAAATGCTGAATCTTTTGGATACCAGAGACCTAGATTTGGACAACTTTTAACATACCTGAGAATCCTTTTTACTAATGTTAGGTGTGACTCTCTAGGGCTTACTTAGAATCTAGCACATATGCATGTAGCAAACATTATGTCTGGTCTACTAGCTGTAAGGTACAGTAAAGAGTCAATCGTTGCTCTATATGTTGTCTGATCAACAGGTTTCCCATGTTCATCAGCATCCAATACAGCATTAGCAGGCATAGGTGTTTTCATACAAGATGCTTCAGACATACCAAATTTCTTGACCAATTCATTTGCATACTTGGTTTGAGAAATAAAGATGCCTTCAGCATGTTGTTTGACTTGCAATCCTAGAAAGAAGGATAGCTCACCCATGCTACTCATTTCAAATTTAGAATGCATTAGGTTGGAGAACCTTCTGCACAAATTTGAATCAGTAGAGCCAAAGATAATATCATCTACATAAATATGTACTAGTAGGGTATGAGATTTATGGGTTCTAATGAAAAGAGTTTGGTCTACTCTACCCCTTATAAATTCATTTTCCAGAAGGAAGCATGCTAGGGTCTCATACCATGCTCTAGGAGCTTGCTTGAGATCATATAATGCTTTGTTCAATTTAAAGACATAATCAGGATAAGTTGGAGAGATAAAAACTGGAGGTTGTCTAACATAGACTTCTTCTTTGATGTCTCCATTTAGAAATGCACTTTTTACATCCATCTGATATACCTTAAAGCCTTTGTGTGCTGCATAAGCTAAGAAGATTTTGATGGCTTCCAATCTTGCAATTGGTGCAAAAGTCTGGTCATAGTCTATGCCTTCTTCTTGTGAGTATCCTTGAGCAACTAGCATTGCCTTATTCCTTACAATTACTCCTTGATCATCCAATTTGTTTCTGAACACCCACTTTGTTCCAACAATGGAGTGATCCTTAGGCTTTGGCACTAGTTCCCAAACTTTGTTCCTTTCAAATTGATGCAACTCTTCTTGCATTGTCATGATCCAGTGTGGATCTTGCTCTGCATCTTGAATGGTTTGAGGTTCAATTTGAGATAGAAAGCAAGTGTGCAATAGGTTTTGGTTGACCTGATTTCTGGTTTGCACACCGGCTGAGATGTCTCCAATTACTTGGGAAATTGGATGGTCTCTTGATGTTACTAAATCAACAGGGGGTGTTGATTGTTCACCAACCTGTGTTGTTGTTTCCTCTTGTGGTACAACAACTGGCTCTTCAAGTTGTTTCTCTTCAATATGTTGAATGCTTTCTTCATCTTCACTGCTTTCCTCTTTTTGAGTAACTTGTAACCTGTTCAAATCTTCAACAAGAGAATGTACCTACAAAGGTTCTATGGTAGAAGTGTTCTTCTCCTTGAAAGACATGTTAGATTCATCAAATGATATGTGAACAGATTCCTCAATTTTAAGAGATGATTTATTATATACCCTATAAGCCTTACTGATCATGGAGTATCCCAGAAACACTCCTTCATCAGCTTTAGCTTGAAATTTTGCTAAATATCTCTTGTCATTATTATGTATATAACAAATACAATCAAAAATTTTAAAATAATCAACTTTAGGTTTCTTCCCTTTGAGTAATTCATAGGGAGTCTTTCCCTTTAGTTTATGTATTAAACATCTGTTCAGCACATAGTTGGAGGTGTTCACTGCCTCTGCCCAAAAAGATAGAGGAAGGTGAGCATCTGACAACAATGTAGTGGTAGATTCAATAAGGGTTCTATTTTTCCTTTAAGCTACCCCATTTTGTTGAGGAGTTCTAGGAGCTGAGAAAGTGTGTATGATCCCTTCACTCTGACAGAACTCTTGCATAAGAAGAGAATCAAACTCTGTCCCATGATCACTTCTGATCAGGGCAATGTGAGTATTGAACTCAATCTGTATATATTTGAGAAACTCTGTCAAACATTTAAAGTTATCAGACTTCTTCCTCAGAAAGAACACCCATGTGAATCTAGAGAAGTCATCTACAACTACTAAAGTGTAAGATTTCCCTCCTAGGCTTTGTACTGTAATGGGTCCAAAAAGATCCATGTGTAATAGATACAAGATCCTAGGTGAATCACTCTTATTAAGTGTCTTGAAACTGTTTTTAGTTTGCTTGCCTAATTGACAAGCCCTGCAGAGTCCTTCCTTCTTGTAGGGGCCAGAAGGTAGTCCTCTAACAAGGTTATCCTTGGATAGCCTAGCAATGGTTCTAAGGTTTAAATGCCCTAGTCTCTTATGTCATAAACATTAGGTCTACAGACAGAATTAAACAGGCAAATGTCTACATATGTTGAAAGAAAATCTATTAAGTAGATGTTACCTTTCCTTTTACCTGTCAACACAGTTGTGTTGTCCTCTGACTTGATCTTGCATAGGGCTTTGCTGAAAGTCACCTGGTAGCCTTCATCACATAGCTGACTGATAATTATAAAATTGTGCTTCAGTCCTTCCACATAGGCTACCTTCTTGAATGTCACTGTCCCAATCTGGACTGCACCATATCCTTTAGTTTGTCCAAAGTTTGAATCACCAAATATGACTTTGGGTCCAAGCTTGGCTTTAAAGGATGTGAGATTGTCCTTGTTTCCTGTCATGTGCTTAGAGCACCCACTATCCAAATACCATTGTTGGTTTGATGTTGGATAGGTCTTCACCTGCACATAAAATAATTCACTTGTTTTTGACCCAGTTTACCTTGGGCCTAGGTTGATAACCTTTAAACTCAGAAATGAAAGACATCCCAGGTTGACTCTTATAACCTTCAGGATGATATCTCCTTGGAGGTATTATCCATTCAGTATAAGGGTTAAAGCTTTGGGATGAAGGACCCCTAGGATTGGATTTTGATTTGCACTTGAAAGAATTTCCAAAGCTCTGATCTCTGTTCGACGATCGTGGAGCTGCGTTCGATGATCTTGGGTCAGATCGTCGAGCTCCGTTCGACGGTCGACTGTGGTGGAGTTCAGGAATTAGAGATCGTCGACCTGAGTTCGATGATTTTGCCTGAGATCGTCGATCTACATTCGGCGATCGTCGAGCTCCGTTCGACGATTTCTGCTAGAACTTGGTTTTCTTAGGCAGATCAGAATTTTTCCTAGCTACCTCTACAACTCCCTTCCCTTTATCAAAAATGAACTTGATTGGTGTTGTTAGAACTATAGGTTGGCTGGATGAAGCACACAAGCCCAGTGTACTATTAAATCTGGAGTTCACTGTACTTGTGATGTCCATCAGCTTGATACTTCTCCCATTAAGGGATTCTTCAAGCTTCTTGGCCTCAGATAGCTCACCTTTCAGTGAAGCTATCTGCTCCCTACAACACTCCAACTCCTCAGAGAGTTTGAGGTTTTCTGACTTTAAGATACTAAGTTCAGATAATTGATTTCTGAGGGAAATAATTTCCTTCTTAGATTTTAGTAAGTCTAAACACAGTGCTTTAAACTCAGACTTAAAGTCCTCTGAATTGAAATCAAAAGAACTAATTACCTGGTCCTCTTCAAGTTGAGTCTCTGAGTCTGACTCTGACTCTTCTTCATTAGAATTGTGTTGAGAGGAATTGATTGTCATCATGCAGAACTCCTTCTCTTCAGCATCATCTTCATCATCACTGGAGCTGGATGAAGCTTCTGACTCCTCTTCAGTTTCACTCCAGGATTCAGCAACAAATCCCTTCCTTATGTGTTTATTCTTGCTTGAGGAGGGTTTGCCATTGCCATTTTTTTGAAGTCTTTGTCCTTTCTTCTTTCTTTCTTGTCCCTTCTGTCCTTGTTTTTGTTCTTTGTACAGTCAGGTACAATGTGCCCTGGTTTCCTGCAACCAAAGCAGACAATTTCTTTATTATTTGACTTATCATACCTTGGCTTATCATGCTCCTTGTATGATCTCTTTCTAAAGTCCTTTTTGGTCATCTTGTAAAATCTTTTGGCCAATAGACTAAGCAGCTCATCATTGCCTGTGACTTTGTCTTCAGGCTGATCTTCAGTTATTTTGAAGTCTATTGTCTTTTATTTTCTTGTGGCTGGTGAGGCAGCCTTCTGCTCTTCTTCTCTGTTCTTAATGAGCAGCTCATAAGATTTGAGTTTGCCCAAGAGAGCTTCTGTGGTGATCTCATTCAGGCTTCTGGCATCCTTGATTGGCCAGATCCTTGAGTCCCAAGTGCTTGGGAAGCACATTAGGATTTTGTCATTTAGTTCAGTCAGTGATATCTCCTTATCCAGAGTCTTCAGTTCATTGACTATCAAACTGAGTCTATTGTACATATCTCCAACTGACTCAGCTTCTCCCTTCTTGAAATTCTCATATTGGGATATGAGGTGGGATCTCCTGTCCTTTCTTTCATCAGCTGATCCTGAGACTATTTCAGTGAGCTTATCCCAGATTTCCTTTGTTGAATTACATTCAGCCACTTTTTGGAATATGTCATCAGACATAGTCTGGGCTAAGATGTTCATAGCCCTTGCATCTGCTACCTTCCACTTCTTGATGTCAGCATATGTTCCTGATGGAGGTGGAACAACATTTGTACTTGTGTTCTCTAGAGGTCTTGGACAAACTGTCAAAACAGAATTAAAAAAATCCTCGTCAATAGAATTCATGTATAATCTAATCCTTGCTTTCCAAAGTGCAAACTTAGACAGATTGCACACTGGAGGTCCGGTGCTAGCATAATCTTTGTTTTGGGCCATGATTTGTGAAGAAATAATCTAATAACAAAAATAAAAAAAAGCAGATCTAACTAGAGGGATCTTAGGGTTCAGGTGTTAGCCTGTGCAACAACCAAGGTGTGGTATGTTTAACCAACCTGGCTCTGATACCAATTGAAAGTGCAAGCTAGATCTGATATACTCTAGAGCGGGGGTGAATAGAGTATGGTGCTTAAAAACTTTTTACAACAGTTGTTGTAATCTGAGTGAACAGGGAAACAAATAGTAAATCTAAACACAACAGCTATCTAATCACAATCTACAAAAGAACTAATCACAGATCCTAACTAATCACAGATCACAGCCAGAAACAAAAATAAAGATAAGCAACCAGAAGACACAAGGAGCTATAGTGGTTCCCCTAAACTTGGGTACATCCACTCTTCTACCACCCTAGGTAGGAATCCACTGCAGGATGAGTTTATCAGGTGTCTTGGGCACCAATGAGCTTTTGATAAGGTGCTCAAAAACCAAATCAGATTTTTGATCAGGTGTCTTGCCACCAATGAGCTTTTGATAAGGTGCTCAAAAACCAAGCACAAACTTTTGAAGGGAGTTTGAAAAACCCTTTACAGAGATGGGGATGAGAGAGTGATGGAAGTCTTCTCTTTCTCAGAGCAGCTGAGAAGACTATGTGGATTCAGTGATGTTGTCAAAGCTCCCCCTGAGTTCTTGAGATGTTCAGGAAATGAAGCTTTGCTGTAGGGTGATAGGCCTTCAGAGATTGATCTCCAGCAATTGATGATTTCAGCAACAGCTGAAATATGAGGTGTCTGGAGTCTTGAATGATGATGGCCTTGAAAACTTGAATCAAAAGAGATCTGAAGATTTCAGATTTGTTGATCTCCTTTTGGTGAAGGTGTTCTTGTGAATTCTTTTAGAGACAGAGAATGTCTACAACTCTTTCTCCTTTTCTCTTGTGAACAGTTGGTGTTGATAAAGATGTTGTTCTAGAGAAAATTTGTAGCAGAGAATCTTTTTCTCTTCTTCTTCTAGTGCACTCTCTACAGATGCTTGTTCTTGTTCTCTTGTGAGTGATTCAAAAATCTTGTCTTTTATTCCTTTTTGCTGAATAGAAATGATCCTCTGTCAAGAATATCCATTAGCCTGTCATTAAATGACTTCCTTAATTGCAATTATCTTCTGGGGGAAAGTCCAAAGAAACATTCCTTGATAATCCCTTGAAACTTGGTACAGAATAAATGAAAACAGCTACAAAATCTTCTGAATTAATTGCTGACAATAACTCCTTAACTGTTCTGAATTTGAATCTTGAAAATCATTTAACTCTTCAGAAAAACGTCGAACTGAGCTCCACTATCGTCGAACTGAGCTCAGCGATTTGGACTTAGACAGCAACAGAGATCGTCGATCTGAGCTCAACTATCGTCGAACTGAGCTCAGAGATAGAGAATCAATACTGGAGTCAAGATCGTCGAACTGAGCTCGAAGATCGTCGAATGGAGTTCGACGATTTGTTGAAGTTGAGCTCAGCGATCGTCGAATGGAGTTCGACGATCCGTCAAAGTGGGCTCAACGATCGTCGATTGGAGTTCGACGATTCGTCGTACTGAGCTCGACGAAATGACTTAGTCTCCAAACTGAAAAACCTTGGTCTTGAGGGCAGCTTCCAAACCTAACTACTAACCCTTATACTCATTTCTAATTGACTTTTAGATCTATACAATGAGGTCAAAAACAGGTTTCCTAAAGACATAGTGATCCTGACCCAAATTAGTAATAGGGTGTTCCAACAAATTCTTTTTTTGTAGCATGCGGCAAACCCTGCCCCCCGCAGGGAGCACCTCCGGCTGCGAAAATCCCATCTTATAATTCTCTAGTCAACGAGTTAGACTCAACCCACTAGGAGACATGACTAACCACGATAACTTATAGTATGCCCTAGTCTGAAATAGACTTTGGGTATGAACTTGGTTAAGCTAAGGAGATATCTAAAGAGAATAAAGGAGGAGTATAACATGAGAATGGCTACCTAAGCCATAAACTCAGGTAGCCCTACGGTCCCTATCAAGGATTACTTAAACCGGAAGGACTGCTTTAAGGAGAATTGAGACCAATAATCCATTAGTAGAATGGTAGAAGACACATAGTCTCAACCCTCGTACCACTAACAATATTACCTGGAGACCACCACCACGACAAACAACGAAGGTCGGATAGGAATTCAAGTTCGGAAGAGACCCAGTTGGGATTGTGAACATTTTGACCCGAATAAGGTTGTCGTGAATATGACTTGGAGGGTTTAAAGTATGGAGTATATCAACATATTTAGGTTGGAACCCCAAGTCAAAGATTGATGCCCTATGGATTGTGCACCCAGCTAGGATGGATATAACATGGTAATATCAAAGATACTCAGCCCAAGGCAGGTAGAGGCTTATATTTTATTTATTGGGGGCTTATCTTTTGTTTATTGGGGGCGTGTCTTTTGTTTATTGGGCAAATTAGTTACTGACTTGGGTTTCCCTTAGATCTCATCTAGAAAAGTTTGCGTCGTAAATATAGTGAAATGGACGTAAACCATATTCGGTGCTACTCGGGGGCATTCGTAAGGATAAGAATTTGATTGTGAAGTGGAGATTTTATAGAGTCGTTGGCTACCCATACAAATGAGAAATTTAAACACCGGAAGTCCCAAGTGTATCTCGGAATGTGTATCTCCCTGGAGTGAAGAAGGGCGTCATGGATTTTGTGACGCACAGTGAGGTATGTCGCTCGATGAAGGTTAAGTGCAAGAATTTTTGGGGAACTATTACAGTCACTGCTCGAGTTAGAGTGGATGTTCGAGGTTATAATTAGGTATTTTCATACACAAGATTCCTCATCCACACTCCGGGCATAATTATAATTGGAACATCAATGATTGACTGGTCGAGATAGCTGGGGTCACCCCGACCCAGAAGAAAACTCCCATGGGTGTTTCATGAAATTTGTGAGTCCTTATCTGTTATCATGGTGTGCTCAAGATGATCGTGTCAAACAAGGATGGATAGTGTAAGTCCAAGGAGAGAACATCAGTCCAGGATTATTTGGGCTCTCGGCCGACATTCAACACAGCTCTCCACCCTCGTACGTAGGTTCAAGATTCCACTGTCATGGATCTAGGATGAAGATCCCCAGGCACTAGACTCGGAGTTTGTGGAGGATACCGAAGCTCAGGTGAGACTGATATGGGACAGAATGCTGGAAGCGCAGAGCCGAAAGGCTAAGTACTACGACGTCCGACACCGTCAGGTAGAGTTTCAGGTGGGAGACCGGGTTTTCTTAAAGATCCGGCCCATGCACGGAGTTTCACGAGTGCGTGGTCGGAAGAAAAAGCTTAGCCCTAGGTATATGGGCCCTTACAGGATCCTGGAGCGGATCGGGCCCCTATCTTACAGGCTGGAGTTGCCACCGGATCTGACAGGTTTACACGATGTGTTCCATATATCTTCGCTTAGGAGGGCTCTACTACGCCCGGAGCAGCAGATTTCGACCACAGATGGACCGGTAGCTTCAGACCGGTCAGTTTGCTTAGAGCCAGTTCGGATCGACGACAGAGGAGTACGGATCTTGCGTCGCAAGAAGGTTCCGTTAGTCAAAGTTATGTGGAGGAACCACGGCCAGGAGGAGCATACCTGGGAACCGCAGTACCTGATGCGACAAAAGTACCCAGAGCTGTTCAGTCAGGTATACCTCACAACCCCTCAAGATGTTTAGTTTATTTTCCTGCTTTAAACTAGTAAGGCTGCTCCAGGAAGAGTAGAGGCTAATCTTTTGTTTATTGGGATCTTGGTTTGCCAATTGGGCGAATTGGTCATAGATTTAGGTTTCCCTTTAAACCTAATTTAGCAAACATGGCGTCGTGATGATATGTTACAAGTTTCTTTTCTTCGGTAGAAATTCCCGTAGGCTTAACCTTGATTTCGGGGACGAAATCTGTTGGGTACATTGGTCAAATGTACCTGATTTGAAGAAGCCTCACCCAACTCAATGATATACATCATAATGTATTTGATGTATGTTGAGTTTACTTGTGCAGGTTAAGTAATCACTGGACTGAAGCAAAAAGTTTCTAAGTCCATGTGTCGACACCCAGAGAGAAAGTGTCGACACATAAGAAAGCTTGTGTCGACACCCAGACAAGCAGTGTCGACACTTGGAGTCATTGTGTCAACACCTGGGATGCAGAGTCGACAGCAGACAGAAAGTGTCGACACTTGGAGCTGTGTCGACACTCAGTGAAGAAAAGTGCAGACAGACAGTGTCGACACAAGGAGCTGTGTCGACACCCAGTGAAGCTGTGTCTACACCAGAAAGTGTCGACACTTGGAGCTATGTCGACACTCATCAAAAGTCTGCAGAGACTAAGTTAAAGTGTCGACACTAAGAACAATGTGTCGACACTCAACAGAAGAGTCAGCACTTGAAGTATGTGTCGACACCCAGCACAATGTGTCGACACACAACCAGAAGAGTCAACACTTGAAGTAAGTGTCGACACCCAGCACAATGTGTCGACACTCAGCTAAAGACTCTACACTTGAAGAAAGTGTCGACACAAGGAGCTGTGTCGACACTTAGCAAAGATCAGAAAGATCAACAAAATTATTCTAAGTACAAGTGTCGACACTAAGGGAATGTGTCGACACTCAGCTGAAGTCTCAACAAGAAGAAGGTGTGTCGACACAAGGAGCTGTGTTGACACTCAGCAAGTATCAACATAGAAGACTATGTGTCGACACCAAGAAGTAGTGTCGACACTTGACAGATTCAACACAAGAAGTTGTGTCGACACAAAGGTGATGTGTCGACACTTAGAAGAATTCAGCAAAAGCTAGAAGAACAAGTACTTGTGTCGAAACTCAATTTCAGTGTCGACACATGCAGAAGAATCTGTGTCGAGACATACAAGGAGTTGTGTCGACACCTTGTAGACTTGTGTCGATACTTACACAACATGTGTCGACACTTGGACTATAAGTGTCGACACTTAAAGGAAAAAAGTCTCGACGTTATCAGACAGATAGAGATTTTCAAGAAATGACTGGATGACTTGACAGCTGCTGTTCCAGCCGGTTTACAGCAACTGTCAGAGATGTTAGAAGTCAGTTATGAACCGGACCAGCCGGTTACCATGAAGAAGGCCTATAAATAGGCTCATACAGTTTACAGAAACTGTTGTTGAGGTTGATCACATTGTTGAAGAACAAGTTATTAAAGTGGTACATAGAGTATCAACTCAAGAAGATCTAGCTGTCCAAGTGCAGATCTAAGAAGTTGGAGAGAGAGGGATCCATCCAAGAAATCAGCCTCTGGAACTAGGCTGAGAAGAAGGATTCAGATTCATTCTGGATCTTAAGTGGCAGAGGTCAAGGAACAACTGCAGGAGGATTCAGTCTTATTCGGTTCTACTCAATAAGCTTTGAAGAAAGCTAAGTCAGATTGAATCCAGCTGAGTTCTTCCAAGAACTCATCAAGAAACTCTCAACTCCCCTCTTTTGTTTCTGAGTTGTTGAGTTAATATTTGTAATACATTTTTAACTTGTAGGATCTTTTGGATCTGAGTGAATTGTAAGCCTATAATTATAAAGGCTGAGGGTAGGGCTTGAGAGCCTGAGTGTAGGAGATTGAGACCTCTGAGTGTAGGCCTTGGTTGGCTGAGTGTAGGCCTTGGTTGGCTGAGTGTAGGCCTTTGTGGCTGAGTGTAGGCTTTGGGATAAAGCTGAGTTGTAGGGCTTTGCGCCTGAGGTGTAGGAACCAA
Source organism: Platanthera guangdongensis (assembly GCA_039583875.1). NCBI lineage: Eukaryota > Viridiplantae > Streptophyta > Magnoliopsida > Asparagales > Orchidaceae > Platanthera > Platanthera guangdongensis. The sequence continues at coordinate 94,857,643 of CM077154.1, read as the reverse complement.
TTTGGGTTCTGAGACAGTGAAGGAGTTTGGCCGAATCTAGTACACTGCTAGATAGGCGAAGGGGGAAAGTGGATGTACCCATATCTTGGGGAACCACTATAAACCACTGTGTGCTGTGCTGTAATTGTTGTTGTGTATGCTGTATGGTTGCTGTGATAGAATAGTTAGAAATCTGTGATAGTAACTGTTGGCTGCCATTAAAGTTTAAAACTGATTAGGTCACCTATTCACCCCCCCTCTAGGTGTTTAGGTACCATATCTTTCAAGTGATATCAGAGGGAGGTTCCTCAAAAAGGACTAACAGTCTGAGGAGATCCTGTTTGGCTGATTCAGTGTAAGGCAAAATACAGATTCAAGAAATTCAAGAAAATCAAGAAACATGGGTTCCTCTGAGAATCACAAGGAATTGGGTTCCATGAAATTACCCATATGCAGGAAAGAGATCTTTGGGATCTGGAAGGAAAGGGTAAGGCTGTTTATGGAGGCCTCAGACCCTAGAATCTACATCACAGTAAAGGAAGGGTCTTATGTGCCCATGAAGATTTCAGTTTTAGATGCAAATCAGAGAACTCCAAAGGATTTCTCTGAGATGACTAAGGATGAGATTGTCCTAGCCACAATGGACAAGAGGGCACAAAACATAATAGTTAGTGTCATAGATGATGCAACATTTCAAAATCTTATACACTGTAAGACAGCCAAGGAGATGTGGGACACTCTTATAGTGTATATGGAAGGATCTGAAGAAGTGAGACAAGATAGAAAATCCTTGTTAAATCAGGAGTATGAGAGTTTTAGACAAGGAAAAGGTGATAGCATAACTGAGTGCTACAAGTAGTTCTACAGAATAGTTAATGAACTCATGTCTTATGGAAGAGAGTTCAGTAACTATGAACTAAATGATAAGTTCCTAAGGTCCCTAACCAAAGATTGGGACACCAAGATCTGTGTCATTAGAGAAATGGCTAAGTTGGGGGAAATTCCTCCTCCTACACTGTTTGGCAAGTTATTGTCATATGAGATGCAGTTGACAGTGAGGAAAGAGTAGGAGAAGTCAACAAGAATTGAACACAAGGAAAGATCAGTTGCTTTCAAGACAGAAGTTCCCAGAAAGTGCAGGAATAAGTCATCAACTCCACCACCAGAGGTAGTTGAATCAGAATCAGATGAGTCAGTCAGCACAAAGACTGAGAGCAGTGAAAGTGATGAAGACTTTGCTGCCTTCACTAGACACTTTCAGAAATTCTTGAAGAAGAAACAGTGGAGGTCAAGACCTTCTACTTCAAAGGGAAAGGAAGTCTTTTATCAGGAGAAAAAGCCTTCAAAGAAAGACAGGAAGAGGACAAAGTCAAGCAAGGCAACTGGATCTAAGATAGTTTGCTATTGCTGCAATAGACAGGGCCATGTTATTGCAGATTGTCCTGAGAAGAGAAAGGAATCTGGTGACAGGAAAAAGGCTCACTTCAAAGGCAAGAAATAGAAGTCTTTTTTTGCCAAGAAGGAGAAGACTCAATCAGATATCTCCTCTTCAGAAACTGAGTCTGAGGCTGAAGCCTACATAGGGCTGTTTGCTGAAGTAGAAGAGGAAGAATTCATGCAGTTAATGGAGTCTATTTATGAACAAGAAGACTGTCAATGCCAAGGGCTAATGGCTTTGACAGAGAGTGCCAAAATCCTGGAGCAGCCAGGACCCAGTAAGGTACAAGGTTCAAGTTCAAGTTCATTATCTTGTTCTAGTTCAGATTCAGATTCTTCTTCATCAAGTGATTAGAATGTATCTGAGTCTGAGGATGATATTCATCAGCTTATAGATGAATATAAAGTGCTGTTGCAAGCTTACAAGAAAAGCAAGTCCCTTGCCAAAAGTCAGGCAAAGGAAATTGCTGATCTTAAAGCTGCTGCAACAGATTTTGAGAAGCAATTTGATCAAAAGCTTAATGAGATAGCCAGGCTGAAACACATAACAGTGATTCAGATGGGCACTATCACCTTTAAGAATGATCAAATTAAGAGTCTGGAGATCAATCTTCAGAAGGAGAAGGACTTAGTTGCTAGGTTTTCTAAACCTAAGTCAGTGTTACCTTTAATTGATGATTTTGTTCATCATAAAGGCAAGGCTGGACTGGGCTTTATTAGACCTGCAGAGACTGAGCAGTCCAAGTCTAAGTCCAAGGGCAAAGCCCCAACATTCAACAAGTCTGCTGTAAATAAGACAGCAAAGACTGTACCTAAGCAAAGGTACAACAAGTTTGAATGTTGGTGCTGTGGCAAAATTGGCCACTTTGCTGTGGACTGTTGGCACAATGTTAGTGCCAAAGTGAGTTGCAAATTACCTGCTGGAAAGCCAGTAGGTAGGTTTGTCAAATTGCAAACTAACAATCACCAAGGACCCAAGAATACTTTGGGTTCTAAGGTTCATTAATTTGTTTTGCAGGTGAGTCCAAGTGGCCATACCCCAACATGGTACTTGGACAGTGGATGTTCCAGACATATGACTGGAACAAGAGGATTACTAAAGGACTATACTCCAATAAAAGATGGTCCAAAAGTAACCTTTGGTGGTTCTGAAAAAAGAATCATCAAAGGATTTGGTAACATTTCTACAAACTTAGTTACCATTACTCAAGTGGCTTATGTTAAAGGGTTGAAACACAACCTAATAAGTATAAGTCAATTAAGTGATGTAGGGTATGACATCTCATTTGTTAAAAATGGTTGTCATATCAAGAGGTCAAGTGATCAAGAGATCATTTTGACAGGTTATAGGAAAAGGAATGTCTATTGCCTAGACATTATGATTGAGAACAATGGTTCTCCAGTTTGTCTTGTAGCTGATGAGACAGTCTCACATTGTGTCAAATGGCACAAGAGGCTTTCTCATCTTAGGTACAAGACTATTAGCAAACTCTTTAGCAAAGAGTTAGTGAGGAATGGTCCTCAAGTTAAGTGTGTTAAAGATGGTATTTGCTCAGCTTGTCAAAAGGGCAAGCAGACTAAATCCACCTTTAGAAGCATAGATAACAAAGATACTGTGAGGTGTCTATACCTCTTGCATATGGATCTCTTTGGTCCAATGCCAGTTCACAGCATAGGTAGGAAGGTCTATACCTTTGTAGTTGTTGATGACTACTCAAGGTTTTCCTGGGTGTTCTTCTTAAGACAGAAATCTGAAACACCTAGTGTCTTCTATAGCTTTGTCAAGCAAATTCAGAATGAACTAAATAGTACAATGGTCAAAATTAGAAGTGACCATGGTACTGAATTTCAGTCTGATAGCATGACAAAACTGTGTGAAGACTTTGGGATATTTCAAGAATTCTCTTCACCTACAACACCTCAGCAAAATGACATTGCTGAGAGGAAGAATAGAACCTTGATAGAGGCTGGTAGGACCCTACTAAGTGATACATCACTGCCAGAATATTTCTGGGCTGAAGCAGTTAATACTGCATGCCATGTTATAAATAGGGCTACCATCACTAAAAGGCTAAACAAGACACCCTATGAAGTTGTGAAAGGCAGGAAACCAAACTTATCCTATTTCAGGATCTTTGGTTGCAAATGCTTCATACTTAACAATGGGAAGTCTTACTTAACTAAGTTTGCTGCCAAGTCCCAAGAGGGAATTTTTGTTGGGTACAGCAATAATAGTAAGGCTTATAGAGTCTACAACTTGACTACACAAGTTGTAGAAAAATCAGTGCATGTAGTTTTTGATGAGACTAGACTTATTAATAATGAGTTGTCTAGCAGTGTATGCAGCCCCACAGGTTTAACACAGAAGATGGACAAGCTTGCTATAGAAGAAGACAGTGGCTATTGTCCAGGGGAGAACTACATGTGCCAATTGCTGAAGAATTACAAGGAGTACAACATGATGCAGATGCTGAAGTGGTTCAACCAGAAGTAAGGTTGCCTCCAGTCAACAGGCATCTAAGAGATCATCCAATAGAGCAGATAATTGGAGATCCAAGATAAGGAGTACAAACCAGGAGTAGAAACATGAATGCAGCAATCTACTCCAGTTTTCTGTCATAAGTTGAACCTAAAAAGTTTGAAGAAGCAATACAAGATCCACAATGGACTGAAGCAATGCAAGAAGAGCTTAATCAGTTCAAGAGGTGCAAGGTCTGGGAATTAGTTCCTAAACCTAAAGACCATAATGTAATAGGAACTAAGTGGATCTACAGGAATAATATGGATGAACAAGGGGTCATCATTAAGAATAAGGCTAGACTAGTTGCTAAAGGATATAGGCAAGAAGAAGGTATTGACTTTGATCAAACCTTTGCTCCAGTAGCCAGACTGGAAGAAATAAGGATGTTCTTGGCCTATGCAACCTATCAAGGATTCAAGGTTTACCAAATGGATGTCAAGTCAGCATTCCTAAATGGTAATCTTAAGGAAGAAGTTTATGTGGAGCAGCCTTCAGGTTTTGTTGATCCAACTCTACCTCATCATGTCTATAGACTTAGGAAAGCTTTATATGGGTTAAAGCAAGCCCCTAGGGCTTGGTATGAAACCCTATCTAGTTTCCTCATTGAGAACAAATTCTCAAGGGGGAAAATAGATAAGACTCTATTCCTTAGGGAATCTAGAGGCAAAGTCATACTAGTCCAAATATATGTAGATGACATTATATTTGGGTCTACTGAAAGCAGCCTTTGCAAGAAGTTTGCAAAACTTATGCAAGGTCAGTTTGAGATGAGTAGTATGGGAGAGCTGAAGTTTTTCTTGGGTCTCCAAGTTAAACAGACTGAAAGTGGTTTATCCATATGTCAGTCCAAGTTCACCCTAGAACTCATAAGGAAATATGGTATGGATTCATCCAGCACCATGAAGACTCCTATGGGGTCAAGTATGTCTCTTAGCAAGGATGATGTAGGGAAACCTGTATATGAAACCTTGTATAGGGGGATAGTTGGCTCCCTACTATACTTGACTGCTAGTAGACCAGACATCATGTATGCTACATGTGTTTGTGCAAGGTATCAAGCCTGCCCTAAAGAGTATCATTTGACTGCAGTCAAAAGAATATTGAGATATCTAAAGGGCACTCCCTATCTAGGCCTCTGGTACCCTAGGAATGGAGATTTTGATCTAACAGGTTATACAGATGCAGACTTTGCAGGATGCAAAGAGGATAGAAAGAGCACTACTGGAACTTGTTAATTCCTAGGTGGAAGACTAATTTCATGGAGTAGCAAAAAGCAAACCAGTGTGGCTATCTCCACAGCTGAGTCAGAGTATGTGGCTGCAGGAAGTTGTTGTGCTCAACTTCTGTGGATTCAACATCAGCTAAAGGACTATGGAATTCAGGTAAGTAGAACTCCACTTTTCTGTGATTCTACAAGTGCTATTTCAATAGCTAATAACCCTGTATCTCATAGTAGAACAAAACATATTGAGATTAAATATCATTTTCTTAGGGAGCATGTAGAAAGAGAAGATATTTTACTTGAATATGTTAAAACTGATAATCAAATAGCTGATATGTTTACTAAGCCCCTAGAAGAAGCTAAGTTCAATAGATTCAAAATTGAACTAGGAATGATAAACTTAGAGTAAGTTTACAGAATTGAAATTGGCTAAGTAAAAAGGTGTCGACACATAGACAAGTCTATGTCGACACAGAATAGTGGTGTCGACACTTCAGGAAAAAGGTGTCGACACATCTAGGATGTTGGTGTCGACACTTCAGAATGTTAGTGTCGACACATGTCCAGTAGGTGTCGACACATCTCAAGTGGTGTCGACACTTATGTTTTACTCAGAATTTTCTAAATAAAGTCTCGACAATGTGTCGAGTTATGTTGTGTGGACACATAATCAAGTGTCGACACATAATATCTGTTGACTAAACTTGTGTCGACACATATGTGTCGAGACATTATAAGTCAGTGTCGACACTTATTGCCAGTGTCGACACATTTTAAGTTAGCTATCCCGCCTGTTCATCTTCAAAATTAGAAAGGTATAAATAGGGTTCTGTCTTTGTTTGTCGACACGCTTTCACAGTTTCGAGACCAAAACTACTGTGTCGACACCTCTCTTTTCTAAAGACAAATTCTACAAACCCTAATGGCACCTAAGCTTGAGGAGAACGTTAACGAAGGATATGAGCTTGTTCGCGGCGCGTTCGACGATGCAGATCAAGAAATCAAGTCGGTCGTAACCCTAGTCGCCGATTCTGGACTAGAATACTTAGTTTCTGAACCAACTAAGATATGGAAGACGGAGGTGCTTGAATTCCTTAATGGAGCTACAGTAGATGAATCTGGATACAGAATCAAATCCAGAGTTCATGGCACTAAGGTCAAGGTTTCACCAAAGAGTCTGAAGAAGGTACTCCAGCTACCAAGAATTCCAGATGAAGAAGAAATTACTGCATCCAAGACCAGGGAAGCTCTTACCTGGTGTGGTCTTGATCCAAAGATGAAGCTAGGTTCAGTTTTCAACAGAAAAGGCATGAATAATCAAGGAAAGTTCGTGTCTGAGATTGTGGGAAAGGTCTTACTCAGTAAGCCAGGAGGGCATGACAGAGTGTCTGCCTCCATGTTCAATATAATGACTAGAATTATCTTTACTCTAAGAACTGATTGGTCAGTAATAGTATTTGACAAGATCAAGGAAAGTCTGAAGAAGCCCAACCTGGGCAGAATCTTAAGTCTCTACCTAGCTGGTACCATACCAGAGGTAATGAATACTGCTGCAGGCAGCAAGATAAACCACATGAGAAAAATGGATCTAAGGATCTTTTCAAGATGGGACAGGGTATTGTCCAAGGAAATGCCAACCCTAGAGAAGACAGCTACTGAGAAGGAGATTCCTCCAAAGAAAAAGAGAAAAACTGCTCCAGTGGTACAAGAGTCCTCCAGCAGTTCTGAAAGTGAAGAACAAGTTATTTTCACTCCAGATGAGCATGAAGAAGAGCCTGCAGTGAAATCTCCAGCTGCTCAAGAGGTTGCTGAGATCCAGGGGGAGCTGCCTCAAGCTAGCCCCATCCACAGGGATCAAAGCCAGGGGGAGCCTCCAGTAGTAGAAGAACCCTCTACTCTGGACAGTGAGCAAGCCACCACCATCATACAAGAGGTACTCACTGAACTACACACTTTAGAATATCTTAAAGAAGATGCTGATTTGTCTGATATTCCTCAGCAAACTCAGCTGCCTAGTCAAGCTCCAGATGTTGTTATAGTAGACACATCTGCTGTTCCAATAATTCCTGATCCAGTAGTTGAAGAGCAAAGAATGTCTCCAGCTTCTTCACCCCCTGAATACACCATGGAAGATTTATTTCTAAATCTAGATCAAGCAGATTTTGACATGGACAAGGATGCTGATGCAAGAGATAATGCTGCTGCTGAGGGGGAGAAGGTCCAAGATCTGGAAGAGCCTATTAGGCAAGAAAGTGAGAAAGCACCTGAAGTGCAGAAAGAAAAGCCTCAAAGCCCTAAGGATAGGGTTGACATTGCCAGCACTTCTGCCTCTGAAGATGAGGAGAGTGCTAGGGCAAAGAAGAAGAAACTATATGTCTTTAAAAGGAGAAGTCAGAGTTATAAGAAAGCTCTGCAATCTATAGCCCCACAGCCTATAGTTCAACAAGCCCCAGCCATTGATTATAGTGCACTGATGGTGGCAATGCAAATCAAGTTGGATGAGCAAAGGCAGGCCATCGAGAAGTATGTAGATGAAGGGCAGAAATCCTTACAGTTTGATCTGGCCCAAGATATAAAGTCAATAAGGTTTGAGATGAACCTTAACAAAAAGGAGATGACTGACTGCTTCCACAAGGGTGGGAATGCAGTAGTCTATCTGGCAACACATCAGGAAAAGATCAAGGCCCAAGTGGATGATATAACATTGAAACAAGGATATGTTCTTGAAAATCAGTTAAGAATGAATGACAATTTGACTGCCTCCCATAATGCTATAGTCACTGAATTAAAGACCAAGGCTGCTGAACCTTCTACATCTACTGCTGCTGCTAAAGCTGATTTTGATAAAGTTTTTCAAGAAGAAATTTCTGCTGCTAAGTCTGCTATTAAAGACTCCCAGAAAGCTATCTCTGAACAACTTACAAAGCTCAAACCATTCTTTAAAGAGGGAATCAGATACTTGGATAGTCAAATAAGATTTCAAAAGGATGATGTCCGAGATCATATGGCTAGAGAAGTCATAAAGGGGGAGAGAGTATTAGTCAAGGCAAGCTCTGAACATGCTAAGTGGATATCAAATTCCATCAGAGCTACACTTGGATATCCTCCTCTGTGTGATGACAATGAGGTTGCTGAATCTGGATTAAACCCTGCTTATTTTGGAGGTGAGCAAGCAGAAGTAGCTCAGGTCATTTATCCACCTCCAGACTTTGAAATGATTCAAGCAGATGTGAGCCAATGTATAGCCCACTTGAGGGTAAGGACAATGTTCATATTGAAAAGGTTGTTCAACCTATATCTGAAGCTCTGCAAGAGGCACTACAGAAAGAGGAAGAGACAAGGTTGTCCAAAAAGAGGTTTAGGGAACAAGCAGAACAAAGGCCAGACTTTGAACAGTGGAGCCCTACCTCTAGGAATATAATATTAACTGCCTGGAAAGCTGCTAAGGATAACCTTCATGATAGAAACAAGTGGTTCTCTGAAGCTGAGTGGAGAAAGCATGAAGCTAGATAGGAGGCCATTGTCCAGTACAGAAGGAAGGCAAAGATGGGAAAGCTACCTCCTACTGCAGTGGAGCCTAGCAAGTACTTTCCTAAGCCATTCCACTATTTTGAGAGGCAGAAGATCAAGGCAGAAGAACTTAAAAAGAAAGATCTAAAAGGCAAGAAGCATGCTGTTGCTGAAACTGTTGATGCCCCTGTCAAAGCTCAAGTTCAGGCTGGCAAGGGAATAGTTATCAAGGAACCAGATCAGAAATAGATTAAGAGTTTACTTGAAGATTATTTTGTAATCTTTTGAATGTAGAACATTTTTGTAAACTACTGAAAATGTATAAGAAAAATGTTAGAACAATATATGATCAATATATTTCATGGTTGTTCTGTGAATGTGTCTATTTCTTATCTGCTCTGTGTTGATGTATGTGTATACATGTGTGAATTTATACATGTTTATGTTTACCCTGCTGAATATAACTTGCTTTACATCATTTTGTAATTTTTAATTATGAATGGTGTATATCATTGACTAAGGGTTATGACTTCTCCAAATAGGGGGAGAATGTTGGGTACATTGGTCAAATGTACCTGATTTGAAGAAGCCTCACCCAACTCAATGATATACATCATAATGTATTTGATGTATGTTGAGTTTACTTGTGCAGGTTAAGTAATCACTGGACTGAAGCAAAAAGTTTCTAAGTCCATGTGTCGACACCCAGAGAGAAAGTGTCGACACATAAGAAAGCTTGTGTCGACACCCAGACAAGCAGTGTCGACACTTGGAGTCATTGTGTCGACACCTGGGATGCAGAGTCGACACCAGACAGAAAGTGTCGACACTTGGAGCTGTGTCGACACTCAGTGAAGAAAAGTGCAGACAGACAGTGTCGACACAAGGAGCTGTGTCGACACCCAGTGAAGCTGTGTCTACACCAGAAAGTGTCGACACTTGGAGTTATGTCGACACTCAGCAAAAGTCTGCAGAGACTAAGTTAAAGTGTCGACACTCAGAACAATGTGTCGACACTCAACAGAAGAGTCAGCACTTGAAGTATGTGTCGACACCCAGCACAATGTGTCGACACACAACCAGAAGAGTCAACACTTGAAGTAAGTGTCGACACCCAGCACAATGTGTCGACACTCAGCTAAAGACTCTACACTTGAAGAAAGTGTCGACACAAGGAGCTATGTCGACACTTAGCAAAGATCAAAAAGATCAACAAAATTATTCTAAGTACAAGTGTCGACACTAAGGGAATGTGTCGACACTCAGCTGAAGTCTCAACAAGAAGAAGGTGTGTCGACACAAGGAGCTGTGTCGACACTCAGCAAGTATCAACATAGAAGACTATGTGTCGACACCAAGAAGTAGTGTCGACACTTGACAGATTCAACACAAGAAGTTGTGTCGACACAAAGGTGATGTGTCGACACTTAGAAGAATTCAGCAAAAGCTAGAAGAACAAGTACTTGTGTCGACACTCAATTTCAGTGTCGACACATGCAGAAGAATCTGTGTCGAGACATACAAGGAGTTGTGTCGACACCTTGTAGACTTGTGTCGACACTTACACAACATGTGTCGACACTTGGACTATAAGTGTCGACACTTAAAGGCAGAAAGTCTCGACGTTATCAGACAGATAGAGATTTTCAAGAAATGACTGGATGACTTGACAGCTGCCGTTCCAGCCGGTTTACAACAACTGTCAGAGATGTCAGAAGTCAGTTATGAACCGGACCAGTCGGTTACCATGAAGAAGGCCTATAAATAGGCTCATACAGTTTACAGAAACTATTGTTGAGGTTGATCACATTGTTGAAGAACAAGTTATTAAAGTGGTACATAGAGTATCAACTCAAGAAGATCTAGCTGTCCAAGTGCAGATCTAAGAAGTTGGAGAGAGAGGGCTCCATCCAAGAAATCAGCCTCTGGAACTAGGCTGAGAAGAAGGATTCAGATTCATTCTGGATCTTAAGTGGCAGAGGTCAAGGAACAACTGCAGGAGGATTCAGTCTTATTCGGTTCTACTCAAGAAGCTTTGAAGAAAGCTAAGTCAGATTGAATCCAGCTGAGTTATTCCAAGAACTCATCAAGAAACTCTCAACTCCCCTCTTTTATTTCTGAGTTGTTGAGTTAATATTTGTAATACATTTTTAACTTGTAGGATCCTTTGGATCTGAGTGAATTGTAAGCCTATAATTATAAAGGCTGAGGGTAGGGCTTGAGAGCCTGAGTGTAGGAGATTGAGATCTCTGAGTGTAGGCCTTGGTTGGCTGAGTGTAGGCCTTGGTTGGCTGAGTGTAGGCCTTTGTGGCTGAGTGTAGGCTTTGGGATAAAGCTGAGTTGTAGGGCTTTGGGCCTGAGGTGTAGGAACCAATTTGGGTTCTGAGACAGTGAAGGAGTTTGGCCGAATCTAGTACACTGCTAGATAGGCGAAGGGGGAAAGTGGATGTACCCATATCTTGGGGAACCACTATAAACCACTGTGTGCTGTGCTGTGCTGTGATTGTTGCTGTGTATGATGTATGGTTGCTGTGATAGAATAGTTAGAAATCTGTGATAGTAACTGTTGGCTGCCATTAAAGTTTAAAACGGATTAGGTCACCTATTCACCCCCCCCCCCTCTAGGTGTTTAGGTACCATATCTTTCAAAATCTTTGTTTTATTTATTGGGATTTGTAACATCCCATTTCCAACTAGACCCCTAAGAATAGTTTTGGCCATGACTAGGTCATGACAAAAACCTAGGAAGCCAGAAATGGGCAAAGAGATAGAAAGCCAAGGTGAGGATCACCATGGTCTGCCTATGGCACAACCTCATCACCAAACCTAGGGTTTGACCTTAGGGCTTCACCATGACTCCATGACCCCACCACAACATCACTAACCCATTAGAGGGTCCACTAGAGCCTTAAGGGTCCATTGGAGTCAACCCCAAGTGGCCAATTTGACCTAGGACCACCATAGGCCTAAATAAGGCAAGGTGCCCTAATCAAGGGCTGTTGACCTCTAATGTGCCCAACCAACCTTACTCAGGGCTTCCTAAACCTAAAGTGAGGTCAATGGGTCACTAGCGACCCATTGGAGTCAAACCTAGTGGCTAAGTTGACCCAAGTCAACTCAAGCCCCAAAGCGGTCAAAGGGCCCTTACCAAGGGTCAAGTGACCTCCAAGGTGCCACGTTAACCCTACCCAACCCTACATAGACCTTAGCGGAGGCCAATGGGTCACCAAGGACCCATTGGGGTCAACCCAAATGATCAAATTGACCCAAGTCAAACCTAGCCTAAGCCAAGTCAAACCTAGCCCAAATGGGCTAACCCAAGCTCAAGCCATTTTTCCCTTAGGCTAACCTCACTTTTCATAATTATTATGATTAAGTGGGTTGCACATATCCTATGGAGTTGACCAGTCAATATGGGTGACTAGGAGAGAGAAAGGAGCTTCCTTTCGTTAAAATGGTGGAGAGAGAGAATTGGGGGAGTGGAAGGGATGGGTGGGAACCGGCCAAAGGAGGTCAACAACCATCCTTTATGGCTGCAATCAACTCCTCTAAGGAATAGGAGTTGATTTCAGCCGTTTCCCAGCCACCAAGAGGTAGGTTCAGCCCCCCCCCCCCCCCCCCCCACTCAACCCGAGCCACACCTTTAATGGTGTTTGATGGGCAATGAAGAACCAGCTGCCCCCTCCCCAATTGACCATTTAAATATCATCAGTGGGCAGAGGGGAGCATTTTCGAACTCTTACATGGAAGGAACAAGCCGTCCCACTGTGTTGTTGCCGAAGTCGAGCGCCTCCGCCGTCGACCATGGCATCCCGCCGTTCCTCCCGCATTCAGGGCGCCAGAAAGGTCCTCCCCCTCTCCTTACTTCATGGGTAGATCTTAGGGCTAATTAGGTTCAAGGTTCGGGCTCAATTGAGCCCGATCCATGTTTCGATTTCCTGGTTTTTCCAAGGAAATTCTTCTTATCGGGATCGCCGGAGACGGCCCCTACGGCGGCCGTGCCGTCGGTTGAGGGTAGCCACCACATCCACGAAGGGAGTGGTGGCGGTGGTCGGCCGAGGAAGTGGACGGGTGGCCGAGAAATCAGCCCGCAAGGCAGCCCAGGACGGGGACATCGTGGCTGTCGGCTCAAGGAGGAAGACGACTCGGCTGCCCTTGGATTGCGCCAAGATTCGTGCGGCGCCTTTGATAAGAATCTGATTATTTGATTTAATTTCATTTCTGTCACATTATTTACAGTAAATGGTTTTAATTTTAAAAATACTTAGGGCCACCTGGTGGGAAAACTTTCAATATGAACATTGTAGCCCTTTGGGTCTACTTTAATCCAAAATTGATTTGGACCAATTTGGCCCTCTGGTTAGACCAAGGCACCCATTTTGGTGGGACCTGTACTTAGGGCTGTCCTGGGATTCAAATGGATGCCCACCCTTCATCCCTTATCCAAATGGGCTGAAATTTGGACAGGGGATCATTCTTAACTATACCTAGGGTTTGTCCAAAATTGGGATTTTTTTGGAGAGACTTTGCCTAAAGTTTTTTACTTTTATTTAATAATGCTAGGGTATTTTAATTAAGTGTTCTAATGACCTCCAAACCCTCCCAAATTTTGGTGAGTGGTCCCTGTCATCAATACCTAGCTCTGCACAAAATTGCAACTCATTTGGATGGGTTTTGGTTAGGGAATCACCAAACCCTAGTTTGGCCTTAAGGAAGTGTTTTTGATTAAAAGTGCACCATGGGCATAGGGTGGCCACCTCCCCTCAATAGAGGCTAAGGTTTTGGACACTGACTTAGTATGGCCAAAGTCACCCTCTTAAGGAAAATGGGGTGATTTAGGCTTGATTTACCCTAGGGTTCAAGATCAAACCCTAAGGAAGGACTTTTGGGAGTTGTGAAGGACATGGGGGCTAATGCCTTTGTATGACCTTGAAAACTCAGTAGAATTGAAGGTAGTGTAATCTAAATTCTCTGGAAGGAATCGTAGAGGACTTGGAGGAAGGTAGACACCTCAAAACCCTAACCCTAATTTTAGGGTAGAAGCACAATTTTGTAAATTCAGCCACTAAACCTTATTTAAAGGTTGTGAAACTTGGGTAGAGTAAGTTTTAGACCATCTAGAACCCCTAATAATTTTATTAGAATTTTATGGATTATATTCCTAGTACTTTATTTGTTAAATATCAAGAGGCCCAAAATGGTTTTTTAATTAATTTGATTATTCTGTTCTTTTGAAAATGATGAAACTTGGTCCGTAGATGACCTAGGTCTAAGTGAATATCCCTGAATTTTTTTACAATTTTTAATTGATGATATTTAGTACTTCCTTCACTAGTTTCAAAAAGGGACTTTGGTGGTATAAAATTATTTATAGATAATATATCTGTTAGAAAATCATGAGACTTAAGTACTGATGATTTCAGGCCAAAATATGCTTGTAGGAATTTATTTATAATTTTTAGAGGGATGATTACAGTACTTTCTTTACAGGTCCATAATATGGAGATTTTTGATAATTAATTTATTCAGAGATTAATAATTGCTGAAAAATTATGAAACTTGGTCAATACTACTTTTAAGGTTGTATCTGCATAGTATAATTAATTTATAATTTTTGAATGGATAGTTTCTGTACTTGATTCATAAACAACGGAAGATAGTAAATATTGCTAAAATAGTTTTAGCACCATTTTGATGATAGAAAAATTATGATACTTTGAATTTACTATATTAAGATAACCTAATATTTATCATAATTTTGTTAGGCAACTTGCATGAGTACTTAGGATAGTTCATGTTCAAACTGGTAGTCTTTGGAAGCGTTAAGGAAATTAATTAAATGCCAGATAAATTAGGAAAATTATAATTTCCTGGATTTAGTCTATTTGTGTCATGATAAGTCTCATGTAAATAAGGTAGGCCATTTGGATGAGTATTTGGATTATCTCCTGTCCGGTCCGACATATAGCCTAGGATGGTCAGTATTTGGCAAGATGGGTAAATTGCAATAAGATACGATGGGACATGGTGTAGGAGTTAGTCATTTTGTATAGATGTGGATGAGTTCACCATAGAAGGATACGAAGAGTGGTGAGAAATTGGTTTGGCTAGAGTTTAGAGGCGCTCGGGTTCGACGAAAGATCGTCTTCCCCGATGTGAGGTAGAGTCAAATCACCCTAGGATTAGCCTATCGTAATATGAGAAGGTAATGGGTAAGGGAATCAACCAATAATAATAAGTACCTTGCGTAAGGGAACGCTGGACGTAAACCCAACATAGCTCCTAGTGCCCCTTGAGAGCTCTTCACAGGGAATACCGGGGGCAGTCCTGGGTTAATGTAAACTGTATTAACAAGCTGAAAATAGTAACTTAGTAATTAGGGTTGTACGTTTCACGAACACAGATAGCACATGAAGATAGTTGGGAGCTTCGGCTTGGATAGTTAAGAGATGGACGTTTTGGTCCGGGGAGTTTCGGCTTGATTGTTTGAGACAGACATTTTGGTTCGGGGAGCTTCGGCTCGGTTTTGAATACGATAAATTTGCTTGTGCATGAAAGGAAAGAAAATTAAGGTGAGGGGTCCTCGGTATTAGAGGGTCCATGCACCGACACCAATATGCTGACTCGGCAAGTGTGGTTAGCACTTCGCCAACAAAAGTCCGGTGCGCCAGCCGGCAAAAGTACGCATGAGTCCGCTTCGTGCACCAAGCGTTGAGGCGTACGATAGGTCTGACCGGTAGTGCTTTACTAGTTTAGAGGTGGGCGAGGCCCAACCCACCGCTTCCGTATGCCACTACGGAGGTATCCTGGGAGGTTACGGCTCCAGAAATGGGGAACTAAAGGTCTGTGTGCACAGAGTCGGGTGTGTGTGTTGCATTTGCATGATCCATCATACCCACTAGCATATCATAACATAATCAATTTATTTAACCCCTGACACCTAAGGTATAAGTGGAATGGGACGCTTATACATTAGGACTTGCAAAACGACCCATTGGTCTATAAACGTGTGGGCAATTTTATAAATTAAGGTCAATTTTATATATATATTTACTGCTATTTGATAACCGACACCCCAACGTATAAATTGGTATGAGACTTTTTATATGACGGGAGCCTTGCAGAAGACCCCTTGGCTTATGTGTTCTCACATAAGTGAAGGTTACTTTTCATATTTCATCTTATTGTCAATATCTATTATAGAATTGCTAGTATATGTCCGCTGCCATATATTTTTGATTATTCTCCACCTTCAAGTCCTCCCCTTTCTTCCTCTCCGCTCGGTGTCTAGGAGCCATGGGGGAAGGGGTGGGGGATGATAGGGCTTAGTCTTTTAGACTAATGGTTTTCGAACCGCATCATTTTAGGGAATCGTGGAGCCCAGCACGGGGGAGCAGCCCCAGAGACCGGTGCGCTTGGAGATGGGGCAGTCTAGCACCGGAGTTCGGATGACAGGGACTGTAAGCCCCTGACCTTAGTAGTGTTTTTATTTTGCTTCCGCTTGAGTGACTTTGTAGTGAGGATTTGATGTAGCGGGCTTAAGCCCTTATTTCCAGTACTTTTATATATTTTGTGGACTCTCCCTTCTTGGAGATTATCTATATGATATGTGATTTTCTGTGGACTGCTAGTTTGCGTTTACTTTGTTTTACTATTTTTCTGTGATCGAATTGGCCGGCAGAATCGGCGCTTTGTGATGATGACCCTTTAGGGCGTGAAGGAGTCACCACAAAACGGCAGTTCTGGGCCTAAGACCCCGGTGTTTTAAAAGAAAAAAAGGGGGTCTTACAAGAAAGATCTTCTATCAGCTAACCTGTTTTGTAGATCACAGAATGTTCTACCTCTTCTTCACTGATCCAGAGATTGATCTTCAATTTTGGCTCGGCTTGGATCTTGATGCAACTTCAGCTAGGGCTTGCCTTGACTGATTCTTCTTCCTCAGAGAAATCCTCTAATCCTACTGTTGCAGATGTCGATTGCAGCAACTAACTTAGAGACCTTTCAGATTTGTTGAATGGATGCTCTTGTCTCTGTAATAATGGTGGGGGAAGAAGACGAAGTCCCACTCCTCTTTTTCGAAATGATTTGATCACTCAGAAACTTGTTTCGATCCAGATCTCATCTTCTATTTATAATCCCATCATCCAGCGAGATGATTGAAACGTGTCATTGCTTTAACAGCTAATTATATCCTTAGTTTTACAGAATGAGACTGACAATGGCGTTAGTGATGAGTTGCAGCTCTTCCATGATCATTTTGAGTTTTGTTGACTTTGCTGACGTCATCAGTTATGGACTTAGCCAATTTCACAAAATCACTCCAGGTGTTGAGTGCGTTGAGTGAACTAGCTTTACTCAACGATTCTGGACTTAGAAAATTTCCTGCTCTGCTAGGCATTGAGTGAGTAAGTGATGCATGCCTATGGTTTTGACGGATAAAACTACGAGATCTTAGGTTCAGTAATTAAATAAATACGTAGCGAGTGGTTTCTCTAAATAACACTATCGATTACTCAAACAATTATTAGCACAATTTTCAACATTAACAACACAAAGGGACGCTACCCCTTTTATAGATTGAACAAGAGCTAGAAGCCAATGTTCGCTCAAGCGAATAGGACCTACCCGATCCGGACAATTAGCAATTCAAATTAAAATTATACGCAAACATTCACAATTCCAATATGAGAAAATCCGGACTAAATTAGTGATTTAAAAATAAGTCCAAATCAATCCCAGAATTAATTAATATGAGGGTATACCAAATCAATTGAACGCAAGGGGAAATCAAGGGTGACGAACCCGATTTTTTCTAGTGTTCACGAGATCTACCCGCTCCAATTATACGAGCATATTCGGGAGAAAAACACGCTTAAAATTTAGATTTTAATTAGCACGATTTCAATATAAATCAGGACAATTAACTAGCCTTCTATTCCAACAAATCTCACAATATTTTAGAAGGAACACACAAGAGATGGTTTTAGTAAATAGTTACCAATCCCAAGAAGTCCGTCCATAATATTGAGCGCATGAATCGCTCACGACGGTGGTTGATTTTATATTTCCACGCAAATCACGGATCTGCATCGGACGATGAAGACACGAGCTGTTTTCTTTGCAATAACCCTAGGAGTGGGAGAATCCTTGAGAGCAATATATATATGGAAAGTGGAGAGAAAAGGTGGTGGGAAATAATATTACAAGGGGGTGGAGGAATGTTGGCTAGAGGAAAAGATTGAGTGGTTGGGTTTAGTTTTTTTTTTGGAGAGGGTGGGGGCTCGGGTTGGTGGTGGAGGAGGTGATGGCTCGGTTTGGTGGTGGAGGTGGGTGGCCAAGAGAGGGAAAAGGAGGAGGGGAGGGTGGCGGATAGGTGGGAGGCCGACTAGGGTGTTGGGAGGGAAGGAAAGGAGGGCTCAGTTTTGTAAGAGAGAGAGAGGGTGACCGAGAAGCTTGAGAGTAGGAGGAGGAAGAGGAGAGGTGGCTGGATAGGGAGAAGAGGAGAGAGTGGTCGGCGGCCAAGAGGAAGGAGAGGAGCCGAATTCTCAAGAGGAAGAGAGGGTAAAATAGGGGAAAACAATTTAGGGTTTTCAAATTATTTCATTCTCTATCAAATCCTTCATAACCATGGCTATATATAGCCTATACCACTCCATCTCCTACATTCAAAATTCAAAATGAAACTATGATGGTTATATGCACCCATCATAAAATAAAAACAATACAAAAATTAAATGCATGAAATTAAACACTCTTGATGGTTATAGGCCCCATCATACATGAAATGAAATAAAAACTTAAAATAAAAATTGATAAAATATAAAATATATAATTTTTTTAATTTATAATTATATATTTTATTTAATGGCAGCGGCGGACGTCAAGCAAAACATGTAGCAGCGGCGGCGTTGGCGAAGAAACATCATGGTAGAATTTCATCTTCGAGCTTGCGGCAACGATCATCCCAATCTACGAACTCTCTATGACGGGGATCAACGGTCGCATCAGCATCATCGTCATCAGTAAGATCCACTCAACGCTTTTTAACTTAGTCAACATTTTGCATCCTTCTGCAACTCTAGGCCTTGAGAGCGTTGAGTGTATAAGCTTCACTCAACGTTTGTTGCCTTAGCTTGATCTTCAGCCCTTTCTGCAACCTTGGCGTTGAGAGCATTGAGTGAACTAGCTTCACTCAACGGTTCTGGACTTAGAAAAATTCTACACTGCATGAAGGCATTGAGTGTGTTGACTACACTCAACGCTTGTCTCCTTCGGCCTTAACATTTGACTAGGCGTTGAGCGAACTGGCTTCACTCAATAATTCTGGACTTAGTCAAATTCTGGTTTCTCCTTAGGCATTGACAACAGCAGCATAACTCAACGCTATCTGTCATCTGGCGTTGAGTGTACTAGCTTCACTCAACGCTTTTGTACTTAGACAGATTTTCCTGCCTTTATTCCAGAGTTTTGACTGAATCAGCATGGCGTTGAGTGATCAAGCTTCACTCAACGCTTCTGGACTTAACCAATTTTTTGTGATAGATTTGCTTTAGTTTTGATAGAACTAACATGACGTTGAGTGATCAAGCTTCACTCAACTCTTCTGGACTTAACCAATGTTTCTATCTCTTTCTTCTATGGCTTTGACAGAAACAGCATGACTCAACACTTTTGGCTATATAGCGTTGAGTGAGTTGACTTCACTCAATGCCTGTGGACTTAGCTACTTTTATGACTTGACAATACTTAAAGCTTTGACTGTCTTCCCTTTCTCGGCACTATTAGCTGTATGTCGTTGAATGAACAAGCTTTACTCAATGCCCGTGGACTTAGTCATTTTTCTGCGTTGTCACTGGCTTCTGGTTCAACTGGAATTGAATGATCTTGCTTCACTCAATGTCTGTGGACTTAGTCATTTTTCTTCACTATCATTGACTTCTGGTTCATTTGGCATTGAGTGAGCTTGCTTCACTCAACGCCCGTGGACTTAGGTAATTTCCTGCCTTTCCAGTCAGCTTCTTTGAGTCCACCTGTCAATGTCACTTGGACCACCTGTCCAATCAATATGACATAGACTAACCTGCATGCATGAACTTAATCATACATCAAATACAACAATGTGTATGCAACTCAGTTGGGTATCAGGAGCTCTCTTAAGGCCTTGATAAAAGAGGTTCCGGGTTCGATTCCCGGCCTCAACAACCTACCCCTTTCAACAGTGGTCAAAGTCTCGATAAGCCCGGGGGTGATTTGGTTAGGATGCTTGAACTGCAGTCCATTTGGGTCGTATGTTTGGCTACCATGCCCCCTCCCTTCAACAAAAGATGCATCTTTTGTTGAAGGGCGGGGGCATAGTGGCCAAACCTCAAACCCGACCGAACTGCAGTCCAAACATCCCAACCTAATCACCCTCAGGCTAACCCTCGTCTGGAATTTGACCACTGTTGAAAGGGATAGGTTGTTGAGGCCGGGTATCGAACCTAAAACCTCCTTTATCATGGCCTTGAGAGAGCTCCTGATACCCAACTAAGTTGAGCTCTCTCAAGGCCTTGATAAAGGAGGTTCTGGGTTTGATCCCCGGCCTCAACAACCTATCCCTTTCAACAGTGGTCAAAGTCCCGACGAGGGTTAGCTTGGGGATGATTTGGTTGGGATGCTTGGATAACAGTCCAGTCGGGTTTGAGATTTGGCTGCCATGCCCCCGCCCTTCAACAATAATAATATGTGGGAATATCATAATTTTCAAAGACACGTTAAAGTTTTGGATCACAAAATTGCTGAAGAAGGTTAGAAAAGATTAATTTGTTAATTTTATAAAATGAAAAAAAAAGATGAGTAAAAAAGTATTTGATGCGGAACATAAACAAGAACTCGCAGTGTAGGACGAGTTTTAGGCTCATTCTAGTCTTATTCAGCGACTTTCCATATATGGCGTGCCCGGATCGATGATCAGATGAGTTTTGCATTTTATTTTGATGTATTTAGGTGGCCCCACCTTCGGCCAATCATAGCCATCGATGGTGGGTTGCCCTAATCCTCCTTTTATTATAAATAGATGGTTTGAGGGCTGGTTAAAGGCATTGCAGAATTTGGTGAAAAAAAATCCTGAATTTCAGTGATCAAGCCACGGTGCCGACTCCGTGCAACCCTAGGTGACGACTTCTAGGTGCCTATCTTCCTACCAAAGGTATCCCCTAACCCTAGCCATCTTTTCCCCTTCTCATAACCCCTCCCACAGCCCTCTACAACCTTCTAAACAGCTCACCGTTGTTGTCCAGTTTTCCTTACTGTTTTTTTTCATGAATTTCACTATTCATTTATGAAATTCGCTATTCATTTATGAAATTCACTATTCATATAGTATAGTTTTTCCCCTATTCCAGCCCCCAACCACCCCATGCTGCCTTGAAACCGCCGGCCTGAAACAGCAGCTTCCTGCTGAATCTCAGCCGCCTGCTCCCTCTACTTCCTCCACCTTGGAACCTCAACCAGCCCCTGTTTTCCCTCCAATAACCAGCCACCCACCTGCACCCCCTCTGCCATCCAGCCCGCTGCCAGCCCTCCCCTTACAGCCACCCATAGCCACCCTCACAGCCCCACTCCAGGCCACCACCACCCCTTCTCACCCTAATTTCCCCTTGCCGACAACCACTATTCCCGTGGAACCACCTTCCAAAACCTACTCTCCTTCTGGATAAATCCAGATCTGGAAATTTTCAACCCGGATCCGATCTCATAGTGTTGGATCTTCTTCCCCCCCCCCGGATCTGCACATACGTGTCCGGATCTACCCATTTCCAATTTGATTCCACTTCCATCGCCAAGGATAGCCACCTACATCATTTTCCATGCCGCCGGTTCCACCTCGGATCATCGTACGCGCATCTCCGGCTCCGGATTCTTCATTGACTTGGTCAGCCCACTAATTGGTGAGTTTTTGTTGTATCAGATAATTATTTTAAGCATATTTGCATTGGACTGGATGTTATTGTTGTTTGGATATATTGTATCATGATTGTTTGTTAGATAAATATTGTGATTTGCAGGGTTCATTTGCCGCGCGCTCTCGCTTTAGCACTCAACGCGGAGGGAAGACTAAGCTTGTTTTTTCCCTAATAAAATATTTTGTCTTGCTGTGAATTATCTGCGTGGGATGATTTTAATTTATTATTTAATTTGTGATTTAATCTGTCTGGCGTTGCATGGCATGTAGGGCTAGGTCGTAGATTTCCCGCCCCTATAGATTCCTCCTGCATCAATTGGTATCAGAGGGACGTTGTGCGCAGCCAGGTTGCACACACTTTTTGATACACAGTCGTAGAGTTTATAAGTTTTTCATTATGTCTAGGTGTCACAATTAGGGCCATTTACCGGGACCTCCCCTCTAACTTTGCTAAATTACTGACAGCACCAATCTTACTTTCGAAATTACAAAAACTTTCCCTAAAGTTATCATTTCATTACAAAAACCTCCACTGAAGTTTTAATTTCATAACATTCATGCACAAAAACACCCCCCGTCGGTGTACAATGTCCAGGGGGTATTTTTCTTCATGAATGCAATGAAATGAAAAGACCAGGGGATGTTTTAGTAATGAAATGAAAACTTAAGGGGAGTTTTTTGTAATTTTGAAAATAAGAGGGGTGTTCTCACTAATTATGCTAGTTTATAGAGGAGGTTTGGGTAATTATTTCGTCACAATTATTCCTCTCTTCTGTTTGGAGGTCTCGAGTCCACTTGCACCCGCTCTCACAGAGCCCCGTCAGGGAGACCCTCATGTTACTATGACGATTATTCTCGATTGCAGCACCACTTTTAAAGATCGTGTTGACCCACCGACACTACCATTCTGCACTAGAAACAATCATTATGATGATTGTTGTCGTTCATATCCTTACACGCGAGCGGATCGTGTTGACCCTTCGACACGACTCGGTTATCTTAGGAATGATTATTATGAGGATAGTCATTCCGATAGAGATCTTGAGATTCAGTTTCGTACTGCTGCCCCTTCCTTTGACGGCTCATCGAGTCTCGAGTCTTTCACCTATTGGCTCGTGAATATAGAGTATTATCTTGATCATTTTGAGGTATTCGGTGAGCGTCGGGTCAAGTTTGCGAAACTTGGACTTTTAGATCAGGTGATGGCTTACTGGTCTAGCGTTGAGAGTACCCGCGAGCGAGACCATCTTCGTCGCATCACTAGTTGGGAGGACATGAAGCGTACATTTTTGACAGAGGTTTCTGCCTTCATCGTATCGGAGTCGCCCGCTCAACCAATTATATTCCCTTCAGCAAGGATCCATATCTGTCGCTGAGTATAATGATCGTTTTGATGAGTTAGTGGTGAGGAGTGATATCCGAGAGGACCCAACCATGGCCACTACCAGATTTCGGTCTGTTATTCGATCTGACATTCGTACTAAAGTAGTTTATCATAGCTTGGAGTCCCTCAAGCAGACATATAAGCTCGCCCTTCGTTATGAATGGTCATTGAGATCTACAAGAGATGGTCGATGAGATTCTCAACTTGACCTCTGCAGTACGAGTCCCTCCCATACTGAGATCATCGTGATGCCTACCACTGTCTTGTCAACCTTGATAGAAGTGATACCTGATGCGGATTACTCCCACCCCAATGAGGTGCTTAGCTCAGTGAGTGACCTATCTCTTGTTTTTGACCCGTCTCTTATGACCCCGACTGAGGGCGAGCCTGAGCAATGTATTTAGTCTGTAGTATTGTGTCCCTCACCCACATCTCCTCCTCTGTCATCCACCGGGTTAGTTAGCGCCCCAACCACAGACCCATTTTCTGACACCGCACCCACAGATCAATTCTTAAGTGTAGGTCTATGTCGCTCACCCATTGTCATTGCCCTGAGTCACATCACGACCGAGAGCGCAGAGACTGGTGTTAATATCAAACTAACTATATCACATATTCATTAGGGCACTACCCCTTGCGATGATACTCATCTGGAGGATCTTGACCCGAGTGATGAGTTCTATGACAAACCCCCTGTTAAGCCTCCTGATGAGCCACCACATCCTGTTGAGGATGCGATTCAGGTGAGCCGCTTGTTTACGAGTTTCGGGTTAGTGTCGTTCTTTACATTATCGTCTCTGGCCTTGCCATAGAGGATGGATATTATGTGGAGCATCAGGTATTTTTAGCACCACATGTTGACGCATCGCACCCTCAATGAGTTTTGGGATACACCACCCGTTGACCCACCTGATGAGTTCTTTCTTGTCGGGGACACTCGCCACATTTTAGAGTCACGACTTCTAGTCGGTGGACACGATTTTCATTCAGGTGGTCGTCTCCTTCACGATGACTTTTCTTACACACCTCCTGGTGAGCTCCCTGATGTGCTACATTCCCCCAGAGACATTTGGCTCATTATGAGCCCGTATTTGAGTATAGTTGTCTCTCACAGTCATCTGTGCGCTCGTCTCACACATGATGAGTTTTTCTACACTCCGCCGAGAGAGCCTCCTGATAGGCCACCTCCTTTGACAAGTTTTCAGGTCATTATTAGACTCTCCCATAGAGAGCATGTTGTGTCGGTCATGTGTCATTTGCATCATTTGCATGTGTCTGTTGAGTCGTTTTATCATCTTTTGCATGAATCTGTTGTGTTGTCTGTTCATCGTTTGCATGTATGTAATGAGTCGGTCCGATGAGGAATCCATAATAATAATAAATTTTATAAATCATATGTGGATGTTCACTGACAAGAGCAGGTACTTCATGAAGGCGAGCATGTGATGGTGAGAATCTGCGTTGTGAGGCTTGCTAAAAGATTGAGCGCTAGACGAATGGATCCCAATATAATCATGAGATGGATCGAACCAAACACCTACGATCTTGATATCCCTGCAAGTATAACCATCTATCTGATGTTTAGTGTTGAAGATATGACGTCGTACTATGAGGCTTATGAGTTTGTGGACCCAAGCTGTGGGGATTTCCATCCGCCCACACCTCCACTCTCGTTGCCTTGCCACCCCCATAGCTCACCTATGTCTGATAGCCACCACTACTCACCTACTTCTGACACCTACCCACCTGGGGAATCGTCTTCTTTGGTTCTACCGACGATGCCACCGATCGCACCGGGATCCACCACTCAGGAGTTTAACGATGAGAGCATCATGGAGACCAGATCGACTCCACCAGTGCATTACCATTACAAACGTTGGTGACTCTTGGATACTTGTCGCAGAGCTTGATCGATTCGCCCATGGACTTCGACTTTAGCACGACCATCTCCATTCACCGGAGATGACCGCTTTTCAGTCAGGGGAAGTTGATTGGCGATGACATTTTTTCAGCGACGACACTTGGGCGACCTCTGGTGGGCTTCTTAGAGTTTTACTTGACATGCAGCGAGAGAATTTTGATCCCTATTCATCGGGAGATAAATTCTTTCAAGCCGGAGAGATTGATGCGGAGCATAGACGAGCACTCGCAGTGCAGGATGAGTTTTGGGCCAATTCGGGGCTGATTCGGTGACTTTCCATAAATGGCGTGCCCGGATCGACGATCGGACTCCGCAAATTTGTTCGGATTCACGTTGCGAATCGATTTGATATATTATTTCACTATTTTGCATTTTATTTTGATGTATTTAGGTGGCCACACCTTCACCCAATCATAGTCATCGATGGTGGGTTGTCCTGATCCTCCTTTTATTATAAATATATGATTTGTGAGTTGGTTGAAGGCATTGCAGAATTTGGTGAAAAGAAATCCCGGATTCCAGTGATCAAGTCGTGGTGCCGACTCCGTGCAACCCTAGGTGACGAATCCTAGGTGCCTATCTTCCTCCCAAAGGTATCTCCTAACCCTAGCCCTCTTTTCCCCTTCTCAAAACCTCTCCTGTAGCCCTCTACAACCTTCCAAACAGCTCACTGTTGCTGTCCAGTTTTCCTTACGGTTTTTTCCTAAATTTCACTGTTCATTTATGAAATTCACTATTCATATAGTATAGTTTTTCTCCCCTATTCCAGCTGCCAACCACCCCGTGCTGCCCTGAAACCGCTGGCCTGAAACAGTAGCTTCCTGCTGATCTCAGCCGCCTGCTCCCTTTATTTCCTCCACCATGAAACCTCAACCAGCCCATGTTTTCCTTCCAATAACGAGCTGACAGCCTGCACCCCCTCTGTCATCCAGCCCGCCGTCAGCCCTCCCCTTGCAGCCACCCACAGCCACCCTCCCAGCCCCAGTCCAGGCCACCACCGCCCCTTCTCACCCTAATTTCCCCTTGCTGACAGCCCCTATTCTCGTGGAACCACCTTCCAAAACCTACTCCCATTCCGGATAAATCCAGATTTGGAAATTTTCAGCCCGGATCTGATCTCATAGTGTTGGATCTACTCTTCCCCGCCCGGATCTACACATACGTCGCCGGATCTACCCATTTCCAATTCGATTCCACCTTCCACCACCAAGGACAGCCACCTACATCATTTTCCACGCCGCCGGTTCCACCTCGAATCATCGTACACGCATCTCCGGCTCCTTATTCTTCATTGCCTTGCTCAGCGCACTACTTGGTGAGTTTTTGTTGTATCAGATAATTATTTTAAGCATTTTTGCATTGGACTGGATGCTATAGTTGTTTAGATATATTGTATCGTGATTGTTTGTTAGATAAATATTGTGATTTGTAGGGTTCATTCGCCGCACGCTCTCGCTTTGGCACTCCATGCAGAGGAAAGCTTAAGTTTATTTTTGCCATAATAAAATATTCTATCTTGCTGTGAATTATCTGCGTGGGATGATTTTAATTTATTATTTAAAGTTGTGATTTAATCCGTCGGGCGTTGCATGACATGTAGGGTTAGGTCGCAGATTTCCCGCTCCCTATAGATTCCTCCCGCATCAGTATTAAATTCCAATTTATTTACATCCTTTATTATATTTTCTGACATATATAAACTAAGAAGGATAAAAGTAAAGCATTGTGATTGTGAATAGTAGTAAAAGTAATGAAAGAGGTATATATAAATGCAGAAGAGTGGTTGGTCGTCATTGCTCACTGGTTGAATAGATGAACATCAAGATGTGTCATGGTTATTGTTTGTGTAACGCCCTGTTCCATCTTTCATGGATCACAACACTAAAAGGCCTTACGAGGACCGTTAACGGGCTGCAGCCCAAGCACCACAACCCCTCTCCATCAACAGGCGGGTTGTTGGTGGCCACAGCCTCTATTTGACGAGTCAAACTTGGTAGTCAAGCACACAACACAGGGACTTTCCAGGAGGTCACCCATTCTAGTACTACTCCAGCCCGAGCACGCTTAACTATGGAGTTTTTCCACTTCTCGTCACCAATTGAGCGTGCTCGGGCTCAATTGGTGATGAGAAGTGGAAAAACTTCATAGTTAAGCGTGCTCGGGTGGGAGTAGTACTGGTATGGGTGACCTCCTGGGAAGTCCCCGTGCTGCGCGCTTGACTACCGAGTTTGCCTCATCAAAGGGAGGTTGTGGCCACCAACAACCCGCCTGTTGATGGAGAGGGGTTGGGATGCTTGGCCTGCAGCCCGGTACAGCTCAATTGGTGATGAAAAGTGGAAAAACTTCATAGTTAAGCCTGCTCGGGCTGGAGAAGTACTAGGATGGGTGACCTCCTGGGAAGTCTCCGTACTGCGCGCTTGACTATCGAGTTTGCCTCATCAAAGGGAGGCAGTGGCCACCAACAACCCGCCTATTGTTGAGGAGGGGTTGGGGTGCTTGGGCTACAACCCGGTAACGGTCCGCGTAAGGCCTAGTGGTGTTGTGATCCACGAAAGGTGGAACAGGACGTTACAATAAAAAGTCCAATTTTATTGTAACGTCCTGTTCCACATTTCGTGGATCACAACACCACTAGGCCTTAAGCGAACCGTTAGTGGGCTGCAGCCCAAGCACCCAAGGAGAGCCTATAGGCGGGTTGTTGGTGGCCAAATCCTCCCTTTGATGAGCGAAACTGAAAGTCCACCTAGTGTCGGCTATGTGCACCTATGGGGGGGGGGGAATAGGTGACGTGTGGTTCTTTTGCGGAATTCACAGATGTACCTGCACAATAAAAACAACAAACACAGCACACAGAATACACAGCAAATTTATAGTGGTTCCCCGACTTGGGTACATCCACTTTCCCCCTTCGACCTATCTCCCCAACAAGGGACGACTCGGTCACTTCTCCAACGGGATTGAAATCCAATCCCTTCACTAACGGAAGGAGCCCTTCCACACGTGAGAGTCAACACTCCCACAACTCGGGTTGCATCCAACCCTTACACCACGGAACAAAAGTTCCTTTACAACACAAGTAAATATGGAATGTATATGAAATACAAACTTCTTTTGGAGACTTCGGTGTTCCTCTTTGTTCGACGACGTGTTCTTGAAGTCGATGAAGAGTCTACGACCTTGGTCTCTCTTGGAGAAGATCTCCCCGGAACCGGCGGCGGCACACGAGCGGCGGCTAGCTTCGGGATCGGCGGCTACGATGAAGAGTGGCTGCAGAACTTGGAGATCTAAACTTCGTAGCGAAGCAAGCTAGGTCTACCAACGGTCACTCTAGGATCAGTCGTCTCGACCGATTCGGACGGGGGAGTTTTTCCCGGTCAACGAATCGAGAGACAAGAGATCTCCGGATAGACGCGTGAGACACAAGCCTTGCTAAGCTTCTGTCACCGGAGATCGGGAAGAGGAGCGATCAGCAGCGGCGACCACTTGACGCGAGCGGCGGCGGCGGAGCGGAGCGAGTTCGCGGATTTAGGGTTACGTCGCCGCTCGTTTTTCTTTTTCTCTTATCCGTGATTTACTGTTCAAAAATACTCATGTATTTATACTGTAGTATTCTCAAATATGACCGTTTTTGGGACCCACAAAAGAAATCCCCAAAATCCGGTTCAAATAAGTCCAGAAGCAGAATCCGGTCCAGCAGCATTCTGAGAAAACGCCAAGTAAAAATCGGCGAGAATCGCAGACGATTCTCGACGAATCGGCGAGAATCACCAAGTGATTCTCGACGATTCGTCGAGAATCGTTTGTGATTCTCGTCGAATCACTTGTCGATTCTCAACGAATTGGACTTGGTATTCATGGGCTGCATGACCACAGGTTCGGCGGGAATTACAAGTGATTCTCGCCGAATCTTGCTTGGCACCATATTGAGATTGGCCAGAAGGAGTCGGCGAGAATCACTGATGATTCTCGTCGATTCGGCGAGAATCACCAAGTGATTCTCGCCGATTCGGCGAGAATCACTTGGTGATTCTCGTCGAATTTGCCTTGGACGATTTTTCGTCTTCCACCTGGGAGCTGCTCCTTGATCCTCCATGCTCCTTGTCTTCTCTTGCATATGAGCGGTCCTGTACTTGAAAGTAAGTGCACTCCAATAGAGAGAGTACACATAGGCCAACACACTGATCTGCTCAACGAGGGATTACGTCGTGCAGACCCGTGTATATTGACCTATTGCACCCTGACATTGGTGTGCACTTAGCGTGGAGAGACTGCAAGTACAACTTGAAAGAGTTTATCAAATACATTGTGAATTCATCTTAGCTTGACCGGTGGCTTCCTCAAATCTAGGTAATCGTGGATACAATACCCAACAATCTCCCCCTATTTGACGAAGCCAAAACCCTACTAGCTAAGATGAATAACACCTGTCAAATAATAATTATAGCATTTAAAGATTAGTTATGCAACACAAGGTAATAAATGCAATCAGAACAGGACTTGAGTCATTCACACATTCAAGAATATATATATATATACCAAGAGAAATATATTCACATATAAGTCAGAATTGTTCACACGACAGTAATAATTGTTAAATGTTCTTAATACACCGTGACCAGCTATAAGATAATGACTATTTGTCCTTAGCTCCGTCACCCTTAAGAGTTTGCGCCAAGTACTTTTTGCTCTGCCTTTCCATGTATTCCTTGGGCTTCGGATAGTACCTGGGAGGAGCAACTTTGTCTGGATCCTTGTTGTTTCTGAAGAAAATGTTGCGTTTCGCTTCAAATGCTTTGTGCGTCTCCCATTCATACTGACTATATGCTTCATTTCGATTTATCTCTCCTCTTTCTTGCAGCAGGAAGGTGTCTAGGATGATGCTCCTTGAGACTGGGCTCCACCTTTCGTTTCTTACCTCCTCCTCACTTAGTCTGATCCTCTTTTGAGTTGGTGTCTCCTTTGATGTCCCTTCCTGAACTTTCCTCTTTCCCCTTGCTTTAGCTAAAGCCTCCTGGTCAAACATACTTCTCAGCTTAGATTTGGAGATGGCCCTAGCGTCAGCTTCATCAGTGAAAACATCAGCAGCACTGGTACTTACATCCTCAGCAATATGCACTTCCTCAGCAGCCTTAGAAGTCTCAGGAACCTGAACACCGGCAGGTTGGTCAGGTAGGACTACGCCTAACGTGCCCAGTGCCTGTTGTAGCATCCACCAGCAACTCTCATAGACGTAGTTGCTTGATTTCACAAAGTTTGCATCCATGCTTTTCTGGAGCTCAGCCATCTTAGCGATATACTCCTTCTCCCCTTTTTGGCTTCTTCAGCTATGCAATTGGCATATGAGTGCAAGGAGTCATCAATGTGCTTAGTTGTCTTGCTGAAT
This sequence comes from Platanthera guangdongensis, assembly GCA_039583875.1. Classification (NCBI taxonomy): domain Eukaryota; kingdom Viridiplantae; phylum Streptophyta; class Magnoliopsida; order Asparagales; family Orchidaceae; genus Platanthera; species Platanthera guangdongensis. The sequence continues at coordinate 94,827,343 of CM077154.1, read as the reverse complement.
TCAGTGACTAGGGCCTGCTGATTTGCATTTAAAGTGACCATGTTGCCATCAAATTTCTGAATATTGTTGGCCACAACGTGTGCGTTCTGATTGACAACGGCCAGAGTATCAGTAGTCTTTTTCAAGCCGGCCATTAACAGTGTGACAGCTTCGCCGGCCGCAGTATACTTTTCTTCGAATTTCTTTTCCATCACCTCCAGCTTATGGTTGATTTCCACCATATTCTTCAACATGAGATCTTCGGAAGTCTTGATCTTTTTCAGCATTGTTTTATGAGCTGTATCAAAAGAATCTTTAAGCTCGTTCATTATTCCTTCAATGACAGTGATGGTGTGAGTGGCCAGCTCATCTCGCAATGGTAAGGTCTGAGGCCCTTCTTGCCCTTGCTCTGGCTCGGCAGCAGAAGCATCAGTAGAGCTGGATACAATCACAGCCTCTATGGGAGGAACGTTGGTGGCCTCATTTACCTCCCCCTCCACTGGTGCAGACTTATCAGTAGGAGGTTCATCGGTATCCGGAGATTCAAGCACTTCATGGCCCTCATTTACCTCGTCCTCTCCGTCCTCATCCAAAAACTCATCCACCTCAGCATCTTCTTCCACTTCTTGATCAGCAGTGATCAGTGCCTCAGCTTCAGTTCCGTGGGTGGTTCTGTTCGGTACCTCCTCATCCTCCAACCCAGGTTCACTTTCTTCATGAACTTCTACCACCGCATCTCTTGCCACCTGGGCGATTTCAGATATCATATCCAAATGAGTGGGTAGAGACTCCCCCTCGATTCCTGCAATCACAGTATCAGGAATTTCACGGGGGAGGCTGCGGGAGATACTTCCTCATGCTCTTCTACAGCAGGCTGTCCGATGCGCCGCTCCCATCGATCAAATACAGTGGCATCCATCTTTTTCAAGTAATGTAGAGGAACTCCTTTGCTCATGTCGAATTTATCTCCGTTGAGCTGGTTGAGATATAGACTGATGATGCGGCCGAAGCTCGAAGTGCCCAGAGTGTCCTTGATCTTTTGAAACATCAACTCTCCCCAGTTGAACCTCTTTCTGCAGACCACGGCTATGAGAATTTTGAACATATCTCCGGAGATATGATCATGGGAGCCTGGCTTACAGATGAGTACTTTTCCTATGATGTCGGATAGGAGCTTCCCTTCTTCATTCATCTCTTTTCGTTTTACTGATCGTGTGCCTCTGGGTAGACCGCAGAACAGGAGGGTTCTGGCTTTGTCCTCGTCCTCCAAATAGTCTTCCTGCTCCGCACTTGAGAGCTGCAGGTAGCGAGTTAGCTTACCGGCAGACATCTTGACCTTAGTCCCCGCCACCTTGCTCTTGATGATGGAGTCTCGGTTTCGAAGCCTTGCTGTAGAAAAGAACTCCAGCACTTCTTTATCTAAGACTTTGCAAGGATGCTCCAATATGAAAGTTAGCCCGGCTTCTTCCAGCATGAGAACGATGTTCCGGAACTCGTCCGAGGCATGAGAAAAACCAGTGCGAACCAGTTCGCAACCAGAAATCAAACCTGCGGTCGTCCTTGGGGCCATTGAGGATCTAGAAAGAAGCCCGACTCCAAGCATTAGTGTACATTCAAAACGAAGGCATCACATGGGGTTCGGTCTTGGAGCCAGTAAGGAGGAGGTTACCTAAGGGCCTCGGTGGAAGAGAGTTGGTGAGCTTCAGGAAGAGCTTCGGTGGTATCCCGTGGGGTGCGCCCTTGTTAGAATCTCACGGGGAGAGGTCTCCTGCGCGAGTTCGCGGAAGAAGGTCACACACAGCAGCTATTCGACGGCGTCGACGAGAGCGTGATACCAAGGGCTGCGGGTGTCGGCGAGTTCGCGGAAGTGCACTTGCGCGAGGAAGGCGAGGGTCGTCCAGAGGTCTCCTGCGCGAGTCGTGAGGAAGGTGAACCGGCGGAGATTCTTTCGGCGGGATTTATAGGGGTCGTCGGGATTCGGGGGAAGCCGAGCGGTCTGCGAGTTTCTTGGACGGGATTCGGCGAGATTTGTCTAATTTGGTTTCTAATACCGTTTGTCGAATCGGCGAGATATAAAATGGGTCGGCGGGATTTGGAATATATATATTGATGTTTGTCTTGAAACTTTGGGAGGCATTGCACAATTTTCACATTCTTCGAGTGTCAAGTTAACACAAGATTAATGAATACATATTTATTATAATGACAATCTATTTGGATTTGAATGACGCTTCTCCAGACACTTTGTGATGTCAATTGTGATTTGTCGAAATTCGCAACGACATATCTTGGTTAACTTTATATTGATGTGTAATGATTTGCATGCCTCGAGGTAATCTTTCCTTAAAGGTGCACATATATATGATGAGCATACGTATACTTATACACAAGGATAACAATATATATACATTTACTTTGAATGAGGATGCATCATGACACAAGTCCTTGAACTGATCAAAATTACCTGGGATATGGAGAGTCATCGTCTTAGTCCACAGGAGTACATATCAGTAGCTTAAAGTGATTATGCTCAACAGGTAGCACGTCTGTTATTGCAGACGCTTGTTCCAAGCTAGCCTTGAGCCACGTATTGTCTAGTTCCCAAGTATTCACGGGGACCTAGACTACCCTGCAAAACAGAATTACTTGACCTTAGGAACCCAAATCATATTGGGTCCTAGGTTTCTATTAGCATGAACACGCAACTGCCGTCCTTGAGAAAACCTGTCAGGAGGACTGCCTCTGTCCCTATAATGTGGATAAGCCCTTGCTGTGGGCACAGAGAGGCTGTGCCAACAGTCAATGGCAAAGTGTCCCACTTTGCCGCAGCACCAACAAGAGTGAATGTTGTATCGCCGTTTTTGACCTGATCTCGTGACTGATGTAGTCACGGTCCTAGGTCTCAAAGGGATAGGGCATTCTCTTGTAGCACAAATTCCTCTTCCTTCGAGGCATGATGAAGGGTGTAACGAATGCATGATGTGAGCGTTATGAGGCCGAGAAGGTGGTGCCATTCTTTCAGGCATCTTCCTTGCTGAGGCTCCATGACGCCTGACATCATGACTTCTATTCTCCCTATCCCGTGTCCTCGAATGGAGAGAATTCTTCTGTGAACCAGGACCTGCAGATCCACACTTTGTTGTGGCAGTGGCCGTGAATACAAAGGGCTCAGAATGAGCCTTAGGTATTTCTTCATGGGTGGCCATGACTCCTCTTGCACTATGGACATTTCCACATGGGGACAACTCACCCTTACAGTGACCACGATTATTCCTGTGGTCATACCTGAAGGCATGATGAGTTGCCTTCCCGCTTGGAGTGGGAGGTCGGAACACCGTTTCCCCATTTCTCCATCCCTGGATAATCCGGGAGATCCACCCGGTTTCTTGTTTTCTCTTTATAGCATCAACTTTGGAGAAGTTGGATACTATACGTTTCGCATTTTCTAGACTATTCTCTAGAGCTGAGATCTTAGAGTCCTTGACCTTGTTGGACGCCAATTGGAGAACCAACAAGATCTTCAGTTGAGCAATCTCTCGAGCTTGCTCCTCAGCAAGTAGATTGCTTTCCTGAAGGGCTCTCTTCAGGGAATCAGTATTTTCTGGAGGAGAGCAGTTTCTGTCTTCAGAGAAGTCAAAAGATGAGGGACAGGATGAAGATGATACCTGCTCATCTGGGTTATTGTCATTAGAATCAGTGACCAATGGTTCTTCCTCGTCGGAGCTGCTTTCCTCACTATCTTCTTCAGTCTCTGACAAGGATACTGGAGCTCTGATGCAATCCGAAGGATCCTTGCATTCATCTTCAGAAGTGATTACCCCCACATATGCTTCATCCTCAGATTGGCAGCAAATTTCAGCTTTCTCTGACCCCCCCATCAGCTCTGAGATCATCATCCATAGAGATTTAGCCGTTTTACATTTTTCCAACCTGGAGCGAGAGGCTCCAGACCAGACATCCATAATAATTTGTCGAATCCTCTGGTCCAGTTGGAAAAATGAGAGTTCCATCTCTGTCATCTCAGGGATGCACATGGGCACTTGGGTCCCCGAGTCGGTGGTCTTCATAGGGATAAATGGACCCTCTTCCAGGATGAGGGATGCTCGAGGATCGATGGCATCCAGGTGAAATAACATTCTCATCCTCCAGATAGGATAATAATCCTTGGTGCATGCTGGGAGTTTGAGTGGCAATACGTCATAGTCCAGATCCATGCTTCTGACACTGGTGGCAGGATTCACCTCAAGGTGTTAGCCTTTTTGTTGAGGAACCTCCCTCTGATACCACTTGAAAGTCCACCTAGTGTCGGCTATGTGCACCTATGGGGGGGGGGGAATAGGTGACGTGTGGTTCTTTTGCGGAATTCACAGATGTACCTGCACAATAAAAACAACAAACACAGCACACAGAATACACAGCAAATTTATAGTGGTTCCCCGACTTGGGTACATCCACTTTCCCCCTTCGACCTATCTCCCCAACAAGGGACGACTCGGTCACTTCTCCAACGGGATTGAAATCCAATCCCTTCACTAACGGAAGGAGCCCTTCCACACGTGAGAGTCAACACTCCCACAACTCGGGTTGCATCCAACCCTTACACCACGGAACAAAAGTTCCTTTACAACACAAGTAAATATGGAATGTATATGAAATACAAACTTCTTTTGGAGACTTCGGTGTTCCTCTTTGTTCGACGACGTGTTCTTGAAGTCGATGAAGAGTCTACGACCTTGGTCTCTCTTGGAGAAGATCTCCCCGGAACCGGCGGCGGCACACGAGCGGCGGCTAGCTTCGGGATCGGCGGCTACGATGAAGAGTGGCTGCAGAACTTGGAGATCTAAACTTCGTAGCGAAGCAAGCTAGGTCTACCAACGGTCACTCTAGGATCAGTCGTCTCGACCGATTCGGACGGGGGAGTTTTTCCCGGTCAACGAATCGAGAGACAAGAGATCTCCGGATAGACGCGTGAGACACAAGCCTTGCTAAGCTTCTGTCACCGGAGATCGGGAAGAGGAGCGATCAGCAGCGGCGACCACTTGACGCGAGCGGCGGCGGCGGAGCGGAGCGAGTTCGCGGATTTAGGGTTACGTCGCCGCTCGTTTTTCTTTTTCTCTTATCCGTGATTTACTGTTCAAAAATACTCATGTATTTATACTGTAGTATTCTCAAATATGACCGTTTGTGGGACCCACAAAAGAAATCCCCAAAATCCGGTTCAAATAAGTCCAGAAGCAGAATCCGGTCCAGCAGCATTCTGAGAAAACGCCAAGTAAAAATCGGCGAGAATCGCAGACGATTCTCGACGAATCGGCGAGAATCACCAAGTGATTCTCGACGATTCGTCGAGAATCGTTTGTGATTCTCGTCGAATCACTTGTCGATTCTCAACGAATTGGACTTGGTATTCATGGGCTGCATGACCACAGGTTCGGCGGGAATTACAAGTGATTCTCGCCGAATCTTGCTTGGCACCATATTGAGATTGGCCAGAAGGAGTCGGCGAGAATCACTGATGATTCTCGTCGATTCGGCGAGAATCACCAAGTGATTCTCGCCGATTCGGCGAGAATCACTTGGTGATTCTCGTCGAATTTGCCTTGGACGATTTTTCGTCTTCCACCTGGGAGCTGCTCCTTGATCCTCCATGCTCCTTGTCTTCTCTTGCATATGAGCGGTCCTGTACTTGAAAGTAAGTGCACTCCAATAGAGAGAGTACACATAGGCCAACACACTGATCTGCTCAACGAGGGATTACGTCGTGCAGACCCGTGTATATTGACCTATTGCACCCTGACATTGGTGTGCACTTAGCGTGGAGAGACTGCAAGTACAACTTGAAAGAGTTTATCAAATACATTGTGAATTCATCTTAGCTTGACCGGTGGCTTCCTCAAATCTAGGTAATCGTGGATACAATACCCAACAGAAACTCTTCGGTTAAGCGTTTAACACGGGGACTTCCCAGGAGGTCACCCATCCCAGTACTACTCCAGCCCGAACACGCTTAACTATGGAGTTTTCCAACTTCTCATCATCAATTGAGCTGCACTTTTTATTGTAATGACCCTTGCCGATCCAACGTGACAATGTCACGGCTCCGCTCTAGGTGACGTTACTAGGCTGCAGCGCCCACAGGCGGGTTGTTGATGGCCACAGTCTCTCTTTGATGAGCGAAACTCTCCGGTTAAGCGGGCAACATGGGCACTTCCTAGGAGTTCACCCATCCCAGTACTACTCCAGCTCAGCTCAATTGGTGATGAGTTATTGAAAAATTTCATAGTTAAGAGTGCTCGGGCTGGAATAGTACTGGGATGGGTGACCTCCTGGGAAGTCCCCGTGCTACCCTCTTAACCAGAGAGTTTTGCTCATCAAATGGAGGCTGTGGCCACCAAAAACCGCCTGTGTGCTGGAGATGGGTTGGGGTGCTTGGGGTGCAGCCTGGTAACGTCGTCTAGAGCGGAGCTGTGACATTGTCACGTTGGATCGGCTATGGTCGTTACAGTCTGTATACCCCCATTAGAGAGGATCAAACCGCGAGTAGTTCATCTATCATTTGAGTCTAAGAATTAACTAATTAGAGATTTGCTAGAAAAGATCTGCTTTATCCCGTGTAGTGATGCAAGATCTTGATGAGACCACGACTAACTATGATCAGGATGCCAAGTCACCTATTAGAGTTGAAAACTTGTTAAGTGGAAAAAGACTGCTCAAGTTGGAGAACCTAAGTGGATTTGTGAAGATATAGCTTGAGGGAAGTATCTAAGGCTCTGTTTGGTTCGGCTGTTGCTGATGAAAAGCTGCTGATGAACTGTTGCTGATAGAAAAAGTGTTGATTCTGAAAAACAGAGTTTTGTTAAAAAACTGTTTGGGTGAAACAGAGTTTACAAAACGGAGTTTTCAAAAATTTGTTTGGTTACAAAACGGAGTTTTGAGAGAAAATAACATGAATTATGCTAACACAAATCATATTAACAGGGAGTTTAGTGCTCTGAAAAACAACTCTCTGCGTATTCCCCGTGTTTCCACCTAACAAAACACTATCCAATTAGAATAAACTCAAACAATTGAATCATGATCCAAAGAACACGGAAACGTGAAAGAAAACAGCTAATCCAAATATTTTATCCAGATTAAAGAATGACCTTTCTGTACAGGAAGTTGGGAAACAATTTATAAACAAAAATGAAGATGCGATAAAAGGAAGTGAACGGGAGACAAAAAAGCATACCGACTTCATATACGGAAATGCCATCGATAAATCTTCGATCCGCGAAGCCTCCGAAGACGACAAGCTTGGATTTCCCCTAAGTTTTGTGATCTCTCTTTCCCTAAGTTATCGATAACTCGTTTGCCGGGAGGGGAGGAGTTCGCTGGGCGGGTAGAAGTTCGCCGGGAGGGGAGGAGTTTGCCGGGAGGGGATGAGTTTGTCGGGAGGAGAGGAGTTCGCTGGGCGGGTAGAAGTTCGCCGGGTGAACCTAGGGGGAGGAGGATCTACGTGAGTGGTTCGTCGTTCGATTTATTTCTCCCGCGGAAAAGACGACGACACGCGATAGGTAGGGTTGCGGGAGCCCCTGCTTCTGCGGTTGAACGGAGAAATAAACAGTGGCTCGGGAGAAAAAGGAAACGGCGGATTCTTGAAAAAGGTGTTTTCAACGTAAGTCGCGCCAAACACAGATTATTCGCAAAATTCCGGTGCGTTTCCACAGCACAGCAGGCAAAAAGCCCAACCAAACGCCACCTAAGTGTACCAGAGTTGTAAAATGAGTCCTATCAGATAGGAGCCTGTAGTAAGGAAAATTTCTCCAAATTGGAGGATTTGACAAGATTATAAAGTGTTATACTTTAAGAATTAAATGAATCCGTTCGAATTATGAAATAAGTTGCTCAAACGGTTATGTGAGATTGCTTGAAAACTTTCCAATAAGGGAAACTCGCTCGGGCTAGAGGACCAGGTAATTTGACAAATGTAACATACTTGAATATGTGAAGTCATAAGTACGCCCTCATATATTTCTGTAGGAGTCATTCAGACTGCGGCTACAAGAGTTACTAGGCCCGTTGAGCGCTTAATGACAAATGATCATGCATCGGAAATTATTAGATGTTGATATATAATTTGAATTAGAATCATGTTAGATGATTATATTGTGTATATTTATGCATAGTTCTGAGCCCAGAGTTTTATGAAATTTTATTTATGAGCATGATTTCTGCATTGCGATGTAATATATTTTTTGACTATCATAAACTTGTAAGGTTTATTTATAAAGGTTTATGAAGTCGGAAGAGGCAAAGAAAAATTTGAATACTATGATTTGGTCTAGCCAATAAATGAAGCCAATTGTAGAAAGAAGTAGAAATTATTTGAGATCTACTCGAATAAGATTACATAACTTCTAATGGGGATTAGACACTTCGAGCAGAGTACAAGCATCAGAGGTCCTTCAAGGTCTATTTTTGTCTTCGTCAGCATTAGGGTCATTATTTGGATGGTAGGAAGTCATCATCCCGTTCACACACACACTCTCCCCCTCTATTTCTTGGTTTTTTTATATAAATTACTCTCCCCATCTGTCCTCTTTTTTCTTTTTCTTCATCTCTTTTAGATGGGTGATCAGATTTGATCCAATGGTCCAAATCAAAAGTTTGGTGTGCTCCAAATATGTATATTTCTTTGATGTGAGATGTTGCTCTTAGATATGGATCATTATTTTTATTGATGTGAGATGTTGGATGTGTGAGATCTCTCGAGCCTATGATGTCATTGGGAACTTGTTCCAGCTCAAGCACTCTAATTTCGACATCCACACGCACATATTAGAAAATTTCAAGATTTTGCTACTGATTTTTTGTATCTTCCAGACACACCTTTTCTCAATGCTCAACAAGAACAGAAGGATAAATTGATTGTGATTATGTTTCTCTGCAATCTCAAATTTGATATTGGCTCTGTTAAGCTCACTGATGTTTTATTCCCGAGTGATTAGAGCATCTTAGATGCCACGTACTGCAATAGATGGAGTTTCTAATCACGAACCTAGCTATTGCTTTCGCATCACCTGTGGGACATGGATGTGGAAGTCACTGTTGTGACCTCTCGATCTGGATCTAGTGATAGGGCCAACTGAGTAAGCGTTCCCCGGTGGAGGGGCCGAATCTCCCGACGGTGCTATGGTTAGAAACTTCCGGTACCGGTGAGAGAAAGAGAAAAGGTGAAGGAGAAGAGGAAGAGAAGAAGAGGTAGAAGGAGAGGAGAAGGGGGCGGAGAGGGAGACACTGATCGGCGGGAGAAAATCCCGATTCGGGAAGATCGTGCCGGCTAGGGTTCCCGCTTGGGAATAGAGAGAGGGAGCGAGAGATTAGAGAGAGGGAGAGAGAGTTTGGAAAAATAACTTTCTTCCATTCTAACACCCCAAACCGGATCATATAGGTCCCAACATCAAACCCAAAAATCAAATTGTAAATTGTTTGTGCCCCTCACCCGTGCTTACTACAAGTGAGATCATAAAGTAAAATAAATTACGATATATGATACAATAACATATGATAAAGTCATGTGGTCCTGCCCGGTGGACGTCGCTGATACGTGCTGCCCCAATATGGATTTGGTGCGTCGAGCGCCGTAACGTCACCACCCTCTTCAGAACACAGCTTGTCCTCAAGCTACGGTGGAATGTTGACCAAGGGAGCTTGCGGCGGAGGCCCAACAAACAACTTAAGATAGGATGTGTGGAAGACATCATGAATCCGGGCCTCAGGGGGAAGGTTAAGGTGGTAGGCCACGTCTCTAATGTGTTCGATGACGGGAAAAGACCCAGAGAACTTGCGGCCCAACTTGTTGGAGGGGGTCAAGTCGTGGAAACCTGACGGAAGGGGAGGCGCCGCACCACACCCAATCATCCACGGCGAAGGTGAGGTCTCAATGCCCTCGGTTGTATGCAACTTCCATCCTATGTTGGGCCTGCAACAGGCAATTCCGGGCGGTTTGCAAAAAGGTGTCACGATCCTCCAGCTCTCGGTCAATGGCCGCCAGGCGAGCCGAGCCACCGATGTAGGACAAGAGGCATGGAGGATCCCGGTCGTCGATGAGGCGAAACGGGTTGGTCTGCAGTGCCTTGTGGTAGGTCGTGTTGTAACAGTATTCAACCCAAGGCGGCCAATGTGGCCAATCCCGCGGTCGATCCCCTGTCACGCACCGCAAGTACATCTCCAGAGTGCGATTGATCCCTTCGGTTTGGCCGTCAGACTGGGGGTGGTATGCCAATGAAAAGGCCAATTTGGTGTCGGTAAGTGAGAAATGCTCTTTGCAAAAGTTACTTGCGATGACTTTATCTCGGTCCGAGACAAGCGTCTCCGGCATGCCATGCAGCTGAAAGATCTCTTGAAAGAACACTCGTGCGACATGCTCGGCCAAAAGCAGTCGCGCCAAGGGAATGAAGTGGGCTCCCTTCAAGAACCGCTCCACCACCATAAAAATGCACTTGTCGTGAACCGAAGCAACCCTTCAACAAAATCCATAGAAAGATCTGCCCAAATCTGCGTAGGGACCAGCAAGGGCTGAAGCAATCCGGTTGGAAGGAGGTGATCGACCTTGTTTTTTTGGCATAAGACACATGCAGAGATGAATTCGTGGATGTGTCCATGCCCTTCTAATAGAATTCCGTGCGAAGGCGCTGGAGAGTGCGGCGAACACCTTCGTGGCTGCGGGAGTTGACGTCATCCAAAATGGTGAGAATGAGGGGTGTTGCCGAATCCACATACAACCTATCATAGTAATAGAGCAACCCTTGACGGGCTGTCCACTGCGTATCCGTGAGGCCCTGCTCCGTCAGGTGGAGCAGCTCGGATACACTGGAAGAAGCATGGATCTCCTGACGAAGTAAGGATAGGAGATCGGTCTTCGGAAAGGAAATAGCATTGATGGTGGCATCCGTTGTTGTGTCCCTGCGGGATAGCGCGTCGGCGACGCGGTTGAGTGCCCCAGCCTTGGGTTCTACTTGAAAATCGAAGCTGAGTAATTTGCTCACCCATCGCTGTTGTGGCACAATAGTGAGGCGCTGCTCTAGGAGGTATTTAAGGCTGTAGTGATCTGTCCAAATAATGAAGGAACGACCCCATAAGTAAGACGACCAATGCTGGATGGCCTTGGAGAGCCCAATGAGCTCTTACTCATATGTGGGTAACTTCTGATGGTGGATGGCCGTCTGGCGGTTGAAATAGGCGATGGGGTGGCCCTCCTGCTGTAGCACCGAGCCATAGCCTATGCCAGACGCATCACACTCGACGAGGAACGGTACTATGAAGTCCGGAAGACGGAGAACCGGGGCGAACAACAATGTCGCGTGAAGAGAATGGAATGTCTGTGTTGTCGTATCTGCCCATACAAATGCGTTCTTCCGAAGCAAGTTGATCAAGGGGGCGACGATGCTGCCGTAGTCGCGGCTGAATCAACGGTAATAGCCCGTGAGGCCGAGAAAGCCGCGAAGGTCAGTGATGTTTTGAGGCAGAGGCCACAACTCCGCACCCTCGAGCTTGGCCGGGTCGGTCGAGACCCCTGAGTGATCCACCACATGGCCCAAGTAAGTGATTGAGCGTTGCCCAAACGAGCACTTTGAGTTCTTAAGAACTAATTGATGTGTGTGTGTCAAACTGAGGACGGCCCGTAGATGGTGTAGGTGCTCCTCCCTAGTTTGTTATATACCAAAATATCATTAAAAAACAGAATGGACTTGCGGAGGAAGAGTTGAAATACCTCAGTCATCAATGCCTGAAATGTAGATGGCGCGTTTGTTAGGCCGAACGACATAACCAAAAAATCGAAGTGGTCGTGGTACATCCGGAATGCAGTTTTTTCCACATCCGTATCCGCCATGCGGACTTGATGGTACCCGGAAAACAAGTCGAGCTTGGATAAGAAGCACACGCAATGTAGCTCGTCCAAAAGTTCCTCCACGACCGGAATGGGAAACTTATCTTTGACTGTAATGGCATTGAGGGCCCGATAGTCCACGCACATGTGCCACGAGTTGTCCTTGTGCACCAACAGTTCCAGGGAAGAGAAAGGGGACATGCTGCGCCGAATGAGTCCCTGTTGGAGGAGGTCGCATTGCCGCTTGATCTCATCCTTATAGAGGAAGGGGTAGAGGTATGGTCGCACCACCACCGAAGCCGCCCCTAGAAGAAGGCAAATGTGATGGTCCTGCCGTCGTCGCGGTGGAAGGCCCAAGCGCGGACTGAATAGCTTGAGAAATTACTGGAGAAGGGAAGCAAGATCCGTCGGATGGTCCACCGACTGGTGTGTTTCAGTGTCCAAGGCTCAGTATGGACTAAAAATGAGGAAGGGGACTGCTCGGGAACCTGTCCTTGCCACTGTATCAAACGAGAGCCAGCGTGCAATGAGATGGTCATACGATCAAAGTCCCACATGAGGGTTCCCAAAGTTCGCAACCAACAAACTCCCAACACAATGTCAAAGCCCCAAAGGTCTGGAAAGAAGACATGTCCACGACGAAAGCTATGCGCTGACATACCCCTGGGCAAGACATCTGCTGGTCATTTGCCACCGCCACCTTGACGTGGTTGCGCGAGACATACAAAAGGTGAAGCTGGAGGGCCTTGTCCCGACGGATGAAACTGTGAGTACTGCCGGTGTCCAAAAGAGCGAGTGGTGTATCCGCGACCGTCACAAAGCGCTGAATGGTGCATCCCTCCTGCGACCCGGCTAAGGCGTGGAGAGACAGGTGCGGTGTGCTCGAATCGTCAAACCCCTCGTCTTTCTCCTCCGGTGGGTTGTCAACTTCCAACCAAAATAGACGCTTGCACCGATGAGTAGGTGTATAGAACTCATCACAATTGAAACATAAGCCCTTCTCACGGCGGGCTGCCATCTCCGGGCAGGACAAACGACAACGAAAAGTGGGTCGTGGGGGCTGGTCCCCCTCCGGCAGCTGGGAAGTCGTGAAATGTGATTGTGGTCGAGGGCGGACGATCCAAGGTGAGCTGGTGCTCAAACGCATGAGCGAGGCTCATAGCCGTCAAGAGGTCTGGTGGCTTCTGAAATTCCACATCCCAACAGAGCTAGTTGGGTAGCCCGATGGTGAAGAGTGGGACTTGTTGGGATGGTAACCCGGGTGTGGCGTGAGAGAGTAATAACTGAAATTACTCCAGGTAGGTGTTGATGGAGCCGGTGTACTTGAGAGCAATAAGGTCGTCGAGAGGGTTGCCCGACATTGTCGGTCCAAACCGGAGGGTGCAGGCTACCCGGAAATCCTCCCACGAGGTGGTAGGGTGCTCCCAAAGAAGGTGAGTGACCCGTAGTTGCGCCGTTCCTACGATGTGGAACGAGCGATGCCGAAACGCTCCTCGTCCGGGGTATGTTTGTTAGCGAAGAAGAATTCGCAGCGCGTAAGCCATGGTAAGGGATCTTCGCGGCCCTCATATATTGAGAAGTCCATACGGACGAAACGATTGTCCGGAGTAGGCGTCGCCGCGAGGAGGAGCCGACTCCACCCGACTCTCGGACGGTGAGGCCGCTGTAACGACCTAGGGAGTACCCCTAGCTCCGCCCGGCCCACCAGCAGCCCATGGAGGACCCATGACACCACGGTGGTACAACCAGAATCTACAAGGCCTGCAGGCCGTACACCCCAAAGCATCTCCGGCCTGTTTATCAGCAAGGTACATTGTTGCCACGGGGTCTCGAACCCGCAACCTTGATAATAAGCCTTTAGCATCTCCGGCCTGTTTAGCAGCTTAGTTGGTGATGAGGAGTGGTATTAAAGGCTTATTATCAAGGTTGCGGGTTCGAGACCCCGTGGCAACAATGCACCGTGCTGATAAACAGGCCGGAGATGCTTTGGGGTGTACGGCCTGCAGGCCTTGTAGATTCCGGCTGTACCACCGTGGTGTCATGGGTCCTCCATGGGCTGCTGATGGGCCAGGCGGCGCTAGGGGTCCTCCCTAGGTCGTTACAAAAAGTGCACTTTTATGTAACGTCCCGGTTTAGAGCTCAGAGGCTACCACACCCGAATGGGCTGCATAGCGTGTCTCGCCCCGGTACCCCGTCACAGGACTGCAGTCCGTGCCACCCAAACCCATCTCCGCACCTGTTTCTCAATACGGCAGGTTTTTGCAAACGCGGGGATTCGAACCCACGCCGCCTTGATAAGGCACCTTCCACAGTCCTCATCACCAGCTGGGCTCTTTTATGTAACGTCCCAGTTTAGAGCTCGGAGGCTACCACACCCAAAATGGGCCGCATAGCGTGTCTCGCCCCGGTGCCCCGTTACAGGACTGCAGTCCGTGCCACCCAAACCCATCTCCGCACCTGTTTCTCAATACGGCGGGTTTTGCAAACGCGGGGATTTGAACCCACGCCGCCTTGATAAGGCACCTTCCACAGTCCTCATCACCAACTGAGCTGCAGCTCAGTTGGTGATGAGGACTGTTGAAGGTGCCTTATCAAGGCGGCGTGGGTTCGAATCCCCGCGTTTGCAAAAACCCGCCGTATTGAGAAACAGGTGCGGAGATGAGTTTGGGTGGCACGGACTGCAGTCCTGTAACGGGGCACCGGGGCGAGACACGCTATGCGGCCCATTTGGGTGCGGTAGCCTCTGAGCTCTAAACCGGGACGTTACAGCCGCGGAGTGCGGTGGTGGCGGGGAAGCGCCCTAGTGGGAGTCCAAGCGCGCATCTAGGGTGTCCATTTTATCATTTTGGGTGGCGAACATCGATTGGAAGAACTCCATGAGTTGGGCGAGAGAGGGGCCATCGTCGGCCATGGGAAAGGGGGGTGTAGTGCTAGAGGTGGCGGTAATCCGGCGGTTTCCCGTGCGGGCGGAAGTGGTGCGGCCGGCCGGTGAAATCCGGTGAGAGTGGTGCGGTAGGTGCCGGGTAGAGAAGTCCCGGCGTTTGGCTATGATACCAAGTTGTTGTGACCTCCCGATCTGGATCTGATGATAGGGCCGATTAAGGAGGCGTTCCCCGGTGGAGGTGACGAATCTCTCAACGGTGCTATGGCTGGAAACTTCCGGTACCGGTGAGAGAGGAAGAAAAGGGGAAGGGGAAGAGGTAGAAGGAGAGGAGAAGGAAGGGGGGCGGAGAGGGAGACACCGATCGGCGGGAGAAAATCCCGATTCGGAAAGATCGCGCCAGCTAGGGTTCCCGCTCGGGAATATAGAGAGAGAGGGAGAGATTAGAGAGAGAGAGTTTGAGAAAATAACTTGTTTCCATTCCAACACCCCAAACCGGATCATATAGGTCCCAACATCAAACCCAAAAATCAAATTGTAAATTGTTCGCTCCCCTTGCCTGGGCTTACTACAAGTGAAATCATAAACTAAAATAAATTACAAAATACGACACAATAACATATGATAAAGTCACGCGGTCCCGACCAGTGGACGACGTTGATACGTGCGGTCTCAATATGGATTTAGTGCGTCGAGCGCCGTAACAGTCACTCTCGATAGGTACAGTGAGGTGGTCAAGGACTTCTAGTGCTCTCACTGTGATGGCCACACCAAGGATACTTGTTATTGTCTGCATGAATTTCCTTCACCTGACCAGCCATTTACTCCTATCCCATCAAGAAAGACTATCATCCCAATTTAAACAGAGGACTATCCATGGTTCCTCTCATTTTCAAGCCTCTCAGGCTCTGTTTGAAAGGGCTTTCCGGAAAGGAAAAGGAGTGGTAGCAAAAGGAAGGTGGGAAAATGAGCTTTTGGAAAATGTATATTGCAAAAGGAGATCCGTTTGGGTGAATTTCTTTTGCAGAGATTTTCAGAAAGCAGCATTTTATAAACTATTTGGCAAATCTCGGTTGCAGTGACTTTTTTTATTAAAATTGCGCACATTTTTTGCCCGAGCGTGAATTTTCCGGACAGACGAGAATTTTTCGCCCGGAACCGAATATTTCGCTCGGACGCGCATTTTACGCCCGGGCGTGAATTATTCTCTCGAGTGCGAACTTTTCGCCCGGGCTTGAATTTTCCGTCGGGACTTGGAAAAAACGCGTCCGGACAAAAAAAACGCTCCAGGGCAAAAAATGCGCGACCGAGCGAAATATTCGCGCTCGTGCGAAATATTCGCGCCCGGGCGAAATATTCGCGCTCGGGCAAAATATTCGTGTCGGGGCGAAATATTTGGGATCAGACGAAAATTTTTCTCCCGGACAAAAATTTAGCGATCGGGCGAAAAAATCGCGCCCGGGCAAAAATTTCGCGCAGGGGCGAAAACATCCTGCACGAGTGGAAAAATTGCGATCAAGCAAAAAAACCGTGCTCTGGCGAAAAAACTACGACCGAGCGAAAAAACTGCGCCCGGGGGAAAAAACCGCTCCCGGGCGAAAAAACCGCGGGGGAAAAATTTGCTCCCAGGCGAAAATTACACTATCATGAAAAAAAACAGCGCCCGGGCGAAAAAATTCGCGCCCAGGAAAAAATTCGCGCCCGGGCGAAAAATTCGCGCCCATGAGAAAATTTCGCGTCGGGCGAAAAAATTTGCGCTCGGTTGAAAAAATTTGCGCTCGGGAGGAACATTCCGCGCCCGGGCGAAAAATTCGCGCCCGGGCGAAAAATTCGCGCCCGGGCGAAAAATTCGTGTCCGTGCCAAAAATTCGCCCCCGGGCGAAAAATCCGCGCCCGGGCGAAAAATTCGCTCCCTGGCGAAAGAATCGTCGTGGGGGAAAAAATCGCGCCCGAGCAAAATATTCGTCTAAAGAAAGACTAGTGTTTTTGTAGTGTTTTCGAACTGGATCCAGAGACGTAAAATGTTTTTGTAGCATCAACAGTGTATCGGGATGAGAAAATACTTTTCGAAAAGTTGAAAAGTAGGAGTCTCGTGACTTTTTAAATAGAGGAGAAAAAAGAGTTTTTGGCAGTAGCTTTTCCCACCACTAGACTTTCCAAACGATTTATTAGTTGCGGTGGCGTTTTCTAGAAAACGAAAAGGAAATAGAAAGCCCTACCAAACAAGCCCTTAGACACAAGTTCCTCTGGAGAGACATCCCCTGATGTGTCGTCTTCAGTCTTTGTCTTAATTAGCCAATTAATAATACTTCCTACCTGGATTCTTGATCCACGTGCTTTGGATTATAGGCTCGTTTGGGGGGATTTATTTTCACCTGTCAAGCGGTTACGACCGCATGAATCTGACCGTAATTAAGGTCCGTCCGATTCATGCGGTCGTAACCGCTTGACCGGTGAAAATAAGTCCCCCCAAACGGAGTCTATGTCTACTGATACAACGCTTTTTTCTATCAAATGAACATACCAAGAATGTGATTGGTACAGAACATGAATTTAAAGGTGTTTATTATCTCATTGTTGGCTCTTCTCCGACTGCCCTGCTGCCTTTGGTTTTGTGCTGCAAACTTGAGTTAGTTGGGGCATCCAGGATTACAAAGCCTTCAGAAAATGGTTCCCTCTTTGTCAAATCTTAAGAATCTATATTGCGTTTTTGTTGTTGGTAGATCCGTAGAATGTTGGTAGAGTCGATAGAGGAGTTGTCGAAGGTGGAGATGCAGGGAGGAGGATACCATGGAGCCGGAACCACGGCTTCCTAAGCAGTGTGTGCTTGAGAGAAAAAGTGAAAGATACCACTGTTGGAGCATGCGTTCCGTATCTATTGGTTTGAAAATAACAAATACTGTGATGTATTTGATCTACTCTTTTGTATGTTTATAGTGTGCAGGTTGTACAGGTTGAATGAGAAGACAAGTACTCAGTCATGGACATGATACAAAGGTGTACACTTTAGAAAAAACAAAAAGGACGAATTTTGTGTGATAAACTTCAAACGGCCATAACTATCAATCCGGGAGGAGTTACGGAACGTGTCACCCCATTCCGGAATGAGAACGAAGTCATCTACACTAAAAAAGGTTCGGACGACAGAAGTGAAAAGGAGATATCGCTGACGATAGCCACTATCGCCAGTGATAGCGAAAATAACGTAAGCGTGACGATGGTCATGTTCCACACGATCCAGTCACCAAGCGCACTATTTGGAGGTATCGGCAGACGATATCAGATATCGCCAGCGATAGCCCCACGATCGAATCAGCCCGCAGAATCCTCAGAATCATGGGACACGTGCCAGCCAGATATGATATCGTTGGCTGGCGATAGCCAGTATCGCCGGCGATAGCTCCAAAGTATAAATTTGGCTCATTTTTCTGTGGAGACTACGAATTTTCATTACCTGAAATATTATTTATCATGCATTCCATCCAGAGAGCTCCTGCCTTCAGAAAACTTCCACTTTCCTAAGAACGTTCAAGAGCGAAGAAGAGACGGTTCGTGCGCAACATTTCAGACAATCTTTGCAAGGATTCGACGTCGTCTTCAGAGCTTCATTTTGAGGGAATTTTTATTCTGAATTTCTATTTTGTAACTTATCTTATCATCTTTGTAATCGGTAGAGAAATCGCCGCCTTGTGCGTGACGTCTAGGTCTGTGTGTGGCTTAGGAGGAAATCGCCACCTTGTGCGTGACGTATAGGTCCTTGTGTGGCTTAGGAGAAATTCATCGTCGTGTGTGCAGTGACTAGGTCGAGGTTAGATCTAGGGGAGGTTAGAGGCCGTATCTGAGGTAAGATAGACTATAGCCAGCTAGTACTTGGGAGCTTGGGAGAAGGACCGATGGATCATCAAAAAGGGATTTTTATATTCGCCTCGATTTCTAGTGTTATAGAAATCAAACATTCTGTAATCAATTTCTTATGAAATAAAGTCATGACATTTATTGTCTCTTATTTTGATTTTTTTATCATATCATAAAATGTTTTAAATATTATTTTCTCTATCAATAGCAATAAAGTAAAATAAATTGCAAATTACTTTTTAGAACACACTCTTAGAATTCAATATTTGTATTTAGCTCCGAGCGATAGTGATATCACTAACAGTAGTAAAGTAATATTGAATTCCACAATTTTCTCAAAAATAATCTTTAATATAATATTTTTGTTTAAATATAAAAAATATAATTTCATATAAAATATTCCATAACTTCATTAATTAATTATGATATTTTTATTTAAGAATTAAAATTCCATAAAGCCCATATTCACCTCACCTAAGAGTGTCGTAAGATCCAACACGTGATATCAAAGCAGGTTATTCCAAAACGGCTTCACAACTGGGAATAATGGCGCTTCATGATCTCGGAACCACTAGAGGCGGTGAAATTTTATTAAATGAAAAATATTTATCATTACCATTATTTATAGGTGAAAACTATAAATGATGAAAAATTCTAATGGAAAATTTTCTTAAATCTTTAGATGAAAAAATTTGGAATATTACTATTGAAAAGTCTTCAAATATGTTAAATAGAAATGAAATGGTTTTAAATGCTAAATTCTTAAATAATTTATTTTGTGCACTAGACCAAAATATTTTTAAACAAATATATATGTTTCCTACTAGTTATGAAGTTTGGAAATCTCTTGAATAAACTTATGATTCTCCATCTACAGGAATAGAACAAGTACAATACGTAGAAAATATGCATGCTTGCATGTATTCAAGAAAGCTCCTCCTTTGATGAATCCATGGAGTGCACATCAAATGGATTGGAAGAAGTGAACACATGCATGCGAAAGAGAAGATGAAAATTCATTTATGGAAGAGAATGATGACGATGTCAAAGGAACTATATGTTCAAATCATGTCTCATCCAAAAGTGTTGTAAGAAAATCTAATGCCTCTCCGTTATAAATTCTATTTTTACATATCACATGCTTGAAATTTGTAAATGTATAATTAAAAAATTGAAAAATACTAATTTCAAATTACGTTTAGAAAATATAAGTTTAAAAGCAAGCGCTAAAGTAAAATCTCATATTGATGTATCAAATTCTCTTTCATGTTCTGTAGTTGACATTTCTATACTTTGTTATGATTGTATTGATCTTAAAGAAAGATTTAAGGAATTTGAATTACGTTAAAATTGTTTGTGAAAATTTTTTCAAGTAATAAAAATCATATGTTTCTATTTTATCTTCAAAATTATGTAAAATTTCTACTAAAATTTCAAATAAAAGTATGAATAAGAAGAATAGTGAATGTAAAACAACTCAATTATAGTTTGAAAAATAATTTCAAAACTCATAAATATTCAATTAATTATTTTTCAAACAACTATCACTATCTTTCACAAAATCAAATTTCTCCCAACTCTAAATTAAATGTTCACAAATTTTCTATTAATAATACTTTTAAAAATCAGTACAATTATAAGCATCATTTTTATGACTATGAAAATTTGAAACATGTTCAACCAAAGTATGAATGGTGACCCAAAATTAACAATGAAACATTAACTCCACTTGAAATGATCCATTCACCACTTTCTCCCCAAATATCAACATACTATATTTGGATATCCAAAAGAACCATCACACTCGGTTCACTTTGAATACATAAATCTCTTATTCATTAGTACGCGATTAAATGTGTGAAGTAAAAATCAATTTAATATGAAATACATAAAAATCTACTTCACAATATGCTAAAATGATTAAAAAAATTGTTTTTGCTTTGAGAAATTATGTTTTTTGTTTTTGAACCAACTCGTATTTTGGTCGCTTTATATATTTTGCAATATGATTTACACACATTAAGTCTAAATTTTTTAATAAATCAAATTGAATGAAATTGAATAACAAGTCATATTATTTTTAAGTGACTTATCTATCTTATTTTCTAGCATCCATACTTATTAAATTCATTGTATATTATTGTCTTATAATATCATTAAAAATTGAACATTGAATCTCTTAAATGATATTATCAAAATTAATTAAATCATTTAAAAAAATGAATTTAATTGAGTCAAAAAATTATATATTAAACATTTTATTTATTGAAAATATAACAATTATAAATGATACTTTTTGAAAAATTATTTTACTATGATTAAGTATCATTTTCTTCTACTATCAGATATTTTATATATGTTTTGGGTAATTTCAAAAAATAAAACAAAATAAAAAATTTGCAAAATAATTCAAATAACACCAAGATATATTCATATTTAAATAATTCATTATAATAAATTAAAATTGATAAATTTGAATATCACTTACACCAAAATGATCTTTTACAATTAAACTAATTTTTTACCACACTTAGAAATTATGAATCATATGATTGGATATTGATATTATGTTTGGTATATTGATATGTTACACTATTATTTGCATGCATCTTACTTATATCTAGACCTTAGAATCAATCATATTAAAAAGAAATTAAAATTTTTTAATGATTTAATTCTAAGTTTATGAAAAATCAAAACTCTTTGTCGAATACTTGCAAACCAGATTATATATATTGGACATTATCATATTGTGGTATCTATATGCTTGTGATGAATCAAAAGATTATATATTTCAATTATAATTATATTTAAAAAAAGGATCTCAAAGTTCTGAAAAATCAATGATCAATTCAATTGACATAAATATTATTGTGTGAATGTATTATGTTTGCATGTGTCACATTTTTTTGTAGACCATGTAATAAAATAAAAAACATAATTACTTAATTTTAGGTTTATTATGATTGAAACTCTATTTTTGAATACATACAACATTATCACTTATTAATATTATGTCATAACATTGAAATAAAAATTCTAGCATTATCACATAATGAATATTATTATCCATACATAATGAATATTATTAATCATGCTAGTTATCACATATTGTCATGATAAAATAAATTAAAAGTTGAAAGATTAAAAGTTAAATTCAAAATAATTATGTGATTTTAAGATATACTATAATTTTAAACATTAAATAAACACATAGCTTATGGATTCTTTCTTAGATTTAAACGCTTAGTATATCCATGATTATTTACACCTACTTTGTGTCTCACATTAGCGAGGGCGTAGGATTGTGTGTATTAGAGACCTAATCTCTAAGTCATGTATTGTCCTTAACCGGGGAGAGTTCCAGTGGGTCCTTGCAAGACACTGGGGGGAAAGAGTGCTAGGTTGAGAGTCGTCTTTTGTATGCATATGAGATTAACACCCCAACCTATGGTATGCGTACAGCTCCTCATGTCTATCCGTCACTTAGTACGGGTCTAGGGTGTACACGTATAGTTTGTGTATTTTTAATTTAAGTCATACTACATCACTATCAATGCATGAACATTATTATAAAATCTATTATTATCTATATCATGAATATTACATCTTTTGTTCGAACATGTCATATTTTATTTTTTTCATACTATATATAATTTGGACATTCATGAATTTGGAAAATATAAGTATTTTGAAAAAACGTTTTTGACACTTTATGACAAAAATCTTTTAACAGCATTTTTTTAATTCAAAACTCTTTTCGATACTTGATGTCTCTTATATTAGAAAAGATGAATCAAGATAAATTAGAATGAAAAATTATTAAAAATCACATTTTCTATGCAATATAACATATTTCTGTGGCTAGCACACGCGTTAGTACTAATCTGGCGGTAACATAATATTGTTATTTAATCTTTCTTTTTATATTTTCTGTGACATATAAGGTCATTATACTGATGCGTTATTAATATACTTCTATGTTTTTTAGAAAATTATTTGTTTTAAAAATATTTGAAAATTAAATACAAAATTACAAAATGAATCCAAAAGAACACAATTATGTTTTTTCATTATTACTTTGTGTGTTTATTATTTTGTATTTTATTAAAAAGATAAAATTTTTAAAAACTACTTGTTATTCATTGTCATTGTAAAGGATGATTACTTATATCAATTAAAGATTAAATACAATGATTAATTTAGTTTTTAGGTTTCATAAAACATTGTTTTGATTAATCATGCCTTGAATATTATCTTGTTATGTACAATAAAATTGATTGTACAAAACATGTGTATAATTGTTTAGCATGCCTCTAGGTATGAGTAATGTTTTGTGTTTGATAATGACTTTACACACTCACTTATTTTGATAACTCACATGTGTTTTTAATCTTATACTTGCATGGTTGTGTAGTGTAATAACATAATAATTAAAATGTATAAATAGATTACCTACACTATATTAAATTGTTTATTTCAATTATTTGTTTTCACACACTTATTCATTAGAGAAAAGTGATATTAAATTTAAATGATATTGTTTGCAAAATAAGTGAATTCAGAGTCTTTGGTCACAAGTATAAAAAACATATAATAAATGACAAGGAAAATTCTACCAAACACTACCCACCCTCCTGATAAGTCTTAATGAGCATTCTGAGGTTGAGCACCTTGGAAAGGATTGTAAAGTGTCTTGTAACAAACAAAAGTATTCACCATTTCTCTTAACACACTGGATCACAAAAATAAAAACAAGTTAAAAAGAATAAAAGTGATCTCCCAACCACTACTTCGCTCCCTGATAAGTCTTAATGAGTATTGTGTGTGCGAAGCACCTTGGTAGTTGTACGTTTTATGTATGTGCATTGAAATATCATGGAAGTAATTTTATTTTTGTATTTTAATGTTGTATTATTTCATTATATATGTTATTTATTTTGATTAATACATTTATATACATTATCAAATCATTTTTTGGACACATTATTATCATATATAATACTTCTACTCATGAGAATTGGATCCTACTGCATATCTACACAATTTTCTACAAACCTAAGTAAATGCACTAGATAACAAAACATGACCTCTTCTATGTTTTTATTTTCTTGAAATGCAAATTTTATTACATTGTTTTGTATCTTTTCTTGATATTTTCAAATCATGCTTGCAATAGTATCTTAATAGAATATCATCTCTTGTAATTTTAACTCAAACATTAACTTTTCAGTTTTAAAACTCATTATCTTTTATATGCTCTTACTTTCTAAAAATAAGTTTATTTTTAAGAATGTTTATTATAATTTCTGATATGATTATTACTTGCACTTATTCATGTTTTTTTCAACAAGTGGTATCTTGAAATACAAATGCTTACTCTATCATTTCACTATGTTGCTTACTACATTATGCTTCATCATGTTTATTTTTAATAAGTGGTATTTAATAAGCTATATATTACATTTTTTCCGACATAGAGCACATTAATTCTTATTGCATACACTCACCTAATACCCTCTTTTGATACTACCAAAGAGGAGAATGAATTAAATAAATCTAATTATTTAGGGGAAGTACATTAAAAATTCATAGGAAGCATATAAGAGGTGCATACTTCATTTTTTGCTCGATCATGACTATTCTTCCTATAAGTTATTCCTAATCAATCTTAAAAGCTGTATACTCAACCCTATCCACTTTTGCTAATAACTGAGAAATCTAGTGAAATAGATATTTAGGGGGAGTAAAATATATAGGAACACTTATGTAGGGGAGCCTTCATATAGGAAGAGTATGCATTTGCACTTTAAACACAAATGTTCTTAAACTCACAAATTTTTCATATAGTTATTTGTTATTATCAAAATGGGGAGATTGTTAGAACATGCGTTCCACATCTCTTGGTTTGAGAATAACAAATACCATGATGTATTTGATCTACTTTTTTATGTGTTTATAGTGTGCAGGTTGTACAGATTGAATGAGAAGACAAGTACTCTATCATGGGCATGATCCAAGAGTGTGTACACTTTAGAAAAATCAAAAGATGAATTTTGTGTGATAAACTTCAAAAGGCCATAACTTTCAATCCGGGAGGATTTACGGAACGTGCCACCCCATTTCGGAATGAGAACGAAGTCATTTACATGTTCTACACACTATTTGGAGATATCACTAGCGATAGCCACTATCGCCAGACGATAACGAAAATGACATCAACGTGACGAAGATCATGTTCCACATGATCCAACCACCAAGTGCACTATTTGGAGGTATCATCAGGCGATATCTGAAAGAATTGGTTTCAAGATGTCCTAAACACCTAGAGGGGGTGGGGGTGAAAAGGTTCAATTCTTTTTCTAACTTAGGCAGACAAATCTATCTAGTTTAGCAATTTATTCAGCAAATATCACAGCACAACATTCACATACACACAACATTCCACAGATTACACACCAGAGAATCATCCCCAGGACCCATCACCCCCTTCGGGATCCTGGGGTTGGACTAGCAGAGGCCAAAATTGCCGGTTTGTGCCCCTTCCCCTCAACGGCCTATCGGGATAATGGGGGCAGGTATCGAAGCAATCCCCATTCCGGGCTTCAACCTCCTCTCGCCAAGAACATGTTGCTGAAAGAATTGGTTTCAAGATACCTTAAACACCTAGGGGGTGAATAGGTTCAATTCTTTTTTACTTAGACAGATAAAATTATATCACTGTTAGATCACTTATGCAGTATTTATCACAACACAGTTCACAACACAGATTTAAACAAAACAGCAATACAGAAGACACACAGATTTATAGTGGTTCCCCAAGTGATGAGTACATCCACTTTCCCCCTTCGCCTATCTAGCAGTGTACTAGATTTGGCCTAACTTCCTTCTTCCTTCTCAGATCCTCAGATCTTACAACTCAGAACCCAGAATGGTTTCTATAACTCAGACTTCAGCAAGTCCTACAACTCAGATCCTCTCAGAGAATCCTACCTCAGAGTGAGTCCACACTCCTATAACTCAGACAATCAAGCCCTACCTCAGCCTCTTCAACATGCCTACAACTCAGAGAAATTAATCCCTTACCTCAGGCACTCAGCCTTTATAGATTTAGGCTTACAACTCAGAGAGATAACTTTCCTACACTCATATCTATATAAGATCCTACAGAGAAAAGTGATTATAAAAAAGTATAAATCCTTCACCCAGGTTGAGAGAGAATGGGTTGAAGGTTTCTTGATCAGTTCTTGATAGATCTGTTTGCTTTAGATCCAACCTGTCTTAGCTTCTTCAAAGCTTCTTGAATTTGAACAAAGTAAGGTTGATCCTATTGGAGATGATCTTCAATCAGCTTCCTTCTTCTATTCAGATATGGCTCTGAATTCTTCTTGCAGACTTGTTCAGGATCTGCCCTTAGAGACTTATTGATTTCTAAATGAAGACTTCTCTTCATCTTAGTTGTTGGTTATCTCTCCTTGTTCATTCTTCGTTTGTTGATAGAGTAGGTCTTTATATAAACCCCATCCAAGGTTACCGGCTAATCCGGTTCCTAACAGCCTTCTAACAGCTCTGACAGATGCAGCAACATTGTCGACATCTGATACTTCATTGAACTTCAACTCAGCAGCAAAGTGTCGAGACAATACTTCAAATGTGTCAACACAAATAGATCATGTGCTGACATAATCCTTGGTGATGTCGACACAAATCACATAATGTCGACACAGCTCTTCTTTTTCTTCTTGATACAGCTTCTGTGGAATGTGTCGACACAAGTCCTGTGTGTCGACACAATAACTCATAGTCTCGACAAAGTTGATGTCGACAGAATTCTGGTGTGTGTCAACACAAGTCCTGTGTGTCGACATAATTGTTGTCGACAGAATTCTACAATGTGTCGACACAAGTCTTGTGTGTCGACACAGCTGTTGTTGACAGATTTTCTGTGTGTCGACACAAGTCTTGTGTGTCAACACAATCTGACTCCTGGTGTCGACACAACCTTTCCCAAGTGTCGATACAATTCTTCTTAGGTGTCGACACTTGTACTTAGAAACTTTTTCTGCATTTCCTTAACCTGCACAATGAAACTCAAAACACCATCAAATACACATTGATGAATATCATTGAGTTAGGCGAGGCTTTTCCAAATCTGGTACATATTTTCCAATGTACCCAACAATCTCCCCCTATTTGGAGAAGTCATAACCCTTAGTCAATGATATACATCACTTTATAATAAAACACAGATTATGATGTATAAAAGGATTATTTAGACAGGGTAACACATAAACAAAACCAACATATTATATCATCACAAAACATGATAAAATATAGTGAACATGAATCAGTGTTTTGTTAAAGTACAAGAGGTTTTTGAACAACAGATTACATAAATTTTAAAACAAAATATTACATAGTTCTAAAGTCTAGTCAATCTATTCTAGGACTGATTAGGCTCCTTGACGACAATGCCTTTGCCAGGCTGAATTCTTGCTTGTACATTAGCTTCAGTGTCTTTAGCTAGCTTTTCCCCTTTAAGATCCTTTTTCTTGAGCTCTTCAGCCTTTACCTTTTGCCTTTCAAAATAATGATAAGACTTTGGAAAGTACTTGCTAGGCTCCACAGAGTTAGCAGGTATTTTTCCATCTTTGATATCTCTTCCAAACTGATAAATGGCATTTTGCCGTTTTTGATACTTGATCCATTCTTGCTTATAGTACCACTTGCCTCTATCATGCATGTTGTATTTAACAGCTTGCCAAGCAGTATGAATAATGTTTCTGGAAGTGGGACTCCATCTTTCAAAATCAGGCTTTAATTCAGCCTGCTCTCTAAACCTTTTCTTAGAAAGTTGAGCTTCTTGCTCGCTTTTCAAAGCAGCTTCAAAAATCTCCACCTTCTCAATAATCACATTCTGAACCTCCTGTGGAGGACTGTACATTTGATGTACTGCATATTGAATGCCCTCAAAATCAGCAGGTGGATAAATAATCTGAGCTACTTCCTACTGAACTCCTTCATTGGAAGCCAGTTGAATGCCTGATTCAGCAGTGTTATCATCATCACACAGGGGAGAATAACCAAGAGTTTCTATGATAGCATTAGTTATCCATTTAGCATGTTCAGAACGTACATTGACTAACACTCTCTCCCCCTTTATGACTTCTCGTTCAACATGGTCTCTTAGATCATCCTTTTAAAACCTTATCTGATTAGCTAGATAATTTGTGTCTTCTTTGTAGAATGATCTGAACTTTAGTAGCTGATCAGAAATGACTTTTTGAGAGTCCTGAATAGCAGTGCTAACATCAGTCAAATTTACTTTGAGTTGTTTATCAAACTCAGACTTTTCTTTAGCAATGGTTGCAGTGAAAGCAGTGGCTTTATTCTGGACTTCTGTGACAATAATATTGTTGGATTCTGTTAGATTGTCATTCATTCTGATTTGGTTTTCCAGAACATAGCCTTGTTTTACTGCTATGTCATCTATTTGTGTGTTGGCCACCTGTTGTTGCTTGGCCAAATAGACAACAACATGTCCTCCCTTTTGAAAGCACTCAGTCATTTCCATTTTATGCAGATTGACCTCAAATCTGATGGATTTGATATCTTAGGTCAATGTAGATTGCAGTTCTTTATGGCTCTCATCTACATATTTCTCAAGAGCTGCTCTTTGTTCATCCAACTTCACTTGCAGTTACACTAGAAGTGAACCAAAGTCTACCACTGGAGCTGCTGTGTGTGGGACAGTCTGCAAGACTTTCTTATAGCCAGAACTCCTTTTCCTTAGTACCACAAGTTTTCTCTTCTTTGCCCTGGAGGCTTCATCATCTTCTGAGGAACTAGATGAGCTTGCTATGTCCACTGTATCTTTTGGAGTAGATGCCATAAATGGTTTCTCCCCCTCAGTCCTTGCCAGCTCCCCCTCAGTTCTTGCTCCTTGGATGTCAGGAAATAACTCCTCTAGAGTGACCTCTTGTTGCATTTGAACTGATGGAATAACAGTCTCTTTCTCAGCAGGTAGACTGTCTAAAAATGCAAGAGTGTCTTCCATGGTAATCTCATTTTCAAGTACAGTGTCTTGATTAATCTATTCAGCAACATTCATATGCACATTCAGTGTATCATTTTTAGTATTTATAGCAGCTTGATTGATATCCAGTAGTACCTTAAGTATAGATTGTGTAGCTGCTTCACTGTCCAATGTAGCTTTGTGAACAGTTGGCTCTTGTTCATGAACTCCCCCTGAGGTTAATGCCTCTTATTGTTCCGAAACTGGAGAAAGCTCTTTGGCTCCTCCTTGATGAGGCTCTTCCTGTACCTGTTCCACTGAGATGTTGGTGGCAGGAATCTGCTCTCCCTGTACCTAACTATTAGTCACAGTTTCTTGAGCAGGAGATTTGCTAGTCCTTGCTGCTCCTTCTTCATCTGAGTTGAAAACAACCATTTCTTCTGAATCACTGGATGATTCAGTGGTCTTAGAGGCGA
This sequence comes from Platanthera guangdongensis, assembly GCA_039583875.1. Taxonomy (NCBI): domain Eukaryota; kingdom Viridiplantae; phylum Streptophyta; class Magnoliopsida; order Asparagales; family Orchidaceae; genus Platanthera; species Platanthera guangdongensis. The sequence continues at coordinate 94,798,265 of CM077154.1, read as the reverse complement.
TTTCCTTCTTTTTCTGAATCTTCTTTGATTGTTTTTGAGGGGTAGAAACATCTTTGGTCAGAAATCTATCGCATCTTGATAGTATTCTCAAATCCATTCTTCTCATATGATTGATCTTAGATCCTGCAATCTGATTCATTACTTCAGGAATATTCCCAGCCAGATATAAACTCAGGATTCTGCCCAGATTGGGTTTCTTAAGACTTTCTTTGATCTTGTCAAAAATAACAGCAGACCAATTTGTTTTCACCTTGAATATAATTCTGGTCATTAGATTGAATATGTAGGCTAAAATCCTATCGTGTCCCCCTGATTTGCATAAAATAACTTTCCCTAAAATTTTAGAAAGAAATTTACTCGGGGAATTCATCCCCTTCCTATTTATTGAGGATGCAATCTTGGTTGTGGGATCTATTCCACACCATTAGAGTGCTTCTCTTGTCATGGAAGATGTTATTTCATCTTCTTCTTTAACCCTGGGTAGCTGAAATGTTTTACTTAAACTCTTTTGAGAGAGTTTGACCTTGGTTCCTTGTACAGATGACTTAATTATTACCCCCTTTGAATCCAGAGATGTCGTCGTGTAGAATTCAAGAACCTCCTTTTTCCATATCCTTGTAGGTTCTGAGACCAAATACTCCAATTCATTTTCTGTGGTTAGGGTAATCACAGCTTTGATTTCTCTAGTTCCACTCGCAAACGCATCGGGAACTAGTTTATAGCCCTCGTTGATGTTTTTTTCCAGCTTTGGCGCCATTAGGGATGACAGATTGAGAAGAAAAGAGATGAAGGTCTGTCGACACAAAGGATTGGGTCTCGAAAATTTTGGGAGCGTAGTCGACAGGGTTTTACTTCCACCTATTTATATGTTTCTAAACAAAGAAGGTCAAAAGGCGGGTAGAAGTACTCTTATTGTGTTGACACTGTTGGGATTGTGTTAGCACAGTCTACTAAAGTCTCGACAGAGGATTTTATTGTAGTACAATACTATGTGTCAACACCATTTGCGATGTGTCGACACAGACAACCTTGAGAGTATACACTAAATTCTGCGTGTCGACACAGACGACTGTATGTGTCGACACCAATATCTAAGTGTCGACATAATCTTCTTGTTGTGTTGACAGAATTTTCCTTATGTGTTGACACCAACTACTAAGTGTCGACAGAGATGTATTTATGTGTCGACACAGATGTCTTTATGTGTTAACACAAATTTACTTAGTTAAATTTGTCATTATTATTCTAAGTTCAGCATGCCTAATTCAATTTTAAAATAATTGAATTTATTTTCATCCAGTGGTTTGGTGAACATGTCAGCAATTTGAAAATTAGTATTGACAAATTCTAAACTTATATATTCCTTTTCAACATGATCTCTAAGGAAATGAAATCTTATTTCTATGTGCTTAGTTTTGCTATGAGAAACAGGATTTCTAGCAATAGAAATGACACTAGTAGAATCACAAAACAATGGAGTTCTACTTAACTGGATGCCATAATCTTCAAGCTGATGTTGTATCCATAACAGCTGAGCACAACAACTGCCTACATCAACATATTCAGACTCAGCAGTGGAAATAGCCACACTTGTATGTTTTTTGCTGCTCCATTACACCAATCTTCCCCCTAAAAACTGACATGTGCCAATTGTACTTTTCCTGTTTTCTTTGCATCCTACAAAGTCTGCATCTGAATACCCAGTTAGTAGAAAATCTCTATTCTTAGGGTACCAAAGGGCAAGATTTTGTGTTCCCTTGAGATATCTCAAAATTCTTTTGACTGCAGTATAATGAGATTCTTTAGGGCAGGCTTGATACCTATTACAGACACATGTAGCATATATGATGTCTGGTCTACTAGCAGTTACGTATAAAAGGGAGCCAATTATCCCTCTATACAAAGACTCATCTACAGGTTTCCCTACATCATCTTTGCCTATAAGCATACTTGACCCCATTGGAGTTCTCATGGTAGAGGCTGACTCCATACCATATTTCTTAATCAACTCCTTGGTGAACTTAGACTGGGATATGGACAAGCCATCATCAGTCTGTCTAACTTGGAGTCCCAAGAAGAATTTCAGCTCACCCATGCTGCTCATCTCAAACTTCCCTTGCATAAGTTTAGCAAACTTTCTACAAAGATTGTTTTTTGTAGATCCAAAGATAATGTCATCAACATATATCTAGACTACGATGATCTTGCCTTTTGATTCCCTTAGGAATAGAGTTTTATCTATTTTCCCCCTTGTCAATTTGTTCTCAATGAGGAATATAGACAGAGTTTCATACCAAGCCCTAGGGGCTTGTTTCAAACCATATAGTGCTTTCTTAAGCCTATACACATAATTAAGATAGAGAGGATCTACAAAACCTAAGGGTTGTTCAACATAAACTTCCTCTTTTAAGTCACCATTCAGAAATGCTGACTTTACATCCATTTGAAATACCTTGAACCCTTGATAAGCTCCAAAGGTAAGGAACTGCGTTATTGCTTCCAACCTTGCCACTGGGGCAAATGTTTGGTCAAAATCTATTCCCTCTTCCTGCATGTAGCCTTTTGCTACCAGTCTTGCTTTGTTTTGACTATAATGCCATTTTTATCTAGCTTGTTCCTGTAGATCCACTTGGTCCCTATGACATTGTGATTCTTTGGTTTAGGAACCAGCTTCCAGACTTTGCGTCTTCTGAATTGATTCAGCTCTTCCTGCATGGCATCAATCCAATTTGGGTCTTGTATGGCTTCTTCAAATTTCTTGGGTTCAATTTGGGACAGGAAACTTGAGCAAATGACTGTGTTCATGTTTTTGCTCCTTGTCTGAACACCATGGCTTGGATCACCAATAATTTGGTGTGTTGGATGATCATTTAGATGTCTAATTACAGGAGGCAATCTATCTACACCTTAATTTTCTCCAATCTCCTCAACATGTTGTACTTCATTGTCCTCTTCGTCAGCTTATGGGTCTTGTACTGCCCCTGGACAGCATCCATAATTTTCTTCATCCTGCCTTGCAGATTGGTCTTCACTAATGGTTAGCGTGTTCATCTTTTCCTTCAAACCTGTAGAGCTACAAGGAGTACTAGAGAGCTCACAGTTGATTAGTTTAGTTTCATCAAAAACTACATGGACAGATTCTTCTACAACTTGAGTAGTCGAGTTGTAGACTCTGTATGCCCTACTGTTGTTGCTGTACCCAACAAATATCCCTTCTTGGGATTTGGCAGCAAACTTAGTTAAATAGTGCTTGTCATTATTAAGTACAAAACACTTGCTACCAAAGATTCTGAAATAGGCTAAATTTGGTTTTCTGCCTTTCATAATCTCATAGGGTGTCTTCTTGTGACTTTTGGTGATGGAAGCCCTATTGAGAACATGACATGCAGTGTTTACTGCCTCAACCCAGAAATATTCTGGAAGAGAAGTGTCACTCAGTAGGGTTCTACCAGCCTCAATAAGAGTCCTATTCTTTCTTTCAACAATACCATTTTGTTGGGAATTCTGGGTGAGGAGAACTCTTGATGAATCCCTAGTTCTTCACAAAATATTGTCATGCCTCCCTCAGCGAGAGCCAAGGGCTCGGCTCGCCATCCTTCTGCAGAGGCCGAGCTGAGCTTGCAAGTCTCGACTTGCTTATGAGGAGTCCTTCCTGTTTTTAGGAAAAATGCCATTCTTAGGTAACATCTGGAGAGTATAGGATTTCCCTGAGTGACATCCGGCCCTGCCAGCTAAGTGAAAGCCTGGCAGCAGGATCTGCTCGGGGTCTGGGTAGACACCATCGAGTGACATTCAGCCCTGCCAGCTAAGTGAGAGCCTGAAAGCGGGATCTGCTCGGGGTCTAGGTAGACACCATCGAGTGACATCCAGCCTTGCCATCTAAGTGAGATCCTGGCAGCGGGATCTGCTCAGGGTCTGGGTAGATACCATCGAGTGACAGCTAGCCATGCCAGCTAAGTGAGAGCTTGGCAGCAGGATCTGCTCGGGGTCTGGGTAGACACCATCGAGTGACATCCAGCCCTGCCAGCTAAGTGAGAGCCTGGTAGCAGGATCTGCTCGGGGTCTGGGTAGATACCATCGAGTGACATCCATCCCTGCTAGCTAAGTGAGAGCCTGGCAGCGGGATCTGGTCGGGGTCTGGGTAGACACCATCGAGTGACATCCAGCCCTGCCAGCTAAGTGACAGCCTAGCAGAGGGATCTGCTCGGGGTCTGGGTAGATACCATCGAGTAACATCCAGCCCTGCCAGCTAAGTGAGAGCCTGACAGTAGGATCTGCTCGGGGTCCGGGTAGATACCATCGAGTGACATCCAGCCCTGCCAGCTAGGTGAGAGCCTGGCAGCGGGATCTGCTCGGGGTCTATGTAGACACCATTGAGTGACATCCAGTCCTGCCAGCTAAGTGAGAGCCTGACAGCGGGATCTGCTCGGGGCCTGGGTAGACACCATCGAGTGACATCCAGCCCCGCCAGCTAAGTGAGAGCCTGGCAGCGGGATCTGCTCGGGGTCTGGGTAGACACCATCGAGTGACATCCAGCCCTGCCAGCTAAGTGAGAGCCTGACAGCGGGATCTACTCGGGGTCTTTCAAATGAATGCTTCACCCTCTCGTACGAGTTACTGCAGCACGATTAGCACGTCAAGAAGCTTTATTAGGAACAAAACATCACTTACATATCTCAAGCATAAAAGCATTTTAAGTCGTCACCGCTCTAGGTGTGAGTTAGGGTCTCGCCCTCCATATTTTGGAGACGATACCCTCCTGATATTAATATTTATTTTACAATGTATGGACCCTCCCAGTTGGGGTTGAGCTTCCCCACGGTTGCTGACCTTCCTGCAGCATCCACCTTTTTCTAGACCAAGTCTCCCTCCGCAAATTGTTTGACTCTGACGTGCTTGTCAGAGTACTTAGTCATTCTACTCTTCACTTCCTCTTGTTGGATGGCGGAGAGGTAACACAGCTCCTCCACCATGTCAAGGGAGAGCCGCAACTCCTCCTTATTCTCATCCTGCCATTCTTCCCTGCCTTCCTCTGCCGTGACAACCCAAGGCGTTTGAACTTCAAATTCTACAGGGAGTACTGCCTCACAACCATGGGAGAGCTTTAAAGGGGTCTCCGTCGTGGCTGTGTTGGGGATGGTTCTTAGGGCCCAGAGGACCGAGGGAAGATGCTCCACCCAGCTACCTTTCAGGTTCTCTTCCTTCTTCTTTAGGAGGTTCATAATAATCTTATTCGCGGCCTCCACCTGCCCGTTGCTCCTGGGGTGGTGGACAGAGGCAAACTCGAGGTCAATCCTGAGCTGTTCGCAGAAGCTAGTGAATTCTGCACTGGCGAACTGAGGCCCATTGTCCGTGACGATGGCCTGGGGCAACCCATGGTGGTAGATGATCTCCCCCCAAACAAAATTTCTGATGACTTGGGAGGTCACTTTGGCCAGCGCCTTCACCTCCAACCACTTAGAGAAATAGTATATCATTACCAACAGGAACCTCCTCTGCCCACTGGCCTGGGAGAATGGTCCGACCAAATCCATTCCCCTAATCACAAAGGGCCAGGGGGTCGTGATGCTATTGAGGCGCTGGGCTGTCTACAGCTGAAGGGGGGCGAACAACTGGCATTTATGGCACCTTTTCGTGAACTCTGCAGTGTCGTGGCCCAGGATTGGCAAGAAGTATCCTTGCCTGACGATCCTCCCTTCCAGAGTCTGACTCCTGGAATGACTCCCACACTCCCCGGAGTGAATTTCTTCCAAGATCCTTTGTACTTCCCTCTCGGCCATGCAACGGGCCAACATCCGCGAGAGAGACTTCCTATACAATTGTCCATCCTGGAGGAGATAGTATGTCGATTTGTACCTGAGCTTCTTCTTGTCCATCCCCTCCGGATACTCTTCTATGGAGAGGAAAGTCGTGATCGGGTCCATCAATGAGGGGCGTTGATCTACTTCTATTAGTTCTCCTTCTTCAATGGAAGGGCGAAATAGATCAGTGATGGTGCCCCCCACCCGGGGGCCGTGTTTTGTCAACTGATCGACTTGCTCGTTTTCTTCTCTGGGCACGTGTTGGATGAAGTAGGTTTGGAACGTGCCGATGACCCCCTTCACTTTGGCCAAGTACAGCCGGAGGGTAGGTTCCCTCACCTCGAATTCCCCGTTGATCTGGGAAGCTACCACCATGGAGTCAGTGAAGACCTCCACGTACAACACCCTCAGTTCCATAGCCAGGCGCAGCCCTGCTATTACGGCCTTGTACTTGGCCTAGTTGTTAGTGATGGGGAAGTGCACCACCACCGTTTGCTCAATTCTAGTTCCCTGTGGGCTCTCCAACATCACCCCCACCCCCAGGGATTGCCTCCCTAAAGCACCATCTACCTTCACCGTCCATGGAGTCGGACAAGTGAGCTCTTACTCCACCACCTCGATGATGTAATCGGCCAAAAAGTCGGCCATTTCTTGGGCCTTGATCGAGAGGAGGAGGATGAAGGAGATGTTAAACTCGCTTAACTCTACCGACCACTTGGCCAACCTGCCTGAATGCTCCATCCCCTCAAAGATGTTACGGAGGGGATGATCAGTCACCACTCGAATGGAGTGTGCTTGGAAGTAAGGCCGGAGCCTTAGGGCCGAGATGATCAGAGCGAAGGCCAGCTTTTCCAAAATTGGATACCGAAGCTCGGCCTTCCTTAGGACTCAACTCACATAGTATATGGGGAGCTGCCTCTTCACCTCTTCACGCACCAGGACAGAGCTCAAGGCCTCTACTCCAACCCCGAAATACAAAAATAGGTCCTCCCCATCTTTCGGCCCTTGGAATAGTGGAGCCTAGGTCAACTGTATTTTTAAGGCTTGCAATGCCTCCTCGCACTCCTTGGTCCACTCAAACTTTTTGCCCCCCTTAGTGTCTTGAAGAAGGGGGAGTACTTATCCCCGGCTGGGGAGATGAACCTGCTTAATCTTGCCAGCCTCCCTGTCAATCGTTATACCTCCTTAGCATTCCGCGGTGGCCCCAGCTCCATGATAGCCTTGACCTTATCAGGATTTGGCTTGACCCCCATGGGGGTGAGGAGATGCCCCAAGAACTTTCCCCTGCTGGCCCTGAATACGCACTTCATGGGGTTCAACCGCATCTTATACTTGCGCAAGGTGGCGAAGGTTTATTCCAAGTCCTGAAGGTGAGAGTCCACATCCTGACTCTTGATCATGAGGTCGTCCACGTACACCTCCATGTTCCTCTTCTTTTGTTCCCGAAAGACCCTATCCATCATCTTTTGGTACGTCGCTCCTGCATTCTTTAGCCCAAAGGGCATCATTTTGTAGTAGTAGCACTCATCCCCCTGATGAATGAGACATCCTTGACGTCTGGGGGGTGCATCCTGATCTGGTGGTAACCTGAAAATGCATCTAAAAAACTCATTACAGAAAAACCGACGACTGAGTCAACCAGCGCGTCAATCCGAGGCAAGGGATAACAATCCTTAGGGCAAGATTTATTAAGCAAAGAAAAGTAAACACACATAGGACACCAGTCAGCCCCTTTTTAACCATAACTACACTAGGGACCCAGCGGGGTATTGTATTTTGGATACAAAGCCGGCCTTGAGAAGTTTGGCCACCTCCTCTCTGATGGGCTCGGCCAACTTGTCTGCGGGACCTCTTCTTCTGCTAGACGGGGCGTGGTCCCGGGTCCAGGTTGAGGCGATGGTAAGCCACGTCCGCGTCAACCACCGGCATCTCCGCGGCGCTCCATGCAAAGATGTCCACGTTCTTTTGGATGCATGCCAGCATCTTGCCCTGAGCCTCCGGGGTCAGCCCCCCGCTGATGCAATCCTTCTCCACCCTACCTTCAAGGGTGAGAACCTCCATCTCCACCACCTCTTTCGCAGCCTCCAGCCTGTACTGCTCCCCCCACTCTCCGGCGTCCCTCTCCTCTAGGACAAGGACCTCTGCCTCCACCTCTTCCTCCATGGCCATTGCCTAGGCCAACTCCTCCTGGTCTCCTCCTGCCACCTCTACCTCGGTGCAGCTCTCCACATCCATCTACTCCCTGCCTACCTCCTATTCCGCCTCTTCCATCCTCCGCTCAATCTCCTCGGCTGCCTCCTGCCAAGAGATGGAGTTCAAGGCATTGACGTAGCACTTCCGCGCCACTTTGGGGTCACCCTGGACCCAGACCTGCATCCCCTCGGCGTTAAACTTCAGGCATTGGTGGAAAGACAAGGGATACAGCGGAAGGCGCTGATGAGGGGCCTTCCGAAGATGGCGTTCTAGCTGCTGGGGGTATCCACTATGACGAATCGGCAGTTCTAGGACTGCCCTCCCCCTAGGGTGACATGGAGCCCCACTCCACCTTCTACCTCCTTCCTCTCCCCCGAGAATCCAAACAAGGGCCCATCCAAGGCCAGCACCCTCTTAGCCTTCACCTTCATTGCGTTGAACGCCTTCTTGAAGATGACATTGATGGAGCTTCCATTATCGATGAGGATCTGGGAGATGGTGAAATTCTTGATGGCCATCTGGATGACCAGCGCATCGCAGAAGGAATCCTCATCATTCGGCATATCACTCCTTGAGAATGTAATCTTCTCTTCTAGGGGTGGGGTCTGGGATATAGAGCCAACGCTCCGACGGTATATAGTGTTGAGGCTCGCCTTTCGAGAGGCCTCAACCCCCACCCCCACCCACCCCCATGGATCACTCTGATCACTCCCCGGGTCCCGACGTCTGCCCGGTCTTCACATCGATCCTCCTCCGCTCGAGGTAGGACCTCCTCAATTCTCACCTCCTAGCACCCCTGTTGCTGATGTTGCTCCCTGTTTCCTCTCATCTCGAGGAACTCTGGGAACGTGCCCGTGGCGTGCCCCTCCTCTTGGTGGAAGTCGCAGTAGGGCAACTCCACCATGACTTCTCTTCTCCACCTTCGTGCCGCTATCCTCCTCTCCCCCATGGCTATGGCCATAGCCTGATCTTGATTGGGGAGTGGAGGTCTTTGTGCCTGCCTCCAACCTGGTGGGTGGAATTTATCCTAGCCCCCCTAGTGGTGGTCCCTTCCCTGCTATCCTCTTCGTGGCCCTTGGGCTTGCCACTCGGGCCTCCAGTCCAACCGACGGTCCGGCTTCTGTCGCCCCCACCTAGGCTGCTGCTGCCCCTAAAGTTGCCTCTGTTCCCTCTGCTGAGGTTCAACTCTCCTCTCCTCCTGCCCCCTGCCGCCTCTTGGCTCCTTCCCTTCCTCCATGGCCCACCTGGCCAATTTGTGGGCAAACTCCGGATTCGATGCTTCCCCGTCGACTTCTCTCGCCGCCCTCTCCATCAGCTCCTCGTAGGAGAGGGGGCACTCTCATTAGCTCCATCCTGAAGAAACCCTGTTGCAGCCCCAGGGTGAAAGCCATCATCAGGCTATGGCCTGACATCTCCTGGACCGGGGTGACCTCCTCCTGGAACCGGTCAACATAACTCCCCAAGGTCTTGTTTACCCCCTGCTTGATGTGGAACAGGGACTCCGATTCCTTCTTCCTCCTCTTGGAGGTGGTTGTTGGATCCCTAGTTTGATTTGGGCTAGGTTCACTAATTAGGATGATTGACCTAACATGTATAGCCAGGGTCATGTCTATATCCTAGAGTCTAGGCTATGTCCTTAGAGTCAACATTGCTTGGACCAACCAACAGATGAAAGGAGAAGACTCAAGACTTAGAGAAAAATCAGTTCAGAAAAGTGAGTTCGACGTTCGTCGAACTCAGCTCGACGAACTCAGAGGAAATTCTCTGAGTTGAGCTCGACGATATTCGAGCTTAGGTCGACGATTTCTGGAAGATCAACTTCAACATTCTAAGTCAAGAATCCTTTCTCTGAACTCCAGTCGACGAAGTTATGTTATCAGCTCAACGATCTTAGAGCACAGAATTGGCAAGTTTTATCAGAAAGTAGTTAGCTGTTCTCAGGTCGACGAACTTGGATCTCAGCTCGACGAACAATAATTAACAGGTTGACGAACATGATTTCTCAGCTCGACGAACTCAGGACTCAGGTCGACGAAATCTGTTCCTTGCTCGACTAATTCTGTGCAGATCCATACTTGGATTTTTTTTCTTCTTTTATTCTTACTCTATTGCAGTAATTCCTTAATAATCAATGCTTATTATTCTCTGAATATAACCGTTAAAAGCAGCATTGATTATGGTATTCATCAGGATTATTACGTGTCGTTTTTCAATAGTACAGTTGGGGAAATCCATTAATGTAGATATTCTCTCTAGCCACATTTTCCTTCTCCAGGCCGTCAGCAATCAATGCAGACAATTCAAAAATTCAAAGGAGAAATTCAACTGATTATATAAAAGAGATTTTCTTTTTTCAATAAGAAGACAGACAGTCCAGATCAGAAGGAGAATACAAAAAGGCACACAGAGAAGATCAACAACAATTACATTCCAATCCTTCTCTGTGCAGAAAATAATCTGGTCTTCACCTTGACATTGCTGAAGAAGAAGAAGAAGAACATTCATTCCAAATCAAGAGCCTTCTTCAATCATCACTCCAGGATTCTTCAAGGACAACAAATCACCATCAGTCAAGAAGTTCCTGGATCTGTCCAAATCAAGGCTGAATATAGAAGACCTACACCCTAAAGCAAAGCTCCAATCTTCCTAAACAACTCAATATCTCAGGGGGAGCTTTGACAACATCAAGATCCACTTGTCTTCTCGGTTGTTTTGAGAAAGAGAAGACTCCATAAATCTCTCAACCCCTCACTGTACAAAGGGTTCTTTAACTCCCTTCAAAAGTTATTCCATTGGTTGCAAGTCACCTGATCAAAAGACTTGAAGTAGTTTTTGAGCACCTGATCAAAAGCTCATTGGTGGCAGTCACCTGATCAAAACCTATAGTGGATTCCTACCAGGGTGGTAGAAGAGTGGATGTACCCAGTTTGGGGAACCACTATAAAGTTCTTGTATCGTTTGGTTGCCCTCTTTCTTTTTGTTCTTGTTGTGGCTGTGTTGGTTTAGTTTTGCTGTGGTTGTGTTAGATTAAGATATCTCAGGTTGCTCTTTTGCTTACTATGAATATTAGTTGCTTTACTCTGATAATTTTATAAATTACAAATAGTCTTTAGATACTCTATTCACCCCCCCTCTAGAGTATATTAGGTCTAACCCTCACTTTCAATTGGTATCAGAGCAGGTTCCTTTGGCTGTACAAGCTAACCCTTGAACCAAAAGATCCAGTGTTAGATCTAATCTTTTATTTTCCTTAGGATTATTTTCACAGCATGACACATAATAAGGATTATGCAAGCACCAGACCTCCAGTGTGCAACTTAAATAAGTTTGTCATCTAGAAGGTAAGAATTAAACTTTATATGAATTCTATTGATGAGGACATCTACAATTCTATTTTGATAGGTCCTCCTCAACCAACTGCATCTACCTCAACATCAAGCACACATGTTGTTCCACCACCTGAGTGGACAGATGCTCAGAAGAAGGCCAAGATTGCTGATGCAAAGGCCATGAATATTCTGGCTCAGACTATGTCTGATGACATCTTACAGAAGGTGGCTGAATACAGATCAGTCAAGGCCATTTGGGACTCTCTTAACCATATGGTAGCTGGTTCTGCTGATGAGAGGAAATATAGAAGATCAACTCTCATATCCCAGTATGAGAACTTCAAGAAGGATGGGACAGAATGTGTTGCTGACATGTACAACAGATTGAGCTCACTAATCAATGAGCTAAAGATCTTAGACAAGGACATCACCCTTACTGAAGTGAATGATAAAATCCCCATGTACTTCCCAAACTCATGGGATTCCAAGATCTGGCCAATCAAGGTTACCAGGAGCTTAAATGAGATTTCCACAGAATCTTTATCGAGAAAGCTCAAGTCTTATGAGCAGCTGATAAAGTCTAGAGAAGTTGCAGAATAAAGGACTCCTCCACCAGTAAGAAAGGAGCAAAACATAGCATTTAAGGCTGCTGAAGAGACTGAAGATTCAACAGTTAATGAGGAACTAATGAGTCTCTTTGCAAAGAGATTCTACAAAATGGAAAGAAAAGACTTCAGGAGAAAAGCATCCAGGCAGGATGATAAACCCAGGTATGATAAAACTCCTACTAAAGAAGTAGTATGTTATGGGTGGAGGAAACCTGGACACTTTATCTCAGAGTGTCCAGAGAATCAGAAGAAAAAAAGAAGAAGAGAGAAGGACTCCAGAAGACAACAATACAACAGGCCTTCCTCCAGCAAACAGAAAGGAAAGTAGAAGGGCTTTGTTGCTGATACCTGGAGTGACACAAAAAATGAATCCACATCTTACAGTTCTAGTGAAGAGGAAGAAGAGAGAAAGGCCAGGGAAGTATGCCTCATGGCCATCAATGCCTCTAGCAGCCCATCAGATGATGAAGAAGTATCTGATAATGAAGAGGCTTCAGAATCAGAAGCTGATCATGTATTATCCTTATTTGATTATAATTCTGATAGTTTTAAAAATGAATTTAAAACCATGTGTATTGATTTAATTAACTCTAAAAAAATCAAAATACTTAGGGAAAGACTCACTAATCAAGAAAATGTGATTTCTGAAAATATTAAATTAAAAGATGAACTAATCCTGGCTAATGAACAAATTATTTCTTTAAAAACAAAGTTATGTGAGGCTAAGCAACTTTAGGAACCTCTTAATGGGAGAAGCCTTAAGCTGATGGACATCACAATTACAGTCAATGCCAGACTGAATGGCAAACTGAGCTTGGGTGCATCTTCAAGCTTACCCCCAATACTTAAGAAGAACATATTAACAACCCCTATAAAATTTTTTTCAGCTAAGGGTAATGAGGTAATAAACAATAAACAACCCACAAAAGAATTACCTAACTCTGAAAATCAAAAGAACAGAAACCAGAAAACTCTAAGTAAAAACAAAGTTCAACAGATTTCGTCGAACTTAAGTCAACGAAATGTGCCTAGTTCGTCGAACTCCGATCGACGATCTATGAACGCAAATATTAGCTATAATAATTCGTCTTACTACGATCGATGAACTGTATATGGTTCGTCGAGCAGAGATTGATGAACCTGGGGCACAAAAAATGAATATCTTCATTCTCTAAGCAGAGATCGACGATCTCATCCCATTTCATCAAACTCCGATCGACGAACTCACAACTTTTCGTCGAACTCAGTCATACTTAATAAAAATCATAATTTTAGCAAAAACTTAAATCAACCTAGAAAACCATTTAATCCACTTGCTGATTGGATTATTCCACCTAAAAGATTTCACCCCTTAGGATATAAAAGCAAACCTGAATGTTCATACATTTCCAGCTTTTCATATAAAAAGAGACAAGGACCCAAGGTGACCTGGGTCAAGAACATCTAACTTATTTCCTTGCAGGTGAAGAACTATCCTATCACTCAAAATAAGTGGTATCCGGATAGTGGGTGCTCAAAGCACATGACTGGATGCAAGGACAACCTAATTAACTTCAAGGCAAAGCTGGGTCTAAAAGTGATCTTTGGAGATTCCAGCTTTGAACTAACTGAAGGCTATGGAGACTTCAACAGTGGAGCTGTCACATTCAGAAAAGTGGCATATGTAAATGATCTCCAACATAACCTAATATCCATAAGTCAGTTATGTGATGAAGGTTATCAGGTTTGCTTTACTAAATCCAAATGTATTATTTCTTCAAATAATCAAACTGTTTTAACATGGTGTAGACAAGGGAACATATACCTAGTAAACTTTAACTCTGTTAATTCAGAACTATGCTTATTCAATCAAGTTAGTAATAATAATATTCTTTGACATAAGAGACTAGGTCATGTTAACCTTAAGAATATATCTAAGCTATTTAGGGACAACCTTGTCAGAGGATTGTGTTCTAGCCCCTACAAGAAGGAAAGCTTATGCAAGACTTATCAAGAAGGCAAGAAAACTAAAAATAGCTTTAGGTCAATTAATAAGAGTGACTCACTTAAGATTCTATACTTGCTACATATGGATCTTTTTGGACTCATTGATGTACATAGCTTAGGAGGGAAGTCTTACACTCTTGTCATTGTAGATGACTTCTCTAGATTTTCTTGGGTGTTCTTCTTGAGACACAAGTCAGATAACTTCAAAGTCCTTACAGACTTTCTTAAGGGCATAAGGATTGAGTATTCTACTCCAGTTGCATTGATCAGAAGTGATCATGGTACTGGGTTTGAATCTCTTTCCATGCAAAGATTCTGTGAGGAGGAAGGTATCAGACATTGTTTCTCTGCTCCTAAAACTCCTCAACAAAATGGGGTAGCAGAAAGAAAAAACAGAACCCTCATTGAATCTGCAGGAACATTGCTTGCAGATGCACACATGCCCCTATCCTTTTGGGCAGAGGTTGTGAGCATAGCAAACTATGTGATGAATAGAAGTTTGATACACAAACTTAAGGGTAAGACCCCCTATGAGTTACTCAAAGGGAAGAAACCTAAAATTGATTACTTTAGAATCTTTGGGTGTAGATGTTTCATTCACAATAATGATAAGAAATACATTAGAAAATTTGAAGCCAAAGCTACAGAGGGAATTTTTCTAGGATATTCCCAAGTTAACAAGGCTTATAGGGTTTTCAATAAATCATCATTAAAAATGGAAGAATCTGTACATATTTCTTTTGATGAATCTAACATGTATTACAAGGAGAAGGATTCTTCTACCTCAGATCCTTTGCAAGTACCTCACTTGTGTGAGAAATTGGAAGAATTAAACCTTACTCAAAAGGTCATATCTCATTCTCCTCCACAAGCTGATGATGACAGTGAAGATGAATTTTTGGAAGTGGCTGAACATACTCCAACAACAAACATTATTCCATAAGAGGAATTAACTCCAAATGCTGTTGCTAAACCAACTCCACCCACTGACTTTGTCACACTAAGGGATCACCCTAGATCTCAAGTGATTGGAGACATGTTAGTAGGTGTATAGACAAGGCATCAACTCAACCAAGATGTGATGCATGTCTGTTTCATCACTCAAGTTGAGCCGCAATCCATTAAAGATTCAGAACAAGATCCCCACTAGATCATTGCAATGCAAGAAGAGCTCAATCAATTTGAAAGATGTAGAGTTTGGGACTTGGTTCCAAGGCCCAAAGGCTATCCTGTAATTGGAACCAAGTGGGTATTCAAAAACAAACTTGATGCCCAAGGTGTTATAGTCAGGAATAAGGTAAGGCTGGTTGCTAAAGGTTATAGGCAAGATGAAGGGATTGACTATGACCAAACTTTTGCACCAGTTGCAAGGCTGGAAGCAATCAGGATTTTCCTTACATATGCTGCATACAAGAAGTTTAAAGTCTCAAATGGATGTCAAGAGTGCCTTTTTGAATGGAGTACTTAAAGAAGAGGTTTATGTTGAACAACCTCCAGATTTTATCTCTACAACTTATCCTTCATATGTCTTTAGATTGTATAAAGCTCTTTATGGTTTAAAGCAAGCTCCAAGAGCTTGGTATGAGACCTTAGCTAGCTTCCTGATAGAGCATAAATTTACTAGAGGCACTGTAGATAGGACATTATTCACTAGGCACCATAAGGATCAAACATTGTTAGTACAAATTTATGTAGATGACATTATATTTGGGTCTACAGATTCCAAACTATGCAAGAGGTTTTCTGACCTCATGCATTCAAAGTTTGAAATGAGTAGCATGGGTGAGATCTCCTACTTCCTTGGTCTCCAAGTGAAGTAGCTACCTGATGACATCTTCATATCCCAGGCTAAGTATGCTAAGGAGCTTCCCAAAAAGTTTGGGATGGCTGATGCCTCAGCAAAGAAAACACCCATGGTCACTAATGTTGTAATAGACTCTAATGAACAAGGGAAACCTGTTGATAAAAAATTATATAAGGGTATTATTAGGTCCCTGCTATATCTTACAGCAAGCAGACCTGACATAATGTTTGCTACAGGTCTTTGTGCTAGGTTCCAAGTGAACCTTAAAGAATCTCATCTAGTTTTCTTTAAAATAATTTTGAGATATATAAAGAGTTGTCCTAGTCTAGGACTCTGGTATGCTACTGAGTCAAAGTTTGAGTTAACTGGATACTCAGATGATAACTTTGCTGGATGCAAAGTAGATAGAAAAAGTACCTCAGGAACATATCAGTTCCTTGGTATGAGATTAGTCTCATGGTTTAGCAAGAAATAGTCATCTGTGTCTACATCAACTGCTGAAGCAGAATATATAGCAGCTGGCAGTTGATGTTCCCAGATACTGTGGATCCAGAACTAACTCCTGGACTATGGGTTCAACTTAAATAATTCAACTCTATTATGTGAAAACACAAGTGCAATATCCATAGCAAAAAATCCAGTCCATCACAGTAGGACCAAGCATAAAGACATTAGACATCATTTCATAAGAGAGTGTGTAGATACAAATAAAATTAATCTTGTCTATATCTACACTGATTTACAAAGGGCAGATATCTTTACCAAACCTTTAGATGAGAGTAATCATTTGTTCTTCATAAATCAGCTTGGAATGATAAATGTAGAAGACTTAATTTGATTTCTGTCTGCAGTCGACGAATTTTTCAAAGTTCGTCGAACGGAGTTCGACGAACTGTGAAAGGTTCTAGAGACATTTGTCGAACGACGTTCGACGAACTCACTGTGAGTGAAGTTATTTTCGTCGACTGGAGATCAACGAATCTACTTCAGAAAAGTTTCGTCCAACGGAGCTCGGCGAAATGTTTTCAAATCTTCTGACTAAGATCGACGATTTTTTAAACTATAGAATATTTCGTCGACCTCAGATCAAAGAATTTTTTAATTTTTCACTGAACGGAGTTTGTCGATTCTTATTCTGAAAAATCTTATATCTAGGTTTTTCTTCGACCTCCGTCCAGCGCTTTCAGTTCTCTTGCACTTGATCTCCATTATGTTTGTTGCAGGCGAACTCATGGCGATTCCAGCAGGCAGTCTTGGAGCAATGAAATTTGATACAGGCTTTGACATCGACTTTGAGTCGTTTCAACACTCAGATCTTATCTTCCTGGAAATTCTGAAACTGCTTGAAGACCAGCAGTTAAAGTATCTGATGACCATAAGAATCAAAATAGCTGGAACGGAAATAAGAGAATGGGTTTACACCTCCTCCCCAGATGATGACACCATGATGTGAACCATATCAGGTAATGTGATATCTCTTACCCCCGCCGTCCTGACCGATATTTTTGGATTAGCTAATGATGAGGAAGAACTAGAGATTGATACTGATGAATTTAATGAGATGTTGAATAAGATGGCTTATTCTGGAGACACTACCAAAAAACTTCTAAAGAAACATTTGTCTGCTGAATACAAGTTTCTAGCAGATGTCGTTGGCAAGGTACTGTTGGGAAAACACACAGCCCATGACTACATCACTAGGCATCAATTCCTGGTGATGTGTGCTGTTGTGAATCAGAAGCCTATGAATTGGGCTAGGATTCTGTTTGAGATGATCCGGAAGAAAAACACCAAGAAATAGGTTTGTTTTGGAAGGATTCTGGGAATCTTCCTTCAGGCAAAGACTGCTGAATCCCTGATCACATCGACCATATTCATTAATGCCTCCAAGTGGATAACTTGTGCCCTCTTTGGCAGGTGGGAGAGGAATATCACCAAGCCCTCCAAGGCTTCCTCCTCTTCCTCCAGTCCTTCTGAGAGTACAGGGGCTGCTCTAGCCACTCCCCACCCTGCTGAAGATGTTCCATCTTCTCTTCCACCACCTCCAGCTTCCCAAATTCATCTCCCATCACCAGTTCATACCACAGTCCATACTCCAACACCTCCATACTCTCCAGTACATCATCCACAAACTCATATTCACTCTCATACACCACCTCCCTCACCCCATGGTACACCAACTCCAACACAAACTCATATTCACTCTCATACATCACCTCCATCCCACCATGGTACACCAAATCCATCACAACATGGTACACCAACTCGATCACACCCTGGTACACCACCCTTATCTCCTCTCCCACCACATCTAGCTAACATTCCCCCTTCCAACCTTTTCTCACTACCATCATTCAATCTACTGTCATCCCCCATCCATACCCGCTCTTCATCAGATGAACCAATGCAAGACCCACTACCTTCACCTCCACCATCATCTTCCATTCACCCCTCTGTCTCCACTGAGACACCTCCTGAATTCCTGTAGCTGGACCCCTCCCTCATTCCACCTCTTCTGGCAATTCTCACTCCCCTCCTAAAACACCTCATAGCAGAGGCTATTTCCCCTCTTTCTACCTCCATCTCCTCACTTGCTGCTCAAATTTCTGCCTTCTCTGTCCCTCGTTCTTCAGACAGGGGCCTGGCTCCAGTGACTACTGAAACCGGGCAAGGGGAGATACTCCATGAAGAAGTAGCTCCAGCCCCAGCAGCAGTAGCAGTAGCAACAGAAGCAGCAGCAGACTCTGCTATTCCTGCTGAGTTACTTGATTTTTTTTAAATCAGATATGGATTTAGATGAGACAGATACAGTTGAAATAAACACTGTTGGTGATTACATTATCAATCTCATAGTGGATTTATTTTGTTTATTGAATACGTTTGATAAGCCCTCTATGGCTATAGTTCCTTATACTTCTCCAATAAGCCCCAAAGTTGCCCAGCAACTCAAGGCAAGTTTTGCAAATATAGAGACTCCAGTTATTCCATCTCCACCAAGAGAAGATTCTTTCATAGTTCCATCCCCTCCCACAGCTATTTCTGCTCCAACATATATAATGGATGATAGCCCCATGCCAGATCTGGATGAGATCATGTTGGCAGACATTGAATAAGAGAATTTACAAGTTGCTGAAAAAGATACAGAATCAGTTGCTGAAAGCACTATTGTATATAGTCCTCCAGCTCCAATACCAACTCCAGCTCCAACTCCAGCTCCAACTCCAGCTTATGTTCCAGATAAAGAATCTCAGGCTAAAAGCCTATTGATAAAGATGTTCTAAAAGCCATTGATGCTTTATATGATACTCCTCAGGGATCTTCTGATGATGAAGATGAGGAAGATGATTCAGATGATAGTTCCTCTGCAAAGAAGAAGAAAATCTATAACAAAAGGAAAGCCCCTCCAGCTGCTGCTCCAAAACCAAATTAAACTCATAATACCCCTTATTATATTCTTCAAAATATTACTCCTTACAAGGGCCTGCCAGCTTGGATGTGGTTGTCCAAAAATCAACAGAAGGACAGAAAGAAGAGCAGAAAATACTCTCCTCCTCCACAGAGATACAGGAAAGATTCACCTCCTCCTCCTCCACCTGCTGCTGGTGCTTCAGGCAGTTCCTATCAGAGATCTACCCAATTTCAAACTTATCAGAGACATCAGGGTAGATCCTCCTCTCATTCTAGAAGCATCCAGTACAGGTACTCCTCAGGCAAGCAACATCGAAAAAATCAACAACAACAGTAACATATACAACAAGCACCTGAATCTCAGAAAGCTGATAGTCCAAAAAGACCTGAATCTCCTCCTATTCCTTTTGAGGATCCTAAGACATCAAACACTGCTAGAATGGCCAGATTTCAAGAACTGGTTGGATTATCCATGATAAACAAGGCCAAAGCTGAAGGAAAGGATCCCTCCAAATACTTAACAGTGTCCAAGTACAAGAAAGAAGAGATAAACAGGTTTGCAAAAGCTAATAAATTCTTTAATGTTGATGATTATATGAAATTGCATCCAGATGCTGTTGTGCCAGGGGATACTTCCCTCAACATCATTGGAGCTGCTGATATGACTATATCAAAGATTCAAGCAGCTAATCCAAATAAGGAAATCAAATTCACTCAGCCTGGTTATAGAGCTAAGGAGGATAAGCAAAAGGAGTTAAAGAAGAAGAAATGAGTTTAAATTGTTCGGTCTTTTTATATGTCCTAAAAACTGTTTATTTACATTCTATCACAAAGCTACATTGTATAAATATCTGCTGCATGTTTTGAATTTTCCTGCAAGATATATTTTCCTGCTTTGTGATTGTTTTTATTTTTCTTATTGTATTAGTGACATCACCTAAATAGGGGGAGATTGTTGGATCCCTAGTTTGATTTGGGCTAGGTTCACTAATTAGGATGGTTGACCCAACATGTATAGTCAGGGTCATATTTATGTCCTAGAGTCTAGGCTATGTCCTTAGAGTCAACATTGCTTGGACCATCCAACAGATGACATCAAAAGACTCAAGACTTAGAGAAAAATAAGTTCAGGAAAGTGAGTTTGACGTTCGTCGAACTCAGCTCGACAAAAGTTGTGCTCAGCTCGACGAACTCGGAGACAATTCTCTGAGTTGAGCTCGACGATATTCGAGCTTAGGTTAACGATTTCTGGAAGATTAACTTCAACATTCTAAGTCCAGAATCCTTTCTGTGAACTCTAGTCGACGAAGTTGGGTTATCAGCTCGACGATCTTAGAGCATAGAATTGGCAAGTTTTATCAGGAAGCAGTTAGTTATTCTGTAACGCCCCAAAACTCAAAGGAGCGAAGGGGGACGTTTTGGGCCAATTTGGGTTCTGGCAGCAGGCACACGGCCTGGGACACAGGCGTGTCCCAGGGCGTGTCAAGCCTGTGTCGACACTAAGACGGGAAGTTGACACTTTGGTCTCGACATTATGTCGAGACTGGGCATACGGCCTACGACACGGGCGTGTCGCAGGGCATGTCGACCCGTGTCGACACTTAGCCGCGAAGTCAACACTCTGCATTCGACGAAGTGTCGAGACATGGCACACGGCCTGCGACACGGGCGTGTCGCAGGGCGTGTCAACCCGTGTCGACACTCATCCCGGGGAGTCGACACTATGGTCTCGACATTGTGTCGAGACAATGCACACGGCCTAGGACACGGGCGTGTCCAAGGCTGTGTCATCAGGTCGACGATCTTTGCTCGACGAAGTGTCGAGTGTCGAGACCGTGTACACGGCTTGGAGCCCAGGCGTGTCAAGGTGACACGGGCAAGGACACGGGCGTGTCCTAGAACCCGTGCAGTGCTCGGGTTGTTTTCGGGGAAAAATGATGGGGGTACACGGCCAGCAACACGGCCGTGTCAGGTGGAACACGGGCGTATCAGCTCGAACACGGGCGTGTTCGATACCCGTGTGAGGTTCCAGGAGAGCCGATTTTGACGGCGAATGAGGCACACGGCCCTGGACACGGGCGTGTGCCAGGCCGTGTTCGGTCCAGATTGGGCATTTCAGTCCCGAATCAAAGCCGTTCGTTTCCTTATTTTGAGATCCAACGGCTGGGGGTTGTTCCTGAAGGGATATACCCGGGATTGGACTTAGAAACCCTCACTTTTCTTAAGTTATCATCTTTCTAAAACCTTATAGAGAGAGGAGAGCCAAGGAAGGAAGAAGGAGCTAGATCCGGCCATTGGAGGAGCTTCGAAGCTCCGAATCGCGAGCCGACTCCGGATCCACGGAGGCAAAGCTAGTGCGGTGCTTTTCATCCGCTTATTTTTCATGGCGCCAAAGAGGAACGCTAGTGTAACGATCCTCATCTTGAGCATGAGTAGCTCTCTTTCTTTGCATAGGAAGCCCGCTCTCGCGAGTTTGCGGAGAGTTGGAGGCGTTCCTTCGGGTAGATATGTGAAGTCCCCGTTGTTTAGAGTCCGTAAGCGAGAATGGACATAGGCATGATGTGTGAATCCTACCCGAACATATTGGTCTGGATCGGTGTTGTTGCATTGCATAAATGCCGGAGAAGACTCCGTGCTATGGTTTGTTTTTCGGGTTTTCTACGCGGTAGATTGCAGCAGGGAGCCTTGGGGACTAACCCAAAGGTGCACCCGGAAAACTGGGCGGATACGAGATCTTGCCAACTTGGTGGCCTGAGAGCCAACTTGAACATAACCGGGTTATGTGAATTGTGATGGAAACGGGACTCGGTGGAAGTTTGACCCGCGCATATGACTTAAATTTTCGTTGCGATGTGAGCACGGGTTAGATGGAACCGTACCCGCTCTATGTCGTTCGGTTAAAGAGACCTAAAGGCATGTGGCACTTGCCATTGGCATAGATTAGGGTCTTTGGCGGTCGATGGCTTAAATTGTCGTGACCCAGGCCAAGAAGACAAATTGCTCATAGGTTTGGCCATCAAAGTGGCGGTGGTGAGTCCGAAATGTCGATGGCTTTAATTGACGTGACATCGACCGGTTCACCGAGAATGTGCCCTGAGAGCACGGGGCGTGTGGCCGTGCGAGCCAACGTCTGTGATGAAATGGCTATATATATATATATTGCTCGCTTATGCTAATGAAATGCAGGGAAGGAGCATCGCCGCCCCGAGTTGGGGGCGGGATCATTATAATTTGGTCAGCATTGCTGACCGTTGCCTTGTTTTGCCACCATGTGGTGGTTTGTTGCTTGCAGGTGCTGCTGGACCAAGCGGTCAATAGCGGGCTAAATCCCTTTTTGCGAAGCCGGCCCTCGAAGGCCCAAATGGAAGTGTTTACTCTTTTATTCATGTATGACCGGCCTGCGTGTCGTGGTTTGTAAATCATGTAATATCAAGTGAAACATTTTGTAAGGCCTTAAGGCTTATGTTGGTATTTTGTATACATTCCTATTTTGGTTAGTGGACATTCATGCTTTTATGCTGGGTTCTTTGTTACAACATTTATAAACTGCTTCCGCTAGAATGCTCTGTGTAGGACGTTGAGATTGGTTGGATGGTTTCCATAAGTAACCACCCGGTCTGTCTGTAGTATATGGCGTCGGGCCCCGGCCGGACCTACTGCTATATGCTATGCGACGGATAGGGGGTGTTATAATTTGGTATCAGACTACTGGTTTTGGTCGGGCTTAAACTGAATTCGTGGGCGAATTCTTTTTAAGGGGTGGTGAGCACATTGTGTGCGTCATCGTTATAATGGTAAAAGAACCCATGAATGTCCACTTAGGAATGAAAATACTCGTGTTTGAGGAACCTGCGTGTTCCTATAATTGCTATTTGTAATTTTATTTGGTCGCTTAACGGTGTTTTGTACCACTATAGGTGACCAGAAGTGGTGTTGGGCCGTCAGAACGTCGAGTTTCTGAGGCTAGTAGTGCACCGGATGTTGCTCCCGCAACACCTCTATCGGCTGAGAACATACGGTTGGTGGCTGAAGTGGTGTTGGCCGTGATAAATGCATAGCCTGCAAGGCAAACGCAGCTATCCGCTCCTGCGATGGTGCAAGAACCTCTTCAAGAGGCTGAGCCGAGGAGATTGGAGCAAGTGGTTGTGGAACCGGTGGTGCCAAGGAGGGCAACTGAGAGGCAGCTTAAGCATGTAATGAGCTTTAACCCTCCGTTATTCTCTTGGTTGGGAACCCCATCTCAGGCTGAAGACTGGCTCTCTAGGGTGAAGAGAGTCATGACAGCAATAGAGACGGAGGAGTGGCAAATGACCACCATCGCTACGTTCCTTCTGGACGGTGAAGCGAGGATGTGGTGGGAAGGATTGGAGCTGCATCATTTGAGAGGTAGACAACTTATAGACGTTCCGATGGAAGAGTTCTCGGGATTGTTCTTAGCAATATATCTCCCTTCGACGCAGAAGATAGCGTTGGAAAATGAATTTCTGAAATTGGTTCAGGGTGAGAAGAGCGTGGATGAATATCTCCATGAGTTCACTCGTTTGACTCGATATGCTAGCTCCACCATCATGGATGAGGAGCGCAAGACTAATCGCTTTTATGAAGGATTGAGAGATGAGTTGAGATTACTACTTTCGGGGCCGATGACACAGGGTTTCTTAACCTTGGTCAATACCGCCCGGTCCTTGGAGAAGGACATGAAGAATATGCAAGCAAAGAAAAGCTTGGGTGATAGGAAATCTGAATTTAAAGTGCCGACTACTTCAAAGTCCGGCTATCGGAGGTCTTTCAAGAAGCATAGGACTTCGGGTCCAGCTCCTTCTGGTGCTTCTGGGGCGACTACGAGTCGGACCCCGGGTGCGTGTTTTACTTGTGTAAAGACGGGGCACTTTGCCCGTGACTGTTGGAGCGGACGTCCTAAGTCCGAGAGAAGGCCGGGAGCTACTTATGAAGAGAAGGGAAAGGCGGTGGAGTCGACCGCATCCCACTATGCTCCGGCCCAACCAAGGGTGTATAATCTTGGCCAACAGGAGGCCATCAAACAGGCTGATGTGTTGACAGGTACGGTTTAATTTATAACAAGTCACTTTATTTAAATACTTGTTATGCACATGTTACCTTACCACTGCTTGTTTAGGATTTGTATTGATTTGTGAAAATCCGGCACGAGCACTATTCGATACGGGAGCTTCACACTCCTTCTTGTCCGAAGGATTTATATCACACCTCGGAGTCCCTTCTTCGATGGCAAAGGATAAGTTGGATGTGTTGTTGCCCAATGGGTGTTCGATGCGAGCGGATAGGATCTGCGATGTTAAGATTCGTATTGGGAATCAGGAGTTCGACCTGCGGGCGTCTTTACTTCCGTTAGTGGAGTTCGACGTCATATTTGGCATGGACTGGCTCTCGGAGCAGCATGCCCATATAGATTGCGGTAGCAAGGAAGTCAAGCTGGGAGCAAGTCGTGAGACGACTTTTACGGGCCTAAAGGAGTCGAGCAAGACGTTGATGTCTGCTCTTCAGGTGGTAAAGGCGGTTCGTGCCGGTGCAGAACTGTTCTTTACACTAGTGGAGGTTGCAAAGCCGAAGCCCGTGTTGGATTGTATTTCAGTGGTATCGGAATACCCTGATGTGTTCCCCGCAGATCTTCCTAGAGCCTCGCCTCAACGGGAGATAGATTTCACGATCGAGCTAGTGCCAGGTGCAAAGCCTGTGTCACGATCTCCATATCGGCTAGCGCCTAAGGAAATGGCGGAGCTGAAAGTTCAACTGCAAGAGTTGTTGGAGCAAGGGTATGTGCACCCGAGTTCTTCGCCTTGGAGCGCACCGGTCCTCTTTGTTAAGAAGAAGGACGGAAGCTTGAGGCTATGTATTGATTATCAGGAGCTCAACAAGCTGACTGAGAAGAACAAGTACCTGATCCCCCGGATTGATGATCTTTTTGATCAGTTAGTCGGGTTGACGGTGTACTCGAAGTTCGATCTCAAGGCTGGGTACTATCATCTACGAATAAGGGAGAGTGATATCCCGAAGACAGCGTTTAGTACGAGATACGAGCATTATGAGTTTACGGTCATGCCGTTTGGGCTGACTAATGCGCCGTCAGTGTTCATGGATTTGATGAACAGGACGTTCAGGGAGTACTTGGACCATTTCGTGATCGTCTTCATTCACGATATTTTGGTGTACTCGCAAAGTGAGGAAGATCACTTCAAGCATCTTCATTTGGTGTTGGAGACGCTAAGGAGAAATCAGTTGTATGCCAAGTTCTCGAAGTGCGAGTTTTGGCTATCCTCAGTGGTGTTCCTCGGGCATATAGTGAGTGGAGAGGGTATTGTTGTGGATCCGGCGAAGATCGTTGCGATACGGGAGTGGCCTGAGCTTGTTACGGTAGCGGAAGTCAGGAGTTTTCTGGGGCTTGCCGGCTATTATAGGCGCTTCGTAGAGAACTTCTCGCGGATAGTGTTACCTCTCACTACTTTGACGAGGAAGGAGCATAAGTTCGTCTGGACGCCGGAGTGCGCACGAGCTTTTGAGGAGTTGAAGTGTCGGTTGACCACGACGCCTGTGCTGAGTTCGCCATGTGGGACCGAAGGTTATGAGATTTATAGCGATGCTTCGGGCAGCGGTTTGGGTTGCGTGCTACTGCAACACGGAAGTGTAATAGCTTATGACTCGAGACAGCTAAAATTGCATGAGAGGAACTATCCGGTCCATGACTTGGAGTTAGCGGCCGTGATTTTTGCCTTGAAGATGTGGAGACACTATTTGTAAGGTGTGAAGATCGATATCTACACCGATCACAAGAGCCTGAAGTATCTTATTGATCAGAAAGATCTGAATATGCGGCAGCGTAGATGGATGGAGTTCCTGGGGGACTATACATTCAAGATCCACTACGTGCCTGGTAAAGGGAATGCAGTTGCGTACGCGTTGAGTCGCCGAGCCCCAGCTCAAGCCAATTGGCTATCGGTGCATGATAAGCGGTTGGTGCGGGAGTTGGAGACGTTGGAGATTATTTGTGTGGACAGGCAATCAAGTACTGAAGCAGTTCTGAATTGGACTGAAGTCCAATATGACCTGGCTGATCGTATTCGGCAGGCTTTGGATATGGATGCTCATATGAAGCAGTTCAAGGTAGAGGCTTTGGATGGGTCAAATTCCTCATTCGTCGTGGAGGACGGATTACTTTGGAAGGACGGTCGTCTGTGCGTCCCAAATATGGGTAATTTGCGGGTGGAGTTGTTGTACGAGGCACACCATACCAAGTACTCGATTCACCCGGGGAGCACGAAGATGTACCGTGATGTGAAGAAACTGTTTTGGTGGCCGGGTTTGAAGAAGGATGTGGAGCTATACGTAGCAAAGTGCCAAACTTGCGCCTTGGTAAAGGCGAGTGCCAAAAGCCGGGAGGATTTCTTAAGTCCTTGCCTATTCCGGAGTGGAAATTTGACGACATCTCTATGGACTTTGTGCACGGTTTGCCAAGGTCACAAAAGGGGAACGACGCCATTTGGGTGGTTGTTGATCGGTTAACGAAGGTGTCACATTTTATTCTGCATAGGAAGGATGATCCGGTGGAGAAGTTGGCAAAGCTTTATGTGGATAACATAGTACGGCTTCATGGTGTGGCCCGCAGCATCGTGAGTGACCGAGATGGGCGGTTCACGTCCAATGATTGGAGGCTAGTGCAGCAAATGTTGGGAACAAAGCTGAAATTCAGCACAGCCTTCCATCCGCAAACGGATGGGCAGACCGAGAGGGTCAATAGAACCATGGAAGACATGCTTCGCATGTGTGTCTTGGATTTTGGAAAGCAATGGGAAGACCACCTTTATTTGGTGGAGTTCGCCTACAATAATAGCTACCAAGCGAGTATTCAGATGGCGCCTTTCGAGGCCCTATATGGTAGAAGATGTCGCACGCCGTTGTCTTGGTTAGAAACGGGTGAGTCAAAGTTGTATAAGCGATCGGAAGTGGATGATGCTACTTCTTTGGTGAGAACCATTCGGGAGAGGTTGCTTATCGCTCAGGACCGGCAAGCAAAGTACTATAATGCCAAGCACAGGAACGTGGAGTTCGCTGTGGGCGATTGCGTATACTTAAAGATCAAGCCGTTCAAGGGTGTCTCGCGAGTGCGGCAATTGAAAAAGCTAAGCCCGAGGTACCTTGAACCGTTTGAGGTTTTGGAGCGAGTTGGAGAAGCAGTCTATCGGTTGAAGCTTTCAGTGGAGCTTAGTGGTTTACATGATGTATTCCATATTTCGGTACTTCGGAAGGCGGTGCAAGAGCCTACGCAAATGATCACGGTCGATCAAGTGACGGTGGATAGTGGGCTAACGACAAAGGTTAAGCCCGTGCGGATTGAGGACTCGGAGGTCAAGCGGCTACGCAATAAAGAGATCAGGATGGTCAAGGTCCGGTGGGACAATTGCGGTCGTGAGGAGCTCTCTTGGGAACGAGAGCAGACTATGCTTGACGAGTATCCGGAGTTGTTCCGCTTAGGTACAAATTTTGGTTTTGTACATGTCTTTCCTTTATGTAATTTCGTGGACGAAATTCTTTTAAGAGGGGGAGAGTTGTAACGCCCCGAAACTCAAAGGAGCGAAGGGGGACGTTTTGGGCCAGTTTGGGTTCTGACAGCAGGCACACGGCCTGGGACACGGGCGTGTCCCAGGGCGTGTCAAGCCTGTGTCGACACTAAGACGGGAAGTCGACACTTTGGTCTCGACATTGTGTCGAGACTGGGTACACGGCCTGCGACACGGGTGTGTCGCAGGGCGTGTCGACCCGTGTCGACACTTAGCCACGAAGTCGACACTCTGTATTCGACGAAGTGTCGAGACATGGAACACGGCCTGCGACACGGGCGTGTCGCAGGGCGTGTCAACCCGTGTCGACACTCGTCCCGGGGAGTCGACACTGTGGTCTCGACATTGTGTCGAGACAAGGCACACGGCCTAGGACACAGGCGTGTCCAAGGCTGTGTCATCAGGTCAACGATCTTCGCTCGACGAAGTGTCGAGTGTCGAGACCGTATACACGGCTTGGAGCCCAGGCGTGTCAAGGTGACACGGGCGTGTCCTAGAACCCGTGCAGTGCTCGGGTTGATTTCGGGGAAAAATGATGGGGGTACACGGCCAGCCACATGGCCGTGTTAGGTGGAACACGGGAGTGTCAGCTCGAACATGGGAATGTTCGATACCTGTATGAGGTTCTAGGCGAGCCGATTTTGACGGCGAATGAGGCACACGGCCCTGGACATGGGCGTGTGCCAGGCCGTGTTCGGTCCAGATTGGGCATTTCAGTACTGAATCAAAGCCGTTCGTTTCCTTATTTTGAGATCCAACGGCTGGGGGTTGTTCCTGAAGGGATATACCCGGGATTGGACTTAAAAACCCTCACTTTTCTTAAGTTATCATCTTTCTAAAACCTTAGAGAGAGAGGAGAGCCAAGGAAGGAAGAAGGAGCTAGATCCGGCCATTGGAGGAGCTTCGAAGCTCCGAATCGCGAGCCGACTCCGGATCCACGGAGGCAAAGCTAGTGCGGTGCTTTTCATCCGCTTATTTTTCATGGCGCCAAAGAGGAATGCTAGGGTAACGATCCTCATCTTGAGTATGAGTAGCTCTCTTTCTTTGCATAGGAAGCCCGCTCTCGAGAGTTTGCGGAGAGTTGGAGGCGTTCCTTCGGGTAGATATGTGAAGTCCCCGTTGTTTAGAGTCCGTAAGCGAGAACGGACATAGGCATGATGTGTGAAGCCTACCCGGACATATTGGTCTGGATCGGTGTTGTTGCATTGCATAAATGCCGGAGAAGACTCCGTGCTATGGTTTGTTTTTCGGGTTTTCTACGTGGTAGATTGCAACAGGGAGCCTTGGGGACTAACCCAAAGGTACACCCGGAAAACTGGGCGAATACGAGATCTTGCCAACTTGGTGGCCTGAGAGCCAACTTGAACATAACCGGGTTATGTGAATTGTGATGGAAACGGGACTCGGTGGAAGTTTGACCCGCGCATATGACTTAAATTGTCGTTGCGATGTGAGCACGGGTTAGATGGAACCGTACCCGCTCTATGTCGTTCGGTTAAAGAGACCTAAAGGCACGTGGCACTTGCCGTTGGCATAGATTAGGGTCTTTGGCGGTCGATGGCTTAAATTGTCGTGACCCAGGCCAAGAAGACAAATTGCTCATAGGTTTGGCCGTCAAAGTGGCGGTGGTGAGTCCGGAATGTCGATGGCTTTAATTGACGTGACATCAACCGGTTTACCGAGAATGTGCCCTGAGAGCACGGGGCGTGTGGCCATGCGAGCCAACGTCTGTGATGAAATGGCTATATATATATATTGCTCGCTTATGCTAATGAAATGCAGGGAAGGAACATCGCCGCCCCGAGTTGGGGGCGGGATCGTTATAATTTGGTCAGCATTGCTGACCGTTGCCTTGTTTTGCCACCGTTCGGTGGTTTGTTGCTTGCAGGTGCTGCTGGACAAAGCGGTCAATAGCGGGCTAAAGCCCTTTTTGCAAAGCCGGCCCTCGAAGGCCCAAATGGAAGTGTTTACTGTTTTTTTCATGTATGACCGGCCTACGTGCCGTGGTTTGTAAATCATGTAATATCAAGTGAAACATTTTGTAAGGCCTTAAGGCTTATGTTGGTATTTTGTATACATTCCTATTTTGGTTAGTGGACATTCATGCTTTTATGCTGGGTTCTTTGTTACAACATTTATAAACTGCTTCCGCTAGAATGCTCTGTGTAGTACGTTGAGATTGGTTGGATGGTTTCCATAAGTAACCACCCGGTCTGTATGTAGTATATGGCGTCGGGCCCCGGCCGGACCTACTGCTATATGCTATGCGATGGATAGGGGGTGTTACATATTCTCAGGTCGACGAACTTGAATCTCCGCTTGATGAATAATAATTAACAGGTCAACGAATATGATTTCTCAGGTCGACGAACTCTGGACTCAGGTCGACGAAATTTGTTTTTTGCTCGACGAATTCTGTGCAGATACAGACTTGGATTTTTCCTTCTTTTGTTCTTACTCTATTGCAATAATTCCTGAATAATCAATGCTTAATATTCTTTGAATATAACCGTTAGAAGCAGCATTGATTATGATATTCATCATGATTATTACTTGCCGCTTTTCAATAAGATAGTTGGGAAATCCATTAATGCAGATATTCTCTATAGCCGCATTTTCCTTCTACAGGTTTGCAGCAATCAATGCAGACAATTCAAAAATTCAAAGGAGAAATTCGACTGATTATATAAAAGAGACTTTCTCTCTTTTCAATAAGAAGACAGATATCCAGACCAGAAGGAGAATACAAAAGGCACACCGAGAAGATCAACAAAAAATAAAATTCCAATATTTCTCTGTGCAGAAAATAATCTGGTCTTCACCTTGACATTGCTGAAGAAGAAGAAGAAGAAGAACATTCATTCCAAATCAAGAGCTTTCTTCAACCTTCACTCCAGGATTATTCAAGGACAACAAACCACTATTAGTCAAGAAGTTCCTGGATCTATCCAAATCAAGGCTGAAGATAGAAGACCTACACCCTGAAGCAAAGCTCCAATCTTCCTGAACAACTCAATATCGCAGGGGGAGCTTTGACAACATCAAGATCCACTTGTCTTCTCAGTTATTTTGAGAAAGAAAAGACTCCATAAATCTCGCATCCCCTCACTGTACAAATGGTTCTTTAACTCTCTTCAAAAGTTATTCCATTGGTTGCAAGTTTCCTGATCAAAAGACTTGAAGTGGTTTTTGAGCACCTGATCAAAAGCTCATTGGTGGCAGTCACCTGATCAAAACCTGTAGTGGATTCCTACCAGGGTGGTAGAAGAGTGGATGTACCCAGTTTAGGGAACCACTATAAAGTTCTTGCTGTGGATGTGTTGGTTTAGCTTTGTTGTTGCTGTGTTAGGTTAAGATATCTCAGGTTGCTCTTTTGCTTACTGTGAATATTAGTTGCTTTACTCTGATAATTTTATAATTTGCAAATAGTCTTTAGATACTCTACTCACCCCCCCCCCCCTCTAGAGTATATTAGGTCTAACCTTACTTTCAGTGGTGAACCTTAACAAGAACCCTTGACGCAAGTCCTCGAAGTAGGAAATAGAGCTGGCCGGCATCTGGTGAAACCACTCCATCGACTTCTCCTTGAGGGTGATGGCGATGAGCTGGCACTTGAAGCAATCTGACATCTGCCGGATCGAAACCAAGTCTTCGAACCATTGGACGTGCTGGACCGGGTCCCCCTTCCCGGTGTAGTAAGATATCTTGGGTTCCGTGAACCCCTATGGAACTGGGGCAAAGGAAACGAACTCGCTAAAGGGGCTGCCTCCCCTTACTGGGCGAGCTAGAGCATCTCGCAACCCCATCTCGCTGATCCGGCCTCCGCTTGTCGAGCCGAGGAAAAGCTCGCGCCCAGGGAGCTCGCATCCCCTTCCTTCCTCGGCGAGCTCCTTCCCAGCTCGCCTACCGGGGGCGTCCTCACCCAGAGATGGGGCCACAGTAATTTTGGCAGCTAGAGTCGAGCACTCGGCCCGCACACCGAGTATGAACTTGATGAGGCTGAGTACCTCGTGCCTGAAGTCTTCAAACATCCCCACTGTCACCAAAGGTGGCGGGGGGGGGGGGCATGTCCGACCTGTCAGATCCTTTTCCTCCTATCATCGAGCCTGCTGAAGATTTTTTGTGCCGACCACTCTCCACGCTCACAACACCAAAATGTTGAAACCGAAATTCGATCTCTTGTGGAGTTCACCCTTGGGGAAGGGGTGATCACACACCTACTTCTCTCCTGCAAGCCAAATTACACAGGAAAACTGAACCAAGGGCTCGGCGTGGAGGTCCCACCATATACCCGGAAGATCTTAGAGCGCTACCAGTCCTTAGCCAAAAGCCGAGCTAAGGTTACCTCAGAAAGCGCTAGAAGAATAGGGAGCAAGTGGGCATAAAAAGCATGCTTTCTGAGGTACCCCTTGGGTCATATTTATAGATTTCTGAAATCGGCCTGCAAATAGCCAACCTACATTGTTCTGAACGGCTATGTGTATTCCAGGTTGGGCTGCCAACAATGTAACTCCGTTGTTCTGAAAGGCTATGGGCAGGCCAGCGGGGACAAAATGGTAAAAAGTACCTCACAAATCAATGGGCGAGTAGCCCTCAGCAACCTCTGCTCGGCAAGGGTGGCGAGTACGGGTCCAGATTGCCCTGCTCGCATGCTGCGATTTCGCTCAACAGTCGGGACTTGGCAAGCTTCCTATAGGTCGATGAAAAGGTCTAGAGGATGACGAACACCGAGCTATATTCGACGAACGCCGAGCTTAGTTCGCCAAACGACATCCTCCGTTCGTCGAACTCCGAGCTCCGTTCGTCGAACTGAGTGGACTAGGCAGTACTCGTCGCTTCTATGCTCCCCATGGCGAGTGTGGGCCTGGCTGGCCCTACTCGCATGACATGTACCGGGATCGCCTGGGCTAGCTGGAGGCTGCCGAGCTCCATCCCCCCTTGGTGCTCGCCTGAGACTTAGAAAATGGGGGGATGGTCGGTCTGGTTTCTGGCGACCCCACTCGCTGGATACGGGGTTGTACAACGCAGGCCAGTCACACATGAGAATAAAGAGTAAAAATTCGCTTTAGCCTTCAAGGGTCGGCACAACAACCAGGGCTTCAGCCCGCTACTTATCACTAGGCTCTACAGCACCTGCAATCAACATTCCACCGCAGCAGTGGCAAACAAAAGCAACGGTCAGCTAAAGCTGACCAAATTATAACGATCCCAACCCTTACATGGGGTGGCGGTAGTCCTTCCCTGCATTTTAGTAGCATAGCCAAACATTAAAGTGAAAGTATAACATAAGCACACTTCATCACAGGTGTAGGCCCGCACGACCACACACCTTGTGCTCTCAGGGCACTTACATGGTGAAGCCGGTCCGAACCCGGTTTATCTCGTAACTCCACCACCGCCCCCAGGAAGGCAAACATCGTGAGCATTAAAGTCCTTTCAGCCGAAGCCTAGACTCGCTCTCCAAGCCATCGGTAAGTCTCATGTACCTTAGGTCGCTTTAACCGAACCACTTGGAGTGGGTAAGGTTCCACCAGCCCGTTGCTCACCTTGCCAGGACAATTTAGCCATCGACGCGGGACAAGCGTCACCAAAGCCCAATATATCGATCATATAACAGTACATAACCCGGTTATGTACAAGGTTGGCTCTCAGGCCACTGAGCTGGGCTCCAAGAGCTCTCATCCCCACATACAGGCCCCCAAGTCTCCGCGCGACAGGACTCAAGAATAGCTCTCTCATAGAGCTACCGCCGGCGGTATCATTAACGTCATGCGGTACCTGACAGAAATGCATTTCTACCTAGTTATTCGGGTGCACCTTAGAGTTAATCCTCAAGGCTCCCTGTTGCAATCCACGACGCCGAAAACCCAAAAAATGACCATCGGCACGGAGTCTTCTCCGGTTATACATGCATAATGAAATCATCACCGATCCAGACCAACTTGTCCAGGTAGGCTTCACACACCATGCCTATGTCCTTAATTTGATTCCGGACTCTACATGCAAACTACGGGGATAATCCATATCTACCCGAAGGTAATACCACACACTCACTGCACACTCGCGAGAGCGGGTTTCCTATGCAAAAAAGGAAGAGTACTTCACATGTCCAAGAAGAGAATCGTTACCCTAGAGGTTTGCTTTGGCGCCATGGAAAACTAGCCGGATGAAAAGCACTACAACGGCCTCGCCTCCACGGATCTTTACTTGGCTCGCGATTTGGGGCTCTGAAGCTCCACCGGCGGCCGGATTCCTCCTTCTCCTTCTTCACTGGTCTCCCCACTCTCAAACTCTTTAGAAAGAGAAAGACCTAAGAGAAATGAGAGTTTAACCCTCAAATCCCGGCCTTATAACAGCAGGGAGAGTTCTGGATCGTTGGATCCTATTTGAAGGAAATGAATGGTTATGAATCGCCCTGAAAATCACTTTCCTGGGCTGAACACGGCATGTGACAAGCCTGTATCATAGGTCGTGTCTCACGATCTGAACACGATCGTCGAACGCAGAACAGACACGGTCGTAGACACTCCCATATTACTCTTCACACACCCGTGTCAGCCTCTAACACGCCCGTGTCACAGGGCATGTTCCTCAAGCAATATAGGAAATCGTCGCGTCCCGACCAGGACACGTCCATAAGATACGCCCGTGTAACATGCCGTATGCCAGACACAGCTTAGGACACGCCTGTGTCCCAGACCGTGTTCATCAGCCGACACAGACTGGTCAAACGCAGAGAAGGACACAGCTTTGGACATGTCCGTGTCCCAGGCCATGTGCCCTACATGGCTTGCCTCCGAGGATCTTCGAATGCATTTCGTCGACCTCTCAAAAATTCATTGAACTCATAGCAGGATACGGCTTTTGACATGCCCGTGTCCGTCCTGGACACGCCCGTGTCCGACCCAAACACTCCCGTATCCCAGGGCATGTACAATATAGATAAAATTCAGCCAACTTCAGAAAAGGACACGGCTCTGGACAGACCCGTGTCACAGGCCGTGCGAAACCATAATGGCTCCAATGCTCTCAAAAACACTACCCGTTCATATCCGAGTTTTGGGGCGTTACAATTCCCCCCCCCCCTAAAAGAATTTCATCTCGAAATTACGGAATGGGAAAGTACACAAAGTTAAATGGTACCTGAGTAGAAAATCTCAGGATACTCCCCAAGCATGGTCTGCTCTCGCTCCCACGAAAGCTCCTCACGACCATAATTTTCCCATCGGACCTTGACCAACCAGATAAGTTTGTTCCGCAATAGATGACTTTCGTATCCTCGATCCGAATGGGCCTAACTTTCGTTGTTAGCCCACTATCGACCGATACTAATCCGCAACAACCACCTATGTTGGTTCTTTCACGGCTTTGCGTAGGATCGAAATGTGAAATACATCATGTAATCCACTCAATTCTACCAAAAGAACCAACCGATAGGCGGCTTCACCAACTTGCTCCAAGATCTCAAAAGGCCCAACATACCTCGGACTAAGCTTCTTTAAGCGTCGAATCCTTGATGTGCCTTTAACTGGCTTTATCTTGAGATATACTCAGTCGCCCACCACAAACTCTACGTTCTGATGCTTGGCGTTGTAGTACTTGGCCTGTTTCTCTTGAGCAGTCAGTAGCCGTTCCTGAATCAACCGAATTGTTGACGTATCATCTTCAACCTCTCTTCACTTATAAAGCTTCGATTCTCCTATTTCTACCCAAGTCAAAGGTGTACGGCACCTCCTTCCGTATAGAGCCTCAAAAGGCGCCATCTGAATATTGGCTTGGTAGCTGTTATTGTACGCAAACTCAATCATGTAAATATGGTCCTCCCACCTTTTACCAGAATCCAATGCACACATACGAATCATGTCTTCCATCATCCTGTTCACCCTTTTAGTTTTCCCATCTGTCTGCGGGTGAAAAGTTGTGCTGAAGTTTAGCTTGGTACCCAACAACTGATGAATGAGCCTCCAATCGTTGGATGTGAACCGACTATCACGGTCACTAACGATGCTCCGGGGTACACCATGAAAACGGACTATATTATCCACATAAAGCTTTGCCAGCTTCTCCACGAAATCACCTTTACTATTGGGTATAAAATGTGACACCTCCATTAACCAATCAACAATTACCCAAATGGCGTCGTTCCCCTTGTGCGATCTCGGCAAACCGTGCACGAAATATATAGAGATGTCATCAAACTTCCGCTCTGGTATAGGCAAGGACTTTAGAAATCCACCTGGTTTCTGGCATTCGGCCTTCACCGAGGCACAAGTCTGACACTTCGCCACGAATAGCGCGATGTATTTCTTCATACCGGGCCACCAGAACAGCCTCTTCATATCTTTGAACATCTTTGTGCTCCCACGGTGAAGTGAGTACTGGGTAAAATGCATCTCGTACATCAATTCTTCTCGTAATTTCCCAACATTAGGGGCGCACGACCGACCACCTTTCCATACCAGGCCTTCGTCAACATAAAACTGGTCAAGCTTACGTCCAACTCCAAGGCCTGTCGAATCCTGTCTGCAAGTTCATATTGAACCTATGCCGAACTCAAACATGCATTAGCACTAGATCCCTTGTCAACACACGAGATTTCCAAAGCCTCCAAATCATGAATGAGTCACTTATCGTGCATGTGCGCCTAGTTGGCCTGCACAGGAATTCTACGACTCAGAGCATCTTCCGCAACATTCTCCTTCCCGGGAATATAATGAATCTTGTAGGTGTAGTCCCCAAGGAACTCCATCCACCCACGCTGGCGCATGTTAAGGACCTTCCGATCAATCAGATACTTCAAACTCTTGTGATCTGAATAAATATCGACCTTTACTCCGTACATGTAATACCTCCAAAGCTTGAGAGCAAAGACCACAGCCGCCAACTTCAAGTCATGGACCGGGTAGTTCCTCTCAAGCACTTTAAACTAACGTGATCCATAGGCAATCACCGACCCGAGTTAAAGCAGAACACAACCTAACACACTCTCAGAGGCATCAGTGTAAACCTCAAAACCTTCAGAATCACAAGGCGAACATAACACAGGTGTCGTGGTCAAACGACACTTTAATTCTTCGAAAGCTTGTGTACATTCAGGCGACCAAACGAACTTCTGGTCCTTACTTGTCAGATTAGTGAGTGTTGGAACACTCTATTACTAATTTGGGTCAGGATCACTATGTCTTTAGGAAACCTATTTTTGACCTCCTGTATAGTTCTAAAGGTCAATTAGAATTGAGTCTAAGGGTTAGTACTTAAGTTTGGAAGCTGCCCTCAAGACCAAGGATTTTCAATTTGGAGACTAAGTCAGATCGTCGAGCTCAGTACGATGAATCGTCGAACTCCAATCGATGATCGTCTAGCTCAACTTCGACGGATCGTCGAACTCCATTCGACGATCGCTGAGCTCAACTTCAAGAAATCGTCGAACTCCATTCGACGATCTGCGAGCTCAGTTCGACGATCTTGACTCCAGTGTTGATTCTCTATCTCTGAGCTCAGTTCGACGATAGTTGAGCTCAGATCGACGATCTCTGTTGCTGTATAAGTCCAAATCGCTGAGCTCAGTTCGACGATAGCAGAGCTTAGTTCGACGTTTTTCTGATGAGTTAAAGGATTTTTCAAGATTCAAATTCAGAACAGTTAAGGAGTTATTCAGCAATTAATTCAGAAGATTTTCTAGCCGTTTTCATTCATTTCTAGACTAAGTTTCAATGGATTATCAAGGAATGTTTCTTTGGACTTTCCCCCAGAAGACATTTACAATTAAGGAAGTCAATTAATGACAGGCCAACAGCTATTCTTGACAGAGGATGATTTTCTATTCAGAACCAGAGAATAAAACTCGAGAGATTTTTGAATCTCTCTAACACAGATCAGCACAAACAACACAGACAAGAAGAACAAGAAACAATATTCTATGGAACAACATCTTTATCAACATAAACTGTTCACAAGAGAAA
Source organism: Platanthera guangdongensis (assembly GCA_039583875.1). Taxonomy (NCBI): domain Eukaryota; kingdom Viridiplantae; phylum Streptophyta; class Magnoliopsida; order Asparagales; family Orchidaceae; genus Platanthera; species Platanthera guangdongensis. Next base: position 94,760,583 of record CM077154.1, on the reverse strand, counting down.
GAGCTAAAAGAATTCACTCAAGAATACACACCAAAGGAGATCAACAAATCTGAAATCTTCAGATCACCTTTGATTCAAGTGTTCAAGGCCAACATCTTTCAAGACTCCAGACACCTAACATTTCAGCTGTTGCTGAAATCATCATTTGCTGGAGATCAACTTCTGAAGGTCTATCACCCTACAGTAAAGCTTCATTTCCTGAACATCTCAAGAACTCAGGGGGAGCTTTGACAACATCAAATCCACTTAGTCTTCTCAGCTGCTCTGAGAAAGAGAAGACTTCCATAACTCTCTCATCCCCATCTCTGTAAAGGGTTTTTCAAACTCCCTTCAAAAGTTTGAGCTTGGTTTTTGAGCACCTTGTCAAAAGCTCATTGGTGGCAAGACACCTGATCAAAAAATCTGATTTGGTTTTTGAGCACCTTATCAAAAGCTCATTGGTGCCCAGGACACCTGATCAACTCATCCTGCAGTGGATTCCTACCTAGGGTGGTAGAAGAGTGGATGTACCCAAGTTTAGGGGAACCACTATAGCTCCTTGTGTCTTCTGGCTTACTTGTCTTTATTTTTGTTTCTGGCTATGATTGATCTGTGATTAATTTCTTGTGTAGGTTACTCTGTGATTAGATTTAATATATGCTTCCCTGTTCACTCAGATTACAACAATTGTTGTAAAAAGTTTTTAAGCACTATACTCTATTCACCCCCCCCCCCCTCTAGAGTATTTCAGATCTAGCTGCACTTTCAGTGAGGGGCAATGCTATCCGTGAGAAGTTCTCCATGAAGCGTCTGTAATAGTCACCAAGCCCCAGAAAACTCCGGACTTCCGCCACCGAAGACAACAAGGCCACTTCCGTATAGCAACTATCTTTGTCGGATCTACAGCAATACCTTCACCACTAACCACGTGATCAAGGAATGCTACTGAGGATAACCAAAATTCGCATTTGGAGAACTTGGCATACAGTTGGTTGCTCCTCAATGTCTCCAACACCATATGCAGGTGCTTGAAACGATCCTCCTCACACAGCGAGTACACCTGTATATTGTCGATAAAGACTATCACGAACTGATCCAAGTATTCTCTGAACGTCCTATTCATCAAATCTATAAACACGGATGGTGCATTTGTCAATCCAAACGGCATGACAATGAACTCGTAATGCCCATAAAATGTGCTGAAAGCCATCTTGGGAATGTCACTTTCCCTTATCCGCAGTTAATAGTATCCGGATTTCAGATTCAACTTTGAGTACACAGTCGACCCCACCAGCCGGTCGAACAGATCATCAATCCTTGGGATCAGATACTTATTCTTTTTCGTTAGCTTATTCAATTCCCGGTAATCAACGCATAGTCGTAAGCTTCCGTATATATTCGTAACAAAGAGAACCGGCATGCTCTAAGGTGATGAACTTGGACGCACATAATCCATGCTCTATCAATTCCTGAAGTTATGCATTCAACTCTTCCATTTCCCTCAGTGCTAAGCGGTAAGGAGACCGTGACATAGGTTTGGCACCTAGCACCAACTCAATGGTGAAATCGATCTCCCTTTGAGGTGGAGCTCCAGGGATATCTTCAGGGAAACACGTCGGCGAACTCCGACACCATCGGAATCCAAACCAAATCAGGCTTGGGTTTCTTAGACACTACCGGGGTGGAGAACAACTCCACACACTAACGTACTTTTAGCTTAGTCCAGCGCTAGGTGTTCAGTCCTAGTGCGACTCCTTTGAGTTGTAAAATAATATAAGCACGCTACTTCGAGAGTTAGTCCATGCCACTGATTATGTCAAGCTCCACTAGGCAGAATAGATGCTTCCACGTCAAAGGCTTGACTTCCTATTCGCACTCTCAAGCAACAAACCCTTTTCGCGTACATTGAACAGCGTTCGGTAACAACGCATCCAACTTATCTATGGGAAGCACTAACTCTAAACTCTAGCGCATACCTGACAACATGTCTCCTTGCTTGATGTCCTCCTGTTGGCCAAGGTTGTACCCTCTAGGCTTCCTCTCGGACTTCGGACGTCCACTCCAACAATCTTGGGCAAAGTGTCTCGGCTTCCCACAGTTATAACATATAATTGGTCTCGCCCAATTGCTGCTCCAGGTCCAGTCTTCTTTGACACTGGAATACCACTACATTCTCTGGCACTCTGTCGTATAGCTGCTCCTGACATACCTTTCTTTGTCTATTGTGCACCATCCCGTCAATCTCGGGCAAGGTGCCCTTTCTTGCCACAAGTATGACAAGCGTAAGTAGATTTGCTAGTAGATGTTCTAGCCCTCTTTTTCAGCATTTTGCGGTATGTAGCCTTTGTAAGACCTGCAGAGTTCGGTACCCTACACACTGGCATCTGATGGGCTTTCCCCAAATCTACTTCCAAAGATCTAGCCAACTCCACCAAGGCTCGGAATCTCAATAATTTTGGTCCTAGCAGTAGAACACGTAACTCGCCACGTATACCATTATAAAATCTATCGATTATAGACTGCTCGTTCTCCAACTCAAAGCCTGGGTAGCGCCTTATCATAAGAAACACCTGCAAATAATCATCAATTGAGTGCACTCCCTACACTAAAAGCATGTTCAACTGCTGACCCGATGGTCTTCTAAATTCCATTTGCTCCATCACACCAATCGGTACTGCAGCCATCCCAGGGATAGGGGGATGCACATGCCCTCCATGTTGGGCTTTGAACATAGCGAACACCACTTCAACCACCATCCAAATGGTTTTTGCAGAAGGATGGGTCTCAGGCACGTCGTTAGGTGCACTGCTCTCTGTGAAATGTTGTTGTTGCGACTGCCGCGCACCGCTCCTAGTCACCTATAGTTGTAAAAACGCTCAATTAAGCGACACACAAATTGCCAAAAAGCAATCCTTTGAACACTCGGGTTCCTCAAACAAGTGTATTTTCATTCCTAAGTGGACATTCATGGGTTCTTTTCATGTTATAATAATGTCGCACATACATGTGCTCACCACCCCTTAAAATAATTCGACCACAAATTTAAATAAGCAAGACGGACACCATAATTTGATACCAAATTGTAACACCCTTATCCGTCACATAGCATATAGCAGTAGGTTCGGATGGGGCCCGACGTCATATACTACAAACAGACTGAAGAGTTACTAAATGAAACCATCCATCCAATATAACGCATACTACACAGAGTACATTCTAGAGGAAGTATGTTAAAGGTTGAAGAGTAAAGAACACAAACAATAGCATGAATGTCCACTAAAACCCAAAGTAGGAATGAAATACATACACCAAAACTTTGGCCTTATAGCCTTACAAGAGTTTACTTAAACAATAAATGTCTTTCATACATTGGAACGTAGGCCGTTCACACATAAGCATAAAGTGTAAACATTCGCTTTGGCCTTCAAGGGCTGGCACAACAATCAGGGCTTCAGCCCGCTACTTGCAACAAGTCTTCGCAGCACCTGCAATCAACATTCCACCGCAGCGGTGACAAACAAAAGTAACGATCAGCTAAATCTGACCAAATTATAATGACCCCACCCCTTACATGGGGTGTTGGTGCTCCTTCCCTGCAGTTTAGTAGCATAGCCAAACATTAAAGTGAAAGTACAACATAAGTACACTTCACCACAGGTGTAGGCCCGCACGACCACACACCCCGTGCTCTTAGGGCACTTACACGGTGAAGCCGGTCGGAACCCGGTCCGTCCTGCAACTCCACCACCGCCCCCAGCACGACAAACATCGTGAGCATTAAAGTCCTTTCAGTGGAAGCCTAGACTCGCTCTCCAAGCCATCGGTAAGTCCCATGTACCTTAAGTCGCTTTAACTGAACCACTTGGAGCGGGTAAGGTTCCACCATCCCGTTTCTCACCTCGTCACGGCAATTTAGCCATCTGTACGGGACAAGCTTCACCAAAGCCCAATGTATCGATCATACAAAAATACATAACCTGGTTATGTACAAGGTTGGCTCTCAGGCCACCAAACTGGGCTCCAAGAGCTCTCAGCCAAACATACAGGCCCCCAGGTCTCCACAAGATAGGCCTCAAGAATAGCTCTCTCATAGAGCTACCGCTGGCGGTATCATTAACATTGTGCGTTACCTGATAGAAATGCATTTCTGCAAAGTTTTTTGGGTGCACCTTAGAATTAATCCCCAAGGCTCCCTGTTGCAATCCACCACGCCGAAAACTCGAAAAACAACCATCGGTACGGAGTCTTCTCCGGTTATACATGCATAATGAAATCATCACCAATCCAGACTAACTTGTTCGGGTATGCTTCACACACCATGCCTATGTCCGTAGTTTGATTCCGGACTCTACATGCAAACTACGGGGATAATCCATATCAACCCGAAGGAAATACCACACACTCACCGCACACTCATGAGAGCGGGTTTCCTATGCAAAAAGGAAGAGGACTTCACATGTCCAAGATGAGAATCGTTACCCTAGAGGTTCGCTTGGGCGCCATGGAAAACTAGCCAGATGAAAAGCACCGCAACGGCCTCGCCTCCACATATCTGGACTCGACTCGCGATTTGGGGCTCCAAAGCTCCACCGGCGGCCGCATTCCTCCTCTTTCTTCCTTGCTCTCCCCACTCTCTAACTCTTTAGAAAGAGAAAGACCTAAGATAAATGAGGGTTTAACCCTCAACTCCCAGCCTTATAATAGCAGGGAGAGTTCTGGATCGTTGGATCCTATTTGAAGGAAATGGATGGCCACGAATCGCCCTAAAAATCACTTTCCTAGGTTGAACATGGCTTGTGACACACCCGTGTCACAGACTGTGTCTCAAGATCTGAACACGATCGTCGAACGCAGAACAGGACACGGGTGCAGACACGCCCGTGTTACTCTTGACACACATGTGTCGGCCTCTGACACGCCCGTGAAACTTGCGACACGTCACAGCCTGTGTCGCAGGGCGTGTTCCTCAAGCGACACAGGAAACCGTCGTGTCCCGACCAGGACACGGCCATGAGACACGCCCGTGTAACATGTCGTATGCCAGATATGGCTTAGGACATACCCGTATCCCAGACCGTGTTCATCAGTCGACACAGACCGGTCAAACACGGAGAAGTACACAGCTTTGGACACGCCCGTGTCCCAGGCCGTGTTCCCGACATGGCTTGCCTCCGAGGAATGTCGAATGCATTTCGTCGACCTCACAAAAATTCATCAAACTCATAGCAGGACACAACTTTTGTCATGCCCGTGTCCGCCCTGGACACGCTCGTGTCCGATCCGGACACGCCCGTGTACCAGGGCATGTACAATATTGATAAAATTCAGCCAACTCCAGAAAAGGACACGGCTCTGGACACACCCGTGTCATAGGCCGTGTGAAACCATAATTGCTCCAAAGCTCTCAAAAACACTACCCGTTCATATTCGAGTTTTGGGGCATTACATGGACCACCTGTCCAATCAATATGATATAGACTAACCTACATAAACTTAAACATACATCAAATACAACTATGTGTCTACCATTGACTTGTTTGACTTCTTACAAATCTGGGACATTGGGATTAATGGACCCAACACGCGTACCCTCTTTGTATCCCCAGTTTGCGTATTGCCTTTGTCACTCCCTTTGCTTAGGCATGTGAGTTTTTGCGTGGCATATTAAGCTTGCAGCTTCTGTCGGGTGTTTTCCTTGTGTGATGAAGATTATGTCTTTGTCATTAGGTGGAGGATCTTGGCAGCTGTAACACCCCCCCCCCATTTTCCGATATTATTATTTGATTTTGTGTCGTCATATTTATGACGTCGGGGCGTTACCCCCCCCCCCCCATTTTATGTTTTGTTGTTGGCGCTGCACCGTTTGTGCATTTTTGCTTCTGTTGGGTCTGTTTGACCGGATTTTGGGATTTTGATTAGATTGAATGCTTTCCTTGATATAAAGGATGAAGTTTTGAGGCTTTGGACTTGTCCAGTTTTATTGTGATTCGAGCATTTTGGAGTCTCGAAGCGTGTTTGGATCTTTGTGATGATTTTTTTTCCTGTGTAAGCATTTGATGATAGCGTCTCAAGAATGGTACGTCGGATTTTAGGGTGATCTTCGCTGTTAAATTCGTTAAATTCGGCGTACGTTTGGGCCACAGTGTTGAACTTGTATTTCCTCGTTCAAACGATTTCTATAAGATTATTATTATTAAATTATAGCCTTATACCTCTTATTGATTCTCGAGAAGCCACCCCCCCCCCCCCCCCCCGAAGTGTAGGTTTTCATCGAACAGAGGCGTTCAACAAATTTGGCGCGTTCGACGATCAGTGAACTAGGCATTCGACGAAGCGTCGAACGGTTCTGGGTTTGACTAAGCCGAACTTATGGGTTTTGTGTTCGACAAATTTCGAAAGAATTCGTCGAACGGGAATGCTCTTCCTCCTTGTTTTCGAGAAGTTTATATCTATTCCCGAGAAATGCCTTCTCTTGTACTCAAGAAAATTCCTCTAGCTCTCGAGAAATGCTTCTAGTTATCGAGAGTTCCATTTTTTGTACTGGAGTAATGCTTCTGTTGTACTTGAGAGATACTCGGTTGTTCTCGAGAAGTACCATATTGTTCTCAAGATATGCAGTCTTGCTCTCGTGAAGTCCTTTTTACTTCGCTAGAAGGTTATTTAGTACTCGAGAAATCTTCTTCTATACTCGAGATCTGCTCTTGCTCTCGAGAAGGTCGTCTTGTTCTCGAGAACTACCCTTCTTGTTCTCGAGAAGATTCTCTTTTACTCGAGAACTGCCCTTGTTCTTGAGAAGTTTTGGCTCTGTACTCGAGAACTGGCTTCGCTGTTCCGGAGTGGTGCTTCCTTTAGTTCTCGAGTAATTCTTCTTGTACTCGAGAAATATCATCTCCATTACTCGGAAAACCTTCTTCTTCTACTCGAGTAATCTTCCTTCATATTCCCGAGAAGTATTTTCTACTCGAGAAATATTTTCTTCCACTCGAGAAATCCATGGCTTCTTCTCGAGATGTCTGGTCCAGCTAACACTCATTAATGGTTCCTTTCTTAGAAATATTATAAAATTATTTTAGTTATATCTTATATATAAGTTCTTTTCTTCTCCCCCTTAGACCGATCTTCTTCCTTCTTCCCGAACCAGAGCGGTGTGAGGGAGAGAGAAAGTTTTCCGTGATTCTTCCGGTGGCCGCCGACGATGCTCCGGTTCTCGAAATCCTAAACCGATCGTAGATCCTGAATGTTCTAAATGAGAGCTACGCCATCGTGGTAAAATCATCCCCATTCCTTGAGTTCTTCTCGCTAGGGTTTTTGGCCCTAACTCCAATTTTTGGCCATTCTTGTTAGATTTCGATTTCCCTCGTCTTTCTTGGTCCCGATCTACGATGAGGTGAAATTTGGTGGTCTTCTAAGACAAAACCAAAGCAAGTGATGATTTCCTCCTTCTCTTCCCTTCTTTATCCCGATTTACAGAAATTTCCAACTTCTTGTTACCATGATTTTTAATAACTTGCTGAATATAGTGTTGTTTAGATCCCTTGTCTAATTCTACTTATAATTTTCATGTTCTTAGTTTTGACACCTAACCTTGTTAAGTGCTACATGTTTTAATGATGCGGTTAAATCTGACACTTATTACTATTCCTCAACTTTCATGTAAAACACGTTAGAGTTTATTTAGGATTGTAAGTCCTTCCTAAGGGTTGATCAACCGCTTCAAATCTAGAATTAACTTGTAAAATCTGATTTGACAATATTGTCTTGAGATTTATATCATGGTGTTGGATCCCTAGTAAGATTTGGGCTAGGTTCACTAAGTTAGGATCATATGACCCATAATGTATAGCCAGGTTCATGGTTGTGTCGTAGAGTCTAGGCCAAGTCCTTAGAATCAACATCACATGAACTAGCTATCAACAAGACTGTCAGAGACTCAAGACTTAGAGTTTTTCTAAAGACCAAGTAAAATAAGTTCGTCGTTCGTCGAACTCAGGTCGACGATAGTCGTGCTCAGCTCGACGATCTCAGAGTAAATTCTCTGAGCTGAGCTCGACGAACTTGGTACTCAGGTCTACGAACTTTGGACACTATACTTCAACACTTCAAGATCAGAAAACATCTCTTTATTCTAAGTCCAATGTCAGACTTTGGTCAACAAACTTGATTCTCAGCTCGACGAACTGTGACCACAATAGCTAGAGTTATCCAGCATCAGTTAAGTGGCCCTCAGCTCGACGAAACCAATTCTTAGGTCGACGAATTCTGGATACTTCACTTCAACACCTTCATCCAGAAGCATCTGAAATTATTCTAAGTCCAGAAGTATTTTGCTGAACTTCAATCGACGAAATGAGATATCAGCTCGACAAACTCCATACACAGAAAAGGCAAAGTTTCTAGAGAATATAGTTCTGCTCTCTGCTCGACGATCTTGGAACTCAGCTCGATGAACAGAAGTCATCTGATCGACGAACTTAGCAACTCAGCTCGACGAACTGTGAACTCAGCTCGATGATTTCTGTTATCAGTTCGACGAATCCAGACTTAGTTATTTTCCATCCTTCTGTCCCCTTCTTACTGCAATAATTCCTGAGTAATTAATGCTCAAATATTCTCTGGAATATAACTATTAGACGGAGCATTGATTATGGTCTTCTCCAGGATTATTGCCTGCCGTCTTTCCATGGGACAGTTGGGGAAATAATTCAATGTCGTTTATTCTCAAGGCCGTCAGCATTGATTGCAGAGGATTTCAAAATTTCAAAAGACCATTTTTGACAGGAAATATATATAAAAAAGTGATTTTCTCTCTTCTTCCTGTAAGGTAGGCAGACAGACAGATAGAACAAGATACATAATACAGAGAGACGACAAATACAGAAAATAGTCAGTCTGAAATAAGAGATTCACTGCTGTCTGTCAACACAGAATTCTGATACAACAAGAAGCCATATTCCTGAAGATCATCAACCATTTGAAGAAGAAGAATACCTAATCAAAATCAAGAGTCTTCTGTCTTCAACACTACATGATACTTTAAAGGATAACTACATCACTATCTGTCAAAGAAGTTCCTGAACAGCTGCTGATCAAGGTTGTACTACTGAAGGCCTATCACCTTGCAGCAAGGCTTCTTCTACCTGAACCATTCTATATCTCAGGGGGAGCCTGTGCTAAAATAAAATATCCACCAGTCTTCTCAGTTGTATATTGAGAAAGAGAAGACACAATCATCCCTCACCCCCACAGTATAAAGGGTTATAACTCCCTTCAAAAGTTATTCCTGGTTGCATGTCACCTGATCAAAAGACTTGAGGATTAGTTTTTGAGCACCTGATCAAAAGCTCATTGGTGTCAGGCACCTGATCAAAAATTTGAGTGGATTCCTACTAGGGTGGTAGAAGAGTGGATGTACCCAAGTTTAGGGGAACCACTATAAATTCTTGTGTTATCTGGATTGCTCTTTTCTACTATTTTGTGCTCTGGTTGTTTGTTAGGATTGTTGTTTTAATTTCATTCCTGCACTAGATTAAATCATAAGAAAATTTTATAAACCCTGAATACTCTATTCACCCCCCCCCCTCCCCCCTCTAGAGTATTTCTGATCTAACAGCTCACTTTCAATTGGTTTCAGAGCTTGGATTCCTTGGTGTACACAAGCTAACCCTTGAACCAAAGATCATGTGTTAAATCAGATTTCAACTTTTATCTTTATTTTTATTTAGACTATATACACAGCAATGGCATAGAACAAAGACAATGCAAGCACCAGACCTCCAGTTTGCAACCTAAATAGGTTTGCCATCTGGAAGGCAAGAATCAAATTATATATGAACTCTATTGATGAAGATATCTACAATTCCATCTTGACAGGTCCTCCTCAAGCCACTGCTTCTACATCTACAACAGCCTCAAGCACAAATACAGTTCCACCACCTGAGTGGACTGAGGCTCAGAAGAAGGCCAAGGTTGTTGATGTCAAGGCAATGAACATACTGGCACAGACTATGTCAGATGATATCTTCCAAAAGGTTGCTGAATGAACTTCAGCCAAAGCCATCTGGGATTCCCTAAACCAAATGGTGGCTGGATCAGCAGATGAAAGAAAGGATAGGAGATCCAACCTCATATTCTTATATGAGAATTTCAAGAAAGAGGAAGCTGAGTCAGTAGCTGAAATGTATAATAGGTTAAGCTCAATCATCAATGAGCTAAAAACCTTGGATAAGGACATCACCCTCACTGAGGAGAATGACAAGATCCTAATGTGCTTTCCAAGCTCATGGGATTCAAGGATTTGGCCTATCAAATAAGCCAGAAGCCTAAATCAGATATCCACAAAATCTCTATTAGGAAAACTTAATTCCTATGAACAGCTGATTAAATCCAGGGAGGCAGCTGAGCAGAGAACACCCCCTCCAGCAGGAAAAGTGCATAACATTGCTTTCAAGGCAGATGAAGAGACAGAGACTCCCTCAATAAATGAAGAACTCATGAGTCTTTTTGCCAAAAGATTCTACAAGTTGGCAAGAAAAGATTTCAGGAGTAAGTCATCCAGACAGGATGACAAACCAAGGTATGATAAAACACCAACTAAAGAAGTGGTATGCTTTGGTTGCAGGAAAGCTGGACACTTCATCTCTGAGTGTCCAGAGAATCAGAAGAAAGAAAAGAGAAGAGAGAAAGATACCAGGAGACAGCACAACAGCAGACCTTCTTCCAGTAAATACAAGAAAAAGGAGAAGTGTTTTGTGGCTGAAACCTAGAGTGAGACAGAAGAAGAATCAACATCGTATAGCTCCAGTGAAGATGAGGAAGAGGCAAGGGCCAAGGAGGTTTGCCTCATGGCAATTGATGTTTCCAGGAGCCATTCAGAAGACGAGGACTCAAACAATGAAGCAGTTTCAGATTCTGAAGCTGACAAGGTATTATCTTCTTTTGATTACAGTTCTGGTTCTTTTAAATTTGAATTTAAAATAATGTGTATAGACTTAATAAACTCAGAAAAGGAGATTAAAACTCTTAGGAAAAAATTAGGAAACTTTGAGAATGTTAACTCTGAAAATAATAGGTTAAAAGATGAATTAACTTTAGCTAATGAACAAATAATAATGTTAAAGACTGAGCTTTGTGAGGCTAAACAACTTGAGGAAACTCTTAATGGAAGAAACCTCAAGCTGATGGACATCACAAGCACTATAAATGCCAGACTCAATGGCAAGCTAGGCTTGGGTACTTCATCAGGTTTGCCCCCCATCTCAAAAACAATATTCTGACTACCCCTATTAAATTTGTTTTTGAAAAAGGAAAAAAGAAAATAAACAATAAACAAACCTTAGATCAAATCCCAAAATCAATAAGTCAGAACAACAAAAATCAGAAAACTATTAAAAATAAGGTTCAGCAGAATTCGTCGAACTCAGATCGACGAAATGTTTCCAGTTCGTCGACGAACGCTGAACGCAAACTATAGCTATAATTATTCGTCTAACTGCGATCGACGAACTCTATATGGTTCGCCGAGCAAAGGTCGACAAACACGGGGCATAGAAAATGAATATGTTCATTCTCTGGGCAGAGATCGATGATCTCAACCCAATTCGTCAAACTCTGGTCGACGAACTCACAGAAATTCGTCGAACCCAGAAAGACTTAACGAAATCTGTAATCTTAACAGTAACTCTAATAATTCCAGGAAACCATTTAATCCTGTAGCTGATTGGGTTATACCACCTAGGAGATATCACCCTTTAGGATACAAATCCCAACCAGAATTTTCTGTCATTTCTAGCTTTTCATACCAGCAAAATAAAGGACCCAAGGTAACCTGGGTCAAAAACAATTAATTGTATTTTATTGCAGGTGAAAAGCTGTCCAAGTGTGAATCAGACTTGGTACTTGGACAGTAGTTGCTCCAAATATATGACTGGCACCAAAGAAATCTTACACAAATACAAGTCCAAGAAGGGGCCAAAGGTTATCTTTGGGGATTCCAAATGTGGCCAGTCAGAAGGTTTTGGAGAAGTGAAGATTGGAGCTGTTACTTTCAAGAAAGTAACTTATGTCAGAGGACTCACGCATAACCTCATCTACATAAGTCAGTTATGTGATGAAGGTTATCGGGTACACTTTAACTCATCTTCTTGCATTATTTCTAATAAAGAAATAACTATTTTAATTGGGAATAGACAAGGTAACATATACTTAGTTAATTTTTCTTTTTGCCACTTCTGATATCTGCTTACTTAATATAACTAGTAATCAGAATGATTTATGACATAAAAGGCTAGGTCATGTAAACTTGAAAGACATTGCTAGGCTATCAAAAGACAACCTTGTTAGAGGTTTACCTTCTGGTCCCTACAAGAAGGAAGGCCTTTGTAGGGCTTGTCAACTAGGCAAGCAAAATAAATCTAGTTTTAAATCTGTTAACAAAAGTGATTCACCTAGGATTTTGTATTTGCTACATGTGGATCTCTTTGGACCCATTGTTGTACAAAGCCTAGGAGGGAAATCCTATATCTTAGTTATTGTGGATGACTTCTCCAGGTTCACTTGGGTATCCTTTCTGAGATCTAAGTCAGATACCTTTAAGGTTCTGACAGATTTTCTCAGGACCATACAGATTGAGTTCTCTACTCATATTGCATTAATCAGAAGTGATCATGGCACAGAGTTTGAGTCTCTTCTTATGCATGAGTTCTGTGATAATGAAGGTATCAGGCATTGCTTCTCAGCTCCTAGAACTCCTCAACAAAATGGGGTAGATAAAAGGAAAAAATAGGACACTCATTGAAGCTGCAGGTACATTGCTTGCAGATGCTTACATGCCCATAACCTTTTGTGCAGAGGTTGTGAGCACAGCAAATTATGTCCTGAACAGGAGTTTAATTCATAAACTAAAGAATAGGACTCCCTATGAATTACTTAAAGGGAAGAAACCTAATCAATTATTTTAAAGTATTTGGATGTATATGTTATATTCAAAACAACAACAAAAGATATATTAGAAAGTTTGAGGCCAAGACTGAAGAGGGAATCTTTCTAGGATATTCTCAAGTAAGCAAAGCCTACAGGATTTATAATAAATCATCACTTAAAATTGAAGAATCAATCCATGTTTCCTTTGATGAAGCTAACATGTCTTGCAAGGATAAAAAGATTTCTACCAAAAGCAACTTGCAGGTACCTCACTTGTGTGAGAATTTGGATGGACTAAACCTTACCTAAGAGGTTCCAACACATCCTCCTCCACAAGTCAATGAAGATAGTAAATATGAAGGCACTGAAGGGATTGATATTCCCCCAACAACAAACATAATTCCACAAGAGGAATTAGTTCCTAATGTTGTTGCAGAACCAACTCCACCCACTGATCTTGTCACACTAAGGGATCACCCCAAATCTCAAGTGATTGGAGACATATCAGCAGGTGTACAGACAAGGCATCAACTCAATCAAGATTTGATGCATGCCTATTTTCTCTCTTAGGTTGAACCTTTATCCATCCATGATGCTGAGCAAGATCCCCACTAGATCATTACAATACAGGAGGAATTAAATCAATTTGAGAGATGTAAAGTTTGGGATTTGGTTCCAAGACCCCAAGACTATCCAGTTATTGGAACCAAATGGGTTTTCAGAAACAAGCTGTATGCCCAAGGAGTAATTGTGAGAAACAAGGCTAGGCTTGTTGCTCAAGGATACATGCAAGAGGAAGGAATAGATTATGACCACACTTTTGCACCTGTGGCAAGGTTAGAGGCAATCAGAATATTCCTGGCCTATGCAGCCTACAAGAGATTCAAGGTGTATCAGATGGATGTGAAGAGTGCATTCCTAAATGGAGTACTTAAAGAATAGGTTTATGTTGAACAACCTTCAGGTTTTGTCTCTGTAACTCACCCTTATCATGTTTTCAAATCGCAAAAAGCTTTTTATGGTCTCAAGCAAGCTCCAAGAGCTTGGTATGAGACCCTAGCCAGCTTTTTGATAGAGCATAAATTCATTAGAGGCATAGTAGATAGAACACTTTTCACTAGACATCATAAGGATCAAATATTATTAGTGCAAATATATGTGGATGACATCATTTTTGGGTCTACTTATTCCAAATTATGCAAGAGGTTCTCTGACCTCATGCATTCAAAATTTGAAATGAGTAGCACGGGTGAGCTTTCCTACTTCTTTGGTCTCCAAGTGAAGCAGTTGTCTGATGACATCTTCATCTCTCAAGCTAAGTATGCTAAAGAGCTTATAAAGAAGTTTGGGATGGCTGATGCTTCAGCAAAGAAAACACCAATGGCTACTAATGATGTGATTGACTCTGATGCACATGGGAAACCTGTGGATAGAAATTATATAGGGGCATTGTTGGGTCCCTACTATATCTAACAGCAAGCAGACCTGATATCATTTTTGCCACATGCCATTATGCTAGGTTCCAAGTGAACCCTAAAGAATCTCATCTAATTTTCTTAAAAAGAATTTTGAGATATATAAAGGGTTGTCATAGTCTAGGCTTATGGTATCCTGCTGAGACAGAATTTGATTTAACTGGATTTTCAGATGCTGACTTTGTTGGATGCAGGGTTGATAGAAAAAGTACCTCAGGGACTTTTCAGTTCCTTGGTATAAGGTTGGTATCTTGGTTTTGCAAGAAACAGTCTTCTATATCCACCTTAACTGCTGAAGCAGAATATATTGCAGCAGGCAGATGTTGTTCTCAGATGTTGTGGATCCAAAACCAACTCCTAGACTATGGTCTCAACTTAAATAGTTCAACTCTCTTTTATGATAACACAAATGCTATAACAATAACACAAAATCCAGTCCATCATAGTAATACTAAGCATATAGACATTAGACATCACTTCATTAGAGAGTGTGTAGACAAAAACCAAATTAATCTTTTCTATATCTACACTGATTTACAAAGAGCTTATATATTCACCAAACCTCTGGATGAGTGAAATCACTTATTCTTTATAAATCAACTTGGAATGATCAATGGAGAAGACTTAGTTTAGTTTATTTCTGCACTCGACGAATTATCCAGAGTTCGTCGAACGGAGCTCGACGAACTAGGGAAAGTTCGGGAGATATTCATCGAACGAAGGTCGACGAACTCTCTGTGAGTGAAGTTGTTTTTCGTCGAACGAAGATCGACGAATCCACTTCAGAAAACTTTCATCGAACGGAGCTCGACGAAATGTCTTCAACTCTTCCAGCTGAGCTCGATGAATTATTTCACTATCAATTATTTCGTCGACCTCAGGTCAAAGAACTTCTTATTTTTTGTGGAACGGAGTTTGTCAATTCATATTCCAGAAAATCTTATAACTAGGTTTTCTTCGACCTCCGTCCCGCGCTTTCTGTTCCCTTGCACTTGATCGTTGTTTCTCTCTTTTGCAGGTGATTTCATGGTTATTCAAACAGGAGCCCTAGCCGCTATGAAGTTTGACACCAGATTTGATGTCGACTTCGACTCATTTCAACACTCTGATCCAATTTTTCTGAACATTCCGACTCTACTGGAAGAATAGAATTTGAAAAACCTGATGACAACAAGAATAAATCTGGCTAGAACAGAAATTAGAGAATGGGTCTATACTTCATCAACATCAGAGGAAAACACCATGACAGGAACAATCGCGGGTAATTTCGTTTCTTTAACTCCCGTAGTTTTGACTGAAATTTTTGATTTGATAAATGGAGAAGAAGAACTGGATATAGATATTGTAGAATATGATATGATGGTAAGTCTGATGGGTTATACTCGAGATAACCCAAATAAGCTGTTGAAGAAGCACCTATCTACAGAATATACGTTTCTGGCAGATATAGTGGGAAAAGTCTTGCTGGGCAAGCACACTGCCCATGATTACATCACTAGGCATCAATTCTTGGTCATGTGTGTAGTGGTCAATAAGAAGAAAGTGGATTGGGCACAGATCCACTTTGATCTGATAAGGAAAAAGAATAATAAGAAAGAAGTTTTCTTTGGAAGGATCCTGGGGATCTTCCTGAAGGAGAAGGCTGCAGAATCCCTGTTCTCACAGACCATATTCATAAATGACAGCAAAAGGCTCACATGTACCTTGTTTGGCAGGTGGGAGAGGACCATAACTAAGCCATCCAAGGCTTCAACCTCTTCCACCCCAGCTTTTGAAAGCACAAGGGCTGTTAGGGCCACTTCCCACCCTGCTGAAGAGATCATCCCCACATACACCTCCATCCCTTCTAGCAACTCAACAACAATCACCCTCTATAGTTCATACTCCCTCTCTTCACCCACATCAACAACCACAACCCACTGTTCCTATTTCTACTATAGCTACATTACCTTCCACCTCTCCACCAATAGACCTTACTGATTTCCCTTCCTCACCCACCCAGGAATACCATCAACCCACTCCACCTCAATCACCCCAATCCCCCAATGCTATACCAGCCCCAACACCACCTTCATCTCCTCTTCCACCACACTTATCCTCCATACCATCCTTCTATCTCCTGACATCTCCTCCCAATACTCCTCCTCATCTCAATCAATCCATCCAGGATGACTCCATGCAAGATGCCATCCCCCCATCCTCACCACAATCTACCATCCCTCCAACTGTTTCCCCCTCAACACTATCTGCCACTCCAACACTGGACCCCTCCACCATCTCTTCTGTCCTTTCTCTCATCACACCCCTCCTTAAAACCATCATAGCAGAGGCCAATACACCTCTTGCTACTTCTCTCTCTACCCTATCTGCTCAAATCTCTGCCCTTTCTGCTGCCCCCTCTTCATTTAGGGGCCTGACTCCAGTTGATACTGCAACCAGGCAGGGGGAGATGCTTGATGAAGAAGCTGCAGCAGCTCCAGTACCAACAACAGTAGATATAGAACTTACAGATACAGATTTAATTGATTTAATTCAGTTTATTGAGACTGACATGGATATGGAAGATGCAGTCCCAGAAGAGTTAATTACTGATGGTGATTTCACTTTAAATCCCACAGTAGATTTGGTTAATTTGTTAAGCATTCTTGATACTGCATACTTGAGATTCCTGCTTCCAGCAGAGTATACTAAGCCATCTTTGGCTATTATCCCACACACCTCTCCAATAAGCCCTAAAGTGGCTAAGCAGCTTAAGGACAACCTTGATTCTCAAGAGGTTCCTACTTCACCTCTTCCTAAAGTTGTTTCCCCAGTTGTTTTTTCCCCTTCAGTCCCAACTTTTATAATGGATGACTCACCCTTGCCTGATCCGGATGAGTTAATCAGGGCTAACATTGAAGAAGAGAATAAGGCAGCTGCTGAAAGCACTGTCACAGTTATTTCTCCAGCTCCTCTTGAAATTTCTCTTCCAGCTCCAGCTCCAGCATCTACTCCAGCTCCATCCCAAGTTGAGAAACCCATTATATCTAATGAAACACTGAAAAAGCTAGATGCTTTATATGATAATCCACAGGATAGCAGTGATGATGATGATGATGAGGAGGATGATGAGGATTTTGATGAGGATGCTAAGAAAAAGAAGAATCCAGTATCTAAAAAGAGAAAATCTCCTCCTCCTCGTGCTCTTAAGCCAAATCCAGCCAATGACACTCCCTACTATATTCTCCAGAAGATAACTCCATATAAAGGGATGTCAGCTTGGATGTGGTTATCCAAAAATGAATAGAAAGAGAGGCATAGAAGCAGAAGATACTCTCCTCCTCCATCTCAGAAATACAGAAAAGATCCACCTCCTCCTCCTCCTCCTCCAGCTGCTGGTGCTTCAGGCACAACTTCCCAAAGATCTACCCAATTCCAAACATATCAGAGACATCAAGGGAGATCTTCTTCTGAAAGCGGCCAACATAGGCATTACTCTTTAGGCAAGCAACATCAATTTCAGCATCAACCATAGCTTCAGCATCAACCACAGCAACAGCATCAACAACAGCTATCATTCCCTGTAGATCAAAAAGCTTAAAGTCCTAAAAGACCAATTCTCCTCCTGTTCCTTTTAAAGATCCTGAAACATCTAATACAGCTAGAATGGCTAGGTTCCAAGAACTTGTAGGCTTTTCTATGATTAACAAGGTCAAAGCTGAAGGAAAGGATCCTTCTGAGTATTCCACAATGTCTAAGTACAGGAAAGAAGAGCTTAAAAGGTCTGATAAAGCAAACAAGCTTTTTAATGTTGATGACTACATGAATTTACACCCAGAAGCAGTTGTCCCCAGAGCCACATCTTTGAAGATTATAGGGGCTGCTGATATGACCATGACAAAAGTGCAAGCTTCAGATCCAAATAGAGAAATTGTCTTTACCAAGCCTAGAGATAAAGGTAAAGAAGTAATGCCCAAAGAGAAGAAACAAAAGAAGTGATTCTGAACTGCTTTACTTCTGTTATGTTCTTATAACTGCTTTCTATTTCTGAACAAATCTTATATACATATATATTTGCTGCATGTGTTATTGATCTCTGCCAGATATATGCTTTCTTGCCTTGTGATTTTCAGTTTTGATTTGAGTCTATAATTAGTGACATCACCCAAATATGGGGAGATTGTTGGATCCTTAGTAAGATTTGGGCTAGGTTCACTAAGTTAGGATCATATAACCCGCAATATATAACCAGGGTCATGGTTGTATCCCAGAGTCTAGGCCAAGTCCTTAGAATCAACATCACATGGACCAGCTATCAACAAGACTGTTAGAGACTCAAGACTTAGAGTTTTTCTAAAGACCAAGTAAAATAAGTTCGACGTTCGTCGAACTCAGGTCGACGATCTCAGAGTAAATTCTCTGAGCTGAGCTCGACAAACTTGGTACTCAGGTCGACGAACTTTGGACATTATACTTCAACACTTCAAGATCAGAAAACATCTCTTTATTCTAAGTCCAGAGTCAGACTTTGGTCGACGAACTTGATTCTAAGCTTGACGAATTATGACCACAATAGCTAAAGTTATCCAGCAGCAGTTAAGCGGTCCTCAACTCGACGAAACCAATTCTTAGGTCGACGAATTCTGGATACTTCACTTCAACACCGTCATCCAGAAGCATCTAAAATTATTCTAAGTCTAGAAGTATTTTGTTGAACTTCAGTCGATGAAACCAGATATCAGGTCGACGAACTCCATACACAGAAAAGGCAAAGTTTCTAGAGAATATAGTTCTGCTATCTGCTCGACGATCTTGGAACTCAGCTCGACGAACAGAAGTCATCTGATCGACGAACACAGCAACTCAGCTCGACGAACTGTGAACTCAGCTCAACGATTTTTGTTATCAGTTCGACGAATCCAGACTTAGTTATTTTCCATCCTTCTGTCCCCTTCTTACTGCAATAATTCCTAAGTAATTAATGCTCAAATATTCTCTGGAATATAACCGTTAGATAGAGCATTGATTATGGTCTTCTCTAGGATTATTGCCTGGCATTTTTCCATGGGACAGTTGGGGAAATAATTCAATGCAGTTTATTCTCAAGGCCGTCAGCATTGATTGCAGAGGATTTCAAAATTTTAAAAGACCATTTTTGACAGGAAATATAAAAAAAGAGAGATTTTCTCTCTTCTTACTGTAAGGTAGGTAGACAGACAGATAGAACAAGATACATAATACAGAGAGACGACAGATACAAAAAATAGTCAATCTGAAACAAGAGATTCACTACTATCTGTCAACACAGAATTCTGATACAACAAGAAGCCATATTCCTGAAGATCATCAGCTATCTGAAGAAGAAGAACACCTAATCAAGATCAAGAGTCTTCTGTCTTCAACACTCCAGGATACTTCAAAGGACAACTACATCACTATCTGTCAAAGAAGTTCTTGAACAGCTACTGATCAAGGCTATACTACTGAAGTCCTATCACCCTGCAGCAAGGCTTCTTCTACCTGAACCATTCTATATCTCAGGGGGAGCCTATGCTAAAATCAAATATCCACCAGTCTTCTCAACTGTATATTGAGAAAGAGAAGACACAATCATCCCTCACCCCCACTGTATAAATGGTTATAACTCCCTTCAAAAGTTATTCCTGGTTGCAAGTCACCTGATCAAAAGACTTGAGGATTGGATTTTGAGCACCTGATCAAAAGCTCATTGGTGTCAGACACCTGATCAAAAATCTGAGTGGATTCCTATCAGGATGGTGGAAGAGTGGATGTACCCAAGTTTAGGAGAACCACTATAAATTCTTGTGTTGTCTGGATTGCTCTTTTTTGTTGTTTTTTGTGTTGTGGCTGTTTGTTAGGATTGAAGTTTTAATTTCGTTCCTGCACTAGATTAAATCAGACGAAAATTTTATAAACCGTGAATACTCTATTCACCCCCCCCCCCCTCCTCTAGAGTATTCCTGATCTAACAGCTCACTTTCACATGGTTTTCTTCATGGCGATGCCGTGGGGTGAGACAAGCCTCCAGGCCCCGATTGGGTTGTAGTGTGCCCCTGAGCTCTAAACCCGGGTCGTTACGGGTTGTGACTTCATGATTTTCTTCGTTGCAGGTGTTATTTGTGGGCGAATCCACCGCCGCAACGTTGATGCCTCTGTTAGTACCTTGTGGGACTCTACCTGGTGTTTGGGCTCTTGCGGTGTATGGTGGAGTATCTAGTCTCCCCCGCAATTATGACGGATTAATATATCCATGGGGGTGAGCCCATATGAGTTGACCACCCTGCCCGTTTTGTTTTTGAGGGAGTTGACCACATGTGGCTAATAGAGTTTTACCTTCTTCCTGATGATTTAATCGTGAATTTTTTTCACGTATAGTCTTGTGCATTTGGGGTACTTTTGTTGTACGTGACGCTTCACGTAAGTGTTTTTGTTACTTTTGTACCTTACTGCTGTACTTTATTTAAGTATTTTTTCCTTTTCTCTCAGGTTGGTACCCCTTGACTTAGTTTACTGTTGGCTTACTTCTGCCATCACTTGCACATTCTTGTTGATGTGTTCTATCTTTGGAATGCCTCATGTTCATAGCTATAGCTGATTGCGGTGCTGGTTTTGGAGTTCTTGAGCAGCAGTGTTGGTTGTGGTTTTTGTCTTGCCGTAGCGAGGTAGACTGTTGTTTTGTTGCTTTACTAGTTCAGACATACTTTGTTTTATATGGGTTCATGTCAGTTTGTTGACGCCCACGGGAATGTTGATTTTGGATGCTTGCTAGCTGCTTAGTTGGTTTTCTTTCTGTGTATTTGGATTACTTGCTCTCTGGGATGTTTTGTGCTAGGATTGCATGATAGGTATTTTCAAGTATAAAAACTACTATTACTACCTCACGCATTACATGTTTTAAAATGTTAAATCATTATATTTAACGACCGTGAAAATCTACGTTTATTCCTATTATAAACTTAGAACTTGCATACCATGAGTGTTGAAACCAAAAAACGGACTCCTGTGGAGTTCACCCTTGGGGAAGGGGTGATCGCGCACCTATTTCACTCCTGCAAGCAAAACAACAAAAGAAACAAGGGGAAATGACCCAAGGGCTCGGCGGGGAGGACCACCACACACCCGGAAGATCTGAGAGCGCTTCCCCTCCTTGGCCAAAGGCCGAGCTAAGGTACCCTCAGAAAGCACTTGAAAACTGGAGCAAGAGAGCACAGGAAGCATGTCTTCTAGGGTACCCCTTGGGTCCTATTTATAGTTTTCGGAATCTGAACTGCCAATAACCAAACTGAACCGACCTGAAGTTACCAAAATGCCCTCGGTTGGGTCTGCCAACAGCCAAACTCCGCTATTTTGAAGGGCTATGGGCAGACCTGCGGGGGCAAAACAGTAAAAAGTACCTCATGGGTCCAGGCGAGATGGGAGCTTGGTCACCGCGGCGGATCCAATTCGCCTACTTTTGTCGAGCTCCGTTGCGAGAGCATAAGCTGGGACGGTGAGCTCGCCCATCCGTTGGTCTCCATTAGTCGACCTCAGCTCGACGATTCTTGGACTAGCTCGGCGAATGTCGAGCTCGCGGTCGACGAATGCCGATCTCCCGTTCGACGAATTCCGAGCTCGGGCTCGGCTTCTCTACTGCAAAGCTCGCCCACTAGTTTTAGCACGATCGGTCTGGTTCCTGGCGACCTTATTCGCCGGACACGGGGTTGTACAATGAGGTGTCCTCTGGGGACCTTTTAACTCATGTTGGATGTCTAACCGTGTAAAGGAAGTATTTTCTGCAGCGTATAACTATTTTTTCCTCGTAGACTAGATGAGCCACTAAGCCGAGGGATACGGCTAACTACTACAATTAAACTATTTTTGCCTTTAAACAACTTAAAGATCTTTCATCACGGTTAAGTAGGAGTTTTGCCTGAGCGTCCGCAGTTATCCCCTGCTGACGTGGCATCATGATGCACATTTTTTCCTTACTCTAATATACCTTTAATGGCGGTGAAAAATGCGGGTTGTGACAGTTGGTATCATAGGGAGGTTGGTTTGACAAGTTGGTCAAACCAGCTAATCTCGTATAGTTTGTTTCCCTTCATTCATTTGCATACACGCACCGATGTGTCATCAGTATGTCTTAACTGCAGCATAGTCACTACACTCATAGCATGATAAGAAGTATACTGGGTATATTATGTAGTATAAGATGCATAATATGTGTTTGTATATGGATCCACCATAGGAGGCAACATGTGACAGTTATGTAGTATGAGATGTATAACCATCATCACATGAGTGCCCATTAGCATGTTTTCTTTTCTCGTTGCATGCGATGTTATAATGTATGGGATGCATAACATTTCATGTGGACACCGCTCATACATGCATTAAGGACTTTTTAGAATGCATAGCACTACATACATAGCATATCATCGCATAAACACGCGTGTTAAGTTAAGGTTTACATGATGACACATGTACACACGTGATTTTTTCTAAATGGAAACAATGACTTCATGCATTCATATAATAGGCACATGAGCAAATAGGATGAGAGGATATCATACTAAGTAGGACATAGCATCATAATCCCAGAGCAAGTTTGCAGCTTAAGCAAGTGTCTTTAAGTATGGTCTGAACTAGTTGTATGTGTAAGACCCACCCCCCCCCCCCCCCCCCCCCCCCGCTTTTTTTTTGAAACACCGGGGTCTTAGGCCCAGAACCGCCGCTTTGAGGGGACACCTTCACACCCGAGAAGGTCATCACTACAAAACGTTGATCCTGCTTGTTGGGTACATTGGTTTAAATGTACCTGATTTGAAGAAGCCTCCCAACTCAATGATATACATCAAAATGTATTTGATGTGTTTTGAGTTTACTTGTGCAGGCTAAGTATTTACAGTAAAGAAGAAAAGTTTCTAAGTCCATGTGTCGACACCTAGAGGGAAAGTGTCGACACTTAAGAAGACTTGTGTCGACACTCAGGCAAGCAGTGTCGACACTTGGAGTATTTGTGTCGACACCATGGATGCTGAGTCGACACCAGACAGAAAGTGTCGACACAAGGAGCTGTGTCGACACTCAATGAAGAAAAGCCAGTGAAGCAGTGTCGACACATAGCAGTTGTGTCGACACCCAGTGAAGCTGTGTCTACATCAGAAAGTGTCGACACTTGGAGCTGTGTCGACACTCAGCAAAAGCTAGCAGAGACTAAGTACAAGTGTCGACACCCAGAAGAAAGTGTCGAGACACAACAGAAGAGTCAACACTTGAAGTAAGTGTCGACACCCAGAACAATGTGTCGACACACAGCAGAAGAGTCAACACTTGAAAAAAGTGTCGACACCCAGAACAATGTGTCGACACTTAGCTGAAGACTCAACACTTGAAGAAAGTGTCGACACAAGGAGCTGTGTCGACACTTAGCAAAGATCAGCAAAGTTCAAGAATATTCTAAGTACAAGTGTCGACACTAAGGAAATGTGTCGACACTCAACCAGAGTCTCGACAGAAGAAGAATGTGTCGACACAAGGAGCTGTGTCGACACCCAACAAGTATCAACACTGAAGACATGTATCGACACCAAGAAGCAGTGTCGACACTTGACAGATTCAACACATGAAGATGTGTCGACACAAAGGGATGTGTCGACACTTAGAAGAATTCAGCAAATACTGAAGTACAAGTACTTGTGTCGACACACTTATCAGTGTCGACACATGAAGAAGAAACGGTGTCGAGATATAAAATCTACAACACAAGGAGTTGTGTCGACACCTTGTAGACTAGTGTCGACACTTAGACAACTTGTGTCGACACTTGGTCTATAAGTGTCGACACTTAAAGACAGTTAGTCTCGACACTTGCAGACAGTTACAGTTATTTCAAGAACTGACTGGATGACTTTACAGCTGCCATTCCAGCCGGTCTACTGCACCTGTCAGAATTATCAGAATTCAGTTATGGACCGGACCAGCCGGTTACCATGAAGAAGGCCTATAAATAGGCTTGTGCTGTCTACAGAAGTTGTTGTTGAAGTGATTGAAAGAACACAAGTGGTGGTTCAGATCATTGATCAAGTGTTTAAACAAAGAAGATCGTGCTATCAAGTGCAGATCTAAGAAGTTGGAGAGAGAGCTCCATCCAAGAAATCAGTTGTTGGAACCAGACTGAGAAGAGATTTTCAGATTTATCTGAATCTTAAGTAGCAGAGATCAAGGATCAACTGCAGAAGGAGTCAATCTTATTGAGTTCTACTTTCAAGAAGCTTTGAAGAAAGCTAAGTCAGATTGATTTCAGCTGAGTTCTTCCAAGAACTCATCAAGAAACTCACATCTCATCTCTCTATTCTCTGAGTTGTTGAGTTAACATTATTTATTCACTTTTATCTTGTAGGATCCTTTGGATCTGAGTCTTGTAAGCCTATAATTATAAAGGCTGAGAGTAGGAGAGTTTTATCTCTGAGTATAGGCCTTGGTGGCTGAGTGTAGGCCTTGGTGGCTGAGTGTAGGCCTTGGTGGCTGAGTGTAGGCCTTGGTGGCTAAGTGTAGGCCTTTGTGGCTGAGTGTAGGCTTTGTGGAAAAGCTGAGTTGTAGGGCTTGGGCCTGAGGTGTAGGAGCCTGTTTTGGGTTCTGAGTTAGTGGAGAAGTTTGGCCGAATCTAGTACACTGCTAGATAGGCGAAGGGGGAAGTGGATGTACCCAAAGCTTGGGGAACCACTATAAAACTCTGTGTCTACTGTGTTATTGTTTGTTGTGATTGCTGTGTGATTGCTGTGCAAAAATAGATATAAATCTGTGTTAGAAACTGTTTGCTGCCATAAAAAGTTAAACAAGATTCAAGTCACCTATTCACCCCCCCCCCCCCTCTAGGTGTTTAGGTACATTATATTTCAAGTGGTATCAGAGCCAGGTTCCTCAAAAAGGACTAATAGTCTGAGGAGATCCTGTTTGCAGATTCAGTCTAAGTGAAGTACAGAATCAAGAAAATCAAGAACCATGGGTTCCACTGAAAATCACAAGGAATTGGGATCCATGAAGTTACCCATATGTAGGAAGGAAATCTTTGGCATATGAAAGGAAAGGGTGAGGCTGTTTATGGAAGCCTCAGACCCTAAGATTTACATCACATTAAAAGAAGGGTCATATGTGCCCATGAAGGTGTCAGTCTTGGATGCCAATCAGAGAACACCTAAGGATTTCTCTGAGATGACAAAGGATGAAATTGTTCTAGCCACTATGGATAAGAGGGCTCAGAACATAATAGTGAGTGTCATAGATGATGCAACTTTTCAGAATCTGATACACTGTAAGACAGCTAAAGAGATGTGGGAAACTCTTATTGTGTACATGGAGGGTTCTGAAAAAGTAAGGCAAGACAGAAAATCCTTGCTAAATCAAGAATATGAAAGTTTTAGACAAGGAAAAGCTGATAGCATAACTGAGTGCTATAAGAAGTTCTACAGATTGTGAATGACTCATGTCCTATGGCAGAGAGTTCAGTAATTATGAACTCAATGACAAGTTTCTAAGGTCCCTAACTAAAGATTGGGACACCAAGATCTGTGCCATTAGAGAAATGACTAAGTTGGCAGAAATTCCTCCACCTACACTGTTTGGCAAACTGCTGTCATATGAAATGCAGTTGACAGTGAGGAAAGAAGAGAGAAATCAACAGAAGTGAACATAAGGAGAGGATAGTGGCCTTCAAAACAGAAGCCCCCAGAAGGTACAGAGGTAAGTCACCAACTCCACTCCAAAGGTTGCTGAAACTGAGTCAGATGAGTCAGCAGTACAAGTCTGAAAGCAGTGAAAGTGATGAGGACTTTGCTGCCTTCACTAGACATTTTCAGAAGTTCTTGAAAAGAAATAGTGGAGGACAAGGCCTTCTACTTCACAGGGAAAAGAAGACTTTTATCGGAATAAAAAAGGCTTCAAAGAAGGACAGGAAAAAAGACTAAGTCTAGCAAGGCAACACCTTTCAAAAATAGTGTGCTATTGCTGTAATAGACAAGGTCATGTTGTTGCAGATTGGTCCAGAAAGAGAAAGGAGTCTAGTGACAAGAAGAAGACTCATTTCAAAGGCAAGAAGAAAAGTCATTTGTTGCCAAAAAGGAGAAGACTCTGTCAGATATTTCTTCATCAGAAACTGAGTCAGATGCTGAGGCATATATAGGGCTGTTTGCTGAAGAGAGAAGAAGAAGAGTTCATGCAGATTATGGATTCTATATATGAACAAGAAGACTCAGTATGGCAAGGGCTAATGCCATTGACAGAAGGTGACAAAATCCTGGAGCAGCCAGGACCTAGTAAGGTACAACATTGTTCTTCCAGTTCAGTTTCTTGTGCCAGTACAGAATCAGATTCATCTTCATCAAGTGATGAGAGTGTATCTGAGTCTGAAGAAGATATTCATCAGCTGATAGATGAATATAAAGTTCTGTTGCAAGCTTACAAGAAGAGCAAGTCCCTAGCCAAAAGTCAGGCAAAGGAAATTGCTAATCTCAAAGTTATGGCAACTGATTCTGAGAAATTGTTTGATCAAAAGCTAAATGAGATAGCCAGACTGAAGCACATAACTGTGATTCAGATGGGGACTATCACATATAAGAATGATCAAATCAAGAGTCTGGAGATTAATCTTCAGAAGGAGAAGGACTTAGTTGCTAGGTTTTCTAAACCTAAGTCAGTCTTACCATAATTGATGAATTGTTCATCACAAAGGTAAAGCTGGACTGAGAATTATTAGACCTGCAAGGACTGTTCAGTCCAAGTCCAAGTCCAAGGGCAAAGCCCCAACACTCAACAAGCCAGCTATGGATAAAACAGCAAAGACAGTACCTAAGCAAAGGTACAATAAGTTTGAGTGTTGGTACTGTGGCAAGGTTGGCCACTTTACAATGGACTATTGGCACAATGCTAGTGCCAAAGTGAGTAGCAAACTGTCTGTAGGAAAGCCTGCAGGTAGTTTTGTCAGGATGCAAACTAACAAGTACCAAGGACCCAAGAATTCTTTGGGTTCTAAGGTTCACTAATCTGTTTTGCAGGTGAGTCCAAGTTGTCATGCCCCAATATGGTACTTGGACAGTGGATGTTCCAGACATATGACTGGAACTAGGGGACTACTAAAGGACTACATTCCAATCAAAGATGGTCCTAAAGTCACCTTTGGTGGTTCTGAAAAAGGAATCATCAAAGGATTTGGTAACATTTCTAGCAACTTGGTTACCATTACTCAAGTGGCTTATGTTAAAGGGTTGAAACACAACCTAATAATTATAAGTCAATTAAGTGATGTAGGATATGACATCTCATTTGTGAAAAATGGTTGTCATATCAGGAGGTCAACTGATCAAGAGATCATTTTGACAGGTTATAGAAAGAGGAATGTCTACTGCCTAGACATTATGTGTGAGACCAATGGTTCTCATGTGTGTCTTGTAGCTGATGAGACAGTCTCTCATTGTGTCAAATGGCACAAGAGGCTAGCTCATCTAAATTACAAGACAATTGGCAAACTCTTTAGCAAAGAGTTAGTGAGGAATGGTCCTCAAGTTAAGTGTGTTAAAGATGGTATTTGCTCAGCTTGTCAAAAGGGCAAGCAGACTAGATCCATCTTTAGAAGCATAGAAAACAAAGATGCTGTGAGGTGTTTATACCTCTTGCATATGGATCTCTTTGGTCCAATGACAGTTCACAGCTTAGGTAGGAAGGTCTATACCTTTGTAGTTGTAGATGACTACTCAAGGTTTTCCTGGGTGTTCTTCTTAAGACAGAAATCTGAAACACCTAGTGTCTTCCATAGCTTTGTCAAGCAAATTCAGAATGAACTAGACAGTACAGTGGTCAAGATTAGAAGTGACCATGGTACTGAATTTTAGTCTGATAGTATGACAAGACTATGTGAAGACTTTGAGATCTTTCAAGAGTTTTCTTCACCTAGAACACCTCAGCAAAATGGCATTGCTGAGAGGAAGAATAAAACCTTGATTGAGGCAGGTAGAACCCTATTAAGTGATACATCACTACCAGAATATTTCTGGGCTGAAGCAGTTAAAACTGCATGCCATGTTATTAATAGGGCTACCATTACTAAAGGCCTCAACAAGACCCCTATGAGGTTGTGAAAGGCAGGAAACCAAACCTATCCTACTTCAGGATCTTTGGTTGCAAATGCTTCATACTTAACAATGGAAAGTACTTTGACTAAGTTTGCTGCCAAGTCCCAAGAGGGAATTTTTGTTGGGTACAGCAACAACAGTAAGGCTTATAGAGTCTACAACTTGTCTACACAAGTTGTAGAAGAATCTGTACATGTAGTATTTGATGAGACTAAACTTATTAACAATGAGTTGTCTAGTAGTGTATGCAGCTTCACAGGTATAACAAAGAAGTTGGACAAGCTTACTATAGAAGAAGATCCTGCTGCAAGAGATAGCAAGTAGAAGATAGTGGCTGCTGTCCAGGGGGAGTACTACATGTACCTAGTGCAGAAGAAGTACAAGGTGTGCAGCAGATGAAGGAACTGAAGAGGTTCAACCAGAAGTCAGGATGTCTCCAGCCATAGGCATCTTAGAGATCATCCAGTAGAGCAGATTATTGGAGATCCAAGACAAGGGGTACAAACAAGGAGCAGAAATCTGAATGCAGCAATCTACTCCAGTTTTCTATCTTAAGTTGAACCAAAGAAGTTTGAAGAAGCCATTCTAGATCCACAATGGACTGAAGCAATGCAAGAAGAGAATCAGTTCAAGAGGTGCAAGGTCTGGGACTTGTTCCTAAACCTAAAGACCACAATATAATAGGAACCAAGTGGATCTACAGGAATAGGATGGATGAACAAGGAGTCATCATTAAGAACAAAGCAAGATTGGTTGTTAAAGGATATAGGCAGGAAGAAGGTATTGATTTTGATCAAACCTTTGCTCCAGTAGCCAGACTGGAAGCCATAAGGATGTTCCTGGCCTATGCAACCTATCAAGGATTCAAAGTTTACCAAATGGATGTCAAGTCAGCATTTCTGAATGGTAATCTTAAAGAGGAAGTATATGTGGAACAGCCCTCAGGTTTTGTTGATTCAACTCTACCTAATCATGTCTATAGACTTAGGAAAGCTTTATATAGGTTAAAGCAAGCCCCTAGGGCTTGGTATGAAACCCTATCTAGTTTTCTCATTGAGAACAAATTCTCAAGGTGGAAAATAGACAAGACTCTATTCCTTAGGGAATCTAGAGGCAAAGTAATACTAGTCCAAATATATGTAGATGACATTATATTTGGGTCTACTGAAAGTAGTCTTTGCAAAAAGTTTGCCAAACTAATGCAAAGTCAATTTGAGATGAGTAGTATGGGAGAGCTAAAGTTCTTCTTGGGTCTCCAAGTAAGACAGACTGAGAATGGTTTATCCATATGCCAGTCCAAGTTCACCCTAGAACTCATAAGGAAGTATGGTATGGATTCATCCAGTACCATGAAGACTCTTATGGGGTCAAGTATGTCTCTTAGCAAGGATGATGCAGGGAAACATGTAGATGAAACCTTGTATAGAGGGATAGTTGGCTCCCTATTATACTTGACTGCAAGTAGACCAGATATCATGTATGCTACATGTGTCTGTGCAAGGTATCAAGCCTGCCCTAAAGAGTCTCATTTGATAGCAGTCAAAAGGATATTGAGATATCTAAAGGGCACTCCCTATCTAGGCCTCTGGTACCCTAGGAATGGGGATTTTGATCTAACAGGTTATTCAGATGCAGACTTTACAGGATGCAAAGAAGACAGAAAAAGCACTACTGGAACCTGTCAATTCCTAGGTGGAAGACTGATTTCATGGAGTAGCAAAAAGCAAACAAGTGTGGCTATCTCCACTGCAGAGTCAGAATATGTGGCTGCTGGAAGTTGCTGTGCTCAACTTCTATGGATACAGCATCAGCTTGAGGACTATGGAATTCAGGTAAGTAGAACTCCACTCTTTTGTGATTCTACTAGTGCTATTTCAATAGCTAATAATCCTGTATCCCATAGTAGAACTAAACATATTGAAATTAAATATCATTTTCTTAGGGAGCATGTAGAAAGAGAAGATATTTTACTTGAATATGTTAGCACAGATAATCAACTAGCTGATATGTATACTAAGCCCCTAGAAGAAGCTAAGTTCAATAGGTTCAAAATTGAACTAGAATGATAAACTTAGAGTAAGTTTATAGTAATTGAAAATGGCTAAGTAAAAAAGGTGTCGACACACAGAGATCTCTGTGTCGACACAGAATAAAGGTGTCGACACTTCAGGAAAAAGGTGTCGGACACATCTAGGAAGTTGGTGTCGACACTTCAGAAATTAGTGTCGACACTTGACTAGTAGGTGTCGACACATCCAAGGTGGTGTCGACACTTAGGCTTTACTCAGAATTGTCTAAGTAAAGTCTCGACTAAATGTCGAGTTAAGTGGTGTCGACACATAAACAAGTGTCGACACATAATATCTGTTGACTAACTTGTGTCGACACATATGTGTCGAGACATTATAAGTCAGTGTCGACACTTATCACCAGTGTCGACACAATTTAAGTTAGCTGCCCGCCTTTCATCTTCAAACTAGAAAGGTATAAATAGGATTTTGCCTTAGTTTGTCGACACGCTTTCAAAAGTTTCGAGACCAAACTACTGTGTCGACACCTCTCTTCTCTCAAGACAAATTTCTTCAACCCTAATGGCGCCAAAGCTTGAGGAGAACGTCAACGAAGGCTACGAGCTTGTGCGGAATGCTTTTGATGATGCCGACCAAGAAATCAAGACAGTAATAACCCTAGTTGCCGACTCAGGGTTAGAATATCTTGTTTCAGAGCCGACAAAGATCTGGAAGAAGGAAGTCTTGGAATTCCTCAATGAAGCTAAGATTGACGAAACTGGATTCAAGATCAAATCCAGGGTTCATGATGAGAAGGTGAAGGTTTCACCTAAAAGTCTGAGGAAAGTATTACAGTTACCAAGAACAAAAGAAGAAGATGAGGTTACTGCTTCCAAGACCAGGGAAGCTCTAACATGGTGTGGTCTAGACTCTAAGATGAAGATTGGATCAGTGTTTCTTAGAAAGGGCATGAACAGTCAAGGGAAATTCCTTTCTGAAATTGTTGGAAAGGTCATATTAAGCAAACCAGGAGGGCATGATAGGGTATCTGCCTCTATGTTCAATATTATGACCAGGATTATCTTCAATCTAAAAACTGACTGGTCTGTAATAGTATTTGAAAAGATCAAGGAAAGCCTGAAGAAGCCCAACCTGGGCAGAATTTTAAGTCTTTACCTTGCTGGTGTTATACCTGAAGTTATGAGTCAGGCTGCTAGAAGCAAAATCAACCACATGAGGAAGATGGATTTGAGAATTTTCTCCAGATGGGACAGGGTGTTGTCTAAAGAGATGCCAACCCCTGAGAATATAGTTCCTGAGAAAGTATCACCTCCAAAGAAGAAGAGGAAAACTGCTCCAGTGGCTCAAGTGTCCACTAGCAGCTCTGACAGTGAAGAACAAGTTGTCTTCACACCAGATGAGAATGAGGAAGGACCTGCTGTAAAATCTCTAGCTCCTCAAGATGTTGTTGAGATCCAGGGGGAGCTACCTCAAGCTAGCCCCATACACAAGGATCACATCCAGGGGGAGTCTCTAGTTGTAGAAGAACCAACTACACTAGAAAGTGAACAAGCAACCAACATAATACTAGAGGTACTCACTGAACTAAATGCTTTAGATTTTCCTATAGAGGATACTGATTTGTCTGATGTTCATCAGCAAACTCAGCTGGATAGCCAAGTCCCAGATGCTGTCATGGAAGACACATCTGTTGAAGTTGTAGTTACTGATCCAGTGGTTGAAGAGCCAAGACTTTCTCCAGCTCATTCACCCCAAGAATTTACAATGGAAGATTTATTCCTAAATCTGGATCAACAAGACTTTGACAAGGACACTGCTGCTGCTGAAGTGGAGAATGCTCCAGTTGAGGGGAGCAAGTAGTTCATATTGCAGAACCTGAGAAGGCCCAGATGTGCAGAAGGAGTTACCACCAAGCCTAAGGAGAGGGTAGAAATTGCTAGCTCCTCAGCCTCTGAAGATGAGGATGCTGCAAGGGCAAAGAAGAAGAAATTTCAGGTCTTTAGAAGAAGGAGCCAGAGTTATAAGAAGGCTCTTCAAACTGTTGCTCCACAGTCTACACTACAGCCAGCCCCAGCTTTTGATTATAGTGCACTGATGGTTGCTATGCAGATCAAACTTGATGAGCAAAGGCAGGCCATAGAGAAATATGTGGATGAAGGGCAGAAGTCTCTCCAATTTGATCTAGCCCAGGACATAAAATCTATAAGGTTTGAAATGAACCAATAAAAAGGAGATGACTGAATGTTTCCACAAGGGTGGAAATGCAGTGGTGTACTTGGCTACACACCAGGAGAAGATAAGGCTCAAGTAGATGACATAGCCTGAAGCAAGGATATGTACTTGAAAATCAACTCAGAATGAATGACAATCTGATAGATCTCATAATGCAATTGTCACAGAATTAAGAACATAGGTGCTGGACCTTCTACTTCTACTGCTACTGCTAAAGCAGATTTTGACAAAGCACTGCAAGAGAGCATAACTGCTGTTAAGAATGCTATACTAGACTCTGAGAAGATCATCACTGACAAACTCCAAAGGCTCAAACCTTTCTACAGAGATGGAGTTAATTATTTAAATGCCCAAACTCGATTTCAGAAAGATGACTTAAGGGATCACATGGAAAGAGAAGTCATAAGGGGGAGAGGGTCTTAGTCAAAGCTGGCTCTGAGCATGCCAAATGGATTTCTAATTCCATCAGAGAGCCACTCTTGGATATCCTCCTCTGTGTGATGACAATGATGTTGCTGAATCTGGAATCAACCCTGCATATCTAGGAGGGGGAGCAACCTGAAGTAGCTCAAGTCATCTACCCTCTTCCAGATTTTGATATGATTCATGCTGACATACAGTCCATGTATAGCCCACCTGGGGGTAAGGACAATGTCATTCTTGACAAAGTAGTTCAGCCAGTATCTGAAGCCATGCAGGAAGCTATTTTAAAAGAGCAAGCTGAAGAAGAAACCAGATTATCTAAGAAGAGGTTCAGGGAGCAAGCTGAACAAAGACCAGACTTTGAGCAGTGGAGCCCCACCTCTAGGAATATTATTTTGACTGCCTGGAAAGCTGCCAAAGATAACATTCAAGACAGGAATAAGTGGTTTTCTGAACCTAAATGGAGAAAACATGAGTCTAGGCAGGAGGCTATAGTCCAGTATAGAAGGAAGGCCAAGATGGGAAAGCTACCTCCTACTGCCCAAGAGCCTAGCAAGTACTTTCCAAAGCCATATCATTATTTTGAGAGACAAAAGATTAAGGCTGAGGAACTTAAGAAGAAGGACTTCAAAGGCAAGAAGCATGCTGATGCTGAAGTTGCTGAAGCTCCTGTTCAAGCCAGAGTTCAAGCTGGAAAAGGAATAGTCATTAAGGAGGCTGAACAGAAATAGCTTAGAAAATTTCTTAAGTTTACTATGTATTTTGTTGATATAAAACATTCTGTAAACTTTAGAATTTTTGTATATGACAAAGTATTGGAACAATGTTTTGTGTGATAAATTTGTTGTGTAATAAATTTGTTTCTAATTGTTCTGTGATGATGTCTATGTATACATTTGTGATTGATACATGTTTATGTGATTATGTTTACCCTGCTATATATAATCTGCTTTACATCATTTTTTAATTTAATTATGAATGGTGTATATCATTGACTAAGGGTTATGACTTCTCCAAATAGGGGGAGATTGTTGGGTACATTGGTTTAAATGTACCTGATTTGAAGAAGCCTCACCCAACTCAATGATATACATAAAAAATGTATTTGATGTGTTTTTGAGTTTACTTGTGCAGGCTAAGTATTTACAGGAAAGAAGAAAAGTTTCTAAGTCCATATGTCGACACCCAGAGGAAAGTGTCGACACTTAAGAAGACTTGTGTCGACACTCAAGCAAGCAGTGTCGACACTTGGAGTATTGTGTCGACACCAGGGATGCTGGTCGACACCAGACAGAAAGTGTCGACACAAGGAGCTGTGTCGACACTCAATGAAGAAAAGCCAGCGAAGCAGTGGTTCTCGACACATAGCAGTTGTTGTCGACACCAGTGAAGCTGTGGTCTACATCAGAAAGTGTCGACACTTGGAGCTGTGTGTCGACACTCAGCAAAAGCTAGCAGAGACTAAGTACAATTGTCGACCCAGAAAAAGTGTCGACACACAACAGAAGAGTCAACACTTGAAGTAAGTGTTGACACCCAGAATTGTGTCGACACACAGCAGAAGAGTCAACACTTGAAGTAAGTGTCGACACCCAGAACAATGTGTCGACACTTAGGAAGACTCAACACTTGAAGAAAGTGTCGACACAGGAGCTGTGTCGACACTTAGCAAAGATCGCGCAAAGTTCAAGAATATTCTAAGTACAAGTGTGTCGACACTAAGGAAAATGTGTCGACACTCAACCAGAGTCTCGACAGAAGAAGAATGTGTCGACACAAGGAGCTGTGTGACACCCAACAAGTATCAACACTGAAGACATGTGTCGACACCAAGAAGCAGTGTCGACACTTGACAGATTCAACATATGAAGATGTGTCGACACAAAGGAGATGTGTCGACACTTTAGAAGAATTCAGCAAAATACTGAAGTACAAGTACTTGTGTCGACACCATTATCAGTGTCGACACATGAAGAAGAAACGGTGTCGAGATATAAAATCTACAGCACAAGGAGTTGTGTCGACACCTTGTAGACTAGTGTCGACACTTAGACAACTTATGTCGACACTTGGTCTATAAAGTGTCGACACTTAAAGACAGTTAGTCTCGACACTTGCAGACAGTTACAGTTATTTCAAGAACTGACTGGATGACTTGACAGCTGCCATTCCAGCCGGTCTACTGCACCTGTCAGAATTATCAGATTCAGTTATGGACCGGACCAGCCGGTTACCATGAAGAAGGCCTATATAATAGGCTTGGGCTGTCTACAGAAGTTGTTTTTGAAGTGGATTGAAGAACACAAGTGGTGGCAGACAATCTGATCAAGTACTTTAAACAAGAAGATCGTGCTATCTGTACAGCAGAAGAAGAGTTGGAGAGAGAAGAGCTCCATCCAGAGAAATCAGTTGTTGGAACCAGACTGAGAAGAAGGGTTCAGATTTATTCTGAATCTTAAGTAGCAGAGATCAAGGATCACTGCAGAAGGAGGGAGTCTTATTGATTCTACTGATTCAGCTTTTGAAGAAAGCTAAGTCCAGGGCTGATAGATTTCAGTTCTGAGTTCTTCCAAGAGACATCATCAGAGATCTCACTCGCCTCCTCTCTGAGTTCTCTGAGTTAACTTATTATATTCACTTGCAATCCTTGGGATTACTAGATTCAGTGTTATAAGCCTGTAATTACTAAAGGCTGAGAGTATGAGTAGTTGTAACTCTGAGGTGGAGGCCTTGGTGGGCGTGAGTGTAGGCCTTGGTGGCTTGTGTAGGCCCTGGTGGCTGAGTGTAGGCCTTGGTGGCTGAGTGTAGTAGGCCTTTGTGGCTGAGTGTAGCTTTGTAGAAAAGCTGAGTTGTAGGGGCTGCTGAGTTCTGTGTAGGAGCTGGTTTTGGTTCGCGAGTTAGTGTGGAGTTTTGTTGGCGGGCAAATGTAGTACCTCTGAGAGAAGGCCAAGGAGTAGTAGTCTGTTTTTGGTTTAATGCCTTGGCCGGGACATCTAGTACACTGCTAGTTTTACGAGGGGAACTTGGGGCGGCTGTGGTGGGGGACTTAAAACTGCGTGTCTCTTTTTTGTCTGTGTGTTTGAGATTGTGTGATTGCTGTGCCGAACAATAAACATGATGTTGGGTGTTTGTGGTATTGAAAAAAGTTATTAAAAAACTAGCAAAAAGATTCACGTCACCTATTTCCGGACCCATCCCCTACAACAGTGTTTACGGTATTATTATCTTTCATGCCGGACAAATCCGTCACCAATATGTAGTAAAACAAAGAAACTAGTAACGGTCCTCAATCTTCTACATAATTGTAATAATGTGTTGTAGCCAAAAGTAGCCCCTCAGAAATAAAAATAAGTACTATCTTGAACGCGGATGCCCGAAACCTCAATGACCCTAACTTTTCTGTCGCTGTCTTAAACTAAGTTAACTTTAGCGAACAGGACTCACAGTCCCTGCCGTCTGAACTACGGTACTAGAAGACTACCACCCGTCCGACAGCGTGCCGACCTCCGGGGCTAGCCTCCATCGCATGAGCTCCACGCGTCCCCAAAGATGTGGTGCCTGTTTTTCAGAAATACTTTAGTCCTAATCATCCTAAGCCCTATCTTCCCCACCGCCCCTGCCCCACCGAACAGGACCCCGAGAGGGGAGAGGGAAAGGAGAGGACAGGAAGTGTGGTGACATATTTAATAAGCAGATGGCGGGGAGACTGGCTCTCTAGCAGCTCTATAGTATATGGAACGGGATTAGGGTTGAGAGGGTAAGCTTGATTGATATGAAGACCAGGTAACCTTAACTTATATGAAATAATAAGCCAGTGGATCTTTGCGGGATTCTTTTATATAAAAAGTCTCATACCAAATTTATACGATAGGGTGTGGGGTTTATCTAATAGTATATATATACTGAATAAAACCAATAACTAACAAACGCTCGCACGAATTTATCAACCGGGGGTTCATTTTGCAGGCCTATTGTATATAAGCATCCCCGTACCACTTTTATAAATATGTGTCGGGTTGTTTGCGATGGTTATGCTATGAAATACATTATGCTATGATGTGAACATGTAAGTGCAACTCACCCACTCGACTCTGTGTACACAGACCTTTAGTTCCCCTTTTATGGAGCTGAACCTCCCAGGATACCTCCGTAGTGGCAAACGAAAGCGGGGGGTTGGGCTAACCCACCTTTAAAACCAGTAATTGCACTACGTCAGCCAGCAGTACCCATCATATGCCTCAGCCGCGGGCACTAAGCGGAGCTCCTGCACTCTTGCCGGCTGGCGCACAGAACTTTTTTTGGTCAAGTGCTAAACCACACTTGCTGAGTCAATGTATTGGCGTCGGTGCATTGACTCTCCAATACCGAAGAACCACCACCTTATACTTTATGCACATGCAATCTTAATGTATCACCACTGAGCTAAAGCTCCCTGGAATATTCCGTCCGTCACATATATCCACCGAGTCAAAGCTCCCTGGACTATACCGTCCGTTCCAAATATCAACAGAGCCAAAGCTTGTCGGACTACCCCATCCGTCACTAAATCCACCGAGTCTACAGCTCGAGTGAGACCACCTAACATCCCGGGGCATCGAGGTGAGTGAAAGTGAAATCCTAGTTAAGCTAGTTACTTTTGCAATTCAGTTTTTTTCCTACAGTTTAGGTTAGCCCAGGACTGCCCAAGGTATTCCCCGTTAAGGGCTCTCGAGGGCACTAGGAACTATGATGGGCTGAAGCCCCAAAGCTCCCTTTCACAAGACACTTATTTTTATTGGTTAATACCCATCTCCTAGTCCTTTAAATGTTGTATTGGATCTAACACTAGTGTATTTGACACTTCCTCTCCACGGGAAAGACGATCTTTCGTCGATCCCGAGCACCACCTAACACCAGTCAATCCAACACTCTACTCATCCTAACTTCCAATGATGAACTCATTTTTATTTATCCAAACCAGCAAACAACTACCCCAACTCATGTGCCCAAATTCATATTTCAACATAATTTCTGCAGTTTACTAAATGCAGAGCAACTTAAGCTATTTGATGTGTAAAATTGGAGGTACTTAAAATAATATCCAATATCTCTATAACAATTATTGTAGGGCTATCATGATATTTTTAGTCTAAATCCAGAAATTAAAAATTTTCCTAATTATCTGATAATTTATTTAATTATTCTAGTAATCCAAAAACCCAAGTTTGAACATGAAGTACCCATTTGAGACATGCAAATGCTCCACAAAATTTATGATAACTACAAGATGATTACTTAATACAGAATCCGAAGTATCCCAATTTTCCAGGAAGGTTAAAGCCTCTAATCCTAATTTAAATAAAACATACCATAAATCACTTTAAGAGACCAGTACAACAAGATTACTTCCAAAAATTAAGAGAAAATTCAAGCATGATTGTAAGGACATATAAATACTCTAGGTCAAGTTTCATAATTTCTCAACAAATAATGAGCTCTGAATAAAATATTGAACAAGTTTCCAGGTTAATGAGCTTGTGAAATAGGTACCGTAATTATGTATTCAAAAATTCTAATAAAATTCATACATGAGCATAATGGTCTAAAACTTCTTTTGCCTAATTTTCATGACTTTACGATGGACAGTGAGATCACAATATCCAAATAATTAAGTAGGGCTAACTCATGCATTATAAAGGAAGTACTAAAATTAATGTTCCAAAATCCCCAATTAAATTTCCAGAGGTTCATTCTAACCCTCAAACTACACTACCCAAGTTTCATCACTGTTCAATGAGTTTTAATAACCTATTCTAGCACTACAAAATTTGTGCTCTAACCAAGGGTTAGGGTTTTGAGGGGCCTACCTATCTCCAAATCCTCCAAGATTTTTACCAGAGGGCTTTAGCTACCCTGGTACCCTCCCTACCAAATTTCAAGTCCATACAAAGTCTTTTGACCCCATGCACATCACAAGACACCAAAGCCCATCCTTAGGGTTTGGACTTAGGTCCTAGGGCAAATCTAATCCAATCCACCCCATATTCAATGGGAAGGTGTTAAAAGCCATGCCAAGTCAGTGACCCCAATTTCAACCTCTGTTTCGGTGATTTGGCAACTCAAAATTCAAAGTGCACTTATGACCTAAATACCCTTATTATGGCAAGCTAGGGTTTGCATGATTTCAACTCAAACCATCTCCAAATGAGATGAAATTTTAACCAGAGCCTTATAATGACCCCAAGCACCACTCACCAATGTTTGGGTGAGTTTGGAGGTCATTTGTTCCCTATATTAATTTACCCTAGAGAAATTAAATAATTTCAACAACTATAGGAAAATCAATCACAAAAAATTCCATTTTTGGGCACGACCTATGTATAGACTAGGGTGACCCCCTGTCCAAATTTCAAGATATTTGGACAAGAGATAAAGTGTGAGAACTCATTTTAATCTCTGCATAGCTCTACGTATAGATCCCACCAAAATGAGTGCCCTGGTCAAACCATGCACCCCTATTGGTTCAAACCATTTTTGAATTAAAGTAGACCCATAGGGCTACAATTTATATGTTGACCATTTTCTCTGAATTAGCGTCTAGGTATTTTTAATAATTAAAAATATTAAATACCTAAGGTGTGACAGAAATGAAATATACAAAAATAAATAACCTATAGTTTAAAATCATTACTAGAACTAATCTCAAAGCAAGATCCAAGGCTGGCTGGATCGTCTTCCTCCTCCAGCCGGCGGCCCCGATTGCTCCTTCCTGGAGCATCTTCCACATGCTGTCGCCGGCCATCAGGCCACCTCCCTGGCCGTCCACCGCCACCACCACCTCCGTTGAGGCGGTGGCTATCGCCAGGCGCCGGCGCAGCCGCCAGAGGGGCCATTTTTGGCGATCCCGACAAGGTGAAAAACTTGAAAAAATGAGGGAATTTCAAACTTCGATCGTGCTCAACTGAGCCCGATTCCCATTCCTAATGATTCCTAAGATCTAACCATGGAAGAAGTAGAAGGGGAGGACCTGAATCGCGGCCTGAGAGCGGGTGTTGTGCCTCCTCGCCATTTCTGACCAGCAAGATTTGGCTCCTCTGCAACCTCCACACCAACTCCTCTGTAACTAAAATGTGATCGGGGGAAAATCTTCCCCTTGCCCTACTGAAGGTCTCTAATGAAGGAATTGGGGGGAGGAGGGTTGTAACTCCCCAATTCTTCAAGACACCATTAAAGCCATTAATGAGGAGTTTTCGGTTTCACCCAATTTGAGGAGCTGAGCCTCCCCACTGGCCGGCCACCTCCTGAAAACTCCTCCCCTACCTCCAAGGAGTTAAAGCCCCATCAAAAGGGGGAGTTATGGGGCCTCCATAGACATGATGGGCATTAAGCTTAACCTTCTCTCTCCTCCAAATTTGGGTAACTCCCTCTTTCTCTCTCCTAGTCACCCAATTCTGAATTTGGTGGGCCCAAGATGTGTCTCACCACCTTCTAGACCAATGGGCCACACTTGTCTGGGCCTAGCCCACTTGGATTGGGCTTGAGTTAGCCATTTAGGCTAGTTTGACGACTTTAACCCAAGAGTTGACTTTGGTCAAATTAGCCACTAGGGTTGACCCCATTGGGTCCTTGGTGACCCATGAGCCTCCCCTAAAGTCTAGAAGTACTTTGGTAGGGTTAACTTGCACTCAGAAGGTCACTTGCCCCTTAGTTAGGGCACTTTGACCAGTTTAGGGCTAGGGTTGACTTGGGTCAACTTAGGCTTTGGAGTTGACCCCAATGGGTCCTAGGTGACCCATTGACCTCACCTTAGGGTTAGGAGGACATGAGTGGGATCCACTTGGCTAAGGGAAGGTCAGTTGACCCTATGTGGGTTAGTTTGACCCATTTAGGGTTAGAGTTGACTTTGGTCAACTTAACCACTTTGACTGCCCTCCATGGGTCCTTAGTGACCCATTGACCCTACCTTAGGTCCAGGAATACCTGGTTGGGTTGGTTGGGCTTTACTAGGGCACACTGCCCTTAGTTAGGGCACCTTGCCCAATTTAGGCCTAGGGTTGTTCTAGGTCAACTTGGCTACCCTGGGTCGACTCCAATGGACCCTTAGGGCTCTAATGAACCTCCCAATGGATTGGTGAGACCATGGTGGGGTCTTAGAGTCATGGTAAGCCTCAAGGTCATCCTAAATTA
The DNA here is from genome assembly GCA_039583875.1 of Platanthera guangdongensis. Taxonomy (NCBI): domain Eukaryota; kingdom Viridiplantae; phylum Streptophyta; class Magnoliopsida; order Asparagales; family Orchidaceae; genus Platanthera; species Platanthera guangdongensis. The sequence goes on along the minus strand of CM077154.1, from coordinate 94,719,255 downwards.
GGGTTTAGGAATCTACTATTTGCAGGCCATAGTGATTGCACCTACATTCCTAGGTTCACTTGTCCTTCTTGGGCTTCCTAGGGTTTAGTCATGATATAGTCATGACAAAATCACTCCTAGGGGGTCTAGTTGTTTTAGGGATGTTACAAATCCCAATATATAAACAGAAAAAATTTCGTCCTCAAAATTCTAGTTAGGTCTACGGGGTTTCAAGTATGAAAGGTAAATTGTAACATCCCGAGAGGTTGTGAGTAATACCTGACTGAAAAGCTCCAGGTACCTTTGTTGCATCAAGTCCTGAGGCTCCCATGTGTGCTCCTCTCGCCCATAATTCCTCCACAGGACCTTGACTAATGGAATCTTCTTGTGGCGCAAGACTCGTATTCCCTTGTTGTCAATCCAGACCGGTTCCAAATGAGCTGACCGATCAGATGATACCGGCCCATCCGTGGCCATAATCTGCTGCTCCGGGCATAGAAGAGCCCTCCTGAGAGAGGATACATGGAACACATCATGCAGATTCGTCAGCTCCGGTGGCAGCTCCAGCCTATATTCCAAGGGACCGACCGCTCCAGGATCCTCTAAGGCCCCATATATCTTGGGCTGAGCTTCTTCTTCCGACCGCGTACCCGTAAAACCCCATGAATTGGTCGGATCTTCAAGAACACTCAGTCACCCACCTGAAACTCCACCTGATGATGTTGGGCGTCGTAATACTTAGCCTGTAGGCTCTGTGCCTCTAACATCCTGTCCCGTATCAACCTCACCTGAGCCTCGGTGTCATCAACAAACTCCGAACCCAAAGCCTTCGGATCCTCATCCTATATCCACGACAATGGAGTCCTACACCTCCGTCCGTAAAGGGCCTCATAAGGAGCCATCCCTACGCTGGATTGGTAGTTGTTATTATATGAGAACTCAATCGGTGGCAACAGCTTCTCCCAAGGCTCACCACGATCCAGTATGTAAAGTCGCAGTAGATCTTCCAAAGTTCGATTAGTGCATTCCGTCTGCCCATCGATCTGGGGATGAAAGGCTGCACTGAATGTTAGTCGAGTGCCCAAGTAAGTCTGCACTGATCTCCACTCCCTGGACATAAACCGTCCATCCCGATCCGATACAATCGTCTTGGGAATGCCATGATAACGGACGAACTGCTCCACAAATTTCCGAACCAGCATACCAACTGAGTCATCCTTTCTGATCGGGTGAATCTGGCTACCTTCATCAGCCGGTCGACGATCACCCAGATCAAATCGTTTCCCGTCCGCGATCGGGGAAGCCCATGTACAAAGTCCATCGCGATATCATCGAACTTCCACTCCTACACTGGGAGTGGCTGCAATAATCCTGCGGGGTTTCTGCACTCTGCCTTCACCAGCTGGCATGCCTCGCAGTGGGTCACGAAGTAGGTGATATACTTTTTCATGCCTGGCCAGTACATGGTCGTCTTTAGATCCTCAGTCATCTTCGTAACTCCCGGGTGTACTGAATACTGACTGTAGTGAGCCTCCGTCATGATATCTTCCCGGACCTGGACTCCCTCTTTTATGTAAACCCGTCCTCTGAAACACACTAGGCCATCCCTCAGTGTGTAATCACAAGCAGTGCCTGCTTCTAAGGCCCGGAATATCGGCTCTAGCTTGGCATCCTGCCTCTGACCATCTCTGACTCGATCTCATATGTCATCTGTGGCAACCAACGACGATAGGTACTCCCAGTATAGCTCAAGGTGATCCTCAGACACCAAGGATATCTGCATCTTTTCTAACATCTGGACTAACTCCAAGGCCATCAACTGGGCTCCTGCTCCAGAGTTTGTGGCCTTCCGGCTCAGAGCATCTGCCACCATATTCGCCTTCCCAGGGTGGTAGTGCATCTCATACTAGTAATCTGCTAGGAACTCCACCCACAGTCTCTTCCTGATATTCAGCTCTTTCTGCGTGTCCACAATACCTCAAATTTTTGTAGTCGGAGTATATGTCGCAGTGGACACCGTACAGATAGTGACGCCATACTTTCAGAGCAAATATGACTGCTCCATCTCTAGGTCAAGAACATGGTAGTTTTGCTCATGATTCTTCAGTTGCCGTGAAGCGTACGCTATCACATGACCATTTTGCATCAGCACTGCACCCATGCCCTGGTAGGAAGCGTCGGTGTAGACCTGAAATCCTTCTTTCCCCGAAGGAAGGGCAAGTATAGGGGCCGAGGTGAGTCGATCCTTTAGCTCCTGGAAAGCCACCTCACACTGCGCGGTCCAGACAAGGGCACATCTTTCCTCGTCAGGGATGTGAGTGGAAGGGCAATACGAGAAAATCCTCCACGAACTTCCGGTAGTAGCCGGCAAGTCCTAGAAAACTCTACACGTTTGTGGCCGAATTTAGCTGCGGCCAATCCCGAACTGCCTGAATCTTGGTCGGGTCACTGCCAGCCTAGCACCACTGATGATATGGCCTAGGAAAGCACCTCCCTCAACCAGAACTGGCATTTGCTGAACTTCGCATAAAGCCGATGCTCCCGCAGTCTTTCCAGGGTCAGCGTCAGATGTCGAATATGCTCCTCCTCTGTCCTCGAGTAGATGAGGATGTCATCAATAAAAACGATGACAAACACATCCAAATATGCCTTGAACACCTGATTCATGAGGCTCATAAACGCCGACGGTGCATTCATGAGCCCGAAAGGCATCACGGTAAACTTGAACAACCCATATCTGCTACTGAAGGCAGTCTTCGGAATGTCCTCTTCTTGGATTCGCAACTGGTAGTAGCCCGACCTCAAATCCAATTTCGAAAAGAAATGCTCCCCCTCCAGCTGATCAAACATCTCATCTATCCTTGGTAATGGATAGGTATTCCGGACTGTCGTCGGTTTAGTTCTCGGTAGTCGATGCACAATCTAAGTGTCTCATCCTTCTTCTTGACGAACAACACCGGGGCTCCTCATGGTGAAGAGCTTGGCCGGACAAATCCGGCTTCACTAATTCCTGGAGCTGGCTTCGAAACTCTGTCATCTCCTTCGGGCCATCCGGGTAAGGGGCTCTAGATGCTGTCTTAGCCCCTGGCACTAGCTGTATCCGAAAATCCCCTCCCGTGCGGGGGTAGCCCTGACAGCTTCTCTGGGAATACGTCAGCAAAATCTTGCACCACCGGGGTATCCGAGATGGAACCTTGGCCTCAGCTATTTCAAACAACACTTCATAGACTTCCTCCCCTGCAAGCGGGCCTTGACAGCCTGCATGGATGACAGCAAGAGAGGGGGAATAGGTCTAATACCTTTGATGATGATGTAGGAATCCCCATGCCTCACAGTGATCCTCTTTGACAGGCAGTCAATTTGGGCATGGTTCTAATGCAACCATGTTATGCCCAGGATCAAGTCAAAGTCTGGCATCTTCAGGACCGTCGCTGGTGCTTCAAATGCCTTCTCGCCGATCTCTGCCACCATGTTATAGCGGGTGGAGGTGAATAACTCTGATCCATCTGGTAGCTGTATCCTCATCATCAAGCCTGTGAACCGCTCCGCGCCTTCCAGCCCTTCCACGAAGGCTTCTGACATGAACAAGTGCGAAGCACCCGTATCGAATAGTGTATAGGCGGGCTTGCCGCTGATGAAGACTATGCCTGGAGTAGTTTAAAGTATTAAAAATCTAATTATGGTTTTCTTTCCTAGTTTATCAGTTTTATATCCATAACTCTAATCATCTAGGAAAGAGAAACTTAAAATTAATTGGCGTACCTGTGATCACTTGCCCCGGATCCCGTTGTTGAGTCAGATCCAGTGCATACACTTGCTCCCTCTCTTGCATGCGGTCTCTGCCCGGGTATCCACTTCCTCGGCCACGTCCTCGGCCTCCAAAATACTGAGCTGGCAGGGCAGCCGGTGGTTCTGGAGGTGGTTCCCCCCTTATGGGGTAGTTCCTCCAAATATGCCCCACATGATGGCAGTTGAAGCATTCTGGCGGGGGATATGCCATACCCCCAGGTCTCTGCACCTCCCGCATCTGGGGAGGCTGAGGGGCCACCACCACTAGTTCCCTCTGATCCTATCTCACCTCCTAACGAGGCTGGTCTTCTGCTCTTCTCCCATATATGATGCGGCCCCGCCGCTGATCATTTCTGACTCCCCGACCCTGATCCTCAGTTGGCCTCTTCCGGCCTCGGGTAGTATGCCAATCTGCCTCGATCCTTTTCGCCATCTCCAATATCCGAGGAATAGGCCCGTCGGACACAAACAGCAGAGCCTCCCTCAGATCCTCTCGCAGGCCCTTATAGAACCTCATAGTGTAACCTGCCTCATCCAACTGATAAGAATCCGCAAACTGGGCTAGGTGGTTGGACTCCCGATGATACTCCACCACTGTCTTGCTACCCTGTCTCAACTGTAGAAATCTATCTTCCAGCTCATCTCTGGCTGACTGCGGAACAAAATGCTCCAACAGTGCGACCCTGAACTCCACCCAAGCAATCTCTGTAACCTCTCTGTCAACAAACATCGTGTCCAGCGATGTCTTCCACATCTCTTGGTATGGGACTCCAAGCAAGAGACAACCAAGGGTACCCTATCCTCCTATGGGCATCGGATCGCAGTCAGCATCTCATACATGATGTCCAGCCACTCCTCCGTCCGAACGGCTGACTCTGTCCCAAATAGGATGGGGGAGTAAGTCCTCGGAATATACTCAGCCAGTTGGCCCCCGTGTTTGGCTGCGGAGCCGGAACCTGTTGAGCCCTAAAAGCCTCCAGGATAGCTGTCAGAGTCTGTCCCATCTCTGACTGTAGGAACGGAGTGGGGACCAGGGGAGGTGGTGCAACATACAGAGACTATTGGACTCTGCCCTGTGGTATAGGCTGTGCTGGGGGTTGCGTAACAAAACCATTTGTAAGTAATCGACTCAAACCTAATAAAAAGTGGGACAATTTCATGTAATCACCCATATGGGCACAGCACTGCTTCCGCTGCTTAGTTTTGTCCCCAAACTAAACTCACGCAGGGGTGACCCAGGGATTATGGACTGCTACTTTTCGATCGAGGTCGCCTCTGATACCACTTGTAATACCCCCCCCCCTTTTTGAAACACTGGGGTCTTAGGCCAGAACCGTCGCTTTGCGGTGACACCTTCATTCTCGGGAAGGTCACTACTACAAAACGTCGATCTGCCGGCCAAATCAATCACAACTGTAACAAAATAACAAGGCAAGTCTACACAAATAACATAAATAGTAAATAATCTCCACGAAGGGAGTGTCCACAGAAATAATAATAAAAGTACTGAATCTGGGCTCATGCCCAGTACATCAATGTCCTCACTACATATCTCTCATCGCGGAAGCAAAACTAAAACAACTAGTAGCGAACAGGACTCACAGTCCCTGCCGTCTGAACTTCGGTACTAGACTGCACCATCTCCAAGCGTGCCGACCTCCGGGGCCGCTCCTCCATGCTGGGCTCCACGGTCCCCTAAAATGATGTGGTTCAAAAAATCGTTAGTCTAAAAGACTAAGTCCTATCATCCCCGCCCCTTCCCCATGGCTCCTAGGCACAAGCGGGGAGAAGGAAAGGAGAGGACATGAAAGTGCATAATAGTAAATAAGCAGATGGCAGTGGAACTAATCTAGTAGTTCTATAGTATATAAAATAGGGTGAAGGTAAGAAGGATTGAACAAGAAAAGTAACTTTAACTTATATGAAGACACATAAGCCAAGGGATCTTTTGCAGGGCTCCTATCATATAAAAAGACTCATACCAATTTATACGATAGGTTGTTGGTTTTCTACAAGCATATATATATATATAGATATATATATCTATATATATATATATATATATATATATATATATATAGATATATATATATATATATATATATATATATATATATATACTTAATAAAAACCTTAACTTATAAGCACACTCGCACGAATTATAAACAAGGGGTCGTTTTGCAGGACCTATTGTATAGTGTCCCATACCACTTATACAATAGGTATCGTGTTGTATGCAATGGTTATGCTATGAAATACAATTATGCCATGATGTGAACATGCAAGTGCAACTCACCCACTCGACTCTCTGTACACAGACCTTTAGTTCCCCCTTTCTGGAGCCGAACCTCCCAGGATACCTTCGTAGTAGCAAAACGTAAGCGGTGGATTGGGCCTCGCCACCTCTAAACCTATAATTGTACTACCAATCAGTCCTATCGTACGCCTCAACGTTGGTGCACTAAGAGGATCTCCTGCGTACTCTTGACGGCTGGCGCACCAGACTTTATTTTGGCCAAGTGCTAAACCACCACTTGCCGAGTCAACGTATTGGCATCGGTGCATCGACTCTCCAATACGGAAGACCCACTAAGTTTTACTTTATGCACATGCAATCTTAATGTATCACCACCGAGCTAAAGCTCCCCGGACTATCCATTCGTCACATATATCCACCGAGCCAAAGCTCCCCGGACTATCATGTCCGTCACAAACATCAACCGAGCCAAGGCTCGGGACTACCCCATCCGTCGCTTAATTCCACCGAGTCTACAGCTCGAGTGAGACCACCTAACATCCTGGGGCACATCGAGGTGAGTTAAAGTGAAACCCTAGTTATGCTAGTTACTTTTGCAATTCAGTTTTTTTCCTACAGTTTAGGTTAGCCCAGGACTGCCCAAGGTATTCCTCGTGTATGGTTCTCGAGGGCACTAGGATGATGGGCTGAATCCCCAAAGCTCCCTTTTGCAAGGCACTTATTTTTATTGGTTAATACCCACCTTCTAGTCCCTTAAATATTGTATTGGATCTAACACTAGTGTATTTGACACTTTCTCTCCACGGGAAAAGACGATCTTTCGTCGATCCCGAGCACCACCTAACACCAGTCAATCCAACACTCTACTTATCCTACTTCCAATGATGAACTCATTTTTATTTATCCAAACCAGCAAACAACTAACCCCAACTCATGTGCCCAAATTCATATTTCAACATAATTTCTGCAGTTTACTAAATGCAGACCAACTTTTGTTATATGATGTGTAAAATGGGAGGTACTTAAAATAATCATCCAGTATCTCTATAAAATTTTGGAGGGCTATCATGACATTTTTAGCCTAAATCCATAAATCATAATTTCCTAATTATCTGATAATTTATTTAATTATTCTAGTAATCCAAAAACCAAGTTTTGAACATGAAGTGCCCCATTGAGACAGGCAAATGCTCACAAAATTTATGATAAATAGAAGATGATTATTTAACATAGAATCCAAAGTCTCCTAATTTTCAGCAAGGTTAAAGCCTCTATCTTATTTATAAAATATACCTACCATAAATCACTTAAGAGACCAGGACAACAAGATTACTTCCAAAAACTATGCGAAAATTCAAGGATGATTGTAAGGACATATAAATACTCAAGATCAAGTTTCATAATTTCTCAACAAATAACGAGCTCTGAATAAAATATTGAACAAGTTTCCAAATTAAAGAGCTTGTGAAATAGGTACTATAATTAGGTTTTCAAAAATTCTAATAAAATTCATACATGAGCATAATGGTCTAAAACTTCTTTTGCCTATTTTCATGACTTTCCAATGGATAGTGAGATCACAATATCCAAATAATTAAGTAGAGTTAACTCATGCATTATATAAGGAAGTACTAAAATTAATGTTCCAAAATTTCCAATTAAATTTCCAGAGGTTCATTCTAACCCCAAGACTACACTACCAAGTTTCATCATGTTCCAATGAGTTTTATAACCTATTCTAGCACTACAAAATTTGTGCCCTAAACTAGGGTTAGGGTTTTGAGGGGCCTACATATCTCCAAATCCTCCAAGATTTTTACCAGAGGGATTTAGCTACCCTAGTACCCTCCCTACCAAGTTTCAAGTCCATACAAGGTCTTTTGACCGCATGCCCTTCACAAGACACCAAAGCCCATCCTTAGGGTTTGGACGTAGGTCCTAGGGCAAATCTATTCCAATCCACCCCATCTTCCATGGGAAGGTGTTAAAAGCCATGCCAAGTCAGTGGCCCCAATTTAAACCTCTGTTGAGGTGATTTGTCCACTCAAAACTCAAAGTTCACTTTTGACCTAAATACCTTTTTATGGCAAGGCTAGGGTTTGCATGATTTCAACTCAAGGCATCTCCAAATGAGATGAAATTTTAACCAGCCTTATAATGATCCCAAGCACCACTCACCAAAATTTATGTGAGCTTGGAGGTCATTTGATCCCAAATTAATTTACCATAGAGAAATTAAATTATTTCAAAAACTATAGGATAATCAACCCCAAAAATTCCCATTTTTGGGCAAGACCTAGATATAGACTAGGGAGACCCCATGTCCAAATTTCAAGATATTTGGACAAGAGATGAAGTATGGGAACTCATTTTTAATCTCTACTGGCTCTAGGTATAGATCCCACCAAAATGAGTGCCCTGGTCAAATCAGGCATGCCAATCGGTTCAAACCATTTTTGAATTAAAGTAGACCCATAGGGATACAATTTATATGTTGACCGTTTTCTCTGAATTAGCCTCTAGGTATTTTTAGTAATTAAAAACATTAAATATCTAAGGTGTGACAGAAATGAAATAAACAGAAATAAATAACCTATAGTTTAAAATCATTGTCAGCACTAATCTCAAAGCAAGATCCAAGGGTGGCTGGATTGTCTTCCTCCTCCATCCGACGGCCCCGATTGCTCCTTCCTGGAGCATCTTCCACATGCTGCCACCGGCCATCCGGCCACCTCCCTGGCCGGCCACCGTCACCACCACCTCCGTTGAGGTGGTGGCTATCGCCAGGCGGCGGCGTAGCCGCCGGAGGGGCCATTTCTGGCGATCCCGACACAGTGAAAAACTCGAAAAAACGAGGGAATTTTAAACTTTGATCGGGCTCAACTGAGCCCGATTCCCATTCCTAATGATTCCTAAGATCTAACCGTGGAAGAAGGAGAAGGGGAGGACCTGAATCGCGACCTGAGAGCGGACGTTGTGCCTCCTCGCCATTTCCGACCACGAAGCTTTGGCTCCTCTGCAACCTCCACACCAACTCCTCTGTAACCAAAATGTGATCGGGGAAAAATCTTCCCCTTGCCCTGGTGAAGGTCTCTAATGAAGGAATTGGGAGAGGAGGTTTGTAACTCCCCAATTCTTCAAGACACCATTAAAGCCATTAATGGGGAGTTTTTGGTTTCACCCAATTTGAGGAGCTGAGCCTCCCCACTGGCCGGCCACTCCTGAAAACTCCTCCCCTGCCTCCAAGGAGTTAAAGCCCCATCAAAAGGGGGAGTTATGGATCCTCCATGGCCATGATGGCCATTAAGCTTAACCTTCTCTCTCCTCTAAATTTGGGTAACTCCCTCTTTCTCTCTCCTAGTCACCCAATTCTGAATTTGGTGGGCCCAAGATGTATCTCACCACCTCCTAGACCAATGGTCCACACTTGTCTGGGCCTAGCCCACTTGGATTGGGCTTGAGTTAGCCATTTAGGCTAGTTTGACCACTTTGACCCCAAGAGTTGACTTTGGTCAAATTAGCCACTAGGGCTGACCCCAATGGGTCCTTAGTGACCCATGGGCCTCCCCTAAAGTCTAAAAGTACTTGGGTAGGGTTAACTTGCACTCAGAAGGTCACTTGTCCATTAGTCTGGTCACTTTGACCAGTTTAGGGCTAGGGTTGACTTAGGTTAACTTAGGCTCTAGAGTTGACCCCAATGGGTCCTAGGTGACCCATTGACCTCACCCTAGGGTTAGGAGGACATGAGTGGGATACACTTGGCTAAGGGAAGGTCAGTTGACCCTATGTAGGTAAGTTTGACCCATTTAGGGTTAGAGTTGACTTTGGTCAACTTAACCACTTTAACTGCCCTCCATGGGTCCTTAGTGACCCATTGACCCTACTTTAGGTCCAGGAAGACCCTGATAGGGTTGGTTGGGCGTTACTAGGGCACACTACGCTTAGTTAGGGCACCTTGCCCAATTTAGGCCTAGGGTGGTTCTAGGTCAACTTGGCCACCCTGGGTCGACTCCAATGGACCCTTAGGTCTCTAATGAACCTCCCAATGGATTGGTGAGACCATGGTGGGGTCTTAGAGTCATGGTAAGCCTCAAGGTCATCCTAAATTAGGGTTTATGAATCTACTATTTGCAGGCCATAGTGATCTCACCTACATTCCTAGGTTCACTTAGACTTCTTGGGCTTCCTAGGGTTTTGTCATGACCTAGTCATGACAAAACCACTCCTAGGGGGTCTAGTTGTTTGAGGGATGGTACAGTATGTCCTAGTTGTAATCTAGGTTTTTTGATGAGTCGTTCGTTAGTTTTCTAGAAACGTCGGCTAGACGTCTTGCGACGAGGTCGACTCCCCAGTCGGAGGTTGATTAATCTAGTGCACAAAGTGATGCGGTCATCGAGAGTTTGCGTCATAGAAACAAGGCTCTATCGAGACAGTTAGTTATGATGCAATTACAGATTCAGTCCTTGTTGTCTATCGCTCCCGCGTAGCAACCCTTAGCGCAAGATTATGCCACGAGTCAAGTCATACCTGCTAATCCTGCTCCTCTGGTGCCTCCAGTGACGTTACCACTAGAGATGAATTTGGTATCGCGTTTTCAGCGATTGAGATCTACCACTTATGACGGGAGTGCCGACTTTATGGTTTTGGATGACTAGATCATCGCTATCGATGAGATGTTCACATACTTGGGGATTACTGAAGCTCAGAAGTAAGTATTGCAGCCTACCAGCTAAAAGGCCTGGCAAAGAGTTGGTGGATTCGGGAAAAGGAAAGTTTGAAGGAAGGAATCTCTTGGGAGTCCTTCAAGAAGATGTTGCTTAAGAAGTTTTTACTCTCGGTCGAGCAGGACCATCTGATGAATAATTTTCTGCATTTGAAGCAGAGACAGCTCACGGTGAGTGAATATGAGATTGAGTTTAGTATGTTGAGCAAATTTTCTCCTGATATGGTATCTTCGGAGGCAGGAAGAGTGAAGCGCTTCCTCAGAGGATTAAGAAGCAATGTTCAACAGTTGGCATGCGCTTATAGACCTTAAAGCTATGCTGAGGCAGTGGAAGCCTCTCTGAAGGTTGAGGCGATTGAGAATGCCAAGAATCGAGATGTCGTGGCAAGAAAAGAGAAGAGGAAAGGTGATGAGGATGGAAGCTCTAGGGAATCTGGCCCTTCTTCGAAGAAGAAAAGTAGGGAAATATGTAGCTTCTGTGGTCGATCTGGCCACCATTACGAAAGGTATTTCAAAAGGACTGCCACCTTGAAGCAGCATCAGGTGCTTGCCATCCAAGGTTCACCCAAAGGAGATCTGGTGTGCATGAACTATACAAGGAAGGGACATGACGTGAGTCATTGCTGGTTGAAGGATAAAATTTGCTTCTAGTACAGGCAGAAGGGGCACCTGAAGACTTCATGCCCCCAGGCTCAGACTCCACTGCAGCTTGCCCCGCTTCGGGCCCTGCCACCACCATCAGAATAGGACAGAGGGAAAGGAAAGCTGAATGTGGTGACCAGGGAGGAAGCTCAGACCCTACACAAGTGATATCAGGTTAGACCCTAGATTGATTTTTTTTACTCTCTATTGTTGCCCTAGTTTTCATTTGTTTAGTTATGTGTGTTATGGTTTTAGGGGAATTTGAGGTGCGGAATGGGTGGGCGTGCGTTCTTTTTGATTCTGGTGCCACTCATTCCTTTGTGGCATGGAGTTTCGTAGATAAACATCGATTGGACGTGGATCAATTAAGAGACTCCTTCAACATCAAGCTTCCCTCTAGTGATTCGGTGATATCTAATCTAGGAATTCTGAGATGCCCTATTTATCTACGCGATTTTCTAGCCTTTGTGGATCTGATGGTTTTGGGTCTGGCAGACTTTGATGTGATTTTGGGCATGCACTGGCTGTCCAAGTATGATGTGGTCATCCAGTGCAAGGCAAAGCGACTGTACTTCAAGATGGACAATGGCCAACCTATGAGAGTCTATGGTTTTTAGGACAGGGTTTCCCTATTATTTCTGCGGTACGTGCATGTCGTGCTATAGAGGCTGGTTGTGATGCGTATTTGGTTTCTATTTCTGCTTTGGAAACAGCTTTTGTTACACCACGTCTTGAGGATATCTCGATGGTGCGAGAGTTTCCAGATGTTTTCCTGATTGTCTTCCAGGACTTCCTCCGGTGAGGGAGATAGAGTTTGCGATAGACCTCGAGCCAGGTACTCATCTTATTGCCAAAGCACTGTACAGTATGGCTCCACGTGAGTTGGATGAGTTACGTAATAAGCTCGATGAGTTGCTGCAATATGGTTTTATTTGACCAAGTTCTTCTCCATGGGGTGCTCCTGTATTATTTGTAAAGAAAAGGATGGATCAATGAGGCTTTGAATCGATTATAGAGAATTGAATAAGGTTACCATTAAGAATAGATTTCCCTTGTCGAGGATTGATGATCTGTTCAATCAGTTGCGTGGTAGCTCGGTATTTTCAAAGATCCATCTTTGTTCAGGCTACCACCAGTTGAGAATTCGTGAGGCAAATATTCCACAGACCGCTTTCCATTCGCGGCATGGATATTTTGAGTTTTTGGTGATGTCCTTCAGTTTGACCAATGCACCCTCTGCTTTCATGGATTTAATGAATAGAGTGTTCAAGGATTTTTTGGACCGTTTTGTGATCGTATTCATAGATGACGTCCTTGTTTATTCCCGCAGTGTTGAGGAGCATACTCAACATTTGCGATTAGTTTTGTCGACCCTGAGGGGGCATAAGTTATATGTGAAGTTGAACAAGTGTGAGTTCTGACTACCTCAGGTGTCCTTTCTTGGTCATGTTGTCAGCAAGTACGGTATTTCCGTAGACCCGACCAAGATTTTTGTTGTAATGGAATCGGAGAGACCTTCTACACCTAAGGAGATTAGGAGCTTCTTAGGCCTGGCTGAATATTATAGAAGATTTGTGGAAGGGTTTTCAGTGTTGTCTGCTCCTATAGCTAGACTTACCCAGAAGAACACTGCGTTCATTTGGAGTGATAAGTGTGAAGAAGCTTTTCAAGAGTTGAAGAAGAGATTGTGTACTGCTCCAGTTTTAACCTTGCCTACTGAAGGAGTTGAGTACGCTGTGTATGTGGATGCATCACACATTGGAGTTGGCTGTGTTTTGATGCAAGATGGAAAGATGATCGTGTATGGATCAAGGCAATTAAAGATTCATAAAAGAAACTATCTTACGCATGATTTGGAGTTTGATGCTGTAATTTATATGTTGAAACTTTGGAGACATTTATTATATGGCGCGTTGTGCAAGATCTATACAGACCATAAGAGCTTGAAGTACGTCTTCACTTAGAAGGAACTAAATCTGCGCCAGTATAGGTGGTTAAAATATGTGACTGATTATGAAGTGGAGATTCTTTTCATCCAGGAAAGGATATTGTAGTAGCTGATGCTTTGAGTAGAAAGACCGCCAAAATTTTTAATCTATCTGTTCAGTCCTTGGTAGAGGAATTCTTGTTGATGTACATTGAGATTGGGAGTAGTACTATGCTTGCTAGTTTGGAAGCAGAAGAGCCCTCTTGGATATCCCTAACTAGAGCGTACCAGAAGGATGATCCAGATTTGTTATATCTCCGGAATAGAACTAAGAAGGGAGAGCTACCTGATTTATTTTTGGATGAGTTGGATACTTTGAAGTATCGGGGTAGATTTTGCATCCCTGCTTTTAGTGATATTCGGGCTAAGATTTGTACTGAAGCTTATGGTTCCAGTGTTGCCTACCATCCTGGTTCCACTAAAATGTATAAATATCTAAAGCAAATTGTTTGGTTGTCGGGAATGAAGAATGATAAAGTGAAGTTTGTGTCGGAATATTATACGTGTCAGCGTGTTAAAGCTGACCATAGAATGTCTGGAGGTAAATTGACACCGCTTGATGTTCCAAGTTAGAAGTGGGAGAGTATTTCGATGGATTTTATAACCAGTTTACCGAGATCTCCCCGTGGGCACGATTCTGTTTGGGTGATAGTTGATAAATTTACTAAATGTGCTCACTTCGTCCCCTTTAAGATTGGGTATTCTATGAAGAAGATTGCTGAGTTATACCTTGATGTGGTCATCAAATTACATGGAGTGCCTGCCAGCATTGTATAGGATCGAGACTCTAGATTTATGTCTCGTTTTTGGAAGAGTTTACAGGAGGGGTTGGGTACCGATTTGAGGTATTCCACCGCTTATCATCCGCAAACAAATGGTCAGACAAAAAGGGTAAATCAGATCGTGGAGGATATGATCAGGTGTTATATTTTGGATCACAATGGTGCTTGGGATAAGTGTCTCAGACTCATGGAGTTTGCTTACAATAATAGTTATCAAGAGAGTCTGCAGATCGCCCCATTTGAGGCCTTATATGGGAGCCGTTGTAAGACTCCTTTGTTTTGGGCTGAGGTTGGTGAGAGACCGTTGCTAGGTCCGGAAACCCATGAAGAAATGAATTGTGTTGTGACTCATATTCGGGAGAAGCTCCGTGTAGTACAAGAACGTTGTGAGAAATATGTTAATCAACAAAGGGTTGATCTGGTGTTCGTTGTTGGGGACTTGGTTTGTCTCAAAGTCTCTCTGATGTCTGGTGTTAAAGGTTTGGAAGGAACCACAAGTTAGACCCCCGATATGTGGGACCTTTTCAGATTCTGGAGCACATCGGAGTGTCTGCTTATAGGCTGGAGTTGTCTGCTACCTTCCCTGGTGTCCATGATGTGTTTCATGTAAGCCAGTTGTGGAAGTGTGTTCGTAATGATCGTCAAGTCCTTAACTTAATGCCTCAGATTCAGCACATCCTTATGTACGTGGAGGAACCTATTCGTATTTTGGATTCCCAAGAACGAGTGTTGCGGAGAAAGACCGTCCCCATGGTTAAAGTTCTCTGGCGAAATCAAGATGTCGAGAGCGCGACGTGGGAATTGGAGTTGGCAATGAGAGAATCTCATCCGCATTTCTTCCCTTAGTTCAGGTATGTCTTCGGTTTTTGGAAATATTTGGATTTTTCATTTTGGTTGTTTTTTAATGTTGTGATAAGTTCCGGGACGAAACTTTTTTAGGGGGTGTTACTGTAACGCCCTCGATTTTTCGAGATTATTATTTGATTTGGTGTCATCATATTTATGACGTCGGGGCATTACCCCCCCCCCCCACATTTTGTTGACGACGCTGCACCGTTTGTGTGTTTTTGCATCTGTTGGGTCTGTTTGACTGGATTTTGGGATTTTGATTGGATTGAATGCTTTCCTTGATATAAAGGATGAAGTTTTGAGGATTTGGACTTGTCCAGTTTTATTGCGATCCAAGCATTTCGGAGTCTCGGCATGTGTTTGGATCTTTGTGATGATTTTTTTGCCTGTGTAAGCATTTGATGATAGCGTCTCAAGAATGGTGCGTCGGATTCTCGGGTGGTATTCGCTGTTAAATTCGTTAAATTCGGCGCGCGTTTGGGCCACAGTGTTGAACTAGCATTTCCTCGTTCAAACGATTTGATAAGATTATTATTATTAAATTACAGTCTTATATCTCTTATTGATTCTCGAGAAGCACCCCCCCCCCCCCCCGAAGGGGTAGTTTTCGTCGAACAGAGGCGTTTTACGAATTTTGGCACGTTCGACTATCGTCGAACGACATTCGACGATCTGTGAACTGGGAGTTCGATGAACCGTCGAACGGGTCTGGGTTTGACTAAGCCGAATTTTTGGGTTTTGTGTTCTACGAATTTCGAATAGAACTCGTCGAACGGGATTGCTCTTCCTCCTTATTTTTGAGAAGTCTATATTTGTTCCCGAGAAATTCGTTCTCTTGTACTCGAGAAAATTCCTCTAGCTCTCGAGAAATGCTTCTAGTTCTCGAGAGGTCCATTTTTTGTACTCGAGTAATGCTCATGTTGTACTCGAGAGATACTCGGTTGTTCTCAAGAAGTACCCTATTATTCTCGAGATATGCAGTCTTGCTCTCGAGAAGGTTATTTAGTACTCGAGAAATCTTCTTCTGTACTCGAGATCTGCTCTTGCTCTCGAGAAGGCCGTCTTGTTCTCAAGAACTGCCCTTCTTGTTCTCGAGAAGATTTGCTTGTAGTCGAGAACTGCCCGTGTTCTCGAGAAGACTTGGCTCTGTATTCGAGAAATGGGTTTGTTGTTCCTGAGTGGTGCTTCCTTCAGTTCTCGAGTAATTTTTCTTGTACTCGAGAAATATCGCCTCCATTACTCGAGAAACCTGCTTCTTCTACTCGAGTAATCTTCCTCCCTATTCCGGAGAAATATATTCTACTCGAGAAATATTTTCTTCCACTCAAGAAATTCATGGCTTCTTCTTGAGATGTCTGGTCCAGCTAACCCTCATTCCTAGTTCCTTTCTTAGAAATGTTATAAAATTATTTTAATTATATCTTATATATATGTACTTTTCTTCTCCCCCCTAGACCGATCTTCTTCCTTCTTCCCGAACCAGAGCGGCGTGAGAGAGAGAGAGAGAGAGAGAGAGAAAGTTTTTCGTGATTCTTTCGGTGGCTGCTGACAGTGCTCCGGTGCTCAAAATCCTGAATCGATCGTAGATCCTGAAAGTTCTAAACGAGAGCTACAACATCGTGGTAAAATCTTCCCCATTTCTTTAGTTTTTCTCGCTAGGGTTTTCGGCCCTAACTCCTATTTTTGGTCATTCTTGTTAGATTTTGATTTTCCTCATCTTTCTTGGTCTTGATCTATGCCGAGGTGCAATTTGGTGGTATTCTCCGGTAAAACTAAGGTAATTGATTGTTTCCTCCTTCTCTTCCATTCTTTATCCCGATTTGCAGAAATTTCCAACTTCTTGTTATCATGATTTTTAATAACTTGCTGAATATAATGTTGTTTAGATCCCTTGTCAAATTCTACTTATAATTTTCATGTGCTTAATTTTGCCACCTAACCTTGTTAAGTGCTACATGTTTTGATGATGTGGTTAAATCTCACTCTTATTACCGTTCCTCAACTTTCATGTAGAATGCATTAGAGTTTATTTATGATTGTAAGTCCTTCCAAAGGGTTGATCAACCGCTTCAAATCTAGAATTGTCTTGTAGAATTCGATGTTCCAATGTTGTCTTGAGATTTATATCATGGTTTTCTTCGTGGCGATGCCGTGGGGCGAGACAAGTTGCCAGGCCCCGATTGGGTTGTGGTGTTCCCCTGAGCTCTAAACCCGGGTCGTTACGGGGTGTTACTTCATGATTTTCTTCGTTGCGGGTGTTATTTGTGGGCGAATCCACCGCCGCAACGTTGATCCCTCTATTAGTACCTTGTGGGACTCTACCGGGTGTTTAGGCTCTTGCGGTGTATGGTGGAGTATCCAGTCTCCCCCGCAATTATGACGAATTAATATATCCATGGGGGTGCGTTCAGATGAGTTGACCACCCTGCCCGTTTTTGTTGGGTACATTGGAATAAATGTATCTGATTTGAATAAGCCTCACCCTACTCAATGATATACATCAAAATGTATTTGATGTATTTTGAGTTTAGTTGTGCAGGTTAAGTAATTGCATGGAAAGCATGAAAAGTTTCTAAGTTCATGTGTCGACACCCAGAAGAAAAGTGTCGACACTTAAGAAGGCTTGTGTCGACACCTAGAGAAGCAGTGTCGACACTTGGAGTAATTGTGTCTACACCAGGAATGCAGAGTCGACACCAGAAGTAAAGTGTCGACACATACAGGCTGTGTCGAAACTCAATGAAGAAATGTCCAGAGAAGCAGTGTCGACACTTAGAAGCAGTATCGACACCCAGAGGAACTTTGTCGACATCAGAAAGTGTCGACACTTGGAGGCTGTGTCGACACTCAGCAAAACTTCAACAAAGTTCAAGTACAAGTGTCGACACTAGGAGGTTGTATCGACACTCAGCAAACTTCAACAGAGTTTAAGTGCAAGTGTCGACATAATGAAGAATGTGTCGACACACAGCAAAAGTCTCAACACATGAAGAAAGTGTCGACACTAGGAGCCTGTGTCGGCACTCAGCAAATTTCAATGAAGTCTAAGTACAAGTGTCGACACAAAGGAAATGTGTCGACACTCAGCAAGTATCAACACAGAAGGCATGTGTCGACACTAAGAAGATGTGTCGACACTTAACAAGTATCAACACAAGAAGATGTGTCGACACAAAGGAGTTGTGTCGACACTTACAAGAAATCAACTAAGTATCAAACAAGGACTTGTGTCGACACACAGGATCAGTGTCGACAGATGTTGAAGAAGCAGTGTCGAGAAGCAAATTCTACAACACAAGGAGTTGTGTCGACACCATGAAGGCTAGTGTCGACACTTAGTCTACTTGTGTCGACACTTAGTCTATCAGTGTCGACACTTAAAGAATGACTGTCTCGAAACTTTCAGACAGTTACAGAAAATTCAAGAAGTGACTGGATGACTTGACAGCTGCCATTCCAGCCGGTCTACTGCAACTGTCAGAGATGTCAGAAAGCTGTTAGAAACCGGATCAGCCGGTCACCATGAAGGAAGCCTATATAAAGGCTTATTCTGTCAACAGAAGATGATGATTAACAACAATCAATTGAAGTGATCAGAAGATCTAAGAAGTTGGAGAGAGAGAGCTCCTTCCAAGAAGACAGCTGTTGAACCAGGCTGTGAAGAAAGTTTCAGATTGAGATCTGATTCTTAAGTTAGTAGTGATTGAAGATCAGCTGCATAGAGACTCAACCCTATTGTGTTTTAAATTCAAGAAGCTTTGAAGAAAGCCAAGGGAGGTTGATCTCAGCAAAGTTCTTCCAAGAACTCATCAAAGAAACATGTCAACTCTTCTCTCTTATTTTGAGTTGTAGGTTTATATTCATTGTAATTTAAATTTCTTGTAGGATCCTTAGGGATCTGAGTTGTAAGCCTGAAATTATAAAGGCTGAGTGGTAGGGCCTGTGTGCCTGAGTGTAGGAGATCTATTTCTCTGAGTGTAGACCTGTTGTAGGCTGAGTGTAGGCCTTGTTGAAGGCTGAGTGTAGGTCTTTGTGAAGACTGAGTGGTAGGGATTTTGAGCCTGAGTTGTAGGAGTGGGATCACTCTGAGTTGTAGGAACCTATTTGAGGTTATGAGTGTAAGATTTGAGGATCTGAGGAATAGTGGATAAGTTGGGCCGAATCTAGTACACTACTATATAGGCGAAGGGGGAAAGTGGATGTACCCAGACCTTGGGGAACCAGTATAAAACTATGTGTACTCTGTGTGTGCTTGATTCTGTGATTGCTGTGTTGTATTGCTGTGAAGAATTGTTTATAATTCTGTGATTCTGCCTAAAAGTTTAAAAAGATTAAAGTCACATATTCACCCCCCCCCCCCTCTAGGTGATTAGGTACAATTTCTTTCAAGTGGTATCAAAGCAAGGTTACTCAAAAAGGACTTAACAGTCTGAGTAAAAGATCTTGTTGGCAGATTCAGCATAATCAAGAAAATCAAGAAAATGGGTTCAACAGAGAATCACAAAGAACTTGGATCCATGAAGTTGTCAATCTGCAGAAAGGAGATTTTTGGCATCTGGAAAGAAAGGGTTAGACTATTTATGGAAGCCTCTGACCCTAGAATCTATATCACAGTTAAAGAAGGGTCATATGTGCCAATGAAGGTATCTGTGTTGGATGCAAATCAGAGAACTCCAAAAGACTATTCTGAAATGACCAAGGATGGGATTATTCTGGCCACTATGGACAAGAGGGCCTAGAATATAATTGTAAGTGCAATAGATGATGCCACATTCCAGAATTTAATTCACTGTAAAACATCAAAGGAAATGTGGGACACACTGATAGTGTACATGGAGGGCTCTGAAGAAGTTAGACAGGACAAAAAGTCTTTGTTAAACCAAGAATATGAGAGCTTCAGACAAGGAAGGTTTGATAGCATAACTGAGTACTACAAGAAATTCTATAGGATTGTCAATGAGTTGATGTCTTATGGAAGAGAATTCAGCAACTATGAGCTGAATGATAAGTTCTTGAGATCCCTAACTAAAGACTAGGATACTAAGATTTGTGCCATCAGGGAAATGGCCAAATTAGCAGAAATTCCTCCTCCAACATTGTTTGGAAAACTGTTATCATATGAGATGCAGTTAATGGTAAGAAAAGAGGAGGAGAAGACTACAAGAATTGAGCACAAAGAAAGAGCTGTGGCTTTCAAGACAGAAGCCACTAGGAAATATAAGAGCAAGTCTCCATCTCCACCTCCAAAAGTTGCTGAGACAGAGACAGATGAGTCAGAAGGTAAGAATTCTGAAAGCAGTGAGAGTGATGAGGACTTTGCAGCTTTCACAAGACATTTTCAGAAGTTTCTTAAGAAGAAACAGTGGAGTTCTAAGCCATCCAGTTCACAGAAGTCATCAAAGTATGACAGGAGAAAGCCCAAGACAAGTAAAACAACATCTTCAAAGATAGACTGTTATTGTTGTAACAAACAGGGACATGTTGTTGCTGACTGTCCAGAGAAGAGGAAAGAGTCAACTGATAAGAAGAAGACTCAGATCAAGGGCAAAAAGGAAAGGTCCTTTGTTGCTAAGAAGGACAAAAGTCTGTCAGATATGTCTTCTTCAGAAACTGATTCAGAAGCTGAAGCTTACATTGGACTGTTTGCTGAAGAAGAGTAAGATGAGTTCATCCAGTTAATGAACTCTATATATGAGCATGAGGACAATCAGTGCCAGGGACTGATGGCCTTATCAAAAGGAGACAAAATCTAGGATCAGCCTGGATCTAGTCAGGTACAAAATTGTTCTTTAAGTTCAATTTCTAGTGCTGGTTCAGAATCAGATTCATCAGCATCAAGTGATGAGAGTGGATCTGAATCTGAAGGAGACATTCATCAATTAATTGATGAATATAGAGTAGTGTTGCAAGCTTTGAAGAAGAGCAAATCCTTGGCTAAGAGTCAGGCTAAGGAGATTGTCAGTCTTAAAGTTGCTGTAACAGATTTTGATAAGTTGATTGATCAGAAATTAAATGAAATAGCCAGACTGAAGCACATAACTGTTATTCAGATGGGGACTATAACATTTAAAAATGATCAAATCAGAAATCTGGAGATTAGTCTTCATAAAGAGAGAGATATAGTAGCAAGGTTCTCTAAACCAAAATCAGTTCTACCTTTGATAGATGAGTTTGTACCTCACAAGGGTAAAACTGGATTGCGGTTTACTAAACCTGCTAGGACTGTAAAGTCCAAGTCTAAGGGCAAAGCCCCAGTACTCAACAAGCCTACTGTAGATATAACTGCCAGGGTTGTACCTAAGCAAAGGTACAATAGATTTGAGTGCTGGTGTTGTGGCAAGGTAGGCCACTTTGTCATAGACTGTTGGCACAATTCAAGTGCCAAGGTGAGTAGCAATCTGCCTGCTAGAAACGCTACAGGTAGTTTTGTTAAGAGGCATACTAACTAGCACCAAGGACCCAAGAATTCTTTGGGTTCTAAGGTTAACTAATTTGTTTTGCAGGTGAGTCCAAGTGGCCATGCCCCAATATGGTACTTGGACAGTGGATGTTCCAGGCACATGACTGGAAATAGGGGATTGCTAAAGGACTATACACCAATAAAGGATGGTCCTAAAGTCACCTTTGGTGGTTCTGAAAAAGGAATCATCAAAGGTTTTGGTAACATTTCTAGCAACCTTATTACAATTACTCAAGTGGCTTATGTTAAAGGTTTGAAACACAACCTCATTAGTATAAGTCAACTGAGTGATCTAGGATATGACATCTCATTTGTTAAGGATGGTTGTCATATCAGGAGGTCAAATGATCAAAAGATCATTTTGACAGGTTATAGGAAGAGAAATGTTTATTGTCTAGACATTATGTGTGAGAACAATGTTTCTCCTGTGTGTCTTGTAGCTGATGAGAAAGTCTCTCATTGTGTCAAATGGTATAAGAGGCTAGTCCATCTTAACTATAAGATAATTGGCCAACTCTTTAGCAAAGAGTTAGTGAGGAATGGACCTCAGGTTAAGTGTATTAAATATGGGATATGCTCAGCTTGTCAAAAGGGCAAGCAGACTAGATCCACCTTTATTAGCATTGAGAACAAAGATGTTGTGAGGTGCTTATACCTCTTGCATATGGATCTCTTTGGTCCTTTGCCAGTTCACAGCCTAGGTAGTAAGGTCTACACATTTGTGGTTATAGATGACTACTCGATGTTTTCCTTGGTGTTCTTCCTTAGACAGAAATCTGAAACACCTAGTATCTTTTATAGTTTTGTTAAACAAATTCAGAATGAGTTAGACAGTACAATGGTCAAAATAAGAAGTGACCATGGTACTGAATTCCAGTGTGATAGTATGACAAAGCTATGTGAAGAGTTTGGGATATTTCAGGAATTTTCTTCACCAAGAACACCTCAGCAAAATGGCATTGCTGAAAGGAAAAATAGAACCTTGATTGAGCCCGGTAGAATACTATTAAGTGACACATCTCTCCCAGAATATTTCTAGGCTGAGGCAGTTAATACTGCATGTCATGTAATTAATAGGGATGCTATCACCAAGAGCCACAATAAGACCCCCTATGAGATTGTGAAAGGCAGAAAACCAAATCTATCCTATTTCAGGATCTTTGGTTGTAAATGTTATATACTTAACAATAGTAAGTCTCACTTAACCAAGTTTGCTGCCAAATCCCAAGAGGGGATCTTTATTGGGTACATCAATAATAGTAAGGCTTATAGGGTCTACAACTTGACTACTCAAGTTGTAGAAGAGTCAGTACATGTAGTGTTTGATGAAGCTAGACTCATTAACAATGAATTGTCTAGGAGTATTTGCAGCTCTATAGGTGTGACGGAGAAGATAGACAAGCTTACTATTGAAGAAGGATCTACTGCAAGTCAGCATGTGGATGATAGTGGGTGTTGTCCAGGGGGAGTACTAGATGCACCTGATGTAGAAGAAGACCAAAGAGTGCAGTAAGTTGAAGAAGCTATAGGAGCACAACCAGAAGACAGGCTGCCTCCAGCTAATAGACATCCAAAAGATCATCCAGCCAATCAAATTATTGGTGATCTCAGACAAGGGGTACAAACAAGGAGCGAAAATCTAAGTTCAGTACTCTACTCTAGCTTTCTATCCCAAGTTGAGCCAAAGAAATTTGAAGAAGCCATCCTAGACCCTCATTGGATTGAGGCAATGCAAGAGGAGCTGAACAAGTTCAAAAGATGCAATGTCTGGGAGCTTGTTCCTAAACCAAAAGACCACAACATAATTGAAACTAAGTGGATCTTTAGGAACAAGATGGATGAACATGGAGTGATTATAAAGAACAAAGCAAGACTGGTTGCAAAAGGTTATAGACAAGAAGAAGGTATTGACTTTGATCAAACCTTTGCTCCAGTATCCAGACTGGAGGCTATAAGGATGTTCCTGGCTTATGTAACCTATCAAGGGTTTAATGTATACCAAATGGATGTTAAGTCAGCCTTTCTGAATGAAAATCTGAAGGAAGAAGTCTATGTGGAACAGCCATCAGGTTTTGTTGATTCAACTAAACCTAATTATGTTTATAGACTTAGGAAGGCATTGTATGGGTTAAAACAAGCCCCTAGGGCTTGGTATGAAACCCTGTCTAGTTTCCTCATTGAGAATAAATTCACAAGGGGGAAAATAGACAAGACTCTATTCCTTAGGGAATCCAGAGGCAAGATTATTCTAGTCCAAATATATGTAGATGACATTATATTTGGGTCTACAGAAAATAGTCTTTGTAGAAAGTTTGCAAAAATAATGCAAGGACAATTTGAAATGAGCAGTATGGGGGAACTTAAGTTCTTCTTGGGTCTCCAAGTTAGACAGACTGAGAATGGTTTATCCATATGCCAGTCTAAGTTCACCCTAGAATTGATAAGGAAGTATGGTATGGAATCATCCAGTACCATGAAAACTCATATGGGGTCAAGTATGTCTCTTAGCAAAGATGATGCAGGGAAACCTGTAAATGAAACTTTGTATAGAGGGATAGTTGGATCCCTATTGTATTTGACTGCTAGTATACCAAATATCATGTATGCTACATGTGTCTATGCTAGGTACCAAGCATGCCCTAAAGAATCTCATTTGACAGCTGTCAAAAGAATACTAAGATATCTTAAGGGCACTCCTTATCTAGGCCTTTGGTACCCTAGGAGTGGAGACTTTGAACTGACAGGTTATTCAGATGCAGATTTTGCAGGCTGCAAGGAAGATAGGAAAAGTACAACTAGAACCTGTCAATTCCTAGGTGGAAGGCTGATATCATGGAGTAGCAAGAAGCAAACAAGTGTGGCTATCTCCATAGCAGAATCAGAGTATGTTGCTGCAGGAAGTTACTGTGCTCAACTTCTATGGATTCAACATCAGCTAGAAGACTATGGTATATAAGTAAGTAGAACACCTCTATTTTGTGATTCTACTAGTGTTATTTCTATTACAAACAATCCTGTCTCCCATAGTAGGACTAAGCACATAGAAATCAAATACCATTTTCTAAGAGAACATGTGGAAAAAGGAGATATTTCACTAGAGTATGTTAATACAGATAATCAGCTAGCTGACATGTATACTAAGCCTTTAGATGAAACCAAATTCAATAAATTCAAAATTGAATTAGGGATGATAAACTTAGAATAAGTTTTCAAAATTGGCTAAGTAAAAAGGTGTTGACACACAGAGTTGCATGTGTCGACACATAGAAGTGGTGTCGACACTTCAGAGAAAAGGTGTCGACACATCTAGAAAGTCGGTGTCGACACTTCAGAGAATTAGTGTCGACACATGCATGGTAGGTGTCGACACATCCAAGGTGGTGTCGACACTTAGACTTTACTTAAAATTAATCTAGTAAAGTCTCGACTAAGTGTCGAGCTAAGCGGTGTCGACACATAAACAAGTGTTGACACATATATTCTGTCGACTATACTTGTGTCGACACATAGTTGTCGAGACATTATAAGTCTGTGTCGACACTTTTCAACAGTGTCGACACAATTTAAGTATTTTGACGTGCCCTTTCATCTTCGATTCTAGAAAGGTATAAATAGGTTTTTGTCATTGTCTGTCGACACGCTCACCAAAGTTTCGAGACTAAACTTGTGTGTCGACACCTCTCTTCTCTAAGTTCAAATTTCTTCAAACCCTAATGGCGCTCAAACTAGAAGAGAATGTGAATGAAGGATATGAACTCGTGCGACACGCATTTGAGGACGCGGAACCCGAGATCAAAGGTGTAATAACCCTAATCGCAGAGAATGGATTAGAATTTCTTGTTTCATAACCAATTAAGATCTGGAAGAAGGAAGTCCTGGAGTTTCTGAATGAAGCATCACTAGATGAATCAGGACTCAAGATAAAGTCCAGAGTTCATGGGGCAAAGGTGAAGGTCATACCTAAAAGTCTAAGAAAAGTTCTTCAGTTACCAAGAACTAAGGAAGAAGAAGATGTTTCAGCTTCTAAGACTAGAGAAGCATTGACATTGTGTGGTTTGGACTCAAATCTGAAAATAGGATCTGTTTTCAATAGGAAGGGAATGAATATGCAAGGCAAATTCTTATCTGAAATTGTTGGCAAAGTCATCCTGAGCAAGTCTGGAGGCCATGACAGAATCTCAGCTCACATGTTTAGCCTCATGACAAGGATAATATTCAAACTAAATACTAATTGGGCTACAGTTATGTTTGATAAGATTAAAGAGAGTATAAAGAAGCCCAATTTGGGTAGAATACTAAGTCTATACCTAGCTAGTAGTATACCAGAGGTGATGAGTCAAGCAGCTGGATCTAAGATCAACCACATAAGGAAGATTGATATGAGAATATTCTCTAGGTGGGATAGAGTGTTAACCAAAGAAATGCCAACTCCTGAGGAGGTAACACCCCAGAAAAAGAAGAAGAAAACAGCCCCTGTGGCTCAAGAATCCTCAAGCAGTTCTGAAGAGCAAGTAGTGTTCACTCCTGATGAAGAAGAAACTGGAAATGCTGGACAATCTCCAGCTAGACAAGAAGATGCACCAAGGTAGGGGGAGCTACCACAGGCTAGCCCAATTCACCAGGATTCAATCCATGGGGAGCCTCTACTTGTGGAAGAGCCAACTCCACTAGAGAGTGAACAAGCTACCCACACAATACTTGAGGTAATCACTGAAATTAATGAATTAGATTTCCCTATTAAGGATGATGTTTTGTCTGATTCATTACCTAATGTTAATCAGCAAACACAGATACATAGACAACCTCAGGATGTTGTCATGGAAGACACATCTGTTATAGATCAAGTGGTTGATGATATAAGAGATTCTCCACCCCATCCTCAACAAGAATTTACTTTAGAAGAACTGTTCCCTGACCTTCTTCAAACTGACATTGAAGTGGAAAAAGCTGCTGCTGAGGGGGAGAAAGTAATTATTGAGGGGGAGCATGTGGAGATTATAGAAGAAACTGCTAGCAAAGAACCTGAAGAGCCCAAGGATGCTAAGCAACCACCAAGGATTGAGAAGGATTCACATCCAAGTCCTAAGGACATAGTGAATATTGATAGCACATCTGCATCAGAGGATGAAGAGGCTGCAAGAGCCAAGAAGAGAAAATTCCAAGTCTTTAAGAGAAGGAGCCAGAATTATAAGAAATATTTACAAACAATTACACCACAGCCTGCCCCATCTACTGACTATAGTTCCCTGATGGTGGCAATGCAGATTAAGCTGGATGAGCAAAGACAAGCTCTGGAAAAGTATGTAGATGAAGGGCATAAGTCACTGCAGTTTGATCTGGCCCAAGACATCAAGTCAATCAGATTTGAAATGAATCTGAATAAGAAAGAGATGACTGACTGCTTCCATAAAGGAGGGAATGCTATTGTTTATCTGGCAACACATCAGGAGAAAATAATGACAAAACTTGATGAGCTAGAAGTGAAGCAAGGCTATGTCTTGGAGAATCAGATAAGAATGAATGATAATTTGACAGCTTCACACAATGCCATTGTAACTGAACTGAAGAATATAGCAACTGCCCAGAATGCAGCCCTGACCACTGCTAAAGAAGAATTTGACAAACAACTGCAAGAGAGCTTAATTGTTGTTAAAACTGCTATTGAAGACTCTTAAAAGGCTATAACTGACAAGCTCCAAAGGTTGAAACCTTTCTATAAGGATGGAGTAAACTATTTGAATGCACAAATAAGGTTTCAAAAAGATGATCTGAGGGATCACATTGAAAGAGAAGTCATAAAGGGGGAGAGGGTGTTAGTCAAAGCAGGCTCTGATCATGCAAAGTGGATTTCAAATTCCATCAGAGCCACCCTTGGATATCCTCTATTGTGTGATGATGACAATGTTGCAGAGTCTGGTATAAATCCTGCATATCTTGGAGGGGAGCAATCTGAAGTGGCTCAAGTAATATACCCTCCACCAGACTTTGATATGGTACATCAAGAGATACAGTCAATGTATAGTCCTCCTAATGGAAATCAAACTGTCATCATAGAGAAAGTAGTTCAGCCAGTGTCAGAGGCTATACTGAAAGAACAAGAGGCTTTGCAGAAAGAATAAGAAGCCCTATTATCTAAGAAGAGATTCAGGGAGCAAGCTGAACTTAGGCCTGATTTTGAACAGTGGAGCCCCACTTCCAGGAATATCATCTTGACTGCATGGAAGGCTGCCAAGGACAATATCCAGGATAGAAACAAGTGGTATTCTGAACTAGAGTGGAGGAATCATGAGAACAGGCAAGAGGCCATTATGCAATATAGGAGAAAGGCTAAGATGGGAAAGCTACCTCCTACTGCCCAGGAGCCTAGCAAGTACTTTCCAAATCCTTATCATTACTTTGAAAGGCAAAAGGTCAAGGCTGAAGATCAGAAAAATAAGGATCTTAAAGTAAAGAATCCTGCTACTGCTGAAGATGCTGAAGCCCCAGTCCAAGCAAAGATACAATCAGGAAAGGGCATTGTAATCAAGGAGCCTGAGCAGCAATAGGATAGAATTTTTCTTTAGTTTACAGTTGTAATCATTTGATTTTAAACTCTCTGTAAACTTTTGAATAATAAAAATATTGAAGTTGTTAGAACAATGTGATAAGTGTTAAATCTATTACATTACTGTTCTGAGATATTTGTGTATACATGTTTTGTTAATACATGTTTATGTACTTACACTGTTATATAATCCTGTTTTACATCATACTGTAAATTTGTTATGTATGGTTTATATCATTGACTAAGGGTCATGACTTCTCCAAATAGGGGGAGATTGTTGGGTACATTGGAATAAATGTACCTGATTTGAAGAAGCCTCACCCTACTCAATGATATACATCAAAATGTATTTGATGTATTTTGAGTTTAGTTGTGCAGGTTAAGTAATTGCAGGGAAAGCATGAAAAGTTTCTAAGTCCATGTGTCGACACCCAGAAGAAAAGTGTCGACACTTAAGAAGGCTTGTGTCGACACTTGGAGTAATTGTGTCGACACCAGGAATGCAGAGTCGACACCAGAAGTAAAGTGTCGACACATACAGGCTGTGTCGACACTCAATGAAGAAATGTCCAGAGAAGTAGTGTCGACACTTAGAAGCAGTGTCGACACCCAGAGGAACTTTGTCGACATCAGAAAGTGTCGACACTTGGAGGCTGTGTCGACACTCAGCAAAACTTCAATAAAGTTCAAGTACAAGTGTCGACACTAGCAGGCTGTGTCGATACTCAGCAAACTTCAATAGAGTTTAAGTGCAAGTGTCGACATAATGAAGAATTTGTCGACACACAGCAAAAGTCTCAACACATGAAGAAAGTGTCGACACTAGGAGCCTGTGTCGACACTCAGCAAATTTCAATGAAGTCTAAGTACAAGTGTCGACACAAAGGAAATGTGTCGACACTCAGCAAGTATCAACACAGAAGACATGTGTCGACACTAAGAAGATGTGTCGACACTTAGCAAGTATCAACACAAGAAGATGTGTCGACACAAAGGAGTTGTGTCGACACTTACAAGAAATCAACTAAGTATCAAAGAAGAAGGACTTGTGTCGACACACGGGATTAGTGTCGACACATGTTGAAGAAGCAATGTCGAGAAGCAAATTCTACAACACAAGGAGTTGTGTCGACACCATGAAGGCTAGTGTCGACACTTAGTATACTTATGTCGACACTTAGTTTATCAGTGTCGACACTTAAAGACTGACTGTCTCGACACTTTCAGACAGTTACAGAAAATTCAAGAAGTGACTGGATGACTTGACAGCTGCCATTCCAGCCGGTCTACTTCAACTGTCAGAGATGTCAGAAAGCTGTTAGAAACCGGATCAGCCTGTCACCATGAAGGAAGCCTATATAAAGGCTTATTCTGTCAACAGAAGATGATGATTAACAACAATCAATTGAAGTGATCAAAAGATCTAAGAAGTTAGAGAGAGAGAGCTCCTTCCAAGAAGACAGCTGTTGAACCAGGCTGTGAAGAAAGTTTCAGATTGAGATCTGATTCTTAAGTTAGCAGTGATTGAAGATTAGCTGCATAGAGACTCAACCCTATTGTGTTCTAAATTCAAGAAGCTTTGAAGAAAGTCAAGGGAGGTTGATCTCAGCAAAGTTCTTCCAAGAACTCATCAAGAAAACTGTCAACTCTTCTCTCTTATTCTGAGTTGTAGGTTTATATTCATTGTAATTTAAATTTCTTGTAGGATCCTTAGGGATCTGAGTTGTAAGCCTGAAATTATAAAGGCTGAGTGGTAGGGCCTGTGTGTCTGAGTGTAGGAGATCTATTTCTCTGAGTGTAGGCATGTTGTAGGCTCAGTGTAGGCCTTGTTGAAGGCTGAGTGTAGGTCTTTGTGAAGACTGAGTGGTAGGGCTATTGAGCCTGAGTTGTTGGAGTGGGATCACTCTGAGCTGTAGGAACCTATTTGGGGTTCTGAGTGTAAGATCTGAGGATCTGATGAATAGTGGAGAAGTTGGGCCGAATTTAGTACACTACTAGATAAGCGAAGGGGGAATGTGGATGTACCCAGACCTTGGGAACCACTATAAAACTATGTGTACTCTGTGTGTGCTTGATTCTATGATTGCTGTGTTGTATTGCTGTGAAGAATTGTTTATAATTCTGTGATTCTGCCTAAAAGTTTAAAAAGATTAAAGTCACCTATTCACCCCCCCTCTAGGTGATTAGGTACAATTTCTTTCAATTTTGTTTTTGGTGGAGTTGACCACATGTGGCTAATAGAGTTTTTCCTTCTTCCTGATGATTTAATCGTGAATTTTTTTCTCTTATAGTCTTGTGCATTTGGGGTACTTTTGTTGTACGTGACGCTTCACGTAAGTGTTTTTTTTACTTTTGTACCTTATTATTGTACTTTATTTAAGTATTTTTTTCCTTTGGTCTTGGGTTGGTACCCCTTGACTTTGTTTAATGTTGGCTTACTTCTGTCATCACTTGTACATTCTTGCTGATGTGTTCTGTCTTTGAAATGCCTCAGGTTCAGAGCAGCAATGTTGGCTGTGGTTTTTGCCTCGCCGTAGCGTGGCAGACTATTATTTTTGTTGCTTTAATTGTTCAGACATACTTTGTTTTATATGGGTTCGTGTCAGTTTGTTGACGCCCACAGGATTGTTGATTTTGGATGCTTGCTAGCTGCTTAGTTGCTTTTCTTGCTATGTATTTGGATTACTTGCTCTCTGGGATGTTTTGTGCGAGGATTGCATGATATGTATTTTCAAGTATAAAAACTACTATTACTACCTCACGCATTACATGTTTTAAAATGTTAAATCACTATATTTAACAACCGTAAAAATCTACTTTTATTCTTATTATAAACTTAGAGCTTGCATACCATGAGGTGTCCTTTGGGGACCTTTTAACTCATGTAGGATGTCTAACCTTGTAAAGGAAGTATTTTTCGCAGCGTATGACTATTTTTTCCTCATGGACTAGATGAGCCACTAAGCCGAGGGATACGTCTAACTACAACACTTAAACTTGTTTTGCCTTTAAATAACTTAAAGATCTTTCTTCACTGTTAAGTAGGAGTTTTGTCTGAGCATCCGCAGTTATCCCCTGCTGACGTGGTATCATGACACGCATTTTTTCTTTACTCTGATATACCTTTAATGGAGGTGAAAAATGCGGATTGAAACAGCAGCTATCGAACCATGCCTTGCTTTCACTTTTCCAGTGGTAGGCACGGCTTGGCACTGTGAAGCTCTTTTAAGCATTTAGTGGCCCTTGAGGCGTATTATGGATATGTTCCCCCACTTTGAGATTTGTGTATTGCGGTGATCTGGATGTGTCTTGTGTTTTACTCCACACACGCGTTGTGCACTATTTTGACAATTGTCTTCGAGCATTAGCGTCGGGGATCTGTCACTTGTGTGTAATGAGTGAGGTTATCTGCCCCTTTCCTTGGCAGCATGGATGGACTCGGAGCCCGCTCTTGTCAAGAGTTGAGGCTGAGCCGTTCGAGGAAAAGGTAGAGCTGGCATGGCCGGAGGAGCGTAGATTATGTTTATGCCTTGGGATGGTACAGGATTTCGTGAAAGCTGAACACCCGGATTCATAGGGCCCTTGAGCGGAGTGAAGCTAGAGTGTTATAGGGGCCCCTAAGACAACCTCTTCAGTGTTTGGTACTTTGTGGGACGATAATCACATTGCTATACTCTGCCTTGCGCTTGGCGAGAGGTTCTGCGCAGCATGACGACTGTGGGCGCATCCGTCCCCTGAATAGATGGTGCCTTGAAAGGTAGTGTTGATGTTGACGTCGAGATATTATTTTATTTTATTTGTGTCGCATGGATGCTTTGTCTCTCTTGTTAGTGTCTTGGGTTTCCCGTTAAATCGTTGAGATGCCCTGCAATGTGGGGGCGAGATGCCCGACAGCATGGGAGCGAGATGCTTTGCGACGCGTAGGCGAGATTCCAGACAACATGGGAGCGAGATGCCCGACAACGTGGGAGAGAGATGCCCTAAAACGTGGGGGCAATATGCCCAGTAGCATGGGAGTGAGATGCCCTGTAATGCGGGGGAGAGATGCCCGACAACATTGGAACGAGATCCCTGGAACATGAGGGCAAGATTCTTGATAGTGTGGGAGCGAGATGCCCTACAACGCAAGGGCGAGATGCCCGACAACCTGGGGGCGATATGCCTGACAGTGTGGGGCATGATTCTTTGCAACACGTGGGCGAGGTGCCCGACAGCACGAGGGTGAGATGCTTTGTAACATGGGGGTGATGCCTGGCAACATAGGGGCAAGATGCTTTGCTTCATTGAAGCACCATGTTTCTTGTTGCTTGCTTCTGGTATTCACCTCAGAGTCTTGATTTGGGGAAAAAGTGGAACACATTTGTGTGTGCAAGTTCCACTTTATGGCTTGTTATGTTAAAGGAAAAATTCATGAAGTTGAGCCGCGTGCTTTGCATGCGTTATAAGGGGGAGGGAACCCTGCTCGTGCCCCCTAGCTCATCTGTGTCGAGTTGTTGCTCGGCCTTTAGCTAGGTTGTCGTTTCGCGGTGCGGGCTTGTTCGGGGCAGCGTTCTGCAAAGTCTTCCAAGGAAAGCTTGTTGGATGAGGCGCTCTATCTCGTCCTTCAGCCGGTTGTAGCCCTCTATCTTGTGGTTGTATCTGCGATGGAAGTCACAATATTGTGATTGTTTTCCTCTTTTTGGCGCAAGCGGCTCAGGCCTGCGAAGCTCACAGCTGTCTCGGATAGAGAGGAGCACGTCAGTTCTTGTGGTGTTCAAGGGAGTGTAGTCTTGATGCAGATGAGTTCCTTGGTCCTGATAGGAATTATTGTGACACTCTTCATTTCAATTTGGACCTCGTAGTGGATTTGGATTTCTCTTTCTCTTCAAGCTTCCTTCAAATTATTGTCGATGTGATTTGATTGCCTCGTCCGCCGTGCTTTGAGCCTTGACTCGTCGGATGAGGTCGAGGTAGCTGGGAACCGTTTTGCTTATCATTAAGGAGTGAAATTTTCCTAGCCTGAGTTCTCCGAGGAAAGTTACGCGCAGGAGCTCTTGGTTAACCCCCAGAATCTATCGTGCCTCTACAGTGAAGTGGCGAAATAAATCCTTGTGCGATTTTCTTTCGTTCTGTCAGATCCCTGAGTGGTGTGATGGGTCTTGAACGATTTGCTAGCTGGTGTCAAATTGATCTGCGAGCTTCCCCTTTCAGTATTATCAGGAACACTTGACATAAGAGCAGGTCTAGGGTGTTATGCATGTGCATGATAGCTACAAAGTGTTTGACATACTCTAGAAGGTCGTCTGGCCTATCAAATGTCTCGAAGTTAGGGAGCTTGATCCCGAATGGAAGAGTAAGTGCCAGGACCTGCAGAGCTAAAGGGGAGATGTGGTGGACGAGGTGTTGTACTTTTGTGTCATAGTGCCCCTTGTTCCCATATTCCTCCTTGATCATGCACCTTACTTTCTTGCGAGTGAGTCCTCTATCAGTCAGAGTGGTGGCTTCCTTCGTCGCATGAAAGTTTTCATGCGCATGCTTGGGAAGTTTGTCAGGGATTGCGGGGTGTAAGAAGTTGCCAACACCGAAAGATTCATTTGCGGTAAGATCCTTAGAGCGGGCAATATCTTCATGTATTATCTGATCGGTGTCTGTGGTGGTTGATCTCCTGGTGCGATATCCACGTTGGGAGCACAACGAGCCCTTAAGTTTTCAAAGAAGGTGAGTGTCTTTGTGTGATGCTCCCTTATCAAGCGCCTGTATTCTTCCCCCGATGTTTGGGCTACGGTGACGGTGGATCCTCCTTGAAGTGGTGTTACCTCAGGTGAGTTGGCGGGGGCTAGATTGGTGTGCCCCACTAGTGTCGCATCACTGGCAGATTGTACACTTCTGTTTGTTGATGTTGTTGGTCGAGTGTGCTTGTGCGATGCAAGCAGTGTTTCCAGGGAGTTGTAGAGTTTGGGAACACTTTCCCACAGGTGGCGCCAAACAGTTGCGGGTCACCGAGTTTTTTCCCGGTCTAGAGAATCAGACCGCCTTAGCACAGAATTAGACCGAACACGCAAACAGTCAAAGAGAAACAACTACAAGTGACAAAAAACATTTTTGGCATGGAAAACCTGGAAAAGGTGAAAACCGCGTGGTCAGATCTGTGTCGGGCCAAAATACACTATATTGTGGGAGTTTACGAGAGTTTGAGATTGTTACTTTGAGAGTGTCGGGCTACCTCTCAGTTACAAGTGCAAAGTACAAATATGATGAAAAATAAACTAAGTCCTCGGAGACTCGATGGAAGCTCTCCAGCTAGAAAATTTACTAATTCCATGGAACCTCAATGGAAGCGTTTAGGCCGAGAAAAATCTCTAAGTCCACTGAGCCTCAATAGAAGCACTCCAGATGAACGGATCCTTGTAGGAGCGCTCCTACGGAGAAAAATGTAGTGCCTTAGAAGCTTGACAGATTCTTTGTGCTAGAAGGGGAGCGAACCAAATTCCTGAGCAGAGGATCGACCTAAGTCCCATGACCTCACTGGAAAACCTCAGAGCTCTTTCTAGCAATCTGGGCGGGCCGAGCAGGTTACCGACGGTGGTAGTGGCCGGTGGCGATCGGAGGTGGCGGAGACGGCCGGTGGAGATAGAGGTTTCCAGCGTGCGCGCTCCAATGCGCTGAGCATGAACAAGGCGGCGCTAGTGCTCTATGCATACGCAAGGAGTGCGTGGTAGCACCACATGCGATAGTGCAGTGCACGATAGCGCGTTGTGCAGGTGAGTGCTTGCACATTGCGTGCCTGTGTGGCATGCGTGTGCACTTGCGCACCCGCGAGGCGTATGTGAGCATGATGCGTGCGCGCGAGGTATGCGCTTGCACGAAGCGCGCATGCTCAGGTGTCATGCGTGCTTGGGCACTGCATTAGCATATGCATTCCTTGAGGGGGATTTTGGGCTCCTTCGGGTGAGTGCGGTCCTTGTGTTTGGTTCGCTCGATCGGGTCGGCTTTCTTGCGGGTTTTGGTTGAAGTGCTACCTATTTGGCTCAGTAACCTCTAGGGGGAACCCCATCAAGTGTATATGATCGCGCACAGTCATGCGAAGGAAAAAAAATGATCGTGCGTATGGGACCATAACTCACTTGAACCCTGATTTTTGGAATGATCAATGGGGGGATTGTGATTAGTCAAAGAGGAACGACGAGAGTATGGGAAGAAGAAAGGGGATTCCACCATTAGAGGTGCTTTTGAACACCAATCGACAAGTCGAGACTAGATATGCCGAGAGCATTTAAGGGAGCTTATCTTCATTCATAGTTTTCAACGTTTCCATGATAGGGAGGAAAACCAACAAGGTAGCATTATTTTTTCTCATGGTTATAGGACGCTTGATAGCATTCCTTATTTTCTTGCTTTGATTTTAAGT
Source organism: Platanthera guangdongensis (assembly GCA_039583875.1). Taxonomy (NCBI): domain Eukaryota; kingdom Viridiplantae; phylum Streptophyta; class Magnoliopsida; order Asparagales; family Orchidaceae; genus Platanthera; species Platanthera guangdongensis. Next base: position 94,683,856 of record CM077154.1, on the reverse strand, counting down.
ATATGGTACCTGTGTCCTCTAATTAGAGGGATTGGAGTAACTACAGTTCATTGTGAACCATCAGGGCATGGGTTTTACATCCCTAACATCACTGCATTATTGATTCAGAATTTTTTAACGGAATAGGCATTGCGAGTGAAGCTAAATCATGACTGTGATCCAATTTGGTGATGATTGATTAACACTGCATTTTGGGTTTTGTTAGACGTTTGACTGAGACCGTTGCAATGTCCATTTTCCTTGAGTATATTGGATTTTGATATTAAGGCAAGGAAAGCACAAAAGAATCCTAATAATTGAATGCGACATTGAGATAGAATAATCTACGAGCATTGTGTGTCATAGGGGTAGCAGGACCTTCATGCTTGATTGATAAGTCCTCGTGGTGTTGATATTACATGTGCGGATAAGGGTCTCGGTGTGTTTAGCAGAACCAACAACTCTTAGTATTTAAAACTTCTATGCTTGGTTGACGAGTCCCCGTAGTGTTGATACTCCATATGCAGATTGGGGTCCCAGTGAGGTCACCAGAACTGACTAGAACCTCCATGATTGATGGGCAAGTTCTTATGGTGTTGTTATCCCATGTACGAGTTGGGGTCCCAGTGGGGTTATCAAAATCGATTACTTTTGAATGAGGGGATATGTCTACCCCACTGTTTGTGTGCTAGTGTACACGATGTATGACTTATGTAATGTGAATGTATAATGATGAACTGTTAATTTCATACATGCAATAGGGTGTCGTGATTGATAACTGGTTGCATGCATGTTGCATTGATAGAACATTTGTTTAATGCTCAAAATAGAGAAATATTTGATTCTTATGACATATGGACTAGAATTTGATAGGCTCGTATATATGTTTATGTGACTGTTTTCATGTGCATACAAAGTGCTAACTTATAGGGTGATGTAGTTCCCCGAGATGAGCTAGGATGTCCGTAAGGTTGTTTATATAATGTAGTTGTGGTCAGCTCATAGCTGAACCATGTGTATTTTGTTGTCTTGGTTGTAGGGCAATTATCTCAAGCCGGAGCTCGCTAGCCGGCAAGAAAAATCAAAGCTTCATGAAGTGTCTTATTACCCCTCTTATCTAGTTGGTGTAATCGTGTTCCCTTGCGTATTTTACCATCCTACATGCAGAGGTTGTGTCTAGTTTTTCATGTACTAATTATCTTGGATGATTTTGCATCAAATTTGCTAAAACAAATTTAGGGTTTAGGCAAATAAAATTAGAAGACAAAATTTTCATTTGATTAACATATTTAGTTGCCCACAGAGACACTTTTAATGGTTAGTAATGCCTTTTGGTTTAAAAAATACCCCACAAATTTTCCAAAAAACACAATCTTTGGACAATTGATGTTCGTTGTTGTCTATATCGACGACATACTAGTTTTTTTCACTTCTTTTGCAGAACACAAACAACATCTTCTCACTACAATATTTTACCTCTACGACAACGTTTTTGGCAATGTTTATAAAAATGTCGCTGCAGTTTTTTTTTGTTTATGCAACATTTTTTAGAAAAAATGTCGTAATAGAATGCTTATTTGCGGTGGTTTTCAAAAAAACGTGGCAAAAGGCCCAAAATATATTGAAATAAAGTAGAGCGCTCATTTTAATTAATTTGCCGCTATTCATCCGCTGCCCTAAATATATTATATGAGGATGTAGTTTCAGTTGGGAGTTTGGGGTTTTGGTTCTAAGCTTGAACTTTAACCTAGAGCTTTAGAATTATTTGTTAGTTTAATCCGTCAAGGCCCATTTAAATGAACTGTTGACCCATGAGCCGCTGTTTTGGTTTTGCTTATTTCATTGATCCTTCTTTCATGAATGGCTATCTCAATTATTCATCATGGAGCATTCGGGTCACCATCCCATTCATCCTGAAGCCCACAAATTGCTATCTAGTTGTCCATTATAGATAAGACTGATTAATACAATTTTGTAGATTTATTAGTAATGAAATTATTTTCTTATATGTATACTTATGTAAGAATAAAGGAGATATACAAAATTATGTTAATTACAGAATAATTAAATTGATGTGTCTTTTAGAAATGTAACTATCTTTGTATATTTCTTAACAATTGACCAAAAAGGTCTTACATATATAGGAGAAGAGCAAGGGGAGAGATCCCATCTAGACAATGTGGGACTAAACTAAAAGGGAAATAAATGAATTAATAAATACAATATTTAACACGCCCTCTCAAATTCACGGTGGATCATGAACCGAGAGTTTGCTAATAAGATAACGGAATCTTGCAGTTGTGAGAGACTTGGTGAGGAAGTCTACAACTTGTTCTTCAGAGGCAATGAACGGTAGAGAGATAGTGTTGGCGAGGAATTCCTGACGAGTAAAGTGACAATCGATCTCAATGTGTTTTGTCCGTTCATGGAACACCGTATTGGAGGCGATTTGAATGGCGCTTCGATTGTCACAGAATAAGGGAGTGGGTCCTGTTATCTGGACACCAAGATCGCGAAGAAGACGACGGAGCCAAACTATTTCAGTAGTGGTGGAAGCCATGGCACGATACTCAGCCTCCGTGCTGGAGCGCGCAATGGATTCATGTTTCTTATTACGCCAGGAGATCAGAGAGTCGCCCAGGAAAATGCAGAACCCAGTAGTGGAGCGACGAGTGGTGGCATCCCCCGCCCAGTCAGCATCCGAAAATGCTCGGAGGGTGAGTGGCGAAGTGGCAGAGAGAAATAACGAGCGACCGACAGAGGCGCGAAGCTAGTGGAGTATCCGGAGGACCGCGGCATAGTGAGCAGAGCGAGGAGCTTGAACAAATTGACTGACGAAGCTAACAGCGTAAGCAATGTCCGGTCTAGTCATGGTGAGATAGACTAGCATCCCGACAAGCCGCCGATAGCGGGAGACATCGGGCAGCGGTTCCCCATCTGTTGGAAGGAGTTTCAGATTTAGCTCAATTGGGGTGTCAACAGTGCGGTTTTCGGTGAGAGCGGCCACGGAGAGAATATCTGAGATGTATTTTTGCTGAGAGACCAGAATCCCACGTTTGGAGCGGGAAATCTCTAACCCAAGGAAGTAGCGAAGGGGGCCCATGTCCTTTATCTCGAACTGACTGCGGAGGTGTTTCTGAAGAGAGGCAATGGTGACGTGATCATCTCCAGTGATAATCATGTCATCCACATACAAGAGCAGGATGACGCAACCCTGAGCGGAGGTGCGGGTAAACAAGGCATGATCAGTCTGGCATTCAATAAAACCAGCCTTTAGAACCGCTGTGCGGAAGCGCTCAAACCAGGCACGAGGAGCCTGTTTGAGACCATAGAGGGCCCGACGGAGGTGGCAGACATGGCCAGGGGGAGCGGAGAGACCCGGGGGAGGTTCCATGTAGACAACTTCAGTGAGATCACCATGAATAAAGGCATTGGTGACATCCATCTGATGGAGGGGCCAGTTGCGGGCTGCTGCGACCGCAAGTAAGGTGCGGACGGATGTCATCCGGGCAACCGGGGCAAAGGTTTCGTCATAATCGATGCCATGTTCCTGTGAAAACCCGCGAGCAACTAAGCGGGCTTTATGGCGCTCAATAGAACCGTCCGGACGAGTCTTAACTTTGAAAATCCATTTGCAGCTGATAGGAGTAACACCGGGAGGACACGGAACAAGATCCCAAGTGTGAGTCCTGCTAAAGGCTTGAAGTTCAAGCGCCATGGCTTGCTGCAATTCGAGTTTTCCAAATGCCTCTTGGTATGACTGGGGCTCCCGATGTGCGTGGAGAGCGGTGAGGAAGGCCTGAAAGGCTGGGGAATAAGAGGTAGCCGCGGCGAGAGCAGAAGGGGTGGACCGGTCAGAAGGGGGGTCGTAGCGAGCAGGTGGATGGCGATGGCGAGCAGGGTTACGTCGAGGAGGAGCAGGATCCACGAGTGCAGGGGCGGACGGAGCGTCAGACAGAGACGTATCAGAAGCAGGAGCAGGAGGAGTGGGTGTGGGCGCCGGAGGAGGAGCTGATGTGGAAGGAGGGACCTCGGGCAGAGGACGAGGTGGGGATAAGGTAGGATTGGCAAGGTGAGTCCTGTGGCGAGTTGGTATAGAAGGAAGAAGCGGAAGAGAAAGTGGTGGAGCAATGGAGGGTGGGGAGGTGAGGTGTGGCGGTGTGGAAGAGAAGAACATGTCATGTTCGACGAAGGAGACATGTCGAGAGATGCAAATGAAACGAGCCACCGGATTGTAACAACGATAGCCTTTGTGGTGGTGGCTAAGGCCGAGGTGAACACAACGAGTGGAGCGAGCGGAGAGTTTGTTACGTTCAGGAGGGGGAAGGAGAACGAAGCAGGTGCACCCAAATGTTCGCAGAGAGGCATATTGCAGTGGGAGGGAATGAAGGTGTTCATAAGGAGTGACGCCAGAGATGGCCGTGGAAGGAGTGATGTTGATGAGGTGAACAGCGGTGAGAACGGCTTCGGCCCAGAAGGAGTGAGGAGCGGAGGCAGAGATGAGGAGAGTATGAGCTGTTTCGATGATGTGACGATGTTTTCGTTCAGCAACCCCATTTTGTTCATGGGTGTGCGGGCAAGATTGTTGGTGTAGGGTGCCATGCGAGTGGAGGATATCGCGCATGGTGGAGGAGAGAAACTCTGGAGCGCAGTCAGATCGAAAGATCTTAATACGACGCTCAAACTGAGTGTGAAGCATAGCGGTGAACGTGCGATACACGTCGGGTATGTCAGAACGATTGCGAAGGAGATAAACCCAAGCACAACGGGAAAAATCATCAATAAAATTAACATAATAAAGATATCCAGAATGGGAAGCAAGTGGCGCTGGGCCCAAATATCAGAGTGAAATAAATCAAAAGGGGTTGTCGTTTGAGAAGCACTACTTGTAAATGGTAGAGCAAGGTGCTTTGACAAACGGCAGCCGGTACAAACAGAGAGGGGGGAAGGGGAGACACGACCCAAAGCTCCAGAGCGGATAACACTTCGGAGTCGATCAGCAGACAGATGTCCTAAACGTCTGTGCCACAAGTCGGCATCAGAGACAACAGATAGGGCCGAAGCAGAGGTCGGTGGGGGGAACATGAAGATACTCCAGCTGATACAGGCCACCAGTCCTATGGCCCCGTCCAATCCTCTGAGCTGTCCGGGAATCCTGCACAACACAATCAGAAGAAGAGAATAAAATCGTTAGACCGAGATCACAGAGGGAGCTGACAGAAATGAGGTTCATATGTAGTTGAGGGGCATGGTGGACGTTGGAGAGAGTAAGGCGTCCAGGAGGGGCAGAGGTCGGGGTGATGGAGCGAGATCGCAGAATAGGAAGAGAGACCCCATCAGCATTGGTGACCTGAAGGGAAGTGGGGGAGGAGGTGCAGTCGGTTAGGGTGCGGGAGTCAGAGGTGAGGTGGCAAGAGGCCCCAGAGTCGAAATACCAAGGTGCATTCGGAGGAAGTCGAGCATCAGCAGTACCAGAAGCAGCTGAGAGACTGTGTTCCGCAAAGGAGCTGGCAGAGGAGGCAGATTGAAATAGGGGAGGCCGGAGTATCAGCTCCGCTAATCGTTGCAAAGGATTGGTAGCAGCAGCAGCAGTGGGGTGAGAGCCGGGACCACGACTGCGTCCCCGACCACGGCCGTCACGGCGATGGTCAGAAGGGCGGTGTTCATCAGATCGAGGGGGACGAGTGGGGCAAGCAGACTTCATATGCCCCACCTTCTTGCAGTAGTGGCAGGTAACAGCACTGTGATGCGGAGGAACTGCAAGAGCAGTATCAAGCGGGAAAGGGGGTTGGAGGGCCACTGGAGGTCGGAGACGAGTCTCTTCATCGAGCAGAGCAATCAGGGCGTCATCTAGAGTGGGAAGTGGGACCCGGTGAAGGAGCTGAGCGGCAAGAAGAGAAAACTCAGGACGCAGAGCAGCAAGAAACTGATGAAGATGGCCCTCGGAGAGGTGGCGCTGAAATTCCAAGGAGCGATGACAACCGCAGGGTAAGGGAATCATGGAATCCAGTTCGTGCCAGTAGGCACTCATCATAGTGTAGAAGTCCTGAATGGAGCGACCGTCTTGGCGGGCAGCCTGAGAATCGCAGATAAGACAGTGACGCCGAGCTCCACCACGGGGAACGAAGCGATCGTAGAGATATTCCCACATGGCACGGGCGGAAGGAAGGCGACCGATAGACGTGAGGAGCAGTCGAGCAACGGATTCCAGGAGGTAAGCCCGGATAGCTTGATCGCGCCGTTGCCAAAGAGTGAGGTCATCGGGAGAGGTGGCGTCGACAGAAGTTGCGGCGGAACCGGTTGCGGTGGCGGGCTTGGCGGCAGGGGCAGGAGGCGCACCGATGATGTGATCCCAAAGATCATGGGAGGAGAGAACGGCCTCAACGGTAAGGGTTCAGTCAGGCCAGTCGCTAGCGCCGGCGAGCTGGAAGGACGTGGCCTTCAGTGGGGGCGAGATCAGAGGAGCAGCCATGGAGGCGCAAGGAAGCGGGGAACACGCAGGGAGTTGGAATGAGAGCTGAGCGGATGGTGCGGGGTGGAGGTGGACGGACTGAAGGAGAGGAGGATGGAGGGAGGTTGGCGGACTGGAGAGGCGGATTGAAGGAGAGGCGGACGGAGTGGTGGGGCGAGCTGGTTGGCGTACTGGAGGTGCGAGCTGGGTGCGGACTGAAGGAGGGGGCGGACTGGGTGAAACGAACTAGGGCAGGGCAGAGGCGCGGACCGAAGGAGGGGGCGGACTAGGCGGTGGTGCGAGCGGGCAATGGTGCAAGCTGAGTGGGAGGAGAGGAAGCGGATGGTGCGGGGTGTTAGAAATGTAACTATCTTTGTATATTTCTTAACAATGGACCAAAACGGTCTTACATATATAGGAGAAGAGCAAGGGGAGAGATCCCATCTAGACAATGTTGGACTAAAATAAAAGGGCAATAAATGAATTAATAAATACAATATTTAACAGTGTCATACCATGAAACTATGATAACGAGTAATAGAAAGAAGATTAAGACAAGAGACTAACATCTCGGAGAATCAATTTGGATTCATGCCAGGTAGGTCAACCATGGAAGCTATACATCTCTTGAGGAGACTCATTGACAACTACCGAGAAAGAAAACAAGATTTGCATATGCTATTTATTGATCTTGAGAAGGCTTATGACAGAGTTCCAAGAGAGATCTTATGGAGAATCTTAGAAAAGAAAGGTGTAAATGTATCATATATTGACATAATCAAAGAAGTGTATACAAATTCAGTGACAAGGGTGAGGACATCTGGAGGATTAACATGCACCGGAATTCCTTATTACTGTTGGATTACATTAAGGTTCAGCTTTAAGCCCTTATCTCTTTACCCTTATCTTAGATGAGCTCACCAGACATATCCAACAAGCAATACTTTGGTGTTTATTGTTTACGGATGGTATCGTTTTGGTTGATGAGACGTGTGAGGGTTTAAACGCAAAACTTGAATCTTGGCGAGATACTTTAGAACAGAAGGGTTTTAGGTTGAGCAGGGCAAGATAGAGTATATGGAGCTTAAATTTAGCAGTACATGAAGGACAAATGACTTCGTTATTAAGTTGGGTGATCAAGATATTTCCCGTAGTGAGTGTTTTAAATATCTTGGATCGATAGTTCAAAATGATGGAGGTATTGATAAAGATGTGACACATAGAATCCAAGCGAGTTGCTTGAAGTGGAGAGGCGCGTCAAGGATCTTTTGTGATCGTAAAGTACGATTAAAACTTAAGGGCAAGTTTTACCGTACTGCAATTAGACCCGCGATGCTCTTTGGTTCTGAGTGTTGGGCAGTGAATTGTGTACATGAGAAGAAAAATGGGAGCTGCGGAGATGAGAATGCTTCGGTGGATGTGTGGACACACACAAGATTGGATAAAATTAGGAATGAAAGTATCAGGGATAAGACGGGAGTAGCACCAATTTTAGAGAAGACGCGAGAAGCTCGTCTAAGATGGTTTAGACACGTACAAAGGAGACCAATAGAGGCACCTATTAGGCGTTGTGAGAGTCTAGTCACTAGGCATGTTAAACGAGGGAGGGGTAGACCAATAAAGACTTTGAATGAAACTATAAAGAAAGACATGTTGTACTTAGGCATTAGTGAGATTATGACAAAAAATAGGGCACAATGACGACAAAGGATCCATATAATCGACCCCACTATAATGGGATAAAGGATTGAGTGTTATTGTTGTTGTTGTATATTGTTGTATATCAGTGGGCTAGTTGTCTAATGAAATAAGAAAAATAATGAAGCAATTCTTATGATATTAGAGTTTTGTTATGTGAGTCTTAGCTAGAAATTGCATATGAGTGCAATAAAGCACTGCATATGATCATGTGCTACTTTGATTGTTGAAATTAGTCTGTATTTAATGTTTGAGTTGCAAAATTAAATTTTATAAAGCTAAAAATAGCCTTGTAAAAATATATTGTCTTGACCTCATTATATTATGATTTCCTGCTGATGATGCAATCTGGGGAGGGAGCAGTTGGAAGGCTCATCGTACAATCACGAAGTAGATCTATAGTTGGAACTCAAGAATATATTGATATTATTATTGTATCTCTCAGGCATACAAAACTATCAACATTTATATATGACAATTTATTTTGTTGGCCTTACATTTCTATCAAAATTAAATGGTTGTGATGATTTTATGTTTTATGTTGATTTTTGATCATCTTTCTCACTCATTATATATGCACACTTGCATATTTTTTATGTATTTGTAGGTGGATGTACAACCAATCTTAGTTGAGCAAATGCATCAATGCATGTATAATTGATCTAAAATTACCTACAGTAGGTTATGAAAAATATTAAAAATATATACAACAATTGCGGCATTTATACTAAAAAGCGTAGCGAAAGGTTCTACTTGTTAAAGACAGATACCACGACACTTATATATAAAGCGTGGCAGTAGCTTTTATGAGCTACCACAATGCTTTTCTGAAAAGCATGGCAGTAGACCTCATTTCTTATAGTGTCTACATGTTATACAATTAGTACTCGATAATGGTATAATTCTTAGTCCAATGAAAATTGAGTTATGTAAATCCGAAATAGATTTTCATGAAAAATATATAAAAATGAACGAACAGAATTACAGCAACATATTTACTCAAAAATTAAAGATTTCTCAGATAATTTTCGAACATTAAAAGAACAACAAGGTTTTCTCAGACTTTTAAATTATGGACGAAAATTCATTCCAATCTTTCAAGTAGAGTAAAACGTTGGAAACAAAACTTTCTGAATTTCAAGAAAAATATAGGCTCGAAAACGGAGAACAACCTCGAAGGTGAAACAAGGATAAAATTTCAATTTATCTTAACGATCCAGAACGAGAAGAAATACAGCAAATTAAGAACTAATTGTTGATCAAAAGATCCTTTACCATTTACCTACAAAAGATCAAATATCATTACAAACAGATGTGTCTGAAATGTTTTGGACAAGAATCATAATTGCAAAAACACACACTAAAGATATTGAAATTATAGCATATTCATCTGGTAAATTTGAGAAAACTGAACAAAAAATCCCGTACATGACAAAAAATTTCTGGTTATTAAATTAGCAATGAAAAGCCTCAAAGTCTACCTCTCGGATAGACATTTTATTATTGAAACAAACAACAAAGCCTTCTACCAATTTCCAACAAAATTAACAATTAATGATTCTGAATCCAATCGTAGAATAATTCGAATAGCAATATATTTAGAAACTTATGTCAATGCCGTCAAATATATTCCTATATATAATAACTTTGCAGTTGATCTATTTTCCAGACCATGTCCGAAACCGACCTCCTCAAAATGCTCGAACGTCTCAAAATAGCAATAGAGCTGGAAAAGAGTACTAATGACTCAGAAGCTGTTACCTCCAAACGAGGAAAAGCATCAGAAACATCTTCCGCTGAAGAAAATAGAGACCTTATCTCTAGAAAAACTCTCACTAGAAGTGTCAAAACAAATATTCCCATTGGAATATATGACTCGAACATCTGCCCGACATATGACAATATATAACTCTCTCACTAGAGAAGCGCAACAACGAATTCCCACCCAAAATATATCTAGAACTCCCATCGAAGCAAGTAAGAAAACTGGGCTTTCAATTACGGCGAAGCCCTATATATTACAAAACGTACAGAGGCCTAACGGCCTGCATGTCATAGACATTTGCAAAAGCAATAATTAAAGAATGGTATAATGAACCATTAAAAGAAAAAGTCTCAGATGACTATGCTTTATTTAACAATCTATATAATTCATACAAATCAGGGACTCCCCAACAACAAACTATCACTTGAGTATGCTTGAAAAAACATATATAGCCAAAGATCAACAAAAAATAATGTGATACAAAATGGCCATCACACCACTAAAGGACTTGTCGAAAGAATGACCAAATTTTTCTCACTCGCTCAATTCGAAGCATTGTTCGAAAGGATAGGCACTATAGTCAAAGGAAAAACTACAAACTAATGAAAGTTGCATGAAATCTTTTCAACCATTGAAACTGTCGGTCTTATAAAACTATGCATCTCTGATTTTTTTAGAATTAACCAAATTCTTTAAAATCGAGAATGACAAACTCAAACTTTTTGAATCAGAAGTTATATTTCATAAAATTTTGGAAATGTAAAATCAGAAACTTATTAAGGAGGGAGAAGTCCTATAATTTTAAAGAGTCCTTGAAGACATAGAGGTAGAAACGCTACTATGTGAACCAAGCGATTTCCTCATCTTAAATAAAAATGATCGGAATAGAATATGTTCTCTATTAAGCCAAATCATAGAGCAAGACAACACTATCAAAGTCGATCTTGTACACAAAATTTATTTAAACACAAACACTATAATGGATTTCAAGAACAGTATACCACCAATTTGCTTCCAAACAGTCAAACAATATGGAAGCATATATCAGAATATTTTTTGTGTTAAATTTGGTCAGTTTGGGAAGAACGATAATATTTTAAACAATTTGTCACTACACAAACACTATAAGAAAAACTTGATTTAACAAGAGAAATTAGGAAGCCTCAATAATCCTTCCTAATTAGCATCAAATTTAGCTGGAAAAATACTTTTTTATTTTACATAAAAAATAGCAAGAGATTTTCTTACTGCAAAATAACAAAAAAAAATTGTTTCAAAATTTTTGTTGAAAAAATAACAACAATTTTTTTTTAGCAAAACTTTTTTTTTAAAAATATCAACAAATTTTTTTTGTTGCCAAAATATTTATTTAGGTGAAAAAAATATTTTCTTCAAAAAATTTATTTCTCTTAATTAAGAAAATAGAAATTTATTTTCTTTATCCCGCTCATATAAAACAAAATTATATATATATCTTTCACTATTATAAGGGAAAAGTTGTCTTTGGTGAAACATTCAAAAATACCAATTATGCCTTCATTTTTATATTTTAATGACTTGATATATATTATAATTTATTTCAAAAAATTAAAATACAATGTCCATTCCAGTAATTACACTATCAAAAATTTAAAATAATGAAGAAAATCCATTTAAATTCAAAAAGTTTTTTAGTAGAGCTCCTACACCTATTATGGTAGGTTGTCATTAGACATCAGCGGTCTATTCAAGGAAGGTTGTCATTAGGCATATCAGTGGTATTTTTGAGATGATGACATAAAATCAATCAACTTTATTAAAGTCAAAATTAATATTTTTAGGTCAAAATGTATATTGTTTTACAAAATAAAAATTGTAATATTCATGTATATTTTTTACGGTCATTTTGAGTACTCATATGTATATGTTGCGAGCGAAACCTGTCTTGATGGGGCGGGCGAAACACCTCTTCGCCGGTCGGGTACTGTCGTCCAGGGCCATAGGGGTGGAGCCCAGTGTCAGGCACTCATATATATATATATATATATATATATATATATATATATATATATATATATATATATATATATATAAAGCAATATAGGTATTTGGAGGCACATCATAGATCAAACAAGAGCCATTGGATCATGAGAGAGAGCATAAGATGGGGGAGAGAGTTGGGAGAGAGAGAGAGTAGGGAGAGAGAAAATGAGAGAGAGAGAGGGAGGAAAAAGAGATGGAGAGAGAAAAAGAGAGATGGGGGAAGTGAGGAGAAAGGGGGTGGAGAGAAAGGGAGAGAGATGAGGAAGGGAGAGAAAAAAGAGAGAGAAAAATTGATTGAAATTAATATTTTTACGACAAAACATAATTTTTTATAAAATAAAATTGTAATATTTATTTATATTTTTTTACGGACATTTTGAGTACTCATATGTATATATTGCGGGCACGGTCCGTCTTGATGTGGGTGCATCCCGCTTTGATGCGGGCGCAGCCCGCAACGACGCATCGAGCATGTGAGAAACCCGTTCAGAGGAGGGCGATGCCCGCCTGGATGCGGCCGAAGGCCGCCCGAGAGCATCGAGCACGGGCGTAGCCCATGCGAAGATGCTCGTATGTATATATATATATATATATATATATCGGAAAAATGCAAATACGCGTAACGCGTATTTTCAATTTTCTGCGCAAGACAGCCAGCCTTGAACACGCGTGCTGTAACACCCCAGTTTTGCAAGAGAGTCAGTGTGCAGTTCTGGAAAATTTTGGGTTTCTGGCAGGAGGCACACGGCCTGCGACATGTGCGTGTCGCAGGGCGTGTCGAGGCCGTGTCGACACTCGGCCCAAGTGTCGACACTTTCGCTCGACAACGTGTCGAGACTGGGGCACACGGCCTGTGACACGGGCGTGTCACAGGGCGTGTCGAGGCCGTGTCGACACTCGGCCCAAGTGTCGACACTTTCGCTCGACAATGTGTCGAGACTGGGGCACACGGCCTGCGACACGGGCGTGTCGTAGGGCGTGTCGAGGCCGTGTCGACACTCGGCCCAAGTGTCGACACTTTCGCTCGACAACGTGTCGAGACTGGGGCACACGGGCGTGTCACAGGGCGTGTCCAGCTTGGTCGACGATTTTCGCTCGACGTTTTTCCGCGGTGTCGACACAAAGCCTGTCGACGGGTGTCGAGACTTGGCACACGGCTTGGGACACGGGCGTGTGCCAGGCCGTGTCACCTTTCGGGTTGGTTTCGGGGCCGTGTCGTTGGAGGCACACGGTCGTGTCACTGGGGACACAGGCGTGTCGGATTGAACACGGGCGTGTCGGATGCCCGTGTGCTGTTCCAGGCGCATCGATTTGAGATGGCGAATGAGGCACACGGCCCTGGACACGGGCGTGTGTCAGGCCGTGTTCGGCCCAGGTCTTTTATTTTCTAGGCGGATCGTGGCCATTCTTTCCCAGATTTTAAGATCTGACGGTTCAGGACTGTTCTTGGGGAGTTAAGTCCGAGAATAGGGTTGAAAACCCTCATTCTCTTCCAAGCTTTCTCTTACTAAAGATCTAGAGAGAAGTGAGAACAAAGAAGAAGAAGAAGTAGAGTTCGGGCTGTAGGAGGGGTTTCGGTGCTCCAAATCGCGAACCGAGTCTAGATCCGTGGAGCTTAGATCATTGCGAAGGTTTTCATCCGGCTATTTTGCCTTGGCAAGGAAGAGGAGTCGGAAGGTAACGACACTTCTCCTCTCGGTCTTTAGGATGCATGTTTTTTTAGCATCGTTTTCTTCTAGATTTTGGGCACCAACCACTCGAATAAGAGGTGTTTTGGTTGCCAAGGTTCAAGACGAACCTCCGGGTCGATTGAGTCCGTCCCCGGCATATTATTTTTGCATTAGAGATCCGCACCGCTAGTGGATTAGGCATGGGGGGTGAAGCCGTAGTCGCGACCGTTAGTCCGACTCGGTGATGTTGCATACGAACTTAGGGATTTGTAGAGATTCCGTTGCGGCAAGATGCCATTTGTGTTGTGGTGGTGAATTCCCTTTTTGTTTGAAAGGGTACGTGTAGTCGGAACCGGACAAGGTTAGCTCCTCGTGGCGGTAGATGGTTTCCTTGAGGGACAAGGTTAGCTCTGTATGAGTTGGAGATGGTTTCCTTGGTGGACAAGGTTAGCTCCGCATGAGTTGGAGATGGTTTCCTTGGTGCGCGGAAACGCTGCAGTACAAATGAGGGATTATGGTGTATTTAGTCTTGGATTGTGATGTGCCAAGGCGTGGCTATGTCTCCGTGGTCGGCTGGCTATCCCGTGACATGTGCGTCATGTGTGGAGAGTGTCCCGGCGAGACTAGTCCCTTCTGTGAGACTGACGAGAATGCCAAGCTCGGGGCAAGCCCGGGCAATGAGGCCATGAGCGGGTGGGGTCCAGCAAGGCTTCTTAGAATCGGTCAGTCTGTGTTTGTTGGAATCCTGACATGAGACGTCAGAGCTTGCAGGCAAGCCCGGGGCTAAGCCCACGAGCGAGTGGGGCCTTGGCAAGAATTCCTTGTGATGGCCTGTGCGCCGTTTGAGGGAGTTGTGTCTCCCTTAGTGTTTGTGGCTTTATGCCAATGGGGAAATGTGAGTACCCAAATGATGTGATGTTGTGCTAGATGCATACGCAGTAGGGTGCCTTGGGTGAAGCCCGGGTGTTGCATTCATGTTGCATAGTAGGCACTTTTATTATATGCTCAACCAATAGAGAATATGTTTGATGATTGAGACATCCAAGCCTGTTTTAATGCTTTTCTGTTTATAGATATTTATATTGCATATGAAGTGCTTACTTGCAGGTTGGAGGGTTCCCCGGGGTCCGTTAGGGACGGCCGGGAGGAGATGTGTTGTTACACAGTTTGAGGTCAGCCTTTGCTGACCCACGTTACAAATAATTTTTACAGGGCAAGGATCGCATGCAGGAGCTAGCACGCCGGCCAGAAAGGCCTAAGCCCCATGAAGTGTTTCCCTCTTTTGTAGCGCTATATTTATGATGATGTATGTTTGAGACTCTTTTGTCCGGCTTGCATGCCGAGGTAGACTAGGAGTGCTATGCACATTCATGACTGTTATTTTCTTGAGTTTGGACTTTTGTTGTAGGCCTTAAGGCCATTGTTGTAACTCTTTTGGTTAGTGGATAACTTCTAGTCGTGCTTTGTTTCCGCTGTGTTGTGCTAGTGTTTTGAGTTTGGGTAGTTATATCATCTTATAATACTAAAGCTGTGACGTTCGTATGTTGTGGGGCCCCGGCCGGACCCATATTATACGGTCATTACAGGGGAGGTGTTATAATTTGGTATCAGAGCCAGGTTAGATTCAAGGTCAGTGCGTAGAGAAGTTATCCACATAAGAGTAACGCGGGACCGTGAGTGTCCTTATGCTTTAGTCTTGAGATTGGAGGCTAATCCCTTACTTCTTGTTTTCCTGAAGAGTGCAAGCAACGAGGCGGGCACTTCAAGAGCAAGGGAAGAACTCTCGGCGAGCAGTGTCACTGCTCCAGGTCTTCTGGGCACGGGTGTAAACCCGGCCGACTTCTGCCGTATGCTTGCAGAAGCGATGGTGGCAGCCCAAGCTGCAGCTGCAGCCTAGGTAGCAACCCCTGCTACACCGGATACGGCGACGGTCGTGCCAGGCGGAGAAGCCAGGCGAGTGGAGCCTTTGGCAGAAAGGGTGGTGGTAGGACATGGGGACCGACACATGAAGTATTTCCTGAGTTTCCATCCCCCGTCTTTCAAGGGTGTTGGAACGCCAACGGATGCGGAGGATTGGTCGGTTCGTATTCAAGAACTGTTGAGGGCGGCGGAGACACCAGAGGAAAAGAAATCTGAGTATGCAGCATTCATGTTGGAAGGAGACGCCAAGTTGTGGTGGGTGAGCCTTAGTGGCCGCCAGTTCCCTGGACGCACCCCGTCGGTGGAGGAATTTGGGGACGCTTTTCTAAAGAGATATATTCTCGTTTCTACACGGTTGGCACTTCAAAGACAGTTCCTGCACTTAATGCAGCGGGACAATACAGTGGACGAATACGTGCAGGAGTTCACCCGATTGGGTCGTTATGCGGGAACGACAATGGCCGATGACATAGAGAGGGATAACCTCTTCTACCAAGGGTTAAGGGAGAATTTGAGGCAACCCCTCATCTCCATGAAGAGAGCTGGTTTTAGTGAACTTGTTGAAACTGCCAGGAGTTTGGAAAATGATCTGGAGTGGACCCAGCGTCGTAAGAGTTTCACTCCCAAGCATGGGGAAGGGAAGCCTCCCCCATCCCAAGGAAAGTCGGAAGGGAGCAGATGGAGGAAGAAGCCTCACTTTTCCGGGTCCGGTGAAAAGAGCAAGTGGGCACCAGGAGGTTCTCACTCTAGGGGACCACCAATGTGCTACAACTGCGGGAAGGTTGGGCACATAGCTCGTGTTTGTCACCAAGGGGGAGCGGAGCAAGAGGCGAGGCAGGAGCAGACTGTGCGCTCCGGCCCCAGTGCCGCAGAAAAAGGGAAGATGGCGGAATCAAGCGCGTCTCGGTTCCAACCGGTGCAACGTAGGGCTTACAACCTTGGGCAGCAGGAAGCGATCTGTCAAACCGATGTGGTGACAGGTATGAAGAAAATTTAAGTTTGCGTTTGTGCTCTATACTTTTTAGACCCCTTTTGTGAGATGTCTCGTTGTAGGCTTCGTGTTAGTTTCTGGATACCCCGCTAGGGTATTGTTCGATACGGGAGCTTCGCACTCTTTTCTTGCGGAGAGTTTCATCCGAAGGGTAGGAGTCGAGTCTTTTTCGGCGGACGCGGAACTGAAAGTGCGCATGCCCAATGGGTCATCTATGACCACCGGGGCTAAAGGGCGCATCTGTTGGGAGCTAGACGGAGTTGACTTCGTTTTGGAAGCAGCAGTGTTACCGTTAGTAGAGTTCGATGTCATTTTGGGCATGGACTGGCTTGCAGAGCAGCACGCCAGCATTGATTGTTTATCCAAGGTAGTGAACCTAAAGAGTAAGGGGCAAGCGGAAGTCAAATTTGTGGGCCTTTGTGGAGTAGCCCATTCCCTAATTACGGCCATGCAAATGATGCGGGCGGTTAACCAGGGTGGTGTGGCGCTGGTAGCGTTGTTGGAGGTTCGTCTCTCCCAACTATCTATTGAGGAAGTGCCTGTGGTGGCAGAGTTCAAGGATGTGTTTCCGGATGAACTGCCTGGAGCGCCTCCTCGGCGGGAGATCGACTTCTCGATCGAGTTAGTGCCGGAGGCTAGACCGGTGTCGCGTCCTCCATTTAGGATGGCACCAAAGGAGTTGGCGGAACTTAAGGTACAGTTACAGGAATTGATGGAGCAAGGGTATATTAGACCCAGTTCTTCACCGTGGAGCGCGCCGGTATTATTTGTAAAGAAGAAAGACGGCAGCATGCGCCTATGCATAGACTACCGAGAGCTGAATAAATTGACCGTCAAGAATAAGTATCTGATCCCTCGGATAGACGATTTGTTCGACCAATTGGTGGGGTCGGTGGTATATTCGAAGTTGGAATTGAAGTCAGGCTACTATCAACTGCGAATTCGAGATGAGGACATACCCAAAACTGCCTTTGGTACAAGGTATGGACACTTTGAGTTTACGGTGATGCCGTTCGGGCTGACGAACGCACCATCTTTGTTCATGGATCTTATGAATCAGGTATTTCGGGAATACTTGGATTCGTTTGTGGTCGTCTTCATTGATGATATCTTGGTGTACTCCAAATCTGAAGTGGAGCATGAGACCCACTTGAGAGTGGTCCTGCAAGTGTTGAGGGAGAACCAGTTGTTTGCGAAGTTCTCAAAGTGCGAGTTCTAGTTAGCCAAGGTGGCATTTTTGGGCCATGTGATTAGTGGTGATGGGGTGGCAGTGGATCCAGCGAAAGTGGAAGCCATCAGAGATTGGCCAATGTTGAGGACCGTGGCGGAAGTCAGAAGTTTTCTTGGACTTGCCGGGTATTATAGGAGATTCGTGGAGAATTTCTCGAAAATAGCTCTACCCCTCACCTCACTCACTCGCAAAGACCATAAGTTTGTATCGACCCAAGAGTGCAGTCAAGCATTTGAGGCTCTGAAGGAGAGGCTTATGGTGGCTCCAATCCTGAGATTACCGCAAGGGACCGATGGATTTCAGATTTTCAGTGACGCATCGGGATGCGGTTTGGGTTGCGTGTTGGTGCAACATGGCAAGGTGATAGCGTTTGGGTCTAGATAGCTGAAGTCTCATGAGAGGAATTACCCCGTCCATGACTTGGAATTGGCGGCGGTGATCTTTGCGTTGAAAATTTGGCGACACTATGTGTTTGGCGCAAGGGTGGAGATCTTCACGGATCACAAAATTCTGAAGTACCTCCTGGACCAAAAGGACTTGAACATGCGGCAACGCAGATGGGTTGAGTTTCTTGGAGACTACGAGGTGGCGATTCAGTATACGCCAGGTAAAGCCAACGTGGTGGCGGATGCCTTGAGTAAGAAGTACTCGGGGCAGGGAAATTGGATCGAAGCTCATGATGAGAGGTTGGTACGGGAATGGGAGTCCCTTAGATTGGAATGTGCTGCGAGAGGTGAGTCTAGCGTGGCTCGGTTGAACTGGATTGAAGTGCAAAACGACTTGTCCGATCACATTCGGGAAGCGACTCGGTTGGATGAGGAGTTTCAACCTTTTGTGTTGGAGGCTCAAAAGGGCGAGAGCAGTGCCTGGGAGATGATTGATGGGATTCTGAAAAAGGACGGAAGGGTTTGTGTACCGCAGTTCGGCAAACTCTATGAGGAGTTGATGTTTGAGGCTCACTTCACAAAGTACTCCATTCACCCGGGCAGTACAAAGATGTACTTGGATATGAAGAAATCCTTTTGGTGGTCGGGGTTGAAGCGGGACGTGGCTTTGTATGTGAATCGTTGCCAAACTTGCGCCTTGGTGAAGGCCGAGTGTCAGAAGCCGGGCGGGTTCCTGAAGCCCCTTCCAATCCCTGAGTGGAAATTTGATGACATCTCCATGGATTTTGTACATGGTTTGCCTAGATCGCAGCAGGGTAATGATGCAATTTGGGTGATTGTGGATCGCCTAACCAAGGTGGCCCACTTCATCCCAAATCGGAAGGAGGACGGCGTGGAGAAGCTGGTGGAATTGTATGTACGCAACATTGTGCGACTACATGGAATTCCTAAGAGCATAGTCAGCGATCGAGATGGACGATTTACGTCCAAAGACTGGAGACTGGTTCAGAAGAGTTTGGGTACGAAGCTAAAGTTCAGTACGGCGTTCCATCCTCAAACAGATGGGCAAACTGAAAGAACGAACCGTACTATGGAGGATATGTTGAGGATGTGCGTTCTTGACTTCGGCAAGAAATGGGAGGATCACCTCTTCATGGTGGAGTTCGCATACAACAATAGTTTTCAAGCAAGCATAAAAATGGCGCCATACGAAGCTTTGTATGGGAGGCGGTGTCGAACGCCAATGTCTTGGGCAGAGGCGGGAGACACCAAACTTTTGGGAAAGGATGTGGTAGTTGACGCTTGTGAGTTGGTACAGACCATCCAAGAGCGTATGAAGGTGGCGCAAGACAGGCAAGCAAAATACTTTAATGCTCGTCACCGGAAGTTGGAATTTGCAGTTGGTGATTGGGTTTATCTGAAGGTCAAGCCGTTCAAAGGCGTCTCACGGATTCGCCGACTCAAGAAGTTGAGTCCAAGGTTTTTGGGGCCTTTTGAAGTTGTTGAGCGGGTAGGAGAAGCAGCCTATCGGTTGGCGTTGTCCACAGATCTGAGTGGATTGCATGACGTCTTCCACATTTCCGTTTTGAGGAAGGCCTTGGTGGAGGCTAGCGTAGTGATTGAGCCGGCATCGGTGCCGATTGAGGAAGACTTGAGGACGCGAGTCCTCCCAATTGCTATAGAGGATTCGGAGACTCGACAGTTGCGAAATAAAGAAGTTAGACTCGTGAAAGTTCGATGGGACAACTGCGGTCGTGAGGAGTTCTCTTGGGAGCGAGAACAGGCCATGCTAGAAGATTTTCCAGAACTCTTCTTGTCAGGTACAATTTAAGTTTTGTACCCTTTTGTTTTAAAATTTCGGGACGAAATTCTGTTAAGTGGGGGAGAGTTGTAACACCCCAGTTTTGCAAGAGAGTCAGTGTGCAGTTCTGGAAAATATTGGGTTTCTGGCAGGAGGCACACGGCCTGCGACACGGGCGTGTCGCAGGGCGTGTCGAGGCCGTGTCGACACTCGGCCCAAGTGTCGACACTTTCGCTCGACAACGTGTCGAGACTAGGGCACACGGCCTGTGACACGGGCGTGTCACAGGGCGTGTCGAGGCCGTGTCGACACTCGGCCCAAGTGTCGACACTTTCGCTCGACAATGTGTCGAGACTGGGGCACACGGCCTGCGACACGGGCGTGTCGCAGGGCGTGTCGAGGCCGTGTCGACACTCGGCCCAAGTGTCGACACTTTCGCTCGACAACGTGTCGAGACTGGGGCACACGGCCTGTGACACGGGCGTGTCACAGGGCGTGTCCCGCTTGGTCGACGATTTTCGCTCGACGTTTTTCCGCGGTGTCGACACAAAGCCTGTCGACGGGTGTCGAGACTTGGCACACGGCTTGGGACACGGGCGTGTGCCAGGCCGTGTCACCTCTCGGGTTGGTTTCGGGGCCGTGTCGTTGGAGGCACACGGCCGGCCACACGGCCATGTCACTGGGGACACGGGCGTGTCGGATTGAACACGGGCATGTCGGATGCCGTGTGCTGTTCCAAAGCGCGTCGATTTGAGACGGCGAATGAGGCACACGGCCCTGGACACGGGCGTGTGCCAGGCCGTGTTCGGCCCAGGTCTTTTATTTTCCGGGCGGATTGTGGCCATTCTTTCCTAGATTTTAAGATCTGACGGTTCAGGACTGTTCTTGGGGAGTTAAGTCCGAGAATAGGGTTGAAAACCCTCATTCTCTTCCAAGCTTTCTCTTACTAAAGATCTAGAGAGAAGTGAGAACAAAGAAGAAGAAGAAGAAGGAGAGTTCGGGCTGTAGGAGGGATTTCGGTGCTCCAAATCGCGAACCGAGTCCAGATCCGTGGAGCTTAGATCATTGCGAAGGTTTTCATCCGGCTATTTTGTCATGGCAAGGAAGAGGAGTCGGAAGGTAACGCCACTTCTCCTCTCGGTCTTTAGGATGCATGTTTTTTTAGCATCGTTTTCTTCTAGATTTTGGGCACCAACCACTCGAATAAGAGGTGTTTTGGTTGCCAAGGTTCAAGAGGAACCTCCGGGTCGATTGAGTCCGTCCCCGGCATATTATTTTTGCATTAGAGATCCGCTCCGCTAGTGGATTAGGCATGGTGGGTGAAGCCGTAGTCGCGACCGTTAGTCCGACTCGGTGATGTTGCATACGAACTTAGGGATTCGTAGAGATTCCGTTGCGGCAAGATGCCATTTGTGTTGTGGTGGTGAATTCCCTTTTTGTTTGAAAGGGTACGTGTAGTCGGAACCGGACAAGGTTAGCTCCTCGTGGCGGTAGATGGTTTCCTTGAGGGACAAGGTTAGCTCCGTATGAGTTGGAGATGGTTTCCTTGGTGGACAAGGTTAGCTCCGCACGAGTTGGAGATGGTTTCCTTGGTGCGCGGGAACGCTGCAGTACAAATGAGGGATTATGGTGTATTTAGTCTTGGATTGTGATGTGCCAAGGCGTGGCTTATGTCTCCGTGGTCGGCTGGCTATCCCGTGACATGTGCGTCATGTGTGGAGAGTGTCCCGGCGAGACTAGTCCCCTTCTGTGAGACTGACGAGAATGCCAAGCTCGGGGCAAGCCCGGGCAATGAGGCCAGGAGCGGGTGGGGTCCAGCAAGGCTTCTTAGAATCGGTCAGTCTGTGTTTGTTGGAATCCTGACATGAGACGTCAGAGCTTGCAGGCAAGCCCGGTGGCTAAGCCCACGAGCGGGTGGGGCCTTGGCAAGAATTCCTTGTGGCGGCCTGTGCGCCGTTTGAGGGAGTTGTGTCTCCCTTAGTGTTTGCGGCTTTATGCCAATGGGGAAATGTGAGTACCCAAATGATGTGATGTTGTGCTAGATGCATACGCAGTAGAGTGCCTTGGGTGAAGCCCGGGTGTTGCATTCATGTTGCATAGTAGGCCCTTTTATTATATGCTCAACCAATAGAAAACATGTTTGATGATTGAGACATCCAAGCCTGTTTTAATGCTTTTCTGTTTATAGATATTTATATTGCATATGAAGTGTTGACTTGCAGGTTGGAGGGTTCCCCGGGGTCCGTTAGGGACGGCAGGGAGGAGATGTGTTGTTACACAGTTTGAGGTCAGCCTTTGCTGACCCACGTTACAAATAATTTTTACAGGGCAAGGATCGCATGCAGGAGCTAGCACGCCGGCCAGAAAGGCCTAAGCCCCATGAAGTGTTTCCCTCTTTTGTAGCGCTACATTTATGATGATGTATGTTTGAGACTCTTTTGTCCGGCTTGCATGCCGAGGTAGACTAGGAGTGTTATGCACATTCATGACTGTTATTTTCTTGAGTTTGGACTTTTGTTGTAGGCCTTAAGGCCATTGTTGTAACTCTTTGGTTAGTGGATAACTTCTAGTCGTGCTTTGTTTCCGCTGTGTTGTGCTAGTGTTTTGAGTTTGGGTAGCTATATCATCTTATAATACTAAAGCTGTGGCGTTCGTATGTTGTGGGGCCCCGGCCGGACCCATATTATACGGTCATTACAGGGGAGGTGTTACACGTGCAGTGGGACGGCCGGGGGCGGCCGGTGGACGGCGAGCCCGCAGCCACCGGCCGCCCCACTGGTAAAAAATTTGCAATAGCGGTGGTGCCGCCACCGCCGCCGCTGTTGCAATTTTTTGCAATGGGGCTGCCGGCGGCTGCGGTCTCGCCGGCCGCTCAGGGCTCGTCGGCGTCCATGCACGCCGACGAGCCCTGAGCGGCTGGTGGCTAGCAAGACTGAAGCCGCCGGCATCCCGTCATTAAAAACTTGGCACTTGCAAATTTTTTACAGCAGGGCGGCGGGCGGCAGCCGGCTCGCCGGCCGCCGAGCCTCGCCGGCGTCCACGTCGGTGAGCCCGGGGGCCGGCGGCAGACGAGCCCGCGGTGGCCGACGAGCCCGCCGAGAATTTCTTCTATAAAGGCTGGGCACATGTAGCCGTTGGATTAAATCCAACGGCTATAGGGCGCAGTGCGTATATATTCTATATACGCGCTGCCCGGATGCCCAGCATACCATACATATACATATATATATATATATATATATATATATATATATATATATATATATATATATATATATATATATATATATATATATATATATATATATATATATATATATATATATATATATATTTATATAATTTATACAAATATATAATTATTTCTTTAGTTACGGTAAAAATTACATAAAGAAATATATATATATATATATATATATTTATATATTTTATAATATAATGTATATATAGATAACTTATATATATATAATTTATATATAATTTTATAAGCTACATAAATTGTATAATTATATAAACATTTCTTGTATGTCTGCGTATATATATTATCACCTCCTTAGAATAGATAAGCTAGGTAGGTGATTGGGTTAAGTGCAGTTTATGGTGTATAGGATCGAGGTTGGGGGTTCATTTCTCAGCAAAACATCATTAAAGGTGTATTTTTTGGTTTATATATAAATTTTATTTTAGTTAATAAAATAAATATTATACAAAACATTAGCATGGAAACTAAATTTTCTTGCTAACTTAGAAAAATAAAATATCATGCTAAAAAATTCTTGCAAATTAGCAAGAAATAAATTTGTTGTTAAAATTAGCTAGAGTCATATTAAGTATTAACTAGGTATATTTTTTGATTCTAAATTCCTTGCTAATTTTAATTTTACTAATTAGCAAGAAATTTTGATGATTGCTAATCAAGATTTTTCTTGTAGTGAAATTTGGGAACTTCATCCCGTGAAAGAAGCATTGATACACTGAAAATTGTATTCTAAAAAAGAAGTTCTCTGAAGAGGATGAACGTTTTTTGCGGCAACTAATTTTATGAAGAATTTAGGACTTATGCTTTGCCGCCTGATCTGTCAGAGAAGAAGACAATATCTTTCTTTTGCAATTTTCTCTCTAGCAAACAAGATAATATAGAAAAAATTTGTTGGACAAAATAATAATTGGAGACTTTAAATCTGGGAAGAAAGGAACAAAATGGCTCAGATATTACGTTGAAGCAAACACAATGGAAGACCAAATAAAAAAAATATAGCAATAACTCCCACACCATCAACCAAGCGCAAAATATTCCATCAAAAGGATAAGAATTAACTATTGTTCAACAGTAGTAAGAACACTTCTGTAAGAAGACAGAAGACACTATTGGTCAGCAGTGCTTTTAATTATGTTCTCAACAGAACATATATGTGTGCTCATCGTTAATCTTATCACATTGTACAAGGTTTTGTTTATTATGGTAGGGAATCTAATGACCCTGAATAATTAATTTTTCAAAAGCTAGTTTATAGCCTTTTATTTAAACACGTTTTCATGTAGCCATATGACGGTTTGAAAGAGACCTATAAAAGGGAATCTCATGTTCTGTATTTAACATCGAAAAAAATTCAACTTCAGAAATAAAGTTCTTAAGTTTTCTTCTGAGATCTGAGTTTTCTTCTTTTCGCTCTTCCTCTATCAAAAATTTCTAAGTTTTTCAACTCCAAGAGAGAAATAATCATTAGTTACACTACATTTGGTATCAGAGTCCGCATTTTTCTCCCTGCGGCTTTTTTGTAAGTTCTTTTATGTTGTATGTTTTGCTAGATCCTCTCTCTGCGGGTTGATTTACTTTTTTTACCATGTAGAAGTCGTCGTTTTAAATTTTATTCTCAAAAATAAAATTTGCATTGCTTTAAATTTATTTTTCATTACACTGTTAAGGTGGAAAACGAATTAAAGTTGTGATATCTCCCTATAAAGTGGTTGGATAAGCCTGTGGTTTGAGTTTGCTGTTTCACCCAACCAGAAATTCACGGATTGAGATCTGGCGTCCAGTCGTAGAGAAAAGGGTTAAAATCGGGAAATAAATAATGAACTTTATAACGCTTGTCGATACAGTCATAAATTTTTAGTGGGAATTTATTTTAAAATATATATTACTTTTACTACACAAAAGTTTTTTTCTCCTGCACAAACGGATACCTCTTCCCAAATATGCAAAGTTTGGGTCTTTCACCAATCATTTCGTTTGAGCACGACTACTGTTGTCCATATAATCTAATTTACCCCCAATATAATCATAATATTCATCCTCCCACAAATGGAACGAAATGAAAATTTTAATGCTCGAAACCACATACTAAATTTTATAATTAATAGACTTCAAACAATCAACACAGATTTACATAGGCTAACCAGCAACATGAAAGGTAAACATTCAATATCCAAACCAAGACCACTTGAGTAACGAAAATTTCATTGGTTAAACAACAACAATATGGTAAAATTTAGTTTGGGAAAAAAAAATTGATACAACAGAACTAAATCACATATATATAATGCATTTCATGAACTAAAAGATAAAAAACCGAAAGGCGAAATTAGTTGTACGCAACTTTATCAATATTATAACAAACATTAACATGTCATAGATTTTTATAAATATCAAGACTATGAAAACATTTCTAGGCTCTCTTCTAATTCTGATACACAAAATATTACAAAACCAGACAACTATAAATTATATGTTGAAACCAGCGAAGTTATTGTAGTTGACGTTAATACGTACCTTTAGAAAACATGAAAGAATCGAGGTTACAGATAAAACATTTGATTCAGAGTTTTTAGATATGCTACAAAGATAAAAATAAATTAATTATCATATTCACCAACAATATCACTAACAATAAGTTGAGACATCAACATCTAATTCTCATAATAAGGTCCCACCTGGAGAAGTTTCATCATATAGACATATCACGCACATCGAGATTTTAAAAACTACATGACGCGAATGGATTAAACACATATAAGTGGTACCATACAAATTATTCCTGAAGAGCTCAGTCAAGAGATTTCCTCCTATATGTCACAAGCCTTTGGGAAGGATTCACTTTGGTCTGGCTTAAAATTTTGATAGCATTCATCCTGAAGAAATCCAAAATATTAGATTTGTCACAAAAGAAAATATGATTAATAGATTAGTTTCAATTTTATATGTCAATCTTACAGGAGATAGTCTAACAGACACACAAAATATAGAAGCACTGTATTGAAAATGCAACTATGTGACATATGTATGCAAGAAGAATTGCTGCTACATATAGTGGATATATATTTGAGACATCAAAAGAAAAATATTTGGATAAAAAACTTTTTTTCAAAAAAAATCCCAACACCCTAAAACACCTTATCGAGAAAAACATAACAAACTTCGCAATACCGATATAGATTGCTCTCAAAACACTGGATTTCTCAAAAAATCAATATGGAAATAATAGAAGACTACTGTGAGTAAGTAAAAGCTTTAAACAAATAAAAAGAACAAATACACTCTTCAAAAATAGGACAAAGCAGCTGTAATAAATACGACGAGCATACTAATTTATACTACGATGCACCCCAGGCTACCAACCACATCAACAAGCAAGATTTAGAATAACACGAAAAATGGAATTCTGATTTCAAGAAAAAGTAAATGATAATAATTTTCAAAAAAGAAAATTTATACACTAAAATATAAAAAGAACTGCAAATGCTTCAAATGCTAACATGATGGTCACTACACAAATGAATGCTACCCACAATAAAGAAGATTTTCATCCCAAATCTTCATGATTACTGTATCAATACGTACAATTAAAAGACATCTCAAGTGACGAATCATCAATATATGAATTAGAATCTATATATGTAGATTTAGAAAAAAAATGTTGAAAAATTAAATATAAACATGATCTCCTTAAATAAAACTTTAAATAATATTCAAATCAAATTAACATAACAATATGTCTTATATTCTCAAAGATAAGACTGATGACTTCTCCAGATACACTTTATTTGCTAGCACTGATATTACAAGGGTCTGATATCATATGCATGAAATACTCCTCGACCTCAAATCACAATTCCCTTGTATATTTTGTCTCATCACAATAAGCTTACTATCCTGAAAAAGTAATTAATGATTACAAACACCATAATTTGCACACCTGATACACAAACGTTATTCATCATAATTAAAAATATGGCAATTGACGATATTCAAATTGAACAGGCGATCGTGTAGCATTATTAATAATCCTTAAATATGAAAATTTACCTATGATAAAGAAAATCATTCTAAGTGAAGCATGCAAACGTTCTTCAAAAAAGAGCAAATATAATTCTGACTATTTGAGTCACCATCCTTCAATATTTAGAAACACTTATAAAGAAACAACCAATAGTACACTCGCAGATAGTATAGGAGAAAGAATATAACCATAATCGCTGAAGATGTCGAGTGCCTAAAAGCCGTCAAACCAAGACACAAAAATGGAATATATAAAGAAATAATTAGAAATTGAGATTTCAAAACAAAACTGTTAATATATTCGAGCGCATTCAAGACAATATAGAATTTAAAAAGGGACAAAATTTCAATTCAATTCACTTTTAGATACAAATAAACTGAACAAATTTTAAAAAAAATCATACACTGATTAAATCACCCTCATATAGGACGAATTCAGCTAAAAATAACTTGATTATTTTGATCCGGAATAAATAATCATATTTTAGTTGTCTGCCGAGATGAACGTATTATCAACCCCCTAAACAGCCTTTTAGGAGAAGGCAAATCAAATCTCAGAAATAGAGTTTTTGGAGTCATATATACACCTAGACTATTGTGTAAGCCTTAATGAACCAAAATATATCAAAAACAATTACCTCTCATTAACATAAAAAAAATGTCTCAATGATCACGGGATCAAAGGTCCTTGGAATTCAATGGGAACATTATATAGCCCTAAATGATATTGTAACATTTAGCTTTATTACGGCAAAGGATTCTAGTCGTGTTCAAAAAGCTCGACCAGACTGGGCTTGAACCGGCCCCAGTCGGGCCCGGGCTTTTCGACACTCGGGCTCGGCCAGGCCCGACGTGAGCCGGGTTCACCCCGCCCCCCTCCTCAAAGGGCGACCTGCTAGGGCCATAAAGGCCGCTCGGGCCCATGCCAGCCCCGTTTTTCCTATCCCGAAATCTTGCCCAGGCGAATTTTCAAGAGGAAATCAGGAAATCTCGCCTATTGGCAGGATTTCCTGATGAAATCCCCTTGCCGGGGTGTCGAGCCCAGGCTAGGCCCCGGTGACCGGGCTTATTCGGACCCAAGCTGGGTCGGGCAAACCGATTCAATATGGGGGCCTGAGTAGGGCCTCTAGCCCGGCCTAGGCCCGAGCCAGGCTTTTCCAGGCCGGGCCTAGCCGGGATTTTTACAGGTCGGGCCCGATCTTTTTTTGCACGCCACTAAGGATTCTATAATACACTACAATAAATATGGACATCAGCCACGTTTTAATAGGCTTTGACGATGTTTTTCAAAAGTCGCTAATGTTTTCGCGACGTTTTATAAACGTTGCAACAGGTGTCGCGAATATAAATGTCGCCAAAAGTATTCGCGGCGTTTTTTATATCCCCCTCACCAATAGAGTTATGACATTATCGACGCTTACATTAATAAACGTGGCGAGCTTTAGTTGCATTGTGTTGTGAAAAACGTGATGTGCTTGAGCCACGTTTTTTCTAAAAAAAATGTTGCAATTTCACATTTGTTTAATCTTTGGCCACGTTTGTTAAAAAACGCCGCCAATATTGTTCTGTTATAAAAAAAATTATATGATATTTTTTATTGCCAATTTGCATTCTGATCTCATGTATTTTTTTACTGCCTCTGCAGTCTATTGATATCATATTAACCAATAATTTTTGCAATCGCACCCAAACATTTAACAGTAACGTATCACGAGATCCTATATAGTATTATAGCATAGAGATTATGTAAGATAATGAGATGAATGTGCCGGCATGCTTGAACTAGAAATGCTTACATTAGTTTCAAAGAGTCATTACTAATTGTCAATACCACGCAAAGAAAATTTTTGCACGTCCAAATAGCCATTACTAACAACTAAGCAAACTAAACACTTTAAAACACATTGAAGGAATTGCTTCTTCAAAGTTAAAATGTTTCATATACATGAATAAACAAATATAAATACTGATGAAACATGATCTCACTCGTACAAAAAAATTAGAAAAATGTTGCTAGTGATGTTATCCGTTCATACTCATCAAGCCAACGTTCTTCCTAGCATGCAAATATCAATTTTCATCCTATCCAGAATGTCTTTTTGATAGGTAGCTTCAATTGAGCAATGAAAATATAATTATTCATATCAGCCAACAATAAAAATATCTGTTTTCCCTGAGAACATAAAAAAATAGAGGTTACTAGCATATTTGTTGGGTTGACAATTTGACTCGGTCAAATGGTCAAGGTTTTTAATTATTAAGTTTTTTTAAATGCATTTATGATGGGGAGTTAAGAATGTAATAATGGGTAGATGGAAAGTTGTATTTATTAGGAGAGAGGTTTTGAGTGTTTTGTTTTGCCTATATAAAGCCCCCCCCCCCCCCCCCCCCGTGTACTTATTTGATTGATGAAATAGAGAGAGAAGTTCTCATATTCTTGTTCCGTTTAGAGAGAGGAGCGCTGCAGCGCTGGTGCGGTTTTCTGTCCGGGCGGCTAGAAGTAAAAGCCGCGCGGTCTGGTGAGCACGCAGCGAGAGAGAACTCCCGGCCTTGTGTGACTCGCGTTTTGGTAATCTCGGCAGGGGGAGCTCGCGCGGTGTAGCTCTCGCAAGTGGAGCTCGCGCAGGAGCAGGTCGCGAGTAGACGGACCTCGCCACGCGAGTTGGGAGGTCAAGTCGCGAGTGGAGTGCGGTCTCGCCTGGTGGTCTAGGCGCAAGGGGTGGAAGGCGATCTCGCTGGGTTGTGTTCGCGTGTGGAGGTGTGAGCTCGCTCGCGCGGTTTGGTACTCGCCCAGGAGGTTAGAGGTCGGGCGGTTTGTAGCGGTCTCGCCGGGGTGTAGCCGCGCGACTTGGCGGTCTCGCCAAGTTGGTCTCGCCGAGTACTTAAGAGTTTTTTCAAGGTAGTAGGAGCTCATACACGTTTCCGACAAGTGGTATCAGAGCCAGGTTCAATCCCCTGGGCGTTTGCTCGGAAGGTCTCGTGATAAGAAGAGATGGAGATGGGAAGTGGAATGCCGGGGCAAGTCCCCAAGTTGATGAAGACCAATTATGGGAACTGGAGCATCCAGATGAGGGTACTACTAGCCTCCAAGGAGTTGTGGGAGGTAATAGAGGATGGTGTGGAGGTGCTGACTGCCGAAGCAGAAGCCGCGTTGATGAACGCACAGAGGACAGCGCTGAGAGAAGCTAAGAAGAGGGACAAGAAGGCTTTGTTCATTTTGTACCAAGGGGTAGACGAAGCTACATTTGAAAAGATCTCGGACGCCGAGACTTCGAAGGAGGCATGGGCGATCTTGCAGCGCTCCATGCAGCGAGTTGACAAGGCCAAGAAAGTCAAGTTGCAATCCCTCGGAGGCCAGTATGAGATGATAAGAATGCAAGGGTCGGAGAAGGTTGGCGACTATGTGACCCGTCTACGGACGCTCACAAATGAGATGAAGAGAAATGGGGAGACCATAGACGAGGTTAGCTTCATGGAGAAGCTCCTGCGTTCTATGTCAAAGAAGTTCCGACACGTGGTGGTGGCCATCGAAGAATCGAAGGACCTCACGGTGATGACGGCGGATGAATTGATAGGCTCATTGCAAGCCCATGAGTACAGAATGGCGCAAGATGATGAAGAAGTGAGTGGCTTGGGCAAAGCACTCCAAACCAGCTGAACTTCGGAGAGAGCTCAGGAAGAGGTGGTGGCCAGCATGGCCGTAGCTACCAGGGAAGAGGTAGAGTAGGAAGAGGTGATAGAGATCAAGGGAGAAGGCAACCACACCAGAAGGAGTTTGAGCAGAACCAAGGTTGGAACGCCAGAGGTAGAGGAAGAGGCCAAGACAGAGGCCAAGGTAGAGGAGGAAGGGACCAAGGCAGAGGCCAAGGAAGAGGAGGTAGAGGAGACATGTCCCAGACTCAATGCTACAACTGTGGCAAGTTTGGGCACATGAGCTATGATTGTTGGGCTCCTCGGAAGGGAGGAGAGGCCAACCACTATGCGGAGACTAGCAACACGGGAGGTGACCCGATGATGTTCCTTACGGTCCAAGGTGCCGGAGGCGGAAGGAATGGAGTGTGGTACTTAGACACCGGAGCTAGCAACCACATGTGCGGAGAGAGGGAGCTGTTTACGAGCCTTGAACCAAATGGTGGTGAGGTGAGTTTCGGCGACGCCTCAAAGATTGCAGTGGAAGGAAGAGGAGTTGTGGCGGTCGTGTTGAGTGGGAAGGAGGTTCTCATCAACGACGTCTTTTATGTGCCGGGTTTGAGGAGTAACATCCTAAGCCTTGGGCAGCTGGTGGAGAAGGGCTACCGGGTCTTGTTGCGGGATGGCACCCTGGCCATGAAGGACGGTCATGGGAAAGAAGTAGTGAGGGTAAAGATGACGGCGAACCGTCTCTTCACCTTGAGCATGGATGTAAAGGAGACGGCATGTCTCGCGAGGAATGAAGAAGAGGAGGAAGCTTGGCTGTGGCACCACCGGATGGGGCATCTGGGGTTCACAGGCCTGAAGTTGTTGTCTGGATCAAAGATGGTGGAAGGGCTGCCTATGATCACACCTCCTCATAGGGTCTGTGAGGCATGCACCAAGGGGAAGCAGAGAAGAGAAACATTTGAGGGTGGCAAGTCCCGAAGGGCGACGAGGCCATTGGAGTTGGTTCACTCGGACATTGCTGGTCCATTTGAAACAACTTCAATCGGTGGAAGCAAGTACTACATCACATTCACCGACGACTTCAGCAGAAAGTGTTGGGTGTATTTTCTGAAGGAGAAGGCTGAGGCGCTGGAGAAGTTCAAGGAGTTCGGGGCGATGGCTGAGAAGGAGAGTAGTCAACCGCTGAAGGTGCTCAGAACGGATAGGGGTGGGGAGTACACCTCTAGGCTGTTTGACGAGTACTGTAAGCAATGGGGAATCTCTCATCAGCTGACGGCGGCATACTCGCCTCAGCAAAATGGCGTGGCAGAAAGGAAGAACCTCACAATCATGAACATGGCACGGAGCATGGTGAAGGGTAAGGGACTACCGAAGAAGTTCTGGGCAGAAGCAGTACAGGTGGCTGTGTACGTGCTGAATCGGTGCCCTACCAAGAGTGTGAAGTTCAAGACACCATTTGAGGCTTGGAGTGGCTGGACGCCAAGTGTGAAGCACCTGAGGGTCTTCGGGTGTGTGGCCTACGCCCACGTCCCTGACCAAAGGAGAAAGAAGCTGGACGACCGAAGTGAAAGGTGTATTTTTGTGGGCTACGCTCCTACGAGCAAGGCTTACAAGTTATACAATCCTGAGACGGAGAAAGCCATCATCTCACGAGATGTGGTATTTGAAGAAGGAAGCTGCTGGAGCTGGGATGAGGCGGTGAAGAACATCAAGGGGATGTTTTTCGAGGATGATGAAGAAGAAGGTGGAGGAGAGGATGAAGCGGAGATGGGTGGAGCGGAGCCACCATCACCACCAAGCGGAGGTCCAGGGGGAGCTCTCACCCCTTACTCTAGTGGTGCAAGCACGAGTGGGAGCGGCCCTGGAGGAGCAAGCACCAGTGGGAGCAAGGACTACCGTCCTCAGCCCAGGATGCGGAGGCTGGATGAGATATATGAGGAGACGGCACCGACACTTAATAACTTTTCTTTATATTGTCTCTTAGCAGATGTCGAGCCGTGCTCCTACGATGAAGCTGCCAAGGAGAAGAGTTGGAGGAAGGCGATGGATGCGGAGATCGCTTCCATAAAGAAGAACGAGACCTGGAAGTTGGTCGACCCTCCTGCAGGCCAGAAACCCCTCGGGGTGAAGTGGGTGTACAAAGTAAAGAAGAACAAGGATGGCGGAGTGGAGAAGCACAAGGCCAGGCTAGTGGTGAAGGGCTATCGACAGGTCCAAGGCGTGAACTATGATGAAGTGTTTGCCCCCGTAGCGCGAGTTGACACCATCCGGTTGATCATAGCGCTAGCGGCTCACCATGGTTGGAGAATCATGCAGATGGACGTGGTCTCGGCATATTTGAACGGGTACTTGGAGAAGATGTGTACATCGAGCAGCCTCCAGGGTACGTTGTGAAGGGGCAGGAGGGGAAAGTCTGCAAGTTAGACAAAGCACTCTACGGGCTGAAGCAAGGGGCAAGAGCGTGGAACGGAAGGATAGATGCTTACTTGCAAAAGCATGGCTATCAGAAGAGCCCGCATGAGCACGCCCTCTACACCAAGGTGGACCAGGAGGGCAACATGATGATTGTGTGTCTCTACGTGGACGACATGATTTTCACAGGGAACAATATTGCTATGTATGAGGAGTTCCGGGGCATGATGAAGAAGGAATTTGAGATGACGGACTTAGGAGAGTTGAGCTACTTCCTGGGAGTGGAAGTAAAGAAGGGAGAAGATGGGATCTTCATATCCCAGAAGAAGTACGCAGAGGAGATCTTGAAGAAGTTCAGGATGGAGGATAGCAAGCCTATCTCCACTCCTGCTGACCCAGGCTTGAAGCTGAAGAAAAATTCTAAGGAAGGAGCGGTGGACTCTACCCTATTCAAGAGTTTGGTGGGCAGTCTACGCTACCTTACCTTCACCCGACCGGACATCATGTATGCGGTCGGAGTGGTGAGCAGGCATATGGAGGAGCCAAAGGAAGACCACTTCACGGCAGCGAAGAGGATCCTGAGGTACATCAACGGGACCAGAGGCCATGGGCTGAAATATGCAACTGGAGAGGAGCTGAAGTTAGTTGGGTACTCCGATAGTGACTATGAAGGCGATGTGAACGATCGGAAGAGCACTTCCGGATATGCCTTCAGCATGGGAACGGGGGTGTTCTCTTGGAGCTCGAAGAAGCAGGCAACGATAGCTCTATCGTCCTGCGAGGCTGAGTATATTGCAGCAGCAGCAGCTGGCACCTGCCAAGCCATCTGGCTAAGGAATCTGTTGGAGAGTTTGCAGCATGCAGTGGATGGGCCAACGACTATGTTGGTGTACAACATGTCGGCCATCCAGCTCGCGAAGAATCCCGTGCTACATGGATGTAGCAAACATATCGAGACAAGGTACCATTTCCTAAGGGAGCAGGTAGAGTTGAAGACAGTGGAAGTGAAGTATTGCCCGACCGAAGAGCAAGTCGCGGATATCTTCACTAAGGCGTTGAAGGTAGACACGTTCCTGAAGCTCAAAGGCAAACTCGGCATGTGCTGCCAAGTTTGAGGGGGAGTTTGTTGGGTTGACAATTTGACTCGGTCAAATGGTCAAGGTTTTTAATTATTAAGTTTTTTTTAAATGCATTTATGATGGGGAGTTAAGAATGTAATAAATGGGTAGATGGAAAGTTGTATTTATTAGGAGAGAGGTTTTGAGTGTTTTGTTTTGCCTATATAAAGCCCCCCCCCCCCTTGTACTTATTTGATTGATGAAATAGAGAGAGAAGTTCACATATTCTTGTTCTGGTTTAGAGAGAGGAGCGCTGCAGCGCTGGTGCGGTTTTCTGTCCGGGCGGCTAGAAGTAAAAGCCGCGCGGTCTGGTGAGCACGCAGCGAGAGAGAACTTGCGGCCTTGTGTGACTCGCGTTTTGGTAATCTCGGCAGGGGGAGCTCGCGCGGTGTAGCTCTCGCAGGTGGAGCTCGCGCAGGAGCAGGTCGCGAGTAGACGGACCTCGCCACGCGAGTTGGGAGGTCAAGTCGCGAGTGGAGTGCGGTCTCGCCTGGTGGTCTAGGCGCAAGGGGTGGAAGGCGATCTCGCTGGGTTGTGTTCGCGTGTGGAGGTGTGAGCTCGCTCGCGCGGTTTGGTACTCGCCCAGGAGGTTAGAGGTCGCGCGGTTTGTAGCGGTCTCGTCGGGGTGTAGCCGCGCGACTTGGCGGTCTCGCCAAGTTGGTCTCGCCGAGTACTTAAGAGTTTTTTCGAGGTAGCAGGAGCCCATACACGTTTCCGACAATATTAAACCGGTCGATCAAATAATTATCATCACAAAATTCACTGATATAATACTATTTGAAAATAGGGTGACACGGAAAACACAAATTTAATAAAAGACACGCAGATACTATATGGTTGTCATTGAGGCATCGTGTGAGTAGGGGAATTTCATTCTATTTAAGAAAGAGGGAAGGTGTTGAGCGGGGTCCATAATGTGATGTGTCCACATCTAGTTAAGTTTGTCTGAAGGGCTACCATGAGTCAAGTTTGGTGCAATTTAATTGGGCCACTTGACATTTAGGTGCACAGTCATATAGGGATTTACACCCCCTCCTGCTCCACAATAAATGCAGGAAAATAAACCCTATAATCATATAGTAACCAAGCATAAATACATATAACCTGACTAAAATGATCCATGGAAAGGGGATTGATGGGTGTCAACAAGCACGTTAAAAAGAGCTAAGCACAAACAACACATTCAGGGAGACAAAATAAAGCTGTTCGGTTAAGGGAGGTATAAGAAGAGAATTTTTTGAGGAGAAATTAAGAAGAGAGATCAAGGTTCAGAGCATACCAATCATGTCTGTGTGCTCTGTATTTTTTGCCTCAACATAACTACTCCAACTAATGATCGTGACACCGAGCAAAAAAACATGAACAAAATGCACAAAATACCCTACAAAACATAATATGCATCCAATAAGCATTTTGAAGGTAAACACCAGTACCAAATGAATTAATCATCATTTTTTGCAAGTTGATATAAGAAATGAAAATTTAAAATAAATTGAAAGAAACATACAAACCTTGAAGAGCAGATTCTAGTAAGGAAGCAAATAGAGTAAAGCTTGTCTCTCCGCCATCTACCAACGTATCATATTCTTTTTTCAACGAATTTAGTGGATGGTTAGAGTGAGCTAAATTATAATCCCCATTGTGTTCTGAACCACGATCTTGCTGTTTTGACAAATATTTTGCTTCAGAAGCAGTCTGCTCCAAAAGATCAAGATCATAATTCTTAGCTTCCTTTTTATCTCTTCAATTAATATTGCAGCATTGGGTCTCTTCTGTATGTTGTTGCCCTCATACGAGAGTCCAACACCAGAAAACTTTGATACAGAATATCCAAAATGAGGTGAAGTGTTTGAAGTAGACAGTCTTTTCCTAAATGCACAATATACTTTCAGATATAAGTAGTGCATCAAAATATGCCTATTTTCTTGGAGTTGAAGAAGGGTGGAGTAAAAAAATAAGAGAGCTAAAACCATTTCAGCTATGTTAGAACTTTCCGTGAAATTATAACTCTTCCAAAAGCTCCAGAGCTAGTCTTAAGTGGACGAATTTGATACTATCACCATCCCAGAAAACACTATCCATATGCACATAGACACATACATTAATTTCTGTGGTACCATATAGAAACATTAATGAACATCTGTGAAGCAAAACAAGGCATATATACACAGCTATATGGGATCACAAAAAATATTATATGCACAGTTCCTAATTTTACCGTGTAGCTTAGACAGACTAGTTGGCTAAGAAGTTTTCAATTTCTAACCTTTCCTGCAAGAGTCAAATGAATGTGATAATTTTGGCTCCAAATGCACAATTTTATATCACAGACTCTACCAAATATATAAAAATTTAAATATCTGACTCTAAGCCCCGCAAACTCTAACGAGCCCTCGAGAAAATCTGAAAGGGCAAGATAAGAAAACCCTATCCCTCAATGGCCCAAATTGCACCTGTAACGACGATACTGTTCCCTGTCGCTCAAATCTTTGGGGTTGAAGGAGCTCGGGGATGCGGACATGCCAGCTTCCATTCGAGAGGAGCAGAAACCCAAAACACAACACATGTGTGTCTGTTGCGCCTAAAAACTTGAATTGGAATATGCTTCTCGTGGAAACTACGCGCGGTTGCTTCAAAGTTATATATCATTTTAGATCACAAAAAAGAAGAGGAGATCGATATACTTACCAATGGATAGGGGCCTTTCAGGGAAGGGAGAGGCAAGGAGCTTGCACCCCGAGGAAGGGAGAAGAAAAACCTGTCGATCGTGAGCGAGGGGGACTGTCGATCGACACAAATCGGCAAAGAGCGTGGCGAGGGGGCTGTCGATCGGGGCAAATCGGCGGCGAGAATCACAAGGCGGCTGTGGTCGGCAGAAATTGGCGAGAATGGCGAGGTTTTTAGGTTATAAGCGTGGGAGAGAATGAAAATATTTTATTAAAAAACCATCCCTACCGACGTTTACATTTAAAATTGTGGCTAAAAATATTCTCAATTTTTTCCCGCACAAACTCTTGCCCTTCCCGCAAATGAAAAAAACTTTTGTAAAAAATACATTAACAACCACATTTTATTTACAAAATGTCAGCAAATATCAAATTATTGGCCAGGCTTGCACAAACGTTACAAAATAAACGTGGCTAATAAATATAAATGTTGCAGTAATATTATATGAAGTTGGTATTAGAAAAATAATACAACCTAAAATCCTGAGATTTAATCACTTTCAGAATGATACGGATCTTCAAGTTTTTATTAAAGAAATTTCTCGACAAATAACAATGCTAGAAGAAATTTTATACATTTAGGTAATTCTATTACCACTACCTAATAAAATAAGAATGAAGACACTTCTTTGAGCTCAAAAATCAGGCAAAGCAACTCTTCAAATTTTACAAATAACCATGTACCCAAAGATCTTTTGGCCACTAATAAAATATACGACCAGGATAATAATTTGTTTGAAGGCGAACCAGTAAATTTATTAAAAAACTTGATGAAAAGATCAAGCAAATAATCATCCTCTATCAGGAAATTTGTGGGTAAAATTACTCATATCACAAATATGACATATTGGTCTCAAAGTCTCACTAGTCTGTTTAAGACCTAACAAGTCTCATCAAACCTATTGGTTGAAATATATCTATATACCCTGTTGGTCTAAATTATCTTTGACATATGCAGGATCTGAAAAAAAAAACAAGGATACAACTTTCTAATAAGAGTTTATCTCAAACACCTATGTTAATTAGACACTTTTGATAACAACAAGAGTTTGTCTTGAATGACTGTCAGACACTTTTTATAAAAGGGCCGCAACCTGAAGCATAACAACAATAACAAATAAGGAAAAAGCCTTCAAACTATACCATTTCCAAAATCCATTTTTCCATTCACATCAAAAATTAAAATATTATAACTATCAATTGCTTAATAATTGGTTATATGAATTTGATCATGGTGGAAAGCGACACTTCATTGAAACAATGAAATTACTTGCCGAAAGACTATTAAATATAGAATTACTCGAGAAAAAGAGTATGATCACACGGACCGAAGTAGTAGATATGGAGATAAGTCATTTAAAATGTGTCAATTTTGTAGAATGGATTGATTATTCATCCGCAGAATCTCTGGATAGCATCTGCAAGCATAACATCAATACATAAAGCTGGAACATGAGTATCACAAAGTATTGTAGCAACATTTTTGGCATCAACTTAGCAAACGGGATGCCTCCAACCCCCTCAACCACAATGTGCAAGGACAAAAATGTCTACATTAGGAAAAAAGCTTTTCAAAGAATCCACCACCATCTGTTCCAACATAAGAAAGAAATACACTGTTGATTAGCAGTAAAGACGACAACTCTGCCATCAAATTCCACCAATAGAACAAGATTACTATTACTGGATTCCTCCAACAAGAGAAGACAACGTCACCATAAAAAAAGAGTCATCCTCAAATTCCTTCAAAAGGATAATATTACTATTATTCGATTCCTCCAACAAGAGCCATCATCAAAAAATATGTGATTTGACAGACCAGCCTGAAGAAAAAAGCCATATTGTGTGCCCAATAAAACATTATTGAGCTTAATTTTTTGAATTAACTTGAATAAGAAAATTGCATCTATTTAATTTCATACAAACATCCTCAAAATAAGCAGCATTGCAGCATTTTTTAAGAAAATGTATAATGATTCTTTTCCTATAGGATCAAATTATTTTTGCATGGATCAGTATTTACCCAGTAGTATTGATAACATACATATGAAAGCTCTGACTTCAACCTTCAATACCAACACTCCGAGAGAGAGAGAGAGAGAGAGAGAGAGAGAGAGAGAGAGAGAGAGAGAGAGAGAGAGAGAGAGAGAGAGAGAGAGAGAGAGAGAGAGAGAGAGAGAGGAGAGAGAGAGAGAGCTCTCCCTCTCTCCCTCCCGCCCACCCTCTCTCTTTCTCTCTACCTCCCTCTCTCTCTCTTTCTGTCTCCCTCCCGCCCTCCCTTCCACTCTCCCTCCTCTCTCTCACTCTCTCTCACTCCCTAGCTCCCACCCTGCCTCTCTCCCTCCCCCACACTCTCTCCCCCTCCCTCCCTCTCTCTCTCAATAAAATAATAAATAATAAGCATGAATAAAAATTCACTGGGTAGATAAACAAGCAGAAGACAAACCAGCCTGAAGAAAAAAGCCCTATTATGTGCCAGATAAAACAACATTGAGCTTAATTTTTTTTATTTAACTTGAATAAGAAAATTACATCTATGTAATTTCGTTCAAAAATTCACAATGAAAGAGAGGGTTAGATCTACAATACTAGAGTGGGGGTGAATATAGTATATTTATAATTTGTTAGGTCCCTATAAGTGTGATGTTACAGCTTTTGCTATAAATTGAAATGGTGCAGTAATTAAGAAAATGAAAAACAGAAAATAGTAATCCTAATCACAACCACACAACAAGAATAAAAAGAAAAAGATAGGCAACCAGACGACACAAGAAATTTATAGTGGTTCCCCAAATCTGAGTAGTCCACTATTCTACCACCCTTGGTAGGAATCCACTCAGGTTTTTGATCAGGTGCCTGATACCAATGGGTTTTGATCAGGTCCCTAAAAACTAACTCAAGTCTTTTGGTTAGGAGACTTGCAATCAGGAATCACTTTTGAAGGGAGATGACAACCCTTTATACAGGAGGGGGTGAGAGAGTGATTTTGTCTTCTCTTTCTCAATAAACTGAGAAGACTTATGTGGATTGATGTTTAGCAAAAGCTCCCCCTGAATTATTGAATGATTTAGGAAGATTTGGAAGCTTTGTTGTAGGGTGATAGGTCTTCAATCAGAGTTCTTGACAAACAGTGATGCAGGAGCTTCTTGACTGATTTGATATCTGTTGTCCTTGGAAGTCCTTGAGAGAATATTGAAGAAGAAGACTCTTGATATTTTATGATTGTTCTTCTTCTTCTGAATAAAGATCACTTCTCGTCACCGTAAGCTTCTGTATGATTTTCTTGTGTGAAGCTTTTCTGCTACTGTATGAATTCTTGCAGTCAGTCTATGTGTGTATTATTTTCTGACTGAGTATATTCTCTTGCTTGCCCCTCATTATCGATCTTCTTTTCTTCTGTGTCTTTTCAAAAATTTGAATCCTCTGTAATTAATGCTGACGCCTTGAGAATAATCATCATTGAATCATTTCCTCAACTGTCCCGTGGAAAGTCAGCAAGTAATATTCCTGAAGAAGATCGTAATCAATGCTCCTTCTAACGGATACATTCAGAGAATGTAGAGCATTAATTACTCAGGAATTTCCGCATTAGAATGGGGACAGAAGGCCGGAAATGGCTAAGTCTGAAGTCGTCAAAGAGTTGGCAGAATTCGTCGAACTGAATTACCAATTCGTCGAACTGAGATATTGAATTCGTCGACCAGACAGCTTCTTGTTCGTCGAGCTGAGTTCCAAGAACGTCGAGCTGATAACTGAGCTGCATGCTTCAGACCCTTTGCCTTTTCTGTCTAAAGTTCGTCGAGCTGAGTTTGCAACTTCGTCGATTGGAGTTCAGCAACCATTCTGGACTTAGTCGAGTATTTTGTGTTGACTGATATTCTGTGTGTCGACATGAATCTTCTGGTGTCGACACAGGTGGGTGTCGACTGATTAGTCTTGGTGTTGACACAAGTATTCTGGTGTCGACATAAGTTTGTTTCGACACATGCTTTCTGGTGTCGACATAAGTTTTCTAGTGTCGACAAAAGTTTTCTGGTGTCGACATAAGTTTTTTGGTGTTGACATAAGTTGGTGTCGACACATGCCCTAAGTGTCGACACAAGTTTTCTGGTTCCAGAATTCGTCGAGTAGAGTACTGAGTTCGTCGACCTGAGAAGTTGACTTCGTCGACCTGAGAATTTGTGAACTTGAGATCCAAGTTCGTCGAGCTCAGAATCTTGTTCGTCGACTAAAGTCTGAAGTTGGACTTAGAATAATCTGGAGTTATCCTGTCTTTAGTTTGTTGAAGTATCCCAGTTTTCGTCGACCAGAGAATGAAGATCGTCGAGTTCAGCTCAGAGAAATATCTAAAGTTCGTCGAGTTGAGAACGTCTTTCGTCGACCTGAGTTCGACGAACGTCGAACTCATTTTACTTAGTCTTGAAATCTTCTAAGTCTTGAGTC
The DNA here is from genome assembly GCA_039583875.1 of Platanthera guangdongensis. NCBI lineage: Eukaryota > Viridiplantae > Streptophyta > Magnoliopsida > Asparagales > Orchidaceae > Platanthera > Platanthera guangdongensis. The sequence goes on along the minus strand of CM077154.1, from coordinate 94,642,325 downwards.
TCTGATAGTCTTGTTGATAGCTAGTCCATCTGATGTTGACTCTAAGGACTTGGCCTAGACTCTAGGACACAACTATGACCCAGGCTATACATGTTGGGTCACATCCTAAGTTAGTGAACCTAGCCCAAATCAACTAGGGATCCAATAATCTCCCCATATTTGGGTGAGGTCACTAATAGACTCAAAACAAAAACACAATAATAAACAAAGCAAGAAAACGTATATCTGGCAGAGATTTACTAACACATGCAGCAGATATATATATATACATGAGCTTTGTTTTAAACAGACAGATCAGTTTTAAAACTAATGCGGAGAAAAGAAATTGAAGCACTGTAAAGTTTATTTCTTCTGCTTATCTGTGGGCTTGTCTTCTTTTGTCTTTTCTCCTGGCTTTGTAAAGATAATTTCTCTATTTGGATTCAAAGCCAGTGTCTATGTCATTGTCATGTCAGCTGCCCCAATAATCCTCAGGGATGTAGTTCTGGGGACAACTGCTTCAGGATGTAGCTTCATGTAATCATCAACATTGAACAGTTTATTTGCTTTATCAAATCTTTTGAGTTCTTCCTTACTGTATTTGGACATAGTGAAATATCCTGATATATCTTTGCCTTCAGCTTTTGCTTTATTAATCAAAGAAAGACCAACAAGTTCCTGGAACCTGGCCATTTTAGCAATGTTTGTTGTTTCAGGATCTTCAAAAGGAACAGGAGGTGAATCTGGCCTGTTGGGACTGTCAGCTTTTTGTTCTACAGAGAGACTTTGTTGTTGCTGCTGATGTTGTTGATGTTGACTTCCTGAAGAGTGATGTCTTTGCTGACTGCTTCCAGAAGGTTTCCCTTGATGTCTCTGATAAGTTTGCATAGGGGTAGATCTCTGAGAGCTAGATCCAGTGGCACCAGTTGCTGGAGGAGGTGGATCTCTTTTGTATCTCTGAACTGGTGGAGGAGAATATTTTCTACTTCTTTTCTTCTCCTTTTGCTGATTTCTAGACAACCACATCCATGCTGGCATTCCTTTGTAAGGAGTAATATTTTTTAGGATGTAGTATGGGGTGTCATTATTTGAGCTTGACTTAGCAGCAGGAGGGGGAGGGGCTTTCCTTTTCTTTGACAACAGTTTCTTCTTCTTCTTAGCAGCTTCTTCATCTGAATCTTCTTCTTCTTCATCATCATCATCTGAATCCTGAGGATTATCATATAAAGTATTTATATCTCTCAAGATGACCTCAGATATAATAGGTTTTTCAGTTGGAACCTGAACTGAGCTTTCAGCTGCTTTTGTTTCTTCATCAATGTCAGCCAGGATCAACTCATCTAGATCTGGCATAGGGAAATCATCCATTGCAAAAGATGGTGTAGAGATAGCTTCTGGAGGAGATGGAATAACTGCAGAGGTTGGTGCAGATACTGGAATTACAAAGCTATCACATAGTTTCTTAGCAACTGCTTGACTGATAGGAGGAGTATAAGGAACAATAGCCAAATGTGGCTTAGTAAATTCTGCTGGAGGATAGTGCATATGTAGAGTATCAAAGAGTTTCAACAATTCTTCTAAGTGAACTGTGGGATTTAGGATAAAATCACCAACAGTTATGAATCCTTCAGAATATGACTCATCAAAATCCATGTCAGTATTAATGAAATCAATTAAATCTTTATCTATATAATCTGTATATGCTGTTGTGGGGACTGGAGTATCTGCTGGTGCTGGAGCTGAAGTGTCTAAAGCTGTAGCTTCTGCTTCATCATCAGGCGTCTCCCCCTGCCTGGTTTCAGTGGGAACTGAGGCCAGGCCCCTGACTGAGGAGGGGGCAGCAGTGAGGGCAGATATTTGGGCAGATAAAGATTGAATGGTGGTAGCAAGAGGTGTGATGGCCTCTACTATAAGTGATTTAAGAAGGGGAGTTATGATGGTGATGATAGATGAGATGGTAGAGGGGTCCAATGAAAAAGTTGTAGATGGTGTTGCAGTGGGTGTGGAAGAGGGGGCAACTATGGATGGAATGGAGGGTGGAACATCAGATATGTGAAGGTTAGATGTTGATGGGGATGGAAGGGTGGCATCTTGCATCATGGTGTCTGATGGTAAGATGTAAGATGGTATGGAAGAGAGATGTGGAGGAAGTGAAGACTGTGGTGGTGTAGAAATGTATGTGTCATGAGGGGATTCAGGAGGTGTGGGTGGTTGATTTTCTTGAAGGGATGAAGATGGAATGTCAGTGATGGTGATTGGTAAAGATGGGGTGACTGGGGATTGTGTTGTTGTTGGAAGGGGGGCTGGAAGAGAAGATTTGGAAAGAATGTTCTCTTCAGCAGGGTGGGGAGTGGCTTTAATAGCTCTGGTGCCTTCAGAAGCTTTGATGGAAAAGGTGGAAGCCTGAGAGGGCTTAGTGATGGTCCTCTCCCATCTGCCAAATAAGGCACATGTCAGCCTTTTACTGGCATTTATGAATATAGTCTGGGAGACCAGGGATTCAACAGTCTTTTCCTGTAGGAAGATTCCTAGAACTCTTCCAAAACATACTTTCTTCTTAGTGTTCTTCTTCTTTATCAAATAAAATAGAAGTTGTGCCCAGTTGATTGGCTTCTTGTTGATGATTGCACACATCACCAGAAATTGGTGTTTGGTGATATAGTTGTGTGCAGTGTGTTTTCCAAGTAACACTTTGCCAACCAAGTCTGCTAAAAACTTATAGGGCGCAAACAAGTGTTTCTTCAACAGTTTGTTAGGGTTTTCTCCAGTATAATCCATGAAGCTTAGCATCATATCCGATTCCTCTGCTTCAATCTCGAGGTCCTCTTCTCCATTTCTTAATCCAAAGATTTTAGTTAAGATAGAGGGGGTTAAAGAGATGGAGTTACCCGCGATGGTGCCTGTCATGATGTTCTCTTCTGTGGACGATAGTAGGTATACCCATTCCCTGATTTCCATGTTGTGTAGTTTGACCCTTCTCGTCATCGGGGTTTTTAGTTCCTGTTCTTTAATAAGTTCTAGGATAAACAAAAAGATTGGATCGTAGTGCTGAAATGAATCGAAATCCACATCAAAGCCTGTATCGAACTTCATTCCTATGAGATTGCTTGCCAGAGCCGCCATTGAAATCACCTGCAAGAAATACGCAGAGACGGCGATCAAGTGCAAGGGAATAGAAAGCGCGGGATGGAGGTCGAAGAAAACCTAGATATAAGGTTTTCCAGAATATGAATCGACAAACTCCGTTCCATGAAAATAAAATTAATTCTTCGAACTGAGGTCGACGAAATAATTTATAGTTAAATAATTCATTGAGCTCATCAAAAGAATTGAAGACGGTTCGTCGAACTTAGGTCGATGAATATCTTCTGAAGCAATGTTCGTCGAACGCTGGTCGACGAAAATTGTTTCACTCACAGAGAATTCTTCGATCTCTGTGTGACGAGTATCTCTCAAACTTTCCCTGGTTCGTCGAACTCCGTTCGACGAACTTTAGAAAATTTGTCGAATGCAGACAGAACTTAAGCTAAGTCTTCTCCATTGATCATTCCCAGCTGATTTAGAAAGAAAGCATGATTTTTCTCATCCAGAGGTTTGGTGAATATATCAGCTTTTTGTAAATCAGTGTAGATATAGACAAGCTTAATCTTATTTTTATCTACACACTCCCTAATAAAATGATATCTTATGTCAATATGCTTTATCCTACTATGGTGAACTGGATTTTGTACTATGGCTATAGCACTAGTATTATCACAGAATATGGTTGAATTATTTAAGTTGAACCCATAATCAAGAAGCTGATTCTGTATCCACAGCATCTGTGAACAGCAGCTGCCTGCTGCAATATATTCTGCTTCAATAGTTGAAGTTGACACTGATGTTTGCTTTTTACAGAACCATGATACTAATCTCATACCCAAGAACTGACAAGTTCCTGAAGTACTTTTTCTATCAACCCTGCATCCAGCAAAATCAGCATCAGAGTATCCAGTTAACTCAAACTCTGATTCAGCAAGATACCATAGGCCTAAATTAGGACAATTCTTTATATATCTTAAAATCCTTTTTAAGAAAATTAGATGAGATTCTTTAGGGTTCACTTGGAACCTAGCACAAAGGCATGTAGCAAACATAATATCTAGCATACTTGCTGTGAGGTATAATAGGGACCCAACAATGCCCCTATAAAGTTTCTGATCTACAGGTTTTCCTGGTATATCAGAGTCCACAACAGCATTGGTGGCCATGGGAGTTTTCTTAGCTGAGGCATCAGCCATCCCAAACTTCTTTAGAAGTTCTTTAACATATTTTGCTTGAGAGATGAAGATGCCATCAGGAAGCTGTTTCACTTGGAGACCAAGGAAATATGAAAGCTCTCTCATGCTACTCATTTCAAATTTAGAATGCATAAGGTCAGAAAACCTCTTGCATAATTTTGAATCTGTAGAGCCAAATATAATGTCATCTACATAGATTTGTACTAATAAGATTTGGTCCTTATGATGTCTAGTGAAAAGGGTTTTATCTACAGTTCCTCTTGTAAATTCATGCTCTAATAAGAAACTTGCTAAGGTCTCATACCAAGCTCTTGGAGGTTGCTTTAGACCATAAAGAGCCTTATTTAATTTAAAAACATAAGAGGGATGAGTTGGAGAAACAAAACCTAGAGGTTGTTCTACATAAACCTCTTCTTGTAATACTCCATTTAAGAAAGAACTTTTCACATCCATTTGAAAAACTTTGAACCTTTTAAATGCTGCATAAGCAAGGAAGATCCTTATAGCTTCCAACCTTACAACAGGTGCAAAGGTCTAATCATAGTGAATTCCTTCCTCTTGTATATATCCTTGAGCAACAAGCCTAGCCTTGTTCCTTACAATGACTCCTTGGGCATCAAGTTTATTCCTGAAAACCCATTTGGTTCCAATAACTGGGTAGTTTTGGGTCTAGGAACCAAATCCCAAACTCTACATCTCTCAAATTGGTTTAATTCCTCTTGCATTGCAAGGATCCAGTGGGGATCTTGCTCAGCATCATGAATGGTTAGAGGTTCAACCTGAGAGAGAAAACAGGCATACATCAAGTCTTGGTTGAGTTGATGCCTTGTTTGTACACCTGCTGATATGTATCCAATTACTTGAGATCTGGGGTGATCCCTAAGTGTGACAAAATCAGTGGGTGGAGTTGGTTGTGCAACAACATTTTGAATAAATTCCTCTTATGGAATTATATTTGATGTTGGTTGAGGCTCATGTTCTTCAGCTTCATCTTCTTCACTATCTTCAATGACTTGTGGAGAGGGATGAGTGGGAACCTCTTGGGTGAGGCTTAGTCCATCCAATATCTCACATAAGTGGGGTACCTGCAAATTGCTACTGGTAGAAACTTCTTTCTCCTTGCAATACATGTTAGTTTCATCAAAAGAAACATGAATTGACTCTTCTACTTTTAATGTTGATTTATTGAATACCCTATAAGCCTTGCTTACTTGGGAGTATCCTAGAAAAAATCTCACTTCAGCCTTAGCTTCAAACTTTCTAATATATTTCTTGTTGTTATTATGTATATAACATGTACAACCAAAAACTTTAAAATAGTTTATTTTAGGTTTCTTCCCTTTGAGCAATTAATAGGGAGTCTTGTTCTTCAGTTTGTGAATTAAACTCCTATTCAGGACATAGTTTGTAGTGCTTACAGCCTCTGCCCAAAAGGTTAGTGGCATGTATGCATCAGCAAGCAATGTACCTACAGCTTCAATGAGTGTCCTATTTTTCCTTTCAACTACCCCATTTTGTTGGGGAGTTCTAGGAGCTGAGAAGCAATGCCTGATACCTTCCTTCTCATAGAACTCATGCATCAGAAGAGACTCAAACTCTGTGCCATGATCACTTCTGATCAATGCAACATGAGTAGAGAACTCAATCTGTATGGTCCTGAGAAAATCTGTAAGAACCTTGAATGTATCTGACTTTGTTCTTAGAAAGAATACTCAACTGAACCTAGAGAAGTCATCCACTATAACTAAAGTGTAAGATTTCCCTCCTAGGCTTTGTACAACAATGGGTCCAAAAAGATCCAACTGTAGCAAGTACAAGATCCTAGGTGAATCACTCTTATTAATTGATTTGGGATTATTTTTAGTTTGCTTGCCTAATTGACAAGCCCTGCAGAGACCTTCCTTCTTGTAGGGGGCAGAAGGTAGACCTCTAACAAGGTTGTGCTTAGATAGCCTAACAATGTTTTTCAGGTTTACATGTCCTAGTCTTTTGTGTAATAAGTCATTCTGATTACTAGTTAAATTCACTAAACAGATATCAGTTGTGGCAGAAAGAAAGTTTACTAAACAAATATTTCCTTGTCTACTTCTAGTTAAAACAGTTTGGTTTTTTTTATCAATGATAGAGCAGGTAGAAGGGTTAAAATATACCTGATAACCATCATCACATAATTGACTTATGGAGATGAGGTTATGCCTCAGTCCACTTACATATGTCACCTTTCTGAATGTGATAGCTCCTATTCTTACTTCTCCAACTCCTTCTGACTGACCACATTTTGAGTCACCAAAGATAACATTTGGCCCCAACTTGGTCTTATAATTGAATAAAATGTCCTTGCTTCCAGTCATATGCTTGGAGCAGACACTGTCCAGGTACCAAGTTTCATTTACCCCTGAACAATTCTTCACCTGCAATACAAACAGTTAGTGATTTTTGACTCAGGTTACCTTGGGCCCTTTGTATAGCTGATAAGAGAAGCTAGAAATAACAGAAAATTCTGGCTGGGATTTATATCCTAGATGGTGATATCTCCTAGGTGGTATGATCCAGTCAGTTAGGGGGTTAAATAGTTTCTTATAACTATTTAAGTTTCTGTTGGAGTTGTAGTTTTGGTGAAATCTTCCTGGGTTCGACGAATTTGTGTAAGTTCGTCGATCAGAGTTCGACGAATTGGGTTGAGATCGTCGATCTCTGCCTAGAGAATAAACATGTTCATTCTGTGCGCCCCACATTCGTCGATCTCTGCTCGACGACCCATACAAAGTTCGTCGATCGCAGTTAGACGAATAATGATAACTATAGTTGGCGTTCAGAGTTCGTCGATCTGGGTTTGACGAACTGGCCCCTTTTCGCCGATCTGAGGTCGACAAAAATTGCTGAACTTTGTTTTTATTGGGTGTGGTCTGTTTTTCAATTTTGTCCTGAGTTTGAATTTGTTCAAGAATTTTATTTACCTTATATACTTGCTCAGTATTCTTCTTTCCTTTCTCAGAAATAAAATTTATGGGTTGTGACAGGTGGTTTTTCTGAATAATAGTTGGTTCACTAGATGATGCACCTAATCCTAACTTACTTCCATTAAATCTAACATTAGATGTGTTAGTGATTTCTGCTAGTTGTTTGCTTCTTCCATTTAGTGATTCTTCTAGCTGTTTTGCCTTATTTAATTCATCTTTCAGAAGGGTGATTTGTTCACTAAACATATCTATTTCATTTTTCAATTTAGTGTTTTCTAATACTAAGCTATCATAGTTAACTTGCTTATCTCTGAGAAGTTTGATTTCCTTCTCAGAGTTGATTAAATCTAAACACATGATTTTAAGATCTGATTTAAAAGATTATGAATTATAATCAAACCATGATAATACTTGATCAGCTTCTGATTCAGAAGCTTCCTCATTTTCTGAATCTCCTTCTTCTGAGTTGCTTCTTGAGGCATCAATTGTCATGAGACAAACCTCTTTTGCTCTTTCTTCTTCTTCATCTTCACTGGAGCTTGAAGATGTTGACTCATCTTCAGTCTCACTCCAAGTCTCAGCTACAAACCCCTTTTCCTTCCTCTTGTGTTTGCTGGAAGTGGGTTTGCTGGTGAACTGTTTTCTGGAATCCTTTTCCTTTTCTCTTCTCTTCTCTTTCTTCTGATTCTCTGGACACTCAGAGAGGAAGTGCCCAGACTTTCTACATCCATAGCACACCACTTCCTTTGTTGGTGTCTTATTGTACTTTGGCCTGTCATCTTTTCTTAATGACTTTCTTCTGAAGTCCTTTCTAGCCATCTTGAAAAATCTCTTAGCCAAGATACTTATAAGTCCTTCATTTGATGTTGAAGATTCTGATTCTTCTGAGGCTTTGAAGACTATGCTCTGTTCTCTTCTAGCTGCTGGAGGTGTTCTTTGTTCAACAGCCTCCCTTGTCTTTACTAACTGCTCATAAGACTTTAGTTTACCCAATAGAGATTCAATTGAAATCTCATTTAGGCATTTGGCCACCTTGATGGGCCAAATTCTTGTGTCCCATAAGCTTGGGAAGCACATCAGAATTTTGTCATTCACTTCAGTGAGAGTGATGACCTTGTCTAGAGTTTTTAGCTCATTAATAATTGAGCTTAGTCTATTATACATCTCTGAAACTGTCTCAGCTTCCTGTTTCTTGAAATTCTTATATTGGGATATGAGATTCGATCTCCTGTCCTTCCTTTCATCAGCTGATCCATCAACCATTTGGTTTATGGAATCCCAAATAACTTTTGCTGACGTGCACTTAGCAACCTTCTGGAAAATGTCATCAGACATTGTTTGTGTCAATATGTTCATGGCTTTTGCATCTGCCATCTTGGCTTTCCTGTAAGCATCATTATAATCTGGAGGAGGGACTACAGTCATATCTGTAGAAGTGGTTGGAGGAGCAACAGGTGGTGAAGGTACTCCTGTTAAGATGGAAGCAAAAATATCTTCATCAATATAATTCATATATAGCTTGATTCTTGCCTTCTAGATTCCAAACTTTTGCAAGTTACAAACTGGAGGTCTGGTGCTTGCATAATTTTTGTTCTGTGTCATGGTTGTGTTTCTACTTTAACAGTTAAATGTGAATGAAGGTGATGTGTAGATCTAACAAGGGATCTTTTGGTTCAAGATTTAACTTGTGCAACCAAAGGAAACTGCTCTGATACCAATTGAAAGTGAGGGTTAGATCTACAATACTCTAGAGGGGGGTGAATAGAGTATATTTACAATTTGTTAGGTCCCTATAAGTGTGCTGTTACAGCTTTTGCTGTAAACTGAAATGGTGCGGTAATTAAGAAAATGAAAAACAAAAAATAGTAATCCTAATCACAGCCACACAGCAAGAACAAAAAGAAAAAGATAGGCAACCAGACGACACAAGAAATTTATATTGGCTCCCCAAATATGGGTAGTCCACTCTTCTACCACCCTTGGTAGGAATCCACTCAGGTTTTTGATCAGGTGTCTGACACCAATGGGTTTTGATTAGGTCCCCAAAAACCAACTCAAGTCTTTTGGTTAGGAGACTTGCAACCAGGAATCACTTTTGAAGGGAGATGACAACCCTTTATACAGGAGGGGGTGGGAGAGTGATTTTGTCTTCTCTTTCTCAATAAACTGAGAAGACTTATGTGGATTGATGTTTAGCAAAAGCTCCCCCTGAATTATTGAATGGTTCAGGAAGATTTGGAAGCTTTGTTGTAGGGTGATAGGTTCAATCAGAGTTCTTGACAAACAGTGATGCAGGAGCTTCTTGACTGATTTGATATCTGTTGTCCTTGGAAGTCCTAGAGAGAATATTGAAGAAGAAGACTCTTGATATTTTATGATTGTTCTTCTTCTTCTGAATGAAGATCACTGCTCGTCACCGTAAGCTTAGTATGATTTTCTTGTGTGAAGCTTTTTTGCTACTGTATGAATTCTTACAGTCAGTCTGTGTGTGTATCTTTTTCTGACTGAGTATGTTCTCTTGCTTGCCCCTCATTATCGATCTTCTTTTCTTCTGTCTTTTCAAAAATTTGAATCCTCTGTAATTAATGCTGACGCCTTGAGAATAATCAACATTGAATCATTTCCTCAACTGTCCCATGGAAAGTCGGCAAGTAATATTCCTGAAGAAGACCGTAATCAATGCTCCTTCTAACGGATACATTCAGAGAATATAGAGCATTAATTACTCAGGAATTTCCGCATTATAATGGGGACAGAAAGTCAAAAATGGCTAAGTCTGAAGTCGTCAAACAGTTGGCAGAATTCATCGAACTGAATTACGAATTCGTCGAACTGAGATATTGAATTCGTCGACCAGACGACTTCTTGTTTGTCGAGCTGAGTTCCAAGAACATCGAGCTGATAACAGAGTTTCATGCTTCAGAGCCTTTGCCTTTTTTATCTAAAGTTCGTCGAGCTGAGTTTGCAACTTCGTCGACTGGAGTTCAGCAACCATTCTGGACTTAGTCGAGTATTTTGTGTTTACTGATATTCTGTGTGTCGACATGAATCTTCTGGTGTCGACACAGGTGGGTGTCGATTGATTAGTCTTGGTGTCGACACAAGTCTTCTGGTGTCGACATAAGTTGGTGTCGATACATGCTTTCTGGTGTCGACATAAGTTTTCTAGTGTCGACATAAGTTTTCTGGTGTCGACATAAGTTGGTGTCGACACATGCCTTAAGTGTCGACACAAGTTTTCTGGTTCCAGAAATCGTCGAGTAGAGTACTGAGTTCGCCGACATGAGAAGTTGACTTCGTCGACCTGATAATTTGTGAACTTGAGATCCAAGTTCATCGAGCTCAGAATCTTGTTTGTCGACTAAAGTCTGAAGTTGGACTTAGAATAATCTGGAGTTATCCTGTCTTTAGTTTGTTGAAGTATCCCAGTTTTCGTCGACCAGAGAATGAAGATCGTCGAGCTTAGCTCAGAGAAATATCTAAAGTTTGTCGAGCTGAGAACGTCTTTCATCGACCTGAGTTCGACGAACGTCGAACTCATTTTACTTAGTCTTGAAATCTTCTAAGTCTTGAGTCTCTGATAGTCTTGTTGATAGCTGGTCCATCTGATGTTGACTCTAAGGACTTGGCCTAGACTCTAGGACACAACTATGACCCAGGCTATACATGTTGGGTCACATCCTAAGTTAGTGAACCTAGCCCAAATCAACTAGGGATCCAACACACAAAATAAGCAGCACTGCAGCATTTGTTAAGAAAATGTATATTGATTCGTTGCCTGCAGGATCAATATTTTTTGCCTGGATCAATATTTACTCAGTAGTATTGATAGCATACATATGAAAGCCCTGACTCTTTAATACCAACTCTCAGAGAGAGAGAGAGAGAAATAGAGTTTATTTCTCTCCCTCTCTCCCTCCCACCCTCCATCTCTCTTTCTCTCCCTCCCTCCTCCCTCTCTCCCTCCCACCCTGCCTCTCTCTGCATCCCTACCTCCCTCTCTCTCCCTCCCTCGCTCTCTATCCCTCCCTCCCTCCCTCCCTCACTCCTCTCTATCTCTCTCTCCCTCCCTCTCTCTCTCTCTCTCTCACCACAGTCATTCCACCCCGTGTTTGGGGAACAACCTGCATTGGGCTAACCCACTTGCTATTACTAATGGAGTAGATGATCCCAGTATCTAAGAGCTTAATTACCTCATCCTTCACTATTTCTTGTATCAACGGAGTCAGACGTCGTTGTTGCTGGGCAAACTGTCTGAAATTATTTTTCATTCGAATTTTATTCATGCAAATAGCATGGTGAATTCCTTTTATATCACAGATGTTCTTCCCAAATGCTCCTTTCTAATGATGGACGACATTGACATGGAAAGCTTCCTTGCTTTCAGGCAGCCGACCAGAGATGATGTTCGGAAGAACTCCTTCCACCTAGTAGATGTATTTGAGATATACCGGCAACAACCTCAATGTGGACATTGGGGGCTGAGGTACCAAGTGAGGAATAGTAGTAGACGAGGGTAGATGCTCTTTACTCAACATTTCAATGTTACAACAATCAAGAGGGAAATACAACGAGAGATGGTAGCAGTCTACATCTGAAAGCTCCCAAAAATAGAGATCATCAAAGTTAATGTTATTAAAGTGCTTAATACTTTGAGTTTTTATGCCATCATGCACATCAACAGTGCCATCTCTGATCCATAGAGTGAGCTTTCTGCTCTCAAGCGAGCTCTCATCCCCAATATTACTGTGATCATTATCACCCATTAATGATGCACTAAGGAGGGTATCTGCTCTGCATGCCAAAATGGCAAATAGACTAAGACCTCCTTCAAGAGCATTATCACCAAAGACTCAGTGAGGTGCTTATACCTCATGCATATGGATCTGTTTGGTCTTATGTCAATTCCAAGTCGAGGTAGGAAAGTCTACACCCTTGTGGTTGTTGACGACTTTTCCAGATTTACTTATGTGTTCTTTCGAAGGAAGAAATCTGAAACCCATGATGTCTTTCAGACATTTGTTAAGAAAATTCAGAATGAATTCAACAGCACTGTGGTCAAAATCAGAAGTGACCATAGACTGATTTTTAGTCTGAGTGCATGATAAGGTTCTCTGAAGAGCAAAGGATTCATCAAGAATTCTCCTCTCCTAAAATATCCCATCAAAATGAAATTGCTGAAAGGAAAAATAGGACTCTCATAGAGGCTGGTAGAACCATGTTAAGTGACTCTTCCCTCCCAGAATACTTCTGGGCTGAGGCAGTTAACACTGCATGTTATGTCCTTAATAGGACTTCTATAACCAAGAGCCACAAGAAGACTCCCTATGATATCTTGAAGGGCAGAAAACAAAACCTGAGCTATTTCAGGATCTTTGGTTGCAAGTGTTATGTGCTCAATAATGGAAAAGTCCATTTAACTAAGTTTGCTGTCAAGTACCATGAAAGGATCTTTGTTGGGTACAACACTCATAGTAAGGCATATAGAATCTATAAATTAACTAGCCAAGTTGTAGAAGAGTCAATGCATGTTGTTTTTGATGAATCCAACCTGGTTAACTATGAGCTGACTAGCTCCTCCTCTTATTGTATTGCAGGTACAGAGCAGATGACGGATAAGCTGACCATCAAGGAAGCTACCCCCACAGTCCAAGATAATGATGATGGACTGTCTATTCCAAGAGAAGGGCAAGACATACGTGAAGAAATTAAAGACCAGCTAGCTGAAAACCCTGAAGATCAGCAAGTTGCAGCTAGATTGCCTCCATATACCAGGCATCTAAGGGACCATCGAGCATACCAAATCATTGGTAATGCAAATCATGAAGTCAAGACCAGAAGCAGTAGCATGAATACTGCTCTTTACTCAAGTTTTCTGTCTCAGGAAGAGCCCAAGAAGTTTGAAAAAGTCATCAAGGACCAGTTCTGGATTGGAGCAATATAAGAAGAACTGGACCAATTTAAGAGATGTAAGGTCTAGAAGTTGGTTCCTACACCACAAGGACAGAATGTCATCAGGGACCAAGTGGATCTACAAGAAAAAGTTGGATCAAGATGGCATTATTATTAAGAATAAAGCTAGATTGCTGGCTAAAGGCTACTAGCAAGAAGAATGCATAGACTTTGACCAGACCTTTGCCCCAGTAGCCAGATTGGAAGCAATAAGGATATTCCTTACATTTGCTGTCCTATCAGGGATTCAGAGTCTACCAGATGGATGTTAAGTCAACATTCCTGAATGGGAACCTAAAAGAGGAAGTATATGTGGATCAGCCACCACAGTTTTGTAGATCCTAGCTCTCCAAATTTTGTATAAAAGTTTAGGAAAGCTCTATATGGGCTAAAGCAAGCCCCTAGGGCTTGATATGACACCTTGTCCAGCTTCCTCATTGAGAACAAATTCTTAGGGGGAAGATAGATAAGACCCTATTCCTAAGGGAATCAAGGGCAAGCTTATCCTAGTCTAAATATATGTCGATAACATTATCTTTGGATCTACTGATGACAACCTTTGCAGGAAGTTTATCTTTGGATCTACTGATGATAAGCTTTGTAGGAAGTTTGTTTAACGTATATACAGGGAAGTTTGAAATGAGCAGCATGGGTGAGCTCAAGTTCTTCTTGTGGCCTCTAAGTAAGACAGACTGATGATGACTTGTCCATATCCCAGTCCAAGTTCACCAAGGAGCTAATCAAAAATTATGGTATGGAGAATGCCTCCACCATGAGAACTCCCATAGGGTCAAGTATGAATATAGGCAAAGATGAGGCAGGGAAACCTATTAATTGAGTCTTTGTATAGAGGAATAATTGGCAACCCTTCTATACCTGACTGCTAGTAGGTCTGATATCATGTATGTTACATGTGTCTGTGCTAGGTATCAGGTCTGCCCTAAAGAATATCATTACTCTATTGCAAAGAGAATCTTGAGGTATCTTAAGGGCACACCAGATCTTGTCTTTTGGTACCCTAAAAATAGGGATTTTGATCTAATAAGATTTTCAGATGCAAATTTTGCAGGCTGCGAAAAGAAGACAGAAAAAGCACTACTAGAACCTGTCAGTTCTTAGGAAGAAGGCTATTATCTTGGAGCAGCAAGAAGCAAACTAGTGTGGCTTATATCACTGCTGAGTCAGAGTATATATCAGCAGGCAACTACTGTGCTTAGCTGATGTGGATCCAACATCAGCTCCAGGATTACAACCTTCAGGTAAGTAGAACTCCTCTGTACTGTGATTTTACAAGTGTTATTTCTATTGCTAGGAATCCTGTCTCACATAGTAGGACTAAGCACATAGAAATTAGATATCATTTTATTATGGAGCATGTGGAGAAGGAAGACATCAGTCTTGGGTTTGTCCCCACAGACAAGTAAGTGGCTGATATCTTCACAAAGCCATTAGATGAAGCAAAGTTCAACACCCTCAAATTTGAGTTTGGTATGTTGAACTTAGCCTAGCTTCAGGCACTCCCTTTTGCATTGTTTTTTGTGGTGCAGGTTATTGTTCCTCTTGCTGGAGATAAAGACTCCCCAGTGGTATCAGTTCACTTATGCTTCTATTGAGCGGGAGTAAGTTACTCTGGAAGGGCCAACCCCTATCTGCCTATTCTGTAGAAATCAAAAAGGGGGAGAGAAGAGAGAAGGTCATAGCAAGGGGGAGAGATGGTAAAGGGGAAAGAAGGACATATCCAGTCATCCAAAGAAGGACATATTCAGTCATCTAGAGAAGGACATGTGACACTCAAGTAAGAGCAAACACCTTGCAGCAAAATAGGGGTAGTAGGTGATGCTTACTATGTACAGGCAGGAAATGAGGTACACTTCCTTATACCACGTCAGAATTTAATATTTATTTTGTTGTATCGATTGTATGTGTCATTGACCAAGGAAAGAAAACAATTTGGATAAGAGTTTTGACTTCTTCAAATATGATGAGATTGTTGGGTCCATTGTTCCCAATGTCTCTGATTTGTGAGAAGTCAAATAGGTCAATGTCATACACATCAACTGTATTTGATGTGTATTTGAGGTCTTGAGTGCAGGTTAGTCCATATCACATTGATTGGACAAGAGGACATAATAATTGGCTGATTGGACATAACAAAAATCTACTAAGTCCACAGCCGTTGAGTGGAGCAAGCTCACTCAATGCCAGAGGTAAGGACTCAATATTATCTAGCTATAAATTTGCCTAAGTTCATATGCGTTGAGTGAGGAGAGCCCACTCAACGCCATATAACAAATAGCGTTGAGTCTATCTCAGCCTAACTGATTGATAGCCAAAAATTTGGCTAAGTACAAAAGCATTGAGTGTAGTCTACTCACTCAACGCCATACAACAAAAACGTTGTGAGTCAGGCTGAGTCAGTGCCTAGAGAAATAGGCTGAAAATATGGCTAAGTCCACAGGCGTTGAGTGCGGTCTACTCACTCAATGCCATACAGCTTTTAGCGTTGAGTGTTGTTGCGTCTATCAACTCCACAGAAAAGTTGGGTAAAATTTTAACTAAGTCCACAGGCGTTGAGTGTAGCTTTCTCACTCAACGCCAGATAACAGAGAAGTTCTGTTAAGTAGTTTGGCGTTGAGTGGAGCTCACTCTCTCAACGCCAAGGCTTGGAGAATCTAGCTAAGGCTAATAGCATTGAGTGAGACAAGCTCACTCAACGCTCTCAATGCTCTCAACAATCTCAACGCTCTCAACGTCTTGACACAGAAAAATTTGGCTAAGTCTAAATGTGTGGATAGCTTGGCTTTCGTCAAAAC
Source organism: Platanthera guangdongensis (assembly GCA_039583875.1). Taxonomy (NCBI): domain Eukaryota; kingdom Viridiplantae; phylum Streptophyta; class Magnoliopsida; order Asparagales; family Orchidaceae; genus Platanthera; species Platanthera guangdongensis. Next base: position 94,626,341 of record CM077154.1, on the reverse strand, counting down.
TGAGCTTCGTCGAACTGAGATTAGCTTTCGTCAAACTGAGCGTGGAGTTCGTAGCACTAAATTTTATCCTTTGTCGAACTGAGCTTAGCTTTTGTCAAACTGAGTATAAAGTTCGTCGAACTGAATTTACTCTTTCGTCGAACTGAAGCTTGGCATTCGTCGAACAGGAGCTCAGCGTTCGTCGAGCTAATCGCTCTCAACACCTAGACAGAATAGAATATTATCCAAGTGTTATGGCGTTGAGTGATGCTTACTCACTCAATGCTTTTGCTTCTAATGCTTGAATTTTGTCTAAGTTTAGAGATGCTGAGTCATGCTGACGTCCAGCAAATTCAAAAAGTCAACAAAATTCAAATGTTGTGGAAATACTGCCAGAGATGCTAGCGAGGCCAGCTGTTATCATCCTCTGTACTTTCCAAGAAATATTTTTAGCATTAAGTGTTGGGGCCCACACACAGCAAAGAGCCATTGAATCAAGAGTAAATGGAAAGCATGTGCTGAATGGCTAAATCTCAGCCATCAATCCTGGTGGTGGGCCCACTGCTCAATTGGACTTCAAAGAATAAAAAGAAGCAAATCGGCCAGAGCAAACAATCGAATCCTTGTCTAGGTTTTCTGAAAGCGAAAGTGCGGCCGAACTTTTATCTTCTTCCACTCCTTTCTTGTCAAGCCTGAACAAGTTGTTCTGCATAGATAACCTAGCTGAGGAAAGAGAGGCCTGAAGCAATCACCATCTGCAACAGTAGGTTCAGGAGCACTTATGAGGAAGCAGATCAACAAGCTCTACAAAGAAATGAAAGCTGTTTGAAGAAAGATTCATCTGCCTACTTCATTGTCTTCAACAACAAAAGCTTGGGCTGATATCTACTCATCCTAGGAAGAAGTAGACACAGAGTTATTGCTCTGGTGTCTACGCAAATCACCTTCATTTCTTCTGTAAAGATTCTTAGTAAATATGAAGTTGTAAGCCTGTCTTTCTAAAGGCTAAGGTCTTGGTGACCTGTGTTTGGCATAGTGTCGAGTGAAAGGTCTTTGTGACCTGTGGTTTGGCTTAGTGCCTAAGTGGTAGGTCTGCGTGACCTATGAGGTCCTGTGGGATCTGTGATGTAAGCTCTTAAGGAGATGAGTTCTGGATGGAGAGCCTATACTAACACACTGTTAGAAAGGCGCAAAGGGACAGTGGATGTACCCAAGATTGGGGAACCACTATAAAATTGCTTATGTCATCTGTGATTATTCTTGATAGCCTAAAAATTAACCTAATCACCAAGCACAGAAATCTGCTAACAAGTAAGAAAATTTAAATAGAGACCAAAACATATTCACCCCCCCCCCCCCTCTAGGCATTTAGCTAGCCTTGAAAATAAGATTTTCACATGTCAACTCTTAATTATAGATACAACTGTAATAACGCAAAGTATCAAACTATCCGCTCTGCTTTACTGATAAGAGCGGCGACCAATTCAGTATTATTTAGGTGCAATACTGAAAAATCACGATCTGCCTGCTTATACTCGAAAAGTGGCGGCCAGTTCGGTATTATTTGGAGGCAATATTGAAATAAAAACCAAAACTTTAATTTGTTCGTTCTGCTCTAAGAGTGGAGACCAGTTTGGTATCATTTAGGGGCAATATTAAAATAAAAGTCATAACATCGATCTGTCTGCTCTACTCAATGAGTGGCGACCAGTTCGATTATTATTTAAAGACAATACTGAAATAAAGTCAAAACCTTGATCTGTCTGCTCTACTTCAAGAGTGGAAGCTAGTTCAGTATTATTTAGAGGCAATATTGAAACAAAGTCAAAAACCTCTATCTTGTCCGCTCTGCTCCATGATTGGCTGAATGTTCAGTATTATTTAGAGGCAATATTGAAATAAAATTCAAAACCTCGATATGTCTGCTCTGCTCAAAAAGTGGCGGATACCTCAATATTATTTAGTGACAATATTGAAATAAAAGTCAAAATCTTGATCTATCAGTTCTGCTTCAATAGTAGCGGCCAGTTCAGTATTATTTAGAGTCAATATTAAAATAAAATCCAAAACCTCAATCTGACCTCTCTACTCCAAGGAGTGGCGGTCAGTTCGGTATTATTTAGAGGTAATATTGAAATTAAAAATCAATAACTTTAATTTGTCTGCTCTGCTCCACGAGTGGCGACCAGTTCGGTATTATTTAGAAGATGATACTGAAATAAAAGCCAAAACCCTGATCTGTCTGCTTTGCTCCAAGAGTGACAGCCAGGTTTGGTATTATGTAGAGGCAATAATGAAACAAAATCCAAACCCTCGATCTGTCCACTCTGCTCCACGAGTGGCAACCAGTTTGGTATCATTTAGAGGCAATATTGAAATAAAAGTCAAAATCTCGATCTGTCCATTCTTCTCTAATAGTGGAGGCCAGTTTGGCATTATTTAGAGACAATATTGAAATAAAAGTCATAACCTTAATCTGTGCATTCTGCTCTATGAGTGGCGGATAGCTCGGTATTATTTAAGGCGATACTGAAATAAAAGTCAAAACCTTGATCTGCCTGTTCTGCTCCAAAAGTGGCGGCCAGTTCAGTATTATTTAGAGGCAACATTGAACAAAAGTCAAGAGCTCGATCTGTCCGCTTTGCTCCAAGAGTGGTTGTCAGTTCGATATAATTTAGAGATAATATTGAAACAAAATTCAAAACCACGATCTATCCGCTCTGCTTCATGAGTGGAGGTCAGTTCAGTATTATTTAGAAGCAATATTGAAATAAAAGTCAAAATCTTGATCTGTCCGCTCTGCTACCAAGAGTGGTTGTCAGTTTAATAATACTTAGATACAATATTGAAATAACAGTCAAAACCTCGATCCTTTTTGCTCCTAATTTACTAGTGGCGGTCAGTTCAGTACATTATTTAGCGACAATATTGAAATAAAAGTCAAAACATCGATCTGTGCACTCTGCTCCAAGAGTAGCGGCCATTTCAGTGTTATTTAGAGTCAACATTGAAATAAAAGCAGAAACCTCGATCAGTTTGTTCTGCACCATGAGTGGCGGCCAGTTCAGTATTATTTAGAGGTGATAATGAAATAAAGATAAAAATGTTGATCTGTCCGCTCTGCTCCAAGAGTGGTGGCAAGTTCAACATTATTATATGTAATAAAGAAATAAAAGTCATAATATTGATTTGTCCGCCCTGCTCCAAGAGTGGTGGCCAGTTCAGAACTGTTTAGGCAATATATAAATAAAGAGCAAATCTCGTTGATCTGTCCGCTCTACTCCGCGAGCGGCGGTCAATTCGATATTATTTGGAACGCATCATCTTTAGGTCTACTTTATGTTATTAGTTGAATTGAATAAAAAATAGCAATTTGAGTTCAAGGTTACTCGCATAAATTCCAGTAATATAGATATTCCCTATTATTTTAATTTACAGGGTTTACTTTACTTAAACAGGAAATCTCCCAAAAATTATAAAACTTTTATCATGGACTTAAAATGCCCTTAGTGTGTTCTCATAAGTTTTCATAAGTTTCTTAGACCTCGTTGAGGTCTTAAATAACATCTAACCGTTTTAAAAGGGTAGGCTCTGCTTTATTTATCAAATAATCAAATATAAATATCAAAAATGCTTGAAAAACTCTTAAACTTTGCAAGTGTCATAAAGATTTTATAGTTTTAAAAATTAATTCCAAACTAATATCCCGTAATAGGCACGTATACCTATCAAAATATAGTATAGAAAATATCATAAATGCCCAGGGCATATTGAGTAATTGTACTCACGCAAAATTCCTATTAATTTATCTTTTAAAAAGATTGGATTTAGAAAAATAAAAGTTCGCAAATGAAAATTACTCAGAAGAAAACTCAAGCTTAAAAATTTTAGCACTTGATTAGGGGTTCTTAGGAATCCGATTATAAAAGATGTGTTCTAACTTTTAAAATTTCATTTCGATTGAAGGATTAAAAATTACGATAGCTACTTGCTAGAGACGACTACCGCCTAATTTTAAAGCACATCAAATAAAATCTCTTAAACTTGAAATAAATCAAAATCACATGAAAGATTAATCCAAAATTCCAAAAGAGTCTATATTTTCATTTCTCAAATAAAATATAATAAGTTTTTTATTTTCGAGAGATCTAAGGTATCCACGAGCCTTTCGGCTACTAGGACGCCAATCAAATCACAAAATTTATATACCGGCAATATAAACTCGCAGTCAAATATTAATCGGAAATTAATCAAAATGTAATTTAAAAAACTAGAGATGAGGAATTATATTTTTATCTTCATCTCAATACTATGTAATCAAGCACTAAGTAGAGAATTAGTTATGCATAGCAAGAAAAAAACAAAAAAAATAAGAAGAGAACATTTTCATTAATCAATAAGAAAAAAAAGTACAAGGTGGAAGTAGAAAAACAATGCTGAAAATAAAACACAAGACCACTTTCTCTAAAATACTTCTCTCTCCAAATTTCTCTCCAAGAATAACATGTCCTTTCTTCTTGAATCTTTGACCTTTTATAGATGTAATAGAGAGTCTAGAACCATCAAAGAGAGTAAGATCAAAGGGGATGAATCTAGATGGGAGAGAAAATTGATGGCTCCAAAGGGGAGGAATATGACTTCTCACAGTTAATAGGAGGGATGAACATGGGTGGCCAGATTTAAGGAAGGTCTTTTATGTGCATTCATGGAGAACAGGAAAATGAGAGGTGGCGGGATTGCTTGAATCCAAGGTGGCGTAGGATTTAATGCGGAGAGATGAAATGGCTGTAGAAATACTTGGAGGTGGGCCATATTGCAAATAAAGCTGGTAGTAATTTGAAGTTACGTAGATGATGGATGAAGTGGGCTTGGATGTGGGCTTCATGAAAATCATGAGTAGCAGCATTTTATGGAAATAATGAGGTAGTTGTATGAATTTTTGGAGCATCACATGAGTGGCATTTTAATAAACATAGAAGTGGTATTTGCATTGATATTAAATGTAGCCGCATTTTGGGTTCGGCCATCTTGGACGGGTGCAACAACAACTGATGCGGTATGAATGAGTGTAGCATGCAACAAGGATTGCAGTGGCGGGCATCAGCATGAATATTAGCGTGTAAAAATTCCTATCGGTGCGGAGGCGGCTGCGACATAATTTTTTGACAAATTTAGAAAACCTGAAGAAATGAAAATAAAAATTATTAGAAACAAAAAATATAAAAAAATCAAATTAATATATATATATGAGAAAATTATATATTTATATAGTTAAAACTTAATTTTTATGCTTTAATAATTTATGTTAATTTACGCATTATCAAATTCCCTCAGACTAAGTATTTTGCTTGTCCCCAAGCAAACAAATACGAGCTAGCAAAATAAAAAAAGACTAATCAATCAATTTGGTTATGTCAAGAATGAGTACGATGCAAAATTATAACTAGGGAAAATAAGAAAAATAAACCGAAATTTTTACTTAACCATGACATAAAATTTTATAGATTTCACTGACATAAAATAAATCATCGCAAGTTTTAGCAAAAGTATACAACAAGTAATGAGACAAATGAAAAAGACATTAAGTTACTACTAAATTCTAAGAGACATTTTATACCCACTCCAATCTAAATCATGAGTCCAAACTCCTACCTAAAGGCTTAGCCAATTTACTTTTTTGCTTTTGTAACTAAAAATAAACCTAGGAGCATGAATCAAAAGGACTTTATTATGTATAACATTTAAGGCTTGGGTTTAAGGTGCGGATATCAAAAGATAAATGTGAAGGGTTAAGGCACCCTTAAAACAAAAAGAAGAGGTTTGCAAAAACATGTATGCTAGCAAAAATAAATTTTGGCACCCCAAAAGATTTTGAAATAATAAAGTTAGGGGTCAAAAAGTGCATTCTTCATTTTTTTCTCAATATTTTTTCCATTTTGTTTTCATACTCATTTCATCATTCTTCTTTCACTTCTTTTATAGCAAAAGGATAATCATATAAGAACTCCACCATATTCACAAAAAAGAAGCACTAGCAAGATATAAATAAAGCTCTAAATTTTAAGCGTGTATTATAGGTAGGCTTTTTGGCTTTGATGAAAATAAGTGGGGCTACAAAAAATGGGAAAAAGCACAAAGTGGCTAGCAACAGTTAATATTTTTTGACTTGGAATGCAAAAACTCAAATCTATCAAGAGGTGACTCAAATCATTTTCATGCTCCTAAGTCTATATAAAGTAAAAAATTTGAAAAATTCAAGAGGTGCAAGACTAAGTAGAAAATAAAGAAACTTGACTCTTCAAGAAAGCGAATATAATAAGCGTCTAGATTGTTCGCATCTACGACACTAATCACAAGTCAACATTATAAAGATTTTTAAAAGAGAAAACAAGAGATGATAGATTTTATATAAGTGAAAATTAAAAATGAAAACCATGAGAAAGTACAAAAATTCAATAAATTTTTCAACATAACATGATATATCTAATTAGAGACACTACACGAGTCAACATATTACTCGTGAAACATAACCAACGTGAAAATTAGAAAAATTTATCCACCAAAACATGTGCAGAAATGATTAAAAACAAGAAAACACTAAGTCGTGGGGTACTAAAGACTAAGCAAAATTTAACTCAAATTACTAAATATTATATATACATATATATGTTGGTTTTTTCCTTTTTTTGTTTTTTAAATAATATAGCAACAAAAACTTAAACCTATAAATATTTTTTTCTTTCTTACTTCTTGGACTTTACAAGGACTATCCTGTGATGAGTTCGCAGCGGTACTAGGCGGTGTGATGGGGTGAAATCCCAAATGGCCTTTTCCAAGGAATTAGATTTTGCTTTTCTATATTTTTTCCTTTTTTTGGTTTTTCTATTTTTATATCCTTTCAGTATTTTTGAAAATTAATAGATAATCAAAGAGAGAAAAAGCAAATATAAATTTTTTAAAAAAAATTGAGATTAGCAAAGAGACCAATATTTCCCCCAGAGTTGAAGGAAACATCGTCCACGAAGTTTAAGAAGAAAAGCTAATCGAAAAAAGAAATAAAGAACAAAAAAAAATTGAAATAAAATTAGAAAAACTAAACATTTGGGAGAAGATAAGACATTCTATCACGCTCCACATCCTCGCTAGGTAAACACAACTTTAAACAATGACCATTAACCTTAAAATCGCTTTTTCTTGAAGCGATAAAAGCGTCGTCCCGTATAGCCAAACCTCATTAACAATAAATGGGTCGCACCACCGAGATTTAGGTTTGCCCGAAAAGAGTCGCAAACGTGAATTAAATAGAAGCACAAGATCACCCGACTTAAAACTTTTGGGGTGTTTTAGTCGTTGATCGTGATAAGACTTAAGTTTTTTTATAAAGGAAATTACTTTCATACCCATTCACTCTTCACTAATCTGACTCGTTCAGTTGGAATTTTCTTAACTCAGCGGATAAAGTCAGATAATGATTTGAAACTTTTAGCATCCAATAGGCACAGTGCTCTAACTCGACTGGTAGATGGCATGCTTTGTCATAAATTAGGAAATATGGCATACAACCAATAGTGGTTTTGTATGCCATATGATAATTCCAAAGCGCATCATCTAACTTGACCGACCATTTTTTTTCTATTTATAGAAATATTTTTTTTCCAAAATTCTTTTTAATTTTCTATTAACGACTTCCACTTGACTGTTAGCTTGGGGGGTGATGAGCAGTGGATAGTTTGTGTAATGTTATAACGTGTGAGTAATTCGTTAAGTTTGGTGTTACAAAAGTGCGACCCCCTATCGCTAATCAAGGCTCGTCAAGTATCAAATCAAGAAAATAACTTTTTCAAAAATCCTAAAACATCTCTAGCATCATTTTTAGGCAAAGCTTGGGCTTCCGCCCACCTAAAGACGTAGTCTACTGCAACCAGAATATAGCGATTGCTAAACAAAGAGGGAAAAGGTCCTACAAAATCTATGCCCCAAAAATTAAACAGTTCACATTCTAAGAAATAAGTTTGAGGCATCTCAAAGGTGGCAGAGATATTACTTGTTCGTCGGCAAGCATCGCAAGAACATACAAATTGGTGTGCGTCTTTGAAAATTGTTGGCCAATAAAAGCCTGCCTCCAGAGCCTTCCTTACAGTGTTGCTTGCTTGGTAGTGGCCTCCAATTAGTCCTTCGTGGCAGTGCTTCAGGATTTGCAGTCCTTTTTCTTGGCAGACGCACCTCCTTATATACCACTTGGTCCACACAAATCCGAAAGAGGAGAGGGTCCTCCCAAAAGTAAAATTTCAGATCAGAGAAGAATTTCTTCTTCTGTTGAGTTGAAAAAGTCTTTATAATTACCTTTCCTATAAGATAATTAGCAAAATTTACGAACCAAGAGATAGGGAGAGAATTTACGTTAGCCAAAGAAAGAAGATATCCTTCAGGAAATGCATCATCAATTTCACCGTCAACAGCTTCATCATTCCAGGCTCTCTAGTCGGGATAAGTGATCAGCAGCTAGGTTCTCTACTTCCTTTTTATCTTTGATCTTCACATTGAACTCTTGGAGGAGCAAAATCCAACTGATTAATCGTGGCTTTGTGTCAGGCTTGGCAAGCAAATAACGAAGTGCGGAGTGATCCATAAAAACTACTACTTTTGATAAAGTTAAATATCTGTTTCAAGAAAATGAGTCAGCAGGCTTAGTGATTTTGGAAGTCTTTAATAAAATGGCAATAAAAACTAGCATGATCGAGAAAATTTCTAATCACTTTAGTTGTAGTTGAAGGGTGCAATTTTTCGATTATTTCTAATTTTTGCACGATCTACTTCGATTTCTTTATTAGAATTTTTGTGACCGGATAAACTAACCATTCTTTCACCATAAAATGACATTTTTCTCAGTTTAAGACAAGGTTAGTCTCTTCACACCTTTTTAAAACCTTTTTTAAATTATTTAAACAAAAATCAAAATTATCTCCAAAAACCGAAAAGTCGTCCATGAAAACTTTCCATAATATCACCTACAAGTTCATCAAAAATAGCTAGCATACACCAATATGGAATGTAGCTGATCCATTACATAAATCGACAGACATTCGACGATAAGCAAACGTACAAAACAAACACATGAAAGGCATTTTCTCTTGGTCTTCGGGACTAATGAGTATTTGAAAATAGCCCAAAAGAGCCATCGAGAAAATAATAAAAATCGTGTCCGGAAAGTCATTCTTAAAATTTGATCCATAAACGGGAGATGGAAAGTGATCCTTCCTAGTGGCGTCGTTTAGTTTTATATATTCTATGCACATACGCCAACCCGTTACGGTTCGAGTAGAAATTAGTTCATTATTATCATTAAAAACTACCGTCACTTCACCCTTTTTTGGCACGGCCTGAACTGGACTGACCCACGAGCTATCAGAAATTGGATAGATAATTCCCGCGTCGAGTAATTTAATAACCTCCACATTAACTACTTCTTTCATATTTGGATTAAGCCGACATTGGGGTGGAATGGAACGGCGTGAATTTTCTTCTAAAAATATCTTATGCGTACAAAAACATGGACTAATACCGCGCATGTCCGAAATTTGTCCAAATGATGGCGTGATGGTGCTCTTTTAAAACTTTAATTAATTGTTCGCTTTAGAAATTCCAAAGAGAAGAAGAAATAATAACTAGAAGTTGAGAATCAGGTTCCAAGAAAGAGTATTTTAAGTGCTCGGGCAATTGTTTTAATTCAAGTTTGGGAGGAAGTCCATAAGAAGCAGATAAAATATTTACCTTATTTTCAATAATTTCAAAATTTCGAGCATTTAAAATAGGTGCATCATTTGATAAAGTGTTTAATATCTTTAGTGAATTGTCAGAAGGGGTTAGAAAATTCATACTTGATTGTTCTTCAGAAAAAGTTTCTAAAAAATAAACTGCATCGTCATTTGAAAAAGAGCTTTTTAAAGAAGAATTTATTGAAATAGTGACTTCCACCTCATCGACTCTAAGTACAAGTTTTTCATTACTTATGTTGATAATAGCCTTAGAAGTGGCTAGAAAAGGATGACCAAGGATAAGTGGTACATCAGCGTCTTCCTCAATATCTAATATGACGAAGTCAACAGGAAAATAAACTTATCGACCTTCACTAAAACGTCTTCGATAACGCCCATTGGATATTTGATTGAACGATCAGCAATCAAAATACTCATCCTAGTTGGACTTAACATACCCAATCCTAGCTTTTTAAATAATGAGTAGGGCATGAGGTTGATGCTTGCTCATAAGTCTGCTAAAGCATGTTTGACTAGCAAATCACCGAAGAGGCACAAGATAGAGAAACTTCTCTGGATCGTTTAGTTTTTTCGATAATTTGTTAAGCAAAATTGTTAGCCACTCGGTATTAAGTGTTACGCGAGAACATTTTTCTAATTTCTTCTAGTTAGTTAGCAAATCTTTTAAGTATTTAGCATACTTTGGCATTTGTGAATGACATCACAAAATGACAAATTTATTTGGATTTGCTTAGAAACTTCCAAAAATTTGTCATAATTTTCATCATTTTGATTTTTCAAGTCTGAGGGATAAGGAAGAGATGTTTTGAAAATATTTAAAGAAGAAGAAAGTGGACGAGTAGGAGAAGAAACATTTTCAAAATTTTCAATAGAAGATGGAATTTTTTCAATGGGGGTGGGTGCACTTACTTCCTTACCACTCCTAAGCATGATAGCGTAGATCGAGTCTCGTGGGTTCGACTCCGTGTTTCCTGACAGAGTTACAGGTTGGCGTTCATTTAAAATTTGGTGAGTTGTCCGACTTGATTTTTAAGATTCTTAATAGAACTGGTTAGATTACGCAGAGTAACATCAGTATTAGCAACATATTTTGAAAAAATTTCATCAAAAGAGGGTGCACGAGGCGCAGAAGGTGGAAAACCAAGTGAAAAAACATTAGGAGGGCGGACCGCATTTCCCAGAATTATCAATGAGAAGTTCGGGTGATTCCACAAATTTGGGTTATAAGTGTTTCCAAACATAGGCGTGCCCAAATTTGAGGAAGGCCTAGTTGGGTTTGCAACAAAATCCACTTGTTCTTCCATGAAAAGATTATTATTATAATTATTTTCCAAAATAGCATTTGTAGAGGAAGAAGGAGACATAATAGAGAACTTTTTATTTAAAAGATCTATTTGAGACGCGAGCTGAGCTATCTTATCGATTTCGTACAACCCTGTCCGGCTTATTTGGAAGTGCTCCGTGGTGTACTCCATTGATAAGAGTTCATAGCCATATCCAGGGACAGGAGCCAAAAAAAAAATTTTTGGGGGGCACAAAATTTTAATGAAAACTAAAAAGATGCCCTAATACGAAGTACAATTTAAAATATAAAATTTAAAGTAATAATGAGTGCAAAGAAAATAACCAATCATTATAGTTGTCCTCGTCGACTCTTCAAAACATAAGAACACTTCAAAACATAAGATCGGTCGCACACTTTCACAAGAAAAAATGAAATTTCTGGTGATATTGTTGTCTCCAACATAACATTATAAAAAATAGTAAATATATTGGAAATTTATATAAATAATTTATTTATAAAATAAATGAATATAATTTGTAAACATACCTATTTTTATAGTTATCCTCGTCTGCTTTTCATTTTTTAAAACCTCTGAATGATTGTTTCTTTTTCAATATTTGTAAATACATCTTTCTCTATGTATGTAATCAAACAGTCATTCATTAAAGAATCTCCCATTTGATTGCGTAGACGATTCTTCACAATATTCATTGCTGAAAATGCTCTTTTCGACTTGTAGCTGTTGCAACTGGTAAAACCAGTGCTAACTTCACTAGTAAATATACCAATGGATATAAAATATCCTTCTTTTTCTACCATTTTCCTTGCAAGATCGCCAATTCCATTTAATTGTCCAAAGTCAATGTCAGAATTTTACATCAATAATAAATGTTTCCAATTGGCTATCAAGTTCCATATTAACCAAAATGGAAAAATTTCTGAAGGATAAAACTCTGCCAGACGTTTCAGCTTTTGTTTATCAAAACATGAAAATGTGTTGCTTGGATTTAAACATGCAATGCAAAGAAGTAATTCTGTATTCATCTCTGTAAACCCGTTGTTAAGTTCCTGAAGTTGCAAATCTATGACATTATAAAAAATCTCAGCTAGATAATAATGTAATTTTGTCATCTTATGAGCTCGTCGTCGTGATCGTCCTCGTGCCACATACATATTTTCCATTAAAGGAATATCAATTTTATAATTATCACAAAATGAAAAACATCTTCAATCAATTTTTCTCATCCATTATCTCGCATATCTTGCAGCCTTTGTTTTGATATTCTGACTAAATTTATTGCATTAACAATATCTTATTCTTTGTGTTGCAAAGCTTGTGATAAAATATTGGTTATTCCCAGAATATCTCTCAGTAGATATAAATGAAAGCATTTTTTAGAGAATCTAATAATGCAAATTTGTTGCTTTCTGTTCTGAACTTGTATGTTGGTCTTTTTCAACCGACTCGAGAACATCAATAACAGATGAAAATAGCACAATCATATTAATCAATGAACTATAATGAGAACCCCACCTTGTATCACCTGCTCTAATAAGATTTCTTTCCTGATTTTGACTTGTTCTGCCAATTATCTCTCCTTTTTGTAAACATTCGAAAATTTTATGTGCTTGAGATTCTCGAAAAAGTTCTTGTCGTTTATATGAAGCAGTAATAATAGTAGTAGCTGTTGTTGTTAAATCAAAAAACCAAGCAACTTGAACATGATTTTTTGCAACGGCGACTACTGTGCAAGCTGAAGTTGGTGAGCAAAATAATGAATATAATATGCTGATGAATTCTCCTTCATAATGAGTACTTTGAGACCATTAAACTCTTCTCTCATATTACTAGTACCATCATAACCTTGTCCATGCAATTTTGAAATACATACAATTGTGAATAGAGAAGAATCCTTCTATTGCTGCTTTCAAAGAAACTGATGATGTATCTGAAATATGCACAATACCAAGAAAACGTTCAATCACATTCACCTTGTTTATCAATACGTAGCGTACTGCAATAGTCATCTGCTCTTTTGTCGATACATCCCGTGACTCATCAATAAGTAAAGAAAAAAAATCTCCAATATCTCTAATAATCAAATTTTTAGTCTCAGTAGTCATTGCATTAATAATATCTTTTTGAATATCTGGTGCAGTAAGCTTATTATTTTCAGGAGCTTTATCTAAAATTAAATTATTAATTTCCTCATTATGATCACTAAGAAATCGTAAAAGCTTAAGAAAATTTCCTTGATTAGATGACTTTTCTGACTCATCATTCCCACGAAATGCCAAACCCTGTCTAATCAAAAATGAAATGCAATCAATGGATGCTTGTCAACCGTGGTTCTATAATCCTTTTTGTTTTGATCTGTTTGTCTTTGAAAACTAACTTCAAGGTGTTGTCTTGAATTCATTAAATTATTGTATTTCATTGACGCTTCATTATGAATGTTATTCGAACTTCCAATGTGTTCTTTAAATTTTGATAATGCGTCTTTCCAATTTTTAAATCCTTCAGTGACAAAAATATCTCCTCCTGATTGTTGTCCCATAGCTGGCTTAAAGAGATAACAAAATAGATAGAAAATCAGCATCTTTTTCTATGTTATACTCCAACCGTGAAGGGAATTGCTCAAACCAAGCGGCATTAAACTTTCTTTCTTTTTGACCAAATTTTGTTTTTGGAAATAAATGATTTCGAGGTTGATGAGATCCTTTTAACAAATAATAACACCTGATCTCATCACGTTGTTTCACAGAATAATCTGAAATATGAATCCGAGAACAAGGATCTGACGGAAGATCTGTCATATCAATTTTAGTCCTACTACGTTTACTACTTAATTGTAACTCATCATCATTGATGCAAACTTTACTTGAAGAAACTGATTTGTCAACTGACTTAAAATACTTAAGCATTGCTGTTAAAAAAATTATAATTTCATCAAAAAATATAAAATGTTTCCTGAGAAGTGATAATAAAGGGAAAAGAGAGACCTGGATGGTTCTGGATCAGCAATTGCACCTTGCAAGAATCAATAATTCCAAGAAAGGAAATCAATTTCACAACCAAGCTTAATCCCTATTAAGCCTACTTCTACATAGTAAACAAAGAGTATTCAAAATACTACAGATTTTTACACAGCCCCGGTAATCAAGAAAAAGGCACAAATAAGGGGAAAAATACACATTGTTACACAGCCCCGGTAATCAATTATTGGTGTACACCAGAAAGAACCAATAAAATACCAAACAGGACAAGCAGCATTTGGAAGTCCAATGGTTGGTCAGCAAGACAAAATGAATTGACTTCCAACAGCTTTTTTATTATTTTCTTTGTTTTAGTTTTATCATGTTATGAATAGGGGGTGCTCTATTTACATTTAAATGAATCCTTGTAAGGGGGTGGATTAGTAGATATCTAATATTTAGTGTGAACTACTATGTTTTGCTGGATCGTGAACAGCGTGATACCCATCTGATTTTTGCTTTGTGTATCTTGTTGGTGTATGTCTACTGAACAAGAAAAAATGAATGTATGCCTCAAAAAACCCCAGGAAAAAAAGGACAATCTCAAAAGCATAAGCATCTATTTGTCCATCTGAACTGGGAAGGGAAAGAGAAGTTACCTTGCAAAATGAGGACCTGCCCGCAATCGCGGATCAACTTGAAAAAGCGGGGGGATCGACCAAAGCTTCGGGATCTGGAGAGTGGAGACTCTGGAGTCATGGAGGGGAGGCTGGAGCAGGATAGCGGCGGCCGAGGGATTCAGCGACGGCATGCCGCGGGATGCCGCAGCTGTTAGTGCGGAATCAGGGACGACAAGGCGCAAGTATGCCCGGATAGGGTTTTTTTTTGTTTTTCGTTTTTTCTAGTTCGGGAAAGAAGGATCCGGATAGATCGAGATCTGCCCGACTAATATTTTTAATTTCAGGGGGCACTTGCCCCCCTGGCCTTAAATAAATCCGCCCGTGATATCAAAAAGTTTGATTGCGCTTTCGGTGTTTTGTGATTTAGTACCACGAAAGCTCGGTTTGCTTATAATCGCATTTAATTCGTTATAAAAGTTTGGACTGCCAAATGAGTGTGTGGTGTGGGTAGTGGTGAAGATTTGTAAAATGTTCCCACATATCGTAAAGTGTTTCAAAATCGATTTGCGTAAAAGAAGAGATATCGTTTCGCAACTTTGTAGTTTTCACAAGAGAAAAATATTTAACAAAAAATTTTCAGAAAACTTGGCCCAAGTTGCATGATCCTCTGGGGAGAGAATTTAGCCTTTGTGCAAAGAAAACAAAAAAAATCTTGCTACGCGTCTTCATAACACCATTAATTTTAAATGTATCGCAAATTTCAATAAAGTAGAGAGATGAAGGTTTGGATCCTCACTTTTAGCATTGAACTGCAGACTGTTGCACCATATATATAATAGAGGCTTAGTTCAAAGTTGTTTTTTGTAAAGAGGGCGAACAATACTTGTTTATGTACCCTCCAGGTTGGGCCGACCATAATATGAATTGTTTGTTGCTGGACCACTTCTGGATTGGGATCACCCCATATTTTTTGTGTTAGTGTTTAGATCGACTCTTCGAAATCTATTAAATCCTGACCACGAGTTCGGATGCGCTGCCGAATGGTGCCCTCGATCTCTAGATCAAAATATATATGATACTAAAGAGCTACTACGGGTCACGCACTGAAAGAAAGTAAAGAGAGGGAGCAAATAATAAAAATAAAGGGAAAATTAAAATTACTAAATGAATATATATATATACTCTCTCAGACTTCCCAAGGACTATCCAGTGAAGGGTTCGCAAGATACTTGGTGGTATGCTAGGAATTCAAGCCCAAACTGATCCTTTCTGAGAAATTTTAGGTGAAGATAGAAAAATATGATATTGATTATTAAAGCTTTTTATAAATACTTTTATACGTAAATTTTTTTTTTTTAAGAAGATGATAAATATAATAGTTTTGCGCTTTCAAAATATCGACAAAAAAGTCACCGGCAACGGAGCCAAAAACTCAATAATGAAAGTCCACCTAGTGTCAACTACCTTCACCTATGGGGGGGATAGGTGACGTGCAGCGTTTTTGCGTAATTAAATTTGTACCTGCACACGAAAATAAACCAGCACAGCAAAGAAAGTACACAAGCAATTTATAGTGGTTCCCCGATTTGGGTACATCCACTTTCCCCCTTCGACCTATCTCCCAACAAGGGACGACTCGGTCACTTCACCAACAGGATTGAAATCCAATCCTTGCACTATCGGAAGGAACCCTTCCACACGTAGGAGACAACACTCCCACAACACGGGTTGCACCCAACCCTTACAACTACGAACCAACGTTCCTTTACAACAAAAATAAAACTAGAATGTACAAGAAATACAAACAACTTTTGGAGACTAAGGTGTCCCTCTTCATTCGATGATGTGTTCTTGAGTCAATGAAGAGTCCACAACCCTAGATCTCTCTTGGAGAGAATCTCCCCGGAACCGGCGGCGGCAAGTAGGGCGGCGGCTTGGTTCTCGGGATCGACGGCGACAACGGTGTGCGGCTGCTGTACTTTGGAGATTCAAACTTCGTAACAAAGCTAGCAAGGTCTTCCAACGGTCACATTAGGATCGATCGTCTCGATCGATTCGGACGGGGAAGGTTTTCCCGATCAACAAATCAAGAGACAAAGGATCTCTGGTTAGACGCGTGAGACGCTATGCTTGGCTAAGCTTCTGTCGACGGGAGATCTGGAGGAAACCACGATCAAGGTCGGCAAACAACTTGCACGAGCGGTGACGGCGGCGGAGCAGGTTTCGCGATTTAGGTTACGTTGGTCGGCGGCTCGAATTCGTTTTTCTGTGTATCTTTATTGTTCAAAATACGCGAGTATTTATACAGTAGAATACCTCTTTATGACCGTTGTGGGTCCCACAAGAAGAAACCCTAATACCGGTTCAAAACAACGCCTGCGGTTGAGTGCGGTCCAGCGAGTTCCAGAAAATTGCCCAAGTCAAATTCAGTGAGAATCAAAGGTGATTCTCGACGAGTCGGCGAGAATCAGCCGGTGATTCTCGATGATTCGGCGAGAATCACTAGTGATTCTCGCCGAATCACTTGATGATTCTCGACGATTATGACTTAGCTCCAGATTTGCACGCTTTGATGTAACCGGATAGAGACGGCGAGAATCAGCCAGTGATTCTCGTCGAATAATACTTGGATGATTTTTCGTCTTTCCTCCTCTGAGCTGCTCTTTGACTCATCCTTGCTCCTTGTCTGCTCTTGCAATATCACAGCCCTGTACTTGAAAATAAGTACACTCCAATAGAGAGAGTACACGTAGGCCAACACACTGATCTGCTCAACGAGGGATTACGTCGTGCAGACCCGTGTATATTGACCTACTGCACCCTGACATTGGAGTGCACTTAGCGTGGAATAACTGCAAGCACAACTTGAAATAATTTATCAAATACATTATCTATTTACCTTAGCTTGTTTAGGGGCTTCTTCAAATCAGGTACGTTGTGGATACAATACCCAACAATCTCCCCCTATTTGAAGAAGCCTAAACCCTACAAGCTAAGGTGAATAGAGCGTATGGGAATGAAAATCATAAACTTGAAATTGAGTTGAGAGAGATATTCATTACCAATACCAATTTCTTGAGAGCAAACTTGGAGCCACCTTAGCCTTAGCCGAGAGGGTAATATATCTCCCCCTTTTCGGCTTCTGCAAATCTGGGTCAGAGGCATATGACCCCTTGCTCCCCCTCAGTTCTTGCACTTGTTCTTTATGATGACACCATGTTCATCCAGTTTGTTTCTGAAGATCCACTTGGTGCCAATCACATTCTGCTTTCGTGGTCTGGGAACCAGCGTCCAAACGTTGCATCGTTCGAATTGATGCAGTTCCTCTTGCATGGCCAAAATCCATGTCGCATCTCTGTTCGCCTCGTCGAACTTCTTTGGCTCAACCTGTGACAGGAAGCTAAGATGCAAAATCTCGTTAATAGTACCTCTTCGAGTTCTGACACCAGCACGAGGATCTCCAATGATCTGCTCTCTAGGGTGATCCCGCACGTGCCGGAGCTCTAAAAGTCCGGCATCTGGAACTTCGACTACTTCTTGGACTTCGTCTTCTTCTAAGAGATTTTCTCCATTTTGAACTTCAACATTCCCAGTAGACGTTGAGGTGGAAACTTTGACGTACTTGGGAGTTCCATCTTTAGCGGACTCATCAAGACTCAGCTGTTCAAGTCGTGCACCTGCATCTTCAAGAATACCACGTAACCTCTGGTGACTCCGCGATCTGACCCCCCAAAGATGACTTTGGGTCTATTCTCGACTGGAGTGTAATCACGCAGCAGGCTTCTTGTCCCAGTCATATGCCGAGAGCATCCACTATCCAAGTACCATATTGGCATTTTGGTGGCCTTTGGACATTCCTGCAAAACAAAATTAATTTCCCTTAGGAACCCAATCGAACTTGGGTCCTAGATTCTTGGTTAGCATACTCCCCCTCGGGTGATTAACCCTACGAGTGGTCGGGCTCGCATTGCTAACATAGGGAGTCTTGTTATACCTCGAATTAAACCAACAATCCACGGCAAAGTGACCGACTTTGCCACAACACCAACAGTCAAATCTGTTGTACCTTATCCTAGGCTCCTGCTTTACCCTGGGAATGGTGGGTATAGCCGGGGCCTTGGATCTGGAGGTGGAGGCCTCATAGTGATTGCAGTCACATGACTTCTTCACTTTCTGTTCCTTTAGTATAACAGGCTTGGCTCTTGGTGCCTGCTTTCCATTATGGCCGCTAGAGAATTGACCATAATTTCCCATGTGGATTTCCTCATAAGGTGCCTTGAAGACACTCTCACTGAAGTTGCGGGGAAAAGTCCAACCATCATATCGGCTCTTTGTCTTTGCAACCGAGGGCCGGAAATGATGACCAAAGGTTGATTCAAAGTCATGTTGGTTGCAAGGAAAGCTAGGCTTTCTGAACGCAACAGGACTAAGCGGAGCCTTTCCCTTTCCAGCAGCGGAGGCCTTCTTGGCGGCCTTATTTTTTCTCTGGTTCCTGTTTCTCCTGGATGAGGAACCAGATACCCCTACATGCCCCAATCCAGCTCCTTTGGCCTGAGCAGAGAAGGTATCAACTACTGGAAGAACTGTTTTTAGCATTGAGAAGCTCTTGACGATCTTACTTTCTGCCGCAAGTTGTTCTTCCAACTTGTCGACTTCCTCCTACTTAAGATCAAGGAGCTTAAGAGACTCTGAATGCTTTGAAGTCAGGTCTAGGTGCTCCTGTCGGAGAGAGATCAAACTAGTGATCTCTTCCCTTAGGGAGACACTCTCACCCTTAAGAAATTTCACTTCCTTTTTTCTCAGCCTTCAATCTCTTACGGCACTCGTCGAAATTGTTGAGCAGAAGCTCATACTTCTCGAGGAGCTCCGCTTCACGGGCCGAAAGGCTATCCTCAGGGTCATCATCCTGAGACTCAGGATCAGATTCAGAGTCGGAGAGAGGGGTGTGAGCTTTTACCTTCCCAGTAAATGGGGGGCATTCTCCTTCTGAGTCAGAGCGACCCACCAGCCTGAAGTAGGCTTCCTCATCATCACTGGAGTCTGAGGAATCAGACTCACTCAGTGTCTTTGGCTTTTTGGCGATGTAGCTCCGCTCTTTTTTCTTATCTCTAGAGGATTTGTGCTCCTCTCCTTTCCACTTTTCTCTCTTGCCTTGGTAGCAGTCGGCCACGACGTGTCCTGGCTTATTGCATCCAAAACAAATAATGTCAGAGGAGCGATGTTTGTTCGGTTTAGAAGCATACCTGTCAGAAGAATAATTTTTCTTCGGATGCCTGGAGGAGGAGCCGTCTCTCTTTCTTTGATTTCTCATCTTGAGGAACTTCTTGAATTCTCGGGTGATGAGGGAGAAATCTTCCTCAGACAGCTCTGATCTGGAGGAGCATGGCTCGGAGTCCTCCTCCTCATCCTTTTTCCTGGCACGGTATGAAACCGCACCCTTGCCCTTCCTGAAGTGAATTGCTTTTAGGGCCACAGTCTTTTCCTTGGCTGCAGCCTTCTCTGCTTCTTCTTCTGCTTTCCTGGTGTTCAGTTGAAGCTCATAGGACATCAGCTTCCCAAACAGAATTTGCGGGTCTGTTTCAGCAAGTCTGCCAAACTCTCGGATGGCGCAGATCTTTGTGTCCCATTCCTTAGTAAGGGACCTAAGGAATTTATCATTAAGTTCACCATCAGTGAACACTCTTCCATATCCTTTGAGCGCATTGACAATCTTGAGGAAGTTCTCGAAGGTGACTCTGATCTCTTCCTTAGGCCCTTGTCTGAAGGCCTCATATTTCTGGTTCAGGAGGGATCTCCGATCATCCCTCACTTCATCAGTGCCCTCCATTAGGATAATCAGGCAGTGCCAGATCTCCTTTGCTGTCCTGCAGTTGCTGAAGTTCTGCATCATTGAGTCATCGAGCGCGCTGACCAGAATGTTTTGCGCCTTCTTATCAAGTCCCACCAGCACCATCTCATCCTTGTCCATTTCAGAAATTTTCTTTGGCACTTTCTTGGTAGGATCAATGGTGGAGACCTTAGTGGGGATATAAGGTCCCTCCTCCACGATCATGAAGAGTCGAGGATCAACTGCTTCCATGTAGAACCTGATCCTTTCCTTCCAAATAGGAAAGTTGAGCCTGGTGCACACTGGAATCTTGCCTGTGTACTTGAGCCCGTCCATGGTAGATGTTTTCCTTCTTCTTGACACTAGTGGCAGGATTCTACTCAAGGTGTGAACCTTTTTGATGAGTAACCTCGCTCTGATACCACTTGAAAGTCCACCTAGTGTCAACTACCTTCACCTATGGGGGGGGATAGGTGACGTGCAACGTTTTTGCGTAATCAAATTTGTACCTGCACACGAAAATAAACCAGCACAGCAAAGAAAGTACACAAGCAATTTATAGTGGTTTCCCGATTTGGGTACATCCACTTTCCCCATCCGACCTATCTCCCAACAAGGGATGACTCGGTCACTTCACCAACAGGATTGAAATCCAATCCTTGCACTATCGGAAGGAACCCTTCCACACGTAGGAGAAAACACTCCCACAACACGGGTTGCACCCAACCCTTACAACTAGGAACCAACGTTCCTTT
Source organism: Platanthera guangdongensis (assembly GCA_039583875.1). Taxonomy (NCBI): domain Eukaryota; kingdom Viridiplantae; phylum Streptophyta; class Magnoliopsida; order Asparagales; family Orchidaceae; genus Platanthera; species Platanthera guangdongensis. The sequence goes on along the minus strand of CM077154.1, from coordinate 94,605,123 downwards.
ACAACAAAAATGAAACTAGAATGTACAAGAAATACAAACAACTTTTGGAGACTAAGGTGTCCCTCTTCGTTCGATGACGTGTTCTTGAAGTCAACGAAGAGTCCACAACCCTAGATCTCTCTTGGAGAGAATCTCCCAGGAACCGGCGGCGACAAGTAGGGCGGCGGCTTGGTTCTCGGGATCGACAGCGACAATAGTGTGCAGCTGCTGTACTTTGGAGATTCAAACTTCGTAGCAAAGCTAGCAAGGTCTTCCAACGGTCACACTAGGATCGATCGTCTCGATCGATTCGGACGGGGAAGGTTTTCCCGATCAACAAATCAAGAGACAAAGGATCTCTGGTTAGACGCGTGAGACACTATGCTTGGCTAAGCTTCTGTCGACGGGAGATCTGGAGGAAACCACGATCAAGGTCGGCGAACAACTTGCACGAGCGGCGACGGCGGCGGAGCAGGTTTCGCGATTTAGGTTACGTCGGTCAGCGGTTCGAATTCGTTTTTCTGTGTATCTTTACTGTTCAAAATACGCGAGTATTTATACAGTAGAATACCTCTTTATGACCGTTGTGGGTCCCATAAAAAGAAACTCTAATACCGATTCAAAACAACGCCTGCGGCTGAGTGCGGTCCAGCGAGTTCCAGAAAATTGCCCAAGTCAAATTCGGTGAGAATCGAAGGTGATTCTCGACGAGTCGGCGAGAATCAGCCGGTGATTCTCGACAATTCGGCGAGAATCACTAGTGATTCTCGCCGAATCACTTGATGATTCTCGACGATTATGACTTAGCGCCAGATTTGCACGCTTTGATGTAGCCGGATAGAGACGGCGAGAATCAGCTAGTGATTCTCGACGATTCGGCGAGAATCACTAGTGATTCTCGCCGAATCGGCGAGAATCACTTGGTGATTCTCGTCGAATAATACTTGGATGATTTTTCGTCTTTCCTCCTTTGAGCTGCTCTTGGACTCATCCTTGCTCCTTGTCTGCTCTTGCAATATCACAGCCCTGTACTTGAAAATAAGTACACTCCAATAGAGAGAGTACACGTAGGCCAACACACTGATCTGCTCAACGAGGGATTACGTCGTGCAGACCCGTGTATATTGACCTACTGCACCCTGACATTGGAGTGCACTTAGCGTGGAATAACTGCAAGCACAACTTGAAATAATTTATCAAATACATTGTCTATTTACCTTAGCTTGTTCAGGGGCTTCTTCAAATCAGGTAAGTTGTGGATACAATACCCAACACTTAATAATGATTTTATAGTTTTAAAAATTAATTCCAAACTAATATCACGTAATAAAGAACAACTAATCAGAGCCAGAGTTGAAGGAAACATCATCCTCGAGCCAGAGTTGAATGAAATAGTTAATTCCAGCGGAGCCAGAGTTGAAGGAAACATCGTCCTCGAAGTTTAAGAAGAAAAGCTAATCGGAAAGAAATAAAGAACAAAAAAACTTTTTTTAGAAAAAAAATTAGAAAAACTAAACATTTGGGAGAAGATAAGACACTCTATCGTACTCCACATCCTCGCTAGGTAAGTAAAACTTTAAACAATGACCATTAACCTTAAAATCGCCTTTTTCCTTGAACTCGGGCATAGCCATTTATTAATAAGCAAAAAATAGGAAAAAACTACAAGTAGTGAGCATCATGCAGCAAAAGCTGTGAAAAAACTGTGGTAAGGGGCATTCCCCTCTCCCACCAAAAATCGTCGTGGCAAGCAAGCTTAGCGACATGGTCGGCCGCCGAATTTGCCTTACGCTCTATGAGAGAGATAGTCACTCGAGGGAAGTCCATCAAAAGCTTTTTTTTGGGTGCGATAAAAGCGTCGTCCCGTATAGCCAAACCTCATTAACAATAAAGGGGTCGGACCACCGAGATTTAAGTTAGCCCAGAAAGAGTCGCAAACGTGAATTAAATAGAAGCACAAGATCACCCGTCTTAAAACTTTTGGGGTATTTTAGTCGTTGATCGTGATAAGACTTAACTTTTTATATAAAGGAAATTACTTTCATACGCATTCACTCTTAGCTCATCTAACTCGTTTAGTTGGAATTTTCTTAACTCAACGGATAAAGTCGGATCAAGATTTAAAAATTAGTGTCCAATAGGCACGGTGCTCTAACTCAACTGATAGATGGCATGCTTTGTCATAAATTCGGCAATATGGCGTAGAACCAATGGCGGTTTTGTACGCCGTATGATAATCCCAAAGCGCGTCATCTAACTTGACCCACCAATCATTTCTATTTGTAGAAACAATTTTTTCCAAAATTCTTTTTTATTTCCTATTAACCACTTCCACTTGACCGTTAGCTTGGGGTGATAAGTAGTGGATAGTTTGCATGTAATGACATAACGTGTGAGTAATTTGTTAAATTGGATGTTACAAAAGTGCGACCCCCTATCGCTAATCAAGGGTCATGGAGTGTCAAATCTAGAAAATAACTTTTTCAAAAATCCTAAGACATCTCTAGCATCATTTTTAGGCAAAGCTTGGGCTTTTGTCCACCTAGAGACGTAATCTACCTCAACTAGAATATAGCAATTGCTAAATGAAAATGGAAAAGGTCCTACAAAATCTATGCCTCAAAGATCAAACAGTTCACATTCTAAGATATAAGTTTGAGGCATCTTAAAGGTGGCAGAGATATTACTTGTTAGTCGGCAAGCATAACAAGAACTTACAAATTGGTGTGCGTCTTTGAAAATTGTTGGCCAATAAAAGCCTGCCTCCAGAGCCTTCCTTACAGTGCAGCTTGCTTGGTAGTGGCCTCCAGTTAGTCCTTCATGGCAGTGCTTCAGGATTTGCAGTCCTTCTTGGCAGACGCAACTCCTTACCACTTGATCCACACAAATCTGGAAGAGGAGAGGGTACTCCTTAAAGTAAAATTTTAGATCAGAGAAGAATTTCTTCTGTTGAGTTGAAAAAGTATTTAGGATTACCTTTCCTATAAGATAATTAGCAAAATTTGTGAACCAATTAAGGGATAGGGAGAGAATTTACCTTAGCCAAAGAAAGAAGATGCTCTTCAGGAAATGCATCATCAATTTCACCATCAATAGCTTCATCATCCGGGCTCTCCAGTCAGGATAAGTGATCAGCAGCTAGGTTCTCTACTCCTTTTTTATCTTTGATCTTCACATTGAAGCAGGCTTTGAGGAGCAAAATCCACCTGATTAATTGTGGCTTTGTGTCGGGCTTGGCAAGAAAATAATAAAGTGTGGAGTGATCCGTAAAAACTACTACTTTTGATAACGTTAAATATCTGTTTCAAGAAAATGAGTAAGCGGCTTAGTAATTTTGGAAAAGTTTTTAATAAAATGCCGACAAAAACCAACATGATCAAGAAAATTTTTAATCGTTTTAGTTGTAGTTGATGGGTGCACTTTTTCGATTATTTTGATTTTTGCGCGATCTACTTCAATTTCTTTATTAGAAATTTTGTGACCGGAAACTAACCATTCTTTGACCATAAAATGATATTTTTCTCAGTTAAGGAGAAGGCTAGTCTCTTCACACCTTTTTAAAATTATTTAAACAAGAATCAAAATTATCTCTAAAAACCAAAAAGCCGTCCATGAAAACTTTCATAATGTCACATACAAGTTCATCAAAAATAGCTAGCATGCACCTTTAGAATGTGGCTGGTGTGTTACATAAACCAAAAGACATTCGATGATAAGCAAACGTAACAAACAGATGCGTGAAAGTGGTTTTCTCTTGGTCTTCAGGAGTAATGAGTATTTGAAAATAGCCCAAAAGACCATCGAGAAAATAATAAAAATCATGTCCGGAAAGTCGTTCTAAAATTTGATCCATAAACGGGCGAGGAAAGTGATCCTTCCTAGTGGCGTCGTTTAGTTTTCTATATTCTATACACATACGCCAACCCGTTACGATTCAAATAGAAATAAGTTCAGTATTATCATTAAAAACTACCGTCACTTCACCCTTTTTTGGCATTGCTTGAACTGGACTGACCCACGAGCTATCAAAAATTGAATAGATAATTCCCGCGTCGAGTAATTTAATAACCTCCGTCTTAACTACTTCTTTCATGTTTGGATTAAGCAATCGTTGGGGTAATATGAAACGACGTGAATTTTCTTCCAAAAATATTTTATGAGCACAAAAACGTGGACTAATACCGCGGATATACGAAATTTGCCAAACGGTGGCGTGATGGTGCTCTTTGAAGACTTTAATTAATTGTTCGTTTTGGAAATCCGAAAGAGAGGAAGAAATAATAACTGAAAGTTGAGAATCAGGTTTAAAGAAAGCATATTTTAAGTGCTCTGGCAATTGTTTTAATTCAAGTTTGGGAGGAAGTTTATAAGAAGCAGATAAAATATTTTCCTTATTTTCAATATTTTCAAAATTCTGAGTATTTAAAATAAGAGCATCATTTGATAAAGTGTTTAATATCTCTAGTGTATCGTCAGAAGGGGTTAGAAAATTCATACTTGATTGTTTTTCAGAAAAAGTTTTTTAAAAAAATAAACCACATCGTCATTTGAAAAAGAGTTTTTTAAAGAAGAATTTAATGAAATAGTGACCTCCTCCTCATCATTTCTAAGTACAAGTTTTTCATTGCTTATGTCGATAATAGCCTTAGAAATGGCTAGAAAAGGACGACTGAGGATAAGGGGTGTAGTGCCCCCCCCCAAACCTTTTGCCCGGGTCGGGCCGGAGGGGTACTACTGGCCCAAGACGTCCACTCAGTGCTTTTGGTTGAAACGATCCACCCTATCCAAGCACTAGATGGCCACCTTGCTCGGCTTGAATCATAACATTAACAACCTATCAAAGTATAGCGGAAGCATTAACAGGGAACCATTGCAGATATATATAACATATTAATATCACAAAGGTTCTCGGGCCGAAGCCTAAGTGCTTATATAAGCATATGGGCTATACATGATCTACATATATCGCTCATACTCCCTCTCTCTATGCTGCTCGGCGGTACTCACATCTCTAAACTCCGGAGACGACGGGGGTGCATCTACTCAAGTAGTCCTAGCCGTCGGCGTAGTCTCCTGCGGCAGTGAGTCACTACGATACTCCATTTCCTGTGAATGGTTAATAAAATAACCTTTAGTCATAGAGCTAAATGGAAACAAATCTCCTCCCCGGATCCATATCCCGGGGACGAGCACACACCCACCCGACAGAAGTAAATAGCCGAAACAAGAGAGGGTTAGCACAACATTTCATATATGTACAGCTAGGAGCAATTATAAAAAGTGCAGAATAATATAACTGGAAAGAAAAGCAGCAGCAATATAAACAAGTTATAATGAGGCTCCACTAGCTCGTCAGCACATCAAGTGTTCATACCCTGAATTCAATCACAGGCATTCATAGTCGCGCACACACCGTAGGCATTCATAGCTGCGCATACACCGCAGGCATTCATAACCGCGCACACACCGCAAGTATTCATAGTCATGCACACAAACCATATGTCGACATAGTTTAAACCGCTTCTATTCCAGCAGGGTAGTGAGCCCTACGGGCCTCACCGATGTGGTCGTCGGTGACAGTGGCCAGTCCTACCACTTCTGGGGGTGATCGTTCCGCACAACCCAAGGCCCTAACGTACAACCTTGTGTACTCTTGGATGTGAGCGACATGCAGCGAATCATTTTGGCCGACCAGTGGAGCAAAACCCGATGGGGAATATAACGGTCGGTCACCCGTAGTACTCATCTCTCTGTCGCCTTGAGTCGTTGACCTTCCCGCACCGGTATGAACGGTCTGCGGGAGGGACTGAACCACCACTTTTTCACCGCAAGCAATTTACAATTAATCAAACAAAAAGGCAAACAATATAAACATCGGGTCTATGTTGGCCTGCCCTACTAGGCTTTAGACTTCGGGCATCGGCACTCAGCTCTACTTTCGACAAGGAGCGTGGGAGAGCATTATTTGGGGCTAGACTTGGAGGACTACTTCAACTCCGGTTATCCCCAACTAAGGCTCGACGACTGCCCGTCAGAGCAGGACCCGGGACTATAATAGTAAATTGCAATGGGAATAAGTGCGGTGATTATGCTGCTTATTTAAAGTGTTAGAATGAAATGTGACCAGTACGTGACTAGAGTAGTACTGAATAGAAAGTACTGAAATAAGCTTGATCAATACGAGACTGGAGTAGTACTAAATGGAAAGTAATAAAATAAGCTTGACCAGTATGGGATTGGAATAGTACTAAATAGAAGGTACTGAAATAAGCTTGACCAGTACGAGACTGGAGTAGTACTGAATAGAAAGTACTAAAATAAGCTTGACATGTACGGGGTTGTAATAGTACTAAATAGAAGGTACTGAAATAAGCTTCACCAGTACGAGATTGGAGTAGTACTGAATTGAAAGTACTAAAATAAGTTTGATCAGTACGAGACTGGAGAAAACATAAAGAAAATGGTTAGTAGTCCAATCACTCCTATTCAGGAGGATTCAATTCCATCGAGATTTAAAGGAGATTTGGTTGGGTTACAATAATTATTAAGATCCAATTAATTTGGTTGCGTCATATTTAATACGGCTTAATTAGATCAAGGATTGGCTAGGAGTTATATTCTTATTAGTCGTTAGGGACAACTCCAAGTCATCACTCGTACTCTCATCTTCCGAGCGTGCCCTAATCACTCGAGAGTCGAGACGCTCGACGGTTTTACGAAATCCGGGAAACCCAGACCTTAGTCACTTACCTCGGCCGCACTCGTCGATAAAATAGTTTAAAGTACTTGTTTGATTATAAGGAGTGGTCGCGCCCTCCAATTTCCATCTTTTAGGGAAAACGAGCAGAAAAAGGATCCGTGCACGACCCTAGGCTTCAATATTTTAGGAAAAATATCAAAACTTATCCCCATGACCTCAAATTTTGATGCAACCCTTGGGAGGGCCTAAAATGAGCCTAGTAAATTTTTTATAATTTTCCAAGGTATTTTGGGCATTTAATTTAGACGAACAAATTTTATTTTGGCTTTTAAAAATACTAAATTAATTCTAACAATTCTCAAAGTTTTTGAGTAGGTAGCCCTCATCATGGAGAACATTTTTCATGTTGGTCACGTTTCCCCTAGGGGCCTAGATTTGGCCCAGAAATTTCTAGAAATTTTTGTTATGAAAGTGGTCTGCATTTAGCAGATCACAGGGAGATCCTGCGGCTGAGATTAAGCTGCAGGGTGCAATTAGCCAGCGCTTCCCCGCATCGGATCAGCCACAGATCTGTTGTGTGGGGGGGGGGGACAAAAACGGAGGCGGGGCGGGGATTAAGAAAACGCCAGCCGCCCGATCTTCATTACCAGATCGGGCGGCTGCTGCTTCTCGCCGGCGGAGAAGGGGATGAGCCGCCTCCACCACCGCTGGCAGGTCGCCGCAGACGCCGGCGCCAGCCCCGATCAGCTCGCTGGGAGCTGACAGTTCTATGGGCGGTGGTCCGGCGGCCTGGCGCCGTCGGCCGCCACCGGAAATATCCATCCCGAGAGCTTGGGGTGGCGGTGTCCCTGCTCCCGGCGCCACCGCACCACCCTTGATCCTTGGGCAGGTTTCCGCCTACCCATCTGCCACCGGCTGACGTGCCAGGGGTCGGGCTTCTCGCCGGTGGTGGTCCGGCGTCCATGCGCCACCGGCCGCCGCTGCCGGTTTTAAACAGAAAATTCCTCTATTTTTGCGGGAGCTGCTGGAACTACGTTTTCTGGCAGCACCGTCGCTCTCCGCCACTGGGGTCGCCGCCCCCAGTGGGATAACACTCCCCCAGCACCACCACCGAAGCTGGGGGAGGATTCTTCCTCCTTGGGTGCCACCCGACCTGGAACAATGCTCGGGTGGCGCCAGCGGCGCTCCGGCCACCGAGAGGGCCATGCACCACATTCAGAATGGGGAGGGGAGGGAAAGAAGGTTCCACCTGGGTTTGGTGGGCTCGGGAGGGGCCGAACTGGTCGGCCATGGCTTGGTGGTAGTGGTGGTCGAGTGGGAAATGCTCCTCGGCTTGGATTTTTCCGGCCACCTGAGCTCCGACAAGGGTCAGGCAGGGGGGAGGTTGCTCTAAGGCTTGGGGAAAGGAGAGGGGTTGGGGTGGCATTTTATAGGGTTGGGGAGGGAGATCTCCCCTCCCTTTGGCAAGGTGGGACTAATCCCTCCTTAGGGAGGGATTAATCTCCACCCTCCAGTAGTCCAAGGACAGTTGGAGGTGCCATATTTTCCCCCATGTGGGGAAAAAGGAATGATGCCCTCATGGGCTTGGGCATTTGAAAAGAAAAGGGGAAAAGAGAGGGGTGGAGGGTTAGGGTGGGCCTCCACTTGTTTTAGGATGGGGGCTTGCTGGTTGGGCGCCCAAGAAAAGTAAGGGGGGCATGGGCCATCCTCCCTTGGAGAGGAGGTGGGCCCCTACTTGGAGAAAAATCCAAAAAGTGGATTTTTAGGGGGGTTTGACCAAGTCAACCCTAGGGTGGGTCCCCCTTGCTAGTTAAAGTCAAAGTGGCTCCAAGTCATCGGGGTCGGGTCAAAGTTCGGGTGTCGTGTCATAATTGGTGTGCGCGCGCTTTTCGGTGCATGACTAGGCTTGATTTGACCATGGGTTGACCAATTATCATCGAAATGGACTGGGACGACTTCCGTTGACTTCGAATTGACCACACGAGTCCAACGCCACTGACTGGAGTTGAATCGGAGTCTGTTTGGCGAAAGTCCAAAATTTGCGCGTCGCAGCGCGCTAAAATGATCGAAGTGTGTAAAACTGTCGTTAGACCTCGGATTGTGACGTGACGGGTTCCAATGCACCTGTTTAGGTTATATGAGGTCACAGGAATCGACAGAACTTAATTCGGATTTCTCTAGGTCGATATCCAAAATCTGCTCTCGTTGCGTTTTACTAGGAATGGTCACATTCACTATATGGCCTCGAGGTCCAACTGAACGAGTTCTGATGCACTCGTATTGACTATACGAGGTCACAGAAACTGACAGAACTCAATTCGGAGTTCTCTAGCTTTATTTCCCGCTTAGTGTTATCTCCTACTGGGTTATGGGTAGGGTTCAGGCCACTTTTATTGGGTCCACTAGGGCTCTGGTGGCCCAATAAAAGTCGGGATGTTACAATCCAATAAAAATAAAAGGATTTTCGTCTCCGAAAATTTGCTTGAAGTTGGGGGAAAAAGTAAAATACCTGGGGAAAGAGCTCTGGGTGCTTTTCTCAGAGGAGTGCTTCAGGATCCCACGTGAACTCCTCTCGTCCGCAGTTTGACCATAACACCTTAACCATTGGAATGGTTTTGTTACGTAGTGTCTTCACCTTGTAATCTACTACTCTAACGGGTTCGAGCTGGACGGATCTATCTGATTGTAGTTGCACCGGTGGGGTAGGAAGGTGCTGCTCTAGTTGCCGGAGGACTCGTCTCAAGGAAAAGACATGAAATACATCGTGAAGATTCCCCAACTCTGGGAGCAAGGCTAAACGATAGGCGACGGGGCCAACACGCTCTATCCCCGGATAGGGGCCCAAGAAGCAGGGATCTAACTTTTTTTGCTTTCTCAATCGGGAGACACCATGCATGGGCTTTATTTTCAGAAACACCATTTCCCCCATGATAAACTCCACCGGTTGGTGTCGCGCATCATAGTACTTAGCCTGTCGGCTCTGCCCTTCCCGCATTCGCTCCTAGATCAGCTGTATTACTGTCATAGTATCATCGATGTAAGCCACTCCTAAGGCTTCTGGGTCCTCTTCCTGAGCCCAAGTCAACGGGGTTCGGCAACGTCTTCCATACAATGCCTCGATGGAGCCATCTTAATGCTAGCCTGGTAGCTGTTATTGTATGATAATTCGACTAACGGCAATAGCTGCTCCCACGTCTCATTGTGCTCCACTATGCATAATCGAAGGAGATCCTCCATCGTCTGGTTCGTCCTTTTCGTCTGTCCGTCTGTCTGCGGGTAGAAGGCGGTGTTGAAGGCCAATTTGGTTCCCAAGTATGCCTGTACCCGCCTCCACTCCTTAGATGTGAAGCGCCCGTCACGATCTGACACGATGGACTTTGGTACTCCGTTAAATCTTACCACTTGCTCTAGGAACATTCTGACTAAGATATCCACTCTGTAACCTTGTCGATTTGGTATGAACTGCGCTACCTTGGTGGGTCGATCTATAACCACCCAAATTGAGTCATTCCCAGTGCGGGATCGAGGTAGGCCGTGGACGAAGTCCATGGAGATGTCTTCTAACTTCCACTATGGTATCGGCAGGGGCTGTAATAGGCCTCTTGGACTGCGACATTCAGCTTTGACCATCTGACAGGTCTGACACCGGGCCATGAAGTTGGTGACATCTTTTTTCATTCCAGGCCAGTAAATGGTCCTGCACATGTCCACGTACATCTTTACTACGCCATGGTGAATCGAGTACCTGGACTGATGGGCCTCTTGCAGAATTTCCTCACAAATTCCTCTGGTAGCGGGAACGAAAATGTGATGCTTGAATTGTAGAATCCCATCATGTAGATTATAATCCTCCTGTGCCCCTCCTTGTAGAGATCGGATGATCAGCATTACCTCTGGGTCGATCTCTTGGGCTTCTCGTATCTGGTCTCGGATGTCGCATTAGATCTCCATCCAATACAGTTGGAAATAGTACTCTTCCGGATCTCTTCGGGCAACCAGGGTAATCTCCAAGTCTATCAAGGACCGGAATAGTTCCTTAGGAATCTGCTCCATCCAACTCCCGGTTATCGCAGGCTGGCGGCTCAAGGCGTCAGCGACTCTGTTAGCCTTCCCGGGGTGATATTGGAGAGTGAAGTTATAATCGCATAGGAATTCTAGCCATCGGCGCTGCCGAAGATTCAGCTCTTTCTGCATGAAGATATACTTGAGGCTCTTGTGGTCGGAAAAGATCTCACATCTTACTCCGTACAGATAATGCCTCTAGATTTAAAGGGCGAAGATGACAGAGCCCAACTCTAAATCGTGCGCTGCGTAGTTTAATTCATGCGGCTTTAATTGCCGCGAAGCGTAGGCCACTACCTTGCCATACTGCATTAGAACTGCTCCCAATCCCTTCAGGGAGGCATCAGTGTAGATTTGGAATCCCTCAGTCCCTATGGGGATCGTAAGGATTGGCGCGCAAGTCAGCCGCTTCTTCAGTTCGACAAACGCAACCTCGCCCTCCGGCGTCCATCGGAATGCTACGTCTTTCTCGGTGAGAGCAGTCAGGGGTAGGGCAATCTTGGAAAAACCCTCGACGAACTTCCTGTAGTATCCGGCAAGACCGAGAAAACTCTGGATGTCCGCAGTCGTCCTGAGTGGCGGGCAATTTTGTACTGCCTGGATCTTGGCTTGGTCTACTGTCACTCCTTCTTTGTTTATCGTGTAGCCCAGGAATCAAACTTCTTCTAGCCAAAACTCGCACTTACTGAATTTGGCGAAGAGAGAGTGCTCTCGGAGCTTTAATAACACCATCTGCAGGTACCGAGTATGGTCCGTCCTGGTCTTTGAGTATATTAAGATATCGTCTATGAAGACGATGACAAAGTGGTCCAATAAGGGTTCGAAGACTTTATTCATTAGGGCCATGAAGGCGGAGGGCGCGTTGGTGAGCCCAAAGGGCATCACTAGGAACTCATATAGACCGTATTGGGAGCTGAAAGCAGTCTTGGGAACATCTTCCTCTCGGATCCGAAGCTGATAATAGCCGGATCTTAGGTCCATCTTGGAGAACACGAATGCACCTTGCAACTGATCGAACAGTTCGTCGATCCTAGGGAGGGGGTATGTGTTGCGTAAGGTAAGCTTATTCAGTTCCCTGTAGTCGATGCACAATCGCAGAGTCCTGTCTTTCTTCTTGACGAAAAGCACTGGGGCTCCACAGGGCGAAGAACTAGGACGGACGAATCAAGCATCTATTAGTTCCTGTAGTTGAATTTTCAGTTCAACCAGCTCTCTGGGGGCCATCCGATAGGGGGCTTGTGATACTGGTCGGGCTCCGGACAAGAGCTCAATCTGAAAGTCGACCTCTCGCTGGGGAGGCAATCCCGGGAGGGACTCAGGGAAAACATCTGGGAAGTCGCAGACTACTGGGACCTTGGCGAGCGCCTGGGTTTTGTCTTCCATCTCAAAATAGATAAAGTATACTTTGTCCTTCTGCCGGACTGATTTCACAATCTGCGTAGAAGTCAGGATAATGCGTGAGACAGAGGGCACACATATCAACGTGACTCTCTGGTCATTTGGATTCTGTAGCCAGACTTCTCGCATGGAATAGTTTATTTGTGTTTGGTGCTCGACCAGCCAGTCCATCCCCAGAATGATGTCAAACCCAGTTGTTGTTAGGATGGTTGCGTAGATTTCAAATTCTACCTCCCCAGCACAACCTGGAACGAACACTTTTCGGTAGATGTCATATCTGACCCGTCCGATAAACTGATACGTATAGATAGTCCGGTTGAACGACTAACATTTACTTTTGTCGCGATGAATTCGTGGGAGACAAAAGAATGTGTTGCTCTTGTGTCGAAAAGAGTTTTGTCAAGATGTCCTTCTACCAACAAGATTCCTGACGACATGGGAAATATATAGATATATATCATCCAACTAATATACATATATATATAATATACAACATCAGTGGTAGGATCTGATATCTCCCTATCTCCTAAGATATATACTTATGACTACATCATGGGTCGGTCCGTGCTGCAGGTCCAGTGCGTAGGCCTCCAGGGGCGCTACTCAGCCCTGCTGGCCTCTCCTGCCAGCTCTGCCTCTACGGCCTCTCTGACCCTGTCCCCATGCTGGCTGTCCACCCTGAACTGCTCCTAATCCCGGTCTCCCTGTCGCCTGTGGGCAAAAGGCCCTCATATGTCATGGCTGCTGACACAAGAAGTAGTTCCCTGCGAAGGGAACATCTCGTCGGGCCACTAGTGGGGGCTGTGGTGCTGGAGCGGGTATAATGTCTGGTTGTAATGTTGGGGATGTTGGGGGTACTGGCAGGCGCCTATAGGGCTGCCTACGGCATCGCTGCATGCGCTCTATGTCCTGTCTGTGGGGAGCAACTCCTCTGTCTCGCCTCTGGTCTCGAGGAAGCTCTACCTGACCTCTACGTCGCTGATCCACTGTCTGCTAGTCCAACTCTAAATTTGTCGTATGGGTGGCTATGGTGTGAAAGGTGGCTTGAGAGAGCATGATCAGGGCCTGCCTCAGGTCATCTCGTAGTCCTCGGTAGAACCGAGAAGCTCTATCCCTGTCGGAGGCAGCCAGATTCCCGGCGAAGCATGCCAGGTGTATAAACTCTCTCATACTCTGCCACGGTGCGGTTGTCCTGTTGAATGAGCAGGAACCTCTCTTGCAGCGCGGCTCAATCTACATCTGTGATGAAAACTCTAGTAGAGCCACAAAGAACTCTCCCCAAAAGGATCGTGCTCAATGGCCAACCTCGAAAGATAGAGCGACTAGCCGCTCTCCACCAATCCCTCGTGTATCCCTCCAAAAGAGTCAGCACCAAAGAGACTACAGCCATAGCTGGGCACATCATTCCTACTAATAGCTCCTCCACCCGCTCCACCCACTCCTCTACCAGGATGACCGTCTTTGTACCTCTAAAAGGGGGAGGCCTCAATCCTTGGAAAGTCATCAGCAAATCGGTGGGTGCGGTTATCTCTCGTGGTGGCTGTGTCAGGGCATCCTGGAAAGTTTCTAGTATAGTCGTCAGTGTCTGCCCCATATCTGTCTCGACAAACGGTACGACCGTGGGAGTTACCGGGTCTGGTGGTGGGGTAGCTGGAACATATCCTCTGGATGAGGATCCCCCGTTACTATACTCCGGTATCTGGAGAGGTAATAGGAAAGAGTGTCAGTATTTTGCAAAAGTAGGGGAAATTTGTAAAAATGACAACCCAAGCAGAAAATAACGGTGTATGGGCGTACTATCATACACTCTAGAATCTCTAAGCCTCTACACTAGGGTCCACCAGGCTTCCACTGTAAGGTTCGCCCCGAACCCAGAACGAAGCGAGTGACGGAGGGATCTTGAGACTGCTCCACAAGGACGAATCGTGATAGCACTGATCCATTTGTAGTGCCCCCACAACCTTTTGCCCGGGTCGGGACGGAGGAGCACTACTGGCCCAAGACGTCCACTCAATGCTTTTAGGGGAAATGATCCACCCTATCCAAGCACTAGATGGCCGCCTTGCTCGGCTCGAATCATAACATTCACAACCCATCGAAGTATAGCGGAAACATTTACAGGGAACCATTGTAGATATATATAACATATCAATATCACAGAGGTTCTAGGGTCGAAGCCTAAGTGCTTATATAAGCTCGTGGGTTATACATGATCTACATATATCGCTCATACTCCCTCTCTCTATGATGCTCGGCAGTACTCACATCTCTAAACTCCAGAGATGGCGGGGGTGCATCTACTCGAGTAGTCCTAGCCGCCAGAGTAGTCTCCTGCGGCAGCGAGTCACTACGATGCTCCATTTCCTATGAATGGTGTTGGAACACCCTATTACTAATTTGGGTCAGGATCACTATGTCTCTAGGAACCTTTGCTTGACCTCCTGTATAGCTTAATAGGTCAATTAGAATTGAGTCTAAGGGTTAGAAGTCTAGGTTTGGAAGCTTCCCTGAAGACCAAGATTTTGTGTTTGGAGACTAAGTCATATCGTCGAGCTCAGCACGACGATTCGTCGAACTCCGCTCGACGATCGTCTAGCTCAACTTCGACAGATCGTCGAACTCCATTCGACGATCGCTGAGCTCAACTTCTTCATATCGTCGAACTCCATTCAACGATCGGGGAGCTCAGGTCGACGATTTTGACTCTGCTTTGGAACTTTATCTCTGAGCTCAGTTCGACGATCTTTGAGCTCAGATCGACGATATTTTGTTGCTGTGTGTTTCCAGATCGCTGAGCTCAGCTCGACGATAGCAGAGCTCAGTTCGACGATTTCAGATAACTTCCAGGATATTTCTTAATTCAAATTCAAATCAGTTAGGAGTTATTCTGCAATTAATTCAGAGATTTGCTAGCCGTTTTCATTCAATTCTGGACCAAGTTTCAAGGGATTTTTCAAGGAATATATCTGTGGACTTTCCTCCAGAAGAGATTATGCAATTAAGGATGCAATTAATGCAGGCCAACGACTATACTTGACAGAGAATGTTATTCTATTCCATACCAGAGAACAAAAGACAGGATTTTTGAATCTCTCAACAGGACACATAGAGAACACAGAATATAGAGAGAGGATACAGATTACAGAGACACATTCAAAAATCTTCTGTCATAAAAGAATTCTGTAGAACACACATCCAAGTAGATCAAGCCTTCTCAAATCTTTAGATCTCCTTAGTCTTCAAAGTGTTCAAGGCCAACATATTTCCAGACTCCAGACATTCAACATTTAAGCTATTGCTGAAATCATCTATTGCTGGAGTTCAATCTTTGAAGGCCTATCACCCTCAGCAAAGCTTTTCTTCCTGAAGATCTCAAGGATTCAGGGGGAGCTTTGACATCAACAATCCACATAGTCTTCTCAGTTGTTTGAGAAAGAGAAGACTTCCATCATTCTCTCACCCCCACTCTGTAAAGGGTTTCTCAAACTCCCTTCAAAAGCTTGAGCTTGGTTTTTGAGCACCTTGTCAAAAGCTCATTGGTGGCAAGACACCTGATCAAAAAATCTGCTTTGGTTTTTGAGCACCTTATCAAAAGCTCATTGGTGCCCAGGACACCTGATCAACTCATCCTGCAGTGGATTCCTACCTAGGGTGGTAGAAGAGTGGATGTACCCAAGTTTAGGGGAACCACTATATTTCCTTGTGTCTTCTGGTTTTGCTTGTTTTCATTTTTATTTCTAGCCTTGATTTTTTTGTGCTTAGTTTTTGTTTTACTTAGTGCTGTGATTAGTTTTATTTACTGCTTCCCTGCTCACTCTTATTACAACAATTGTTGTAAAAAGTTTCAAAGCACCATATACTCTATTCACCCCCCTTCTAGAGTATATCAGATCTAGCTGCTCTTTTAATTGGTATCAGAGGGAGGTTGGTTAAACATATCACACCTGATTGGCTGTACAGGCTAACACCTGAACCCAAAGATACCAAGTTAGATCTGTTTTTCTTTGGTATTTTATTATTAGATTTTGTTTTCACAAATCATGGCCAAAACAAAGATTATGCTAACACCAGACCCCCAGTGTGCAATCTATCCAAGTTTGCACTTTGGAAAGCAAGGATTAGGCTTTACATGAATTCTATTGACGAAGATATCTTTAATTCTGTTTTGACAGTATGTCCAAGACCCCCAGAGAACACAAGCACAAATGCTGTGCCACCTCCATCAGGAACAGATGCTGACATCAAGAGATGGAAGGTAGCTGATGCTAAGGCTATGAACATCCTAGCCCAGACAATGTCTGATGACATATTCCAAAAGGTGGCTGAATGTAATTCAGCAAAGAAAATTTGGGACAAACTCTCAGAAATAGTCTCAGGCTCAGCTGACGAGAGAAAGGATAGAAGATCTCATCTCATCTCTCAATATGAGAATTTCAAAAAGGGAGAAACTGAGTCAGTGGGAGATATGTACAATAGCCTAAGTCTAATTGTCAGTGAACTCAGGACATTAGACAAAGAGATCTCTCTAACTGAACTTAATGACAAGATCCTAATGTGCTTCCCCAGCACTTGGGATTCAAGAATCTGGCCAATTAAGGATGTCAGAAGTCTAAATGAGATCACCACTGAAGCTCTATTGGGTAAGCTCAAATCTTATGAGCTACTCATCAAAAATAGAGAGGAAGAACAGAAGGCTGCCTCACCAGCCACAAGAAAAGAGAAGACCATAGCATTCAAGGCAACTGAGGATCTGCCTGAAGATAAAGCCACAGGCAATGATGAACTACTCAGTCTACTGGCCAAAAGATTCTACAAGATGGCCAGAAAGGACTTCAGAAGAAGATCATACAAGGAGCAGGACAAGCCAAGGTATGACAAGTCCATTAGTATTAATAAAGACATTATTTGCTTTGGTTGCAGGAAACCAGGGCACATAGTTCCTGACTGTCCAGAGAACAAGAACAAGGACATAAGGGACAGAAAAGAAAGAAGAAAGGAGAAAGACTCCAAAAGGAATAGCAATGGCAAACCTTCCTCAAGCAAAAACAAGCATACAAGAAAAGGGTTTGTTGCTGAATCCTGGAGTGAGACAGAAGAAGAGTCAGAAGCCTCATCCAGCTCCAGTGATGATGAGGATGATGCAGAAGAAAAGGAGTTCTGCATGATGGCAATCAATGCCTCTCAGCACAATTCAGAGGAAGAAGAGTCAGAGTCAGACTCAGAGACTCAACCTGAAGAAGATCAGGTAATTGATTCTTTTGATTTTAGTTCAGAAGATTTTAAATCTGAATTTAATGCACTGTGTTTAGACCTGCTAAAGTCTGAGAAAGAGATTATCTCTCTCAGAAATCAATTATCTGAACACAATACTTTAAAGTCAGCTAATCTCAAACTCTCTCAGGAGTTGGAAGACTGTAGGGAACAGATAGCTTCACTGAAAAGTGAGCTCTCTGAGGCCAAGAAGCTTGAAGAATCCCTTAATGGGAGAAGCATCAAGCTGATGGACATCACAAGCACAGTGAAATCCAGATTCAATAGTACACTGGGCTTGGGTGCCTCATCCAGCCAACCTATTGTTCTAACAACCCCAATCAAATTCATTTCTGACAAAGGAAAGAGAGTTGTAGAGGTTGCTAGGAAAAATTCTGATCTGCCTTAGAAAACTAAGTCCCAGCAGAAATCGTCGAACGGAGATCGACGATCGCCGAACGGAGATCGACGATTGTCGAACGCAGCTCGACGATCTCAGGCACAATCGTCGAACGCAGATCGACGATCTCAAGCAACATCGTCGAACGCAGGTCGACAATCTCAAATATCTGACCTCAGCTATAGTCGACCGTCGAACGGAGCTCGACGATCTGACCCTAGATCGTCGAACGCAGCTCCAAGATCGTCGAACAGAGGTCAGAACTCTGGAAAATTTTTCAAAGGCAAATCAAAATTGAATCCTAAGGGTCCTACATCCCAAATCTTTAACCCTTATACTGAATGGATTATACCTCCAAGGAGATATCATCCTGAAGGATATAAGAGTCAACCAGGGATGTCTTTCATTTCAGAATTTAAAGGTTATCAATCTAGGCCCAAGGTAAATTGGGTCAAAAACAAATGAATTGTCTTATGTGCAGGTGAAGACCTATCCAATATCTAACCAGCAATGGTATTTGGATAGTGGGTGCTCTAAGCACATGACAGAGAATAAGGACAACCTCACATCCTTCAGAGCCAAGCTTGGACCCAAAGTTATCTTTGGTGATTCAAACTTTGGACAGACTAAAGGATATGGTGCAGTCCAGATTGGATCAGTAACCTTCAAGAAGGTAGCTTATGTGGAAGGACTGAAGCACAACCTAATTAGCATCAGTCAGCTATGTAATGAAGGCTACCAGGTGACCTTCAGCAAAGCCTTATGCAAAATCAAGTCAGAGGACAACATAACTGTGTTGACAGGTAAAAGAAAAGGTAACATCTACCTAGTAGATTTTCTTTCAACTGATGTAGATATCTGCTTGTTTAATTCAGTCTGTAGACCAAATATTTTATGGCATAAGAGATTAGGACACCTAAATCTTAAAACTATTGCTAGGCTATCCAAGGACAACCTTGTTAGAGGACTACCTTCTAGCCCCTACAAGAAGGAAGGACTCTGCAAGGCTTGTCAATTAGGCAAGCAAACTAAAAACAGCTTTAAATCACTTAATAAGAGTGATTCACCTAGGATATTGTATCTGTTACATATGGATCTTTTTGGACCCATCACAGTACAAAGCCTAGGAGGGAAATCCTACACCTTAGTAGTTGTAGATGACTTCTCTAGATTCACTTGGGTGTTCTTTCTAAGGAAGAAGTCTGATAATTTTAAGTGTCTGACAGAGTTTCTCAAATGTATACAGATTGAGTTCAATACTCACATTGCCCTGATCAGAAGTGATCATGGGACAGAGTTTGATTCTCTTCTTATGCAAGAGTTCTGTCAGAGTGAAGGGATCAGACATACTTTCTCAGCTCCTAGAACTCCTCAACAAAATGGGGTAGCTGAAAGGAAAAATAGAACCCTTATTGAATCTGCCACTACATTGTTGTCAGATGCTCATCTACCTCTATCCTTCTGGGCAGAGGCAGTGAATACCTCCAACTATGTGCTGAATAGAAGTCTGATACATAAACACCTCCAATTTGGTATGTCTGAGGCATCTTGTATGAAAATACCCATGCCTACTAATGTTGTATTGGATGCTGATGAACATGGGAAACCTGTTGATCAGACAACATATAGAGCAATGATTGGCTCTTTACTGTATCTTACAGCTAGTAGACCAGATATAATGTTTGCTACATGTATATGTGCTAGGTTCCAAGTAAGCCCTAGAGAGTCACACCTAACTTTAGTAAAGAGGATTCTCAGGTATGTTAAAAGTTGTCCAAATCTAGGTCTCTGGTATCCAAAGGATTCAGCATTCGATTTAACTGGATTCTCAAATGCTGATTATGCTGGATGCAGAATTGACAGGAAAAGCACCAGTGGAACTTGTCAGTTCCTTGGTGACAGACTTGTCTCTTGGTTTTGTAAGAAACAAACATCTGTGTCAACTTCAACTGCTGAAGCTGAATATATGGCTGCAGGGAGTTGTTGTTCACAAATCTTGTGGATTCAAAACCAACTCCTAGACTATGGCTACAACTTAGAGAAGTCTAAAATCTTTTGTGATAACACAAGTGCTATTTCCATAGCTCAAAATCCAGTCCTCCATAGTAGGACAAAACACATAGAGATTAGGCATCATTTCTTAAGGGATAATGTTGAAAAGAATAAAATTGAATTACAATATATCCCAACTGATTTACAAAGGGGAGATATTTTCACCAAGCCCTTGGATGAAAAGAAACACACCTTCTTCCTAAATCAGTTAGGAATGTTAGATGGAGGAAGTCTTAAATAATATCCAAGATTTTGAAAGCTTAAAAATTGACCAAGACTAGGCAAACATTCTGATTTTTCTTAGTGTCTAGAATTTTTCTGATCTCTGAACTGCGCTCGACGATTTGCCCTAAGATCGTCGAACAGAGATCGACGATTTCCAAAAATTGTCGAACTGAGTTCAGCGACTCTCAGATAGTATAAACTATCTCTTCCGGTCAACGATCGTCGAACGGCGCTCGACGATTTTGTTCTCTGAACGATCGTCGAACGGAGCTCGACGCTCTCCAATATCGTCGAACGGAGATCGACGATGTTGAAGACTCTTCAGTTTCCTTTAGTAGCCTCGATCGTCGAACTGGGTTCAACGATCTTTCCAATTCTGCGTTGAACCCTAATATAAAACTCTTTTTTTGCCGTCGTTCTCTTTTGCGCTTTCGATTTCTCTGCAAGAATTTTCTTTCCCTCCAAACAGTTCTACGCTTGGTCATTTTGTTTGTTGAGTTTTTGCAGGTACCAATGGCTGTGTCAGTTGATGTTCTTGCTGCAATGAAGTTTGATTCCGGTTTTGACATTGATATAGAATCCTTCAGCACGACTGATCAGATTTTTCAAGATATACTGGGTTTGTTCAAGGACCAGAATCTGACAGCAATAATGACCACCAGGATCAAGCTGGCTTCTGATGAGATCAAGGAGTGAGTTTATACTGCCCATAATCAAGATAACAGCACCATAGTTGGGTCAATAGCTGGAACTCAGGTACCCTTGACCCCAACCATTCTCTCAGAAGTTTTTGAATTGAGAAATGGAGAAGATTCTGCCGAGCTATCTAGAGAGGAATATTCTGAACTGCTTGCCAGGATGGGTCATCCAGAGGGAAACCCTAGCAAGCTCTTCAAAAGGAACCTATCTATTGAATACAGGTTCATGGCAGATGTGGTGGGGAAAGTGCTACTGGCAAAGCACTCTGCCCATGATACAATATCAAGATATCAGCTCTGCCTCATGGGAGCTCTTGTGGACAAGAAGAGTCTGAATTGGGGAGAGGTTTTCTTTGACCTCATCGAAAAGAAAATAAACAAAAGTTTTGTTAATTTTGGAAGAATTATTGGAGTATTTCTGCAGCACAGGTGTCCTGCCTTGCTGGTCTCCTCTGGAGTTCATATCAATGCCTCCAAGAGATTGTCATGTGCCCTCTTTGGAAAGCGGGACACGCAAATCAGCAAGCCTAGCAGGCCCTCCTCCAGCGCCCCTTCAGGCACAAGTACTCCCAGAGTCACTCCTCCACAGGTCTCTGCCCCTGCAGATGACCTGGCTGCTGTTGCTGCCTCTCCTCCTCCTCCAATTCCATCCCTTCCCCTACCATCCACCATTCCAGTTCCATCCACCATTCCGGTTCCATCCACCATCATCATCTCCAGCCCATCTCCAACATCAACACCTTCTCCAGAACCTATTATACCTACACCAGAAGAACACTTCCACCCACTGTTCTGCTATCCTCCACCAGATGTCACCTCATCACCCTCTCATCCATCCTTCACCCTACTTGATGAATCCTTTATGGATGATTCCCCATCATCTCCTCCTGAGCTACCCTCCTCCTCCACTTCATTTCAAGACCTCCTACACCAAATCATAGATCAACCAACTTTCACCCCATCCATCTCCATTCCCCTATCCTCCATATCCACCCTACCAACACCTCAGCCATCCCTTCCACAATTCTCCAGCCCTTCTCTTCCAGAACCTTCAGCTGTTTCCCTACCTTATACCACTGCTCCAGCTCTTGAGCAAGTAGACCTCTCAGCCCTTGCTGACAGGCTGTATGAGCTGCTTGCCCCCAGGCTCTCTCTACTGTTGGAGACCTCCTTGGCTCCTCTACACATGTCAGTGGCAGCCCTTTCTGCCAGGCTCTCTTCCCTCTTCCCTCAGGCAGCACCTACAGCAGTGTGCCTTGATCCAGACCTGTCTGCATCTAGGCAGGGGGAGATGCCATATGAAGAGAATCTTCATGCTACTGCTGCTGCTGTTTCTGCAAGCTCTCTGTCTGCTGCTGCTGTTAGTTCTGCTTCTTCTGCTGCTCCTTTTGTTGCTATTGCTGTGCCTCCAGAAAGTCAGATTTCAACTGCAGTCCTTACAATAGACCTCAGGTCTTTGCTATCAGCTTTTGATTCTGCTTTCTTCAGCTGTCTGCCAGAGGTTAATGCTGTCCAGCCCCCAGAAGACTTATCCAAGGCACTTGTGCCTTTCTCTTGTTGTGACCCTAGCATTATCACTTCTTTTGTAAATTCAGTAATTGCTGCTGCTGCTTCTTCTAAAGAAAGGACTTATTTTGCTTTTGAGAATATTGATACTGCTGATGCTGAAGTTTCTACTGTTTCTGATGAACCATCTTCCAAGGACATTCTGATGTCAGAGGCCACTGTATTTGAGCCTTCTGCAGTCTTTGATGATGTTCCTTCTGTTTCTGTTAGGGAATCTGCTATTTCTGCTGCTGCTAGTGAAGTTGCTGCTGTTGTCACCTGTCCAGAGCCTACTGCTGCTGCTGTTGTTGTTTCTGCTTCACCTTCTCCATCTGCTACTGTCCCTGATGTTACCATCTCAACACCTGCTGCTGCTGATTCAACTTCTGCCTCATCTGCTTCTGAACAACTCAAGAAAGACTTAATGAAGAAAATAGATGCTCTCTATGATGACCAGAGTTCTGAATCTGATGAATTTAAAACAGACTCTGATGATTCTTCTGCTACCATTGCCAGGAAAAGGAAGGCAAGGAGCAAAGCAATGAAAAGGGTACCTCCTGCTAAAGTTAAAGATAACAATGATATCCCATATTACATCTTACATGACTGCCCAATCACTGAACACTGGATGCAATACTCTAAAAATCAGCTGAAAGCAATGAATAAAAAGAGAAAATATGAGAAGGGTTCATCCCAATTCCAGCACTCTCATCCTCCTCCACCACCTCCTCCTGATGCAGGTGCAGGTGGAAGCTCTGCAAGTCAACCCCCAGCCAGAAGTCAGGCTCCCTATCAACCTCATGCTAGATCTTACCACAGGGAAAGCCAATCCAGGGGTTCACATTCTAGGAGAGGAGGATATAGAGGTAATCAGAGAGATATTCAAGTCTATTCTAAAGGTTACTCCAGGCAGCACCCATATTCCAGGGAAAGACAAACTTCAACTGATACAACATCTAGTTCTTTCCCTTACAAGCTGAAAGAGACTGTGTCTGTCAGGCCTCCTCAAGACAATCCCTCCAACAGGTATGAGCCACATGTACCTTTTGAGGACCCTGAAAACAATCCAGCTGCTTGGACTGCAAGAATGAAAGAATTAGCTACACTGGACCAAATTAAAAAGGCCAGAGAATAAGGATTAGATTCTTCCAACATTTCAACCATGTCTGAACAGAGACAAAAAGAACTAGAGAGATATGCTTCAAGTAAGTTCTTTGATGCTGACAGGTACATGAAATTACACCCTGAAGCTGTGGTTCCCAGGCTTAAACAGCAAACATCTCTAGGTGCATCAGATGACACCAGATCTAAGAAGGAAGCCCTAAATCCTAACAGAGAAATTAAAATGGTTAAGGGCAAAGAGAAGAAATGATATTGTAAGGTGACAATTTCTGCAATTTCTGATTATCTGGATGCCATATATATCTCTGTGATTATTCTGCAATGTCTAGCTGTTGTTTTTTATATTTTACTGATTGTATGTTGTTATTTAAGTTTTTCCAAAGTCTGTAAATAGTAATCCTAACCCAAATAGGGGAGATTGTTGGAACACCCTATTACTAATTTGGGTCAGGATCACTATGTCTCTAGGAACCTTTGCTTGACCTCCTGTATAGCTTAATAGGTCAATTAGAATTGAGTCTAAGGGTTAGAAGTCTAGGTTTGGAAGCTGCCCTAAAGACCAAGATTTTGTGTTTGGAGACTAAGTCATATCGTCGAGCTCAGCACGACGATTCGTCAAACTCCGCTCGACGATCGTCTAGCTCAACTTCGACAGATCGTCGAACTCCATTCGACGATCGCTGAGCTCAACTTATTCATATCGTCGAACTCCATTCGACGATCGGTGAGCTCAGGTCGACGATTTTAACTCTGCTTTGGAACTTTATCTCTGAGCTCAGTTCGATGATCTTTGAGCTCAGATCGACGATATTTTGCTGCTGTGTGTTTCCAGATCGCTGAGCTCAGCTCGACGATAGCAGAGCTCAGTTCGATGATTTCAGATAACTTCCAGGATATTTCTTAATTCAAATTCAAATCAGTTAGGAGTTATTCTGCAATTAATTCAGAGATTTGCTAGCCGTTTTCATTCAATTCTGGACCAAGTTTCAAGGGATTTTTCAAGGAATATATCTGTGGACTTTCCTCCAGAAGAGATTATGCAATTAAGGATGCAATTAATGCAGGCCAACGACTATACTTGACAGAGAATGTTATTCTATTCCATACCAGAGAACAAAAGACAGGATTTTGAATCTCTCAACAGGACACATAGAGAACACACAATACAGAGAGAGGATACAGATTACAGAGACACATTCAAAAATCTTCTGTCACAAACGAATTCTGTAGAACACACATCCAAGGAGATCAAGCCTTCTCAAATCTTTAGATCTCCTTAGTCTTCAAAGTGTTCAAGGCCAACATATTTCCAGACTCCAGACATTCAACATTTCAGCTATTGCTGAAATCATCTATTGCTGGAGTTCAATCTTTGAAGGCCTATCACCCTCAGCAAAGCTTTTCTTCCTGAAGATCTCAAGGATTCAGGGGGAGCTTTGACATCAACAATCCACATAGTCTTCTCAGTTGTTTGAGCAAGAGAAGACTTCCATCATTCTCTTACCCCCACTCTGTAAAGGGTTTCTCAAACTCCCTTCAAAAGCTTGAGCTTGGTTTTTGAGCACCTTGTCAAAAGCTCATTGGTGGCAAGACACCTGATCAAAAAATCTGCTTTGGTTTTTGAGCACCTTATCAAAAGCTCATTGGTGCCCAGGACACCTGATCAACTCATCCTGCAGTGGATTCCTACCTAGGGTGGTAGAAGAGTGGATGTACCCAAGTTTAGGGGAACCAATATATTTCATTGTGTCTTCTGGTTTTGCTTGTTTTCATTTTTGTTTCTGGGCTTGATTTTTCTGTGCTTAGCTTTTGTTTTACTTAGTGCTGTGATTAGTTTTATTTACTGCTTCCCTACTCACTCTTATTACAACAATTGTTGTAAAAAGTTTCAAAGCACCATATACTCTATTCACCCCCCCCCCTTCTAGAGTATATCAGATCTAGCTGCTCTTTCAAATGGTTAATCAAATAACCGTTAGTCACAGAGCTAAGTGGAAACAAATCTCCTCCCCGGATCCATATCCTGGAGACAAGCACACACCCACCCGACAGAAGTTAATAGACGAAGCAAGAGAGGGTTAGTACAACATTTCATATATGTACAGCTAGGAGCAATTATAAAAAGTGCAGAATAATATAACTGGAAAGAAAAGCAGCTATAATATAAACCAGTTATAATGAGGCTCCACTAGCTCGTCAGCACAACAGGTGTTCATATCCTGAATTCAATCACAGACATTCATAGTCGTGCACACACCGCATGCATTCATAGTCGCGCCCACACCACATGCATTCATAGTCGCGCATACACTGCAGACATTCATAGCAGCGCACATACCGCAGGCATTCATAGCCGCACACACAAACCCTATGTCGACATAGTTTGGGCCGCTTCTGTTCTAGCAGGGTATCGAGCCCTGTGGGCCTCACTAACGTGGCCGTCGGTGATAGTGGCCAGTCCTTCCACTTTTGGGGGTGATCGTACCACACAACCCCATGCCCTAACATACAACCTTGTGTACTCTTGGATGTGAGCGACATCCGGCGAATCGTTTTGGCCGACCAGCGGAGGAAAACCTGACAGGGAATATAACGGGCGGTCACCCGTGGTACTCATCTCCCTGTCGCCTTGAGTCGTCGACCTTCCCACACCGGTACGAATGGTCTGCGGGAGGGACTGACCCTCCACTATTTCACAGCAAGCAATTTACAATCAATCAAACAAAAAGGCAAACAATATAAACATCGGGTCTATGTCTGCCTGCCCTACAGGATTTAGACTTCGGGCGTCGGCACTCAGCTCTACTTTCGAATAAGGAGCATGGGAGCACATTATTTGGGGCTAGACCTGGAGGACTACTTCAACTCCGGTTATCCCCAACTAAGGCTGGATGACTGCCCGTCAGAGTAGGACCCGGGACTATAATAGTAAATTACAATGGAAATAAGTGCGGTGATTATGCTGCTTATTTAAAGTGCTGGAATGAAATATGACCAGTATGAGACTGGAGTAGTACTGAATAGAAAGCACTGAAATAAGTTTGACTAGTACGATACTGGAGTAGTACTGAATGTAAAGTACTAAAATAAGCTTGACCAGTACTGGACTGAAATATTACTAAATAGAAGGTACTGAAATAAGCTTGACCAGTACGAGACTAGAGTAGTACTGAATAGAAAGTACTAAAATAAGCTTGACCAGTACATGACTGGAATAGTACTAAATAGAAGGTACTAAAATAAGCTTGACCAGTACGAGACTGGAGTAGTACTGAATTGAAAGTACTAAAATAAGCTTGACCAGTACGAGAGTGGAGAAAACATAAAGAAAATGGTTAGTAGTCCTATCACTCCTATTCAGGAGGCTTCAATTCCATCAAGATTTAAAGGAGATTTGGTTGGATTACAATAACTATTAAGATCCAATAAATTTGGTTGCGTCATATTTAATATGGCTTAATTAGATCAAGGATTGGCTAGGAGTTATATTCTTATTAGTCGTCAGGGACAACTCCAAGTCATCACTCGTACTCTCATCTTCCGAGTGTACCCTAATCACCTAAGAGTCGAGGCGCTCGACGGTTTTACAAAATCCGGGAAACCCGGAGCTAAGTCGCTTGCCTCGGCCGCTCACGTAGATAAAATAGTTTAAAGTACTTGTTTGATTATAAGGAGTGGTCGCGCCCTCCAATTTCCGTCTTTTTGGGAAAACAAGCGGAAAAAGGATCCGTGCGCGACCCTAGGCTTCAGTATTTTAGGAACAATATCAAAACTTATCCCCATGACCTTAAATTTTGATACAACCCTTGGAAGGGCCTAAAGTGAGCCTAGTAAATTTTTTATAATTTTCCAAGGTGTTTTGGGCATTTAATTTAGCAAAACAAATTTTATTTTGGCTTTTAAAAATATTAAATTAATTCAAAAATTCTCAAATTTTTTGTGAAGCTAGCCCTCATCATGGGGAACATTTTTCATGTTGGTCATTATTCCCCTAGGGGCCTAGATTTGGCCCAGAAATTTCTAGAAATTTATGTTATGAAAGTAATCTGCGTTTAGCAGATCACAGGGAGATCCTGCAGCTGAGATTGAGACGCAGGGCGGAATCATCCAGTGCTTCCCCACAGCGGATCGACTAAGAATCCACTGTGGGGGCACAAAAATGGAGGCGGGGGGGGGGGGGGGGGGGATTAAGAAAACGCCAGCCGCCCGATCTTCATCACTAGATCGGGCGGCTGCTGCTTCTCGCCGGCGGTGAAGGGGATGAGCCGCCTCCACCACCACCGGCAGGTCGCCGCAGATGTCGGCGCCGGCCCCGATCGGCTCGCTAGGGGCCGACGGTTCTCTGGGCGGTGGTACGGCGGCCTGGCACCGTCGGCCGCCGCCAGAAATATCCATCCCGAGAGCTTGGGGTGGCGGTGGCCCTGCTCCCGGCGCCACCATGCCGCCCCCGCTCCTTGGGTAGGTTGCCGCCTACCCGTCCACCACCAGCCGATGTGCCGGGGGTCAGGATTCTGGTCGACGGTGGTCCGACAGCCATGCACCGCCAGCCGCCGCCGCCGGTTTTAAACAAAAAATTACTCTGTTTTTGCGGGTGCGGCCGGAACTGCGTTTTCCGGCGGCACCACCACTCTCCGCTGCTGGGAGCCACCGCTCCCAGTGGGATAACACTCCCCCAGTGTCGTCACAGGTGTTGGGGGGATTCTTCCTCCTTGGGCGCCACCCGGCTGGGAACAAGGCTCGGGTGGCGTCGGCGGCACTCCGGCTATCGGGAGGGTCATGCACCACGTTCAGAATGGCGGGGGAGGGAGAGAAGGTTCCACCTGGGTCTGGTGGGCTCGGGAGGGGCCGGCCTGGTCGGCCATGGCTTTGTGGTAGTGGTGGAGGGGGAAAGGCTCCTCGGCTTGGATTTTTCTAGCCACCTGAGCTCCGACAAGGGTCAGGCAGGGGGGTAGGTTGCTCTGAGGCTTGGAGGAAGGAGAGGGGGGTGGGGTGGCCTTTTATAGGGTTGGGGAGGGAGAGCTCCCCTCCCTTTGGTAAGGTGGGACTAATCCCTCCTTAGGGAGGGATTAATCCCCACCCTCCAGCTATCCAAGGACAGTTGGAGGTGCCATATTTTCCCCCATGTGGGGAAAAAGGAATGATGCCCTCATGGGCTTGGGCCTTTGAAAAGGAAAGGGGAAAAGAGAGGGGAGGAGGGGTAGGGTGGGCCTCCACTTGTTTTAGGATGGGGGCTTGCTGGTTGGGGGCCCAAGAAAAGTAAGGGGGGCATGGGCCATCCTCCCTTGGAGAGGAGGTGGGCCCCTACTTGGAGAAAAATCCAAAAAGTGGATTTTTAGGGGGTTTGACCAAGTCAACCCTAGAGTGAGTCCCCCTTGTTGGTTAAAGTCAAAGTGGCTCCAAGTCATCGGGGTCAGGTCAAAGTTCGGGTGTCGTGTCATAATTGGTGTGCACACGCTTTTTGGTGCACGACTAGGCTTAATTTGACTATGGGTTGACCAATTATCATCAAAATTGACTAGGACGACTTCCACTGACTTCGTATTGACCACACGAGTCTAACTCCACTAACTGGGGTTTAATCGGAGTCCGTTTGGCGAAAGTCCAAAATTTGTGCGCCGCAGCGCGCTAAAATGGCCGAAGTGTGTAAAACTGTCGTTAGACCTCGGATTGTGACGTGACAGGTTCCGATGCACCTATTTAGGTTATATGAGGTCACAGGAATTGATAGAACTCAATTCAGAGTTCTCTAGGTCGATATCCAAAATCTGCTCTCGTTGCGTTTTACGAGGAATGGTCACATTCACTATATGTCATTGGGGTCCAACTGAACGAGTTCTGATGCACTCGTATTGACTATACGAGGTCATAAGGACTGATAGAACTCAATTCAAAGTTCTCTAGCTTTATTTCCCGCTTAGTGTTATCTCCCACCGGGTTATGGGTAGGGCTCGGGCCACTTTTATTGGGCCCACTAGGGCTCTAGTGGCCCAATAAAAGTCGGGATGTTACAAGGGATACATCGACGTCTTCCTCAATATCTAATATGACGTAGTCAACAGGAAAAATAAGCTTATCGAACTTCACTAAAACGTCTTCGATAACTCCCATTAGATATTTGATTGAACGATCAGCGAGCTGAATACTCATCCTAGTTGGACTTGATATACCCAATCCTAGCTTTTTAAATAATGAGTAGGGCATGAGGTTGATGCTTGCTCCTAAGTCTGCTAAGGCATGTTTGACAAGCAAATCACCGAAGAGGAACATGATAGAGAAACTTCCCGGATCGTTCAGTTTTTTCAGTAATTTGTTAAGCAAAATTGTTGGGCACTTGGCATTAAGTGTTACGCGAGAAAATTCTTCTAATTTCTTCTTGTTAGTTAGCAAATCTTTTAAGTATTTAGCATACTTTGGCATTTGTGAAATGATATCACAAAATGACAAATTTATTTGGATTTGCTTAGAAACTTCCAAAAGTTTGTGATAATTTTCATCATTTTAATTTTTCAAGACCGATGGATAAGGAAGAGATGTTTTGAAAATATTTAAAGAAGAAGAAAGTGGAGGAGTAGGAGAAGAAACATTTTCAAATTTTCAATAGAAGCGGGAATTTTTTCAACGGGGGTGGGTGCACTTACTTCCTTACCACTTCTAAGCATGATAGCGTTGATCGAGTCTCGCGGGTTCACCGCCGTGTTTAATGGAAGAGTTACAGGTTGGCATTCATTTAAAAATTTGATGAGCTACCCGACTTGATTTTCAAGATTCTTAATAGAACTAGTTAGATTACGCAGAGTAGCATCGGTATTAGCAATATATTTTGAAAAAATTTCCTCGAAAGAGGGTGCACGAGGCGCAGGAGGTGAAAAACCAGGTGGAAAAATATTAGGAGGGTGAACCGCATTCCCCGGATTTTCCATGAGAAGTTTGGGTGATTCCTCGAATTTGGGTCATAAGTGTTTCCAAACGTAATTATGCCCAAATTTACGGAAGGTCGAGTTGGGTTCGTAACAAAATTCACTTGTTCTTCCATGAAAAGATTAATATTATAATTATTTTTTCAAAATAGCATTTGCCCAAGAAGAAGGAGACATAGTAGAGAACTTTTTATTTAAATGTTCTATTTGAGACGCGAGTTGTGCTATCTTATCGATTTCGTACAACCCTGCCGGCTTATTTGGAAGTGCCCGTGGTGTACTCCATTGATAAGATGTCATAGCCATATCTTCAAAAAGTTCGTTTGCGGCTTTTGGTGTTTTGTGATTTAGAGTACCACCGAAAGCTTCATCGATCGTTTGCTTACTAATCGCATTTAATTCATTATAAAAAGTTTGGACTTGAAGCCAAATGGGTAGTGCGTGGTGTGGGCAGCGATGTAGACGATTTTTAAAAGGTTCACATGTATCGTAAAGTGTTTCACAATTGATTTGCGTAAAAGAAGAGACGTCGTTTCACAACTTCATAGTTTTCGCAGGAGGAAAACATTTTTACAAAAACTTCTTAGAAAGCTTGGCCCAAGTATGCATAGATCCTCTGGGGAGAGAATTTAGTCATTGTTTAGCCTTTGTGCGTAAATAAAACGAAAAAATTCTTGGTCTAATCGCATTTTCAGTAACACCATTAATTTTAAATGTATCGCAAATTTCAATAAAAGTAGAGAGATGAAGGTTTGGATCCTCATCTTGTAGACCATCGAACTGCATGTACTGCTACACCATGTGTATAATAACAAGCTTAGTTCAAAGTTGTTGTTCGCAATTACAGGGCGAACAATACTTGTTTATCTACCCTCAAGATTGGGTCGAGCATAATAAGACATTGTCTGTTGTTGGACCACTTCTGGATTGGGATCACCCCATATTTTTTGTGTTAGTGTCTCCGATCGACTCTTCGAGATATATATGTAAATCCAGATCACGAGTTTGGATGTACTGCCGAATGGTGCACTCGATCTCTAGATCAAAATGAATATCATGATTATTCGAAGAGCTACTACGGGTCATGCACTGGAGAGAAGGTAAAGAGAGGAAGCAAATAATAAAAATAAAGGGAAAATTAAAATTATTAAATGGAAATATATATATATATATATATATATATATATATATATATATATATATATATATATATATATATATATATATATATATATGATGGATTGGCTCCCAGACTTCCCAAGGACTATCCAGTGATGGGTTTGCAATGTAACGTCCCGATTCTCATTAGGCCCCTCGTGCGCGTTTTTGAGTCAGGAGAGCTGACTTGGGCTCAGGGAAGTGCTAGTAGCTAGGCTTACACTAATATAGGGGAGGTGAAGTCAGCCCAGAGAAGGACACAGGGTAGAGACACGGGTGTGTCCCTACCCGTGTGTGTCCACCCAGTACTCGAGTCGATGACTCGAGTTATTCCCGAGAAGGACACGGGTAGTGACATGGGCGTGTCACTACCCGTATGTATGAGGACACGGTAGGGACACGGCATGTCCCCACCCGTGTGCGTTGAGTAGAGGTCGACGTAGAGTGTCCCGAGAAGGACACAGGTAGAGACACGGGCATGTCCCTATCCGTGTGCCTCCAGCTAGCACTCGAGTCGATTACTCAAGTAGTTCCAGATAAGGACACGGGTATGGATACGGGTGTGTCCCTACCCGTGTATGTGAGGACATGGGTAGTGACACGGGCGTGTCCCTACCCGTGTGCGTCAAGAGAAACTTGACGAAGCAAGACCCGAGCAGGACACGACCAGCCACACGACCTTGTCACTTGGACACGGGTAGAGACACGGGCATGTTGATGGGCTAAAACCCAAACAGGCAAGTGTACCTATCGAATTGTAGTATCAAGGTCGTATTTAAACACGGGGTTGTCAAATACTGCTACTCACGCTTGAACTATTATCCTACCGAAAGAAAATGGGTTTTGAGAATTTTTAAATTAAAACAAAAGATAATTTTTTAGACGAAAAACTTTATAAAAA
This sequence comes from Platanthera guangdongensis, assembly GCA_039583875.1. NCBI lineage: Eukaryota > Viridiplantae > Streptophyta > Magnoliopsida > Asparagales > Orchidaceae > Platanthera > Platanthera guangdongensis. The sequence continues at coordinate 94,572,716 of CM077154.1, read as the reverse complement.
AAAGCTAGCATTCGATCAAAGATTCACCATAAAATGAAATGAGAGGGATAAAAAGGCATAGTTTTAAATTTGCAAATCATATTCGACCGTGACGGATCCGAAAATAAGACAAAATCTCGCTAGAGCATTAAGTCTCCTAACTTATAGACGTTTTGACTGAAATCTCTTTCAAGTCAAAAAGGCCTAAAGCCGCATTATCGAGGTGACCCCCACTATTGGATTTGACTCCAATCCAGAAGATTTACGTCATCCTATCTCTAGGGTTGCGTTCAACTCCTTCCTTCTTTGAGTGATCTTTCACATTCATGAGCCTCTCGGCTACTCAAATATGAGATCCCAAGCCTACTACCGTATACCGGAAATACGGAGTCGAAAAAATAAAAATCAAAGAAGGATCGAGTAAAATTAAGCAAAAATAAAACTATGAAATAAAAGAAACCCTCATCTCATTTTACGGATCCTCACGATCGAACGCTAAATAAAATTAGCTACGCATAATTGAGAAGGAAGACAAAAGAAGATAAGAGAGGAACATTTTCATTACTTGCAAAAAAAGAGTACACAAAATATAAAAAAGACAAGACTATGCTATGAAGAAAGTTGTACTAATGAAAAATACAATAATGAAACTAATAATAACAACTCACAAGCACTCTTCACTCTCCAACTCAACACTCAAATTTAACTTAAAACTTCACTTCTCAAAATTTTCTCCCCTTGGCTTGAGGGATGGGGTGACTTTTATAGGAGATGGAGAAGGATCTAGAATGAAATGAAGAGGAGGAGGCAAGGGGGGTGGCCGGCCATGTAAAGGGAGAGAAGTGCATGCATTTCATTTAATGAAGGGAGAGGGAGAGGATGATTCAATGCATTTCATTTATGGGGATGATAAGAGAGAATGTAAAGTAGAGAGGGGGATGGATGTGGATTAAATGAAGGGGAAAAAAGAAATAAAAGAGGGAGAGAGAGGGGTGGCCGGCCATATGCTTGGAGAGGTGCATGAATGCAATAAATGATGAGGGAGGGGGGAAATGAGTAGCCGGCCACACATGGATGAAGTGGGCTGCACTATATGGGCTTGGGAAGCTTGAAGAGGGGCTGAATGCATCATGTGGGCTTCAAGGAAAAGGGCCGGGCTGCTCCAAACTTCAAGGGCTGCATGTAGGGGGCTGCATTATGTAGAGGGGCTGCACCATAAGTGGTCGGGCTGCACCATGTGGGCTGTTTTGGTGGAAGAGGGCTGCTCCAACATCAAGGCTCGGGTTGGTTGCACATGGAGGAGGCTTCATGGTCGGGCTCGGCAAGCATCAAGTGGGCTGCATTATGTAGTGGCCGGGCTACATGCATCATCAAGGGGGGCTGCATGGAGTGCATGTTGAAGCTCGGGTAGGCTTGTAGTTGGGCTGCAACATGTGGGCTTTGATGAGGGCTACTCGGACTTGAACCTACAAATAACAAAGCAAAACAAACATCTGTTTTGTTTTTTTTATAACATGAAATAATACAACAAACCTAACATAATATGACAAAAATACATCTAATAAACTATAGATTTTTATATTATAACATCAAACATTAAAATAAAATAACAACATAATTAAGCATATAAATAGATAAAACTATATTAAAACCTAATATTTATGAATACTAAACTACCCAAAAATCGATGACTAAAGTTAGTCATCAAATTCCCCCATGCTAGAGTATTTGCTTCCCCCCAAGCAAATAGATTTGAAAACTAGGGAAAAGTAAACAAAGCAAATTTAGATTTCATAATTAAGAAAAACAAAACATGAAAAATTAAACTATCCTAATTCCTATGTTAACAACTAGTGGGGTGAGAAGTGCACAATAGAAAACTTGAAAGTGGAGACCTAAAAATATCATTAGAACATAAAGAAAATTTACACATTTCTAAATCTTAAAACAAGGCATCCAAAATTAATGAAAATAAGAGAAACAAGAGTAGAAATTCTAAATAAACGGCGCATTAACGAACTACTAGGTTGCTAGAATAACAATTAACCCTAAATCACCTCAAGATAACCTCCAAAGAAATCCATCAATGATGGTGGCCATAGGCTTGTCCGTTCACACTCTCTCCACTATGCGAATTTACGTTCTAAAGATTAATAGGACTTCTAGTAGGCCTTAAAACTTGGCTTAGGTAAATGGTTAGGAAATGAAAATAAGAATAAACATGAGGGCTTAAACACTAAACCAAGGTTGAGCTCAAAAATAAAAACATGAAGAGAAATGAGAAATGACAAGTACATATTTTCTAATTCAAACTAACAAACAAAGGCCATGAACTTTTTTTCTTTTCATAAATTGGCCACAAATAAACTTCATTTTTTTCTTTTTGATTGATTTCACATTTTTTTGATAATAATAATTTTTTCTTCTTTAATAACTTTTTAAGGAAAGCTCCAAATATAAGCTTTAAACACTCCTTTTCATTTCAAAGATATAACCCTTTACAAAAAAATGATATTTAAGTTCAGAGTTTAGTGTGAAATAGGAATGACATTTTGGCTTTGGCGAAATGATGAAATGAAAGGTGGAGCTAAAAACAAAGAAACATGGAGAAAGGCCCAAAAATTGTTTTGCAATGGTAAATTTGTTGGTGGGCAAGAAAAGCTCAAACTAGTCAAAGGGTGGCCTAAATCATTTCTAAAGTACGTAAAAACGACGCAAATGTTTCGAGAGTCGCTAGGGACAAGTTCTAGACACCAAGAAAGACTACCCCACAAATGAAAAAGAGATAACATTACCTAGTAACCATTCGTAAGCAACTAACCGAATAAAAAGACATAACTACAAATTGCTAACTTATAACGTAAAAATCGGATGCCTATATTTAAAAAAAAGAAACTAGTAAAACTAAGCTATGTTAAACTGATAAATTTAGAAAACTGTTTCAAAGAGATGTAAATAGAACTAAGGAACCGCACGGACCTACACATCACTAGAAGAAACATAAAAATAAAGATAGAAAATAATTTTAGATTTTGTTTTTCAAATAGATTTTAGCAAATTTTTTCAAATAGATTTTTCAAATAAAACTGTTTCTTTTTTTGTTTTATAGATTTTTTTCTTTTTTTTTTATATTTTTGATAAGGCTAAAATAAAAGCAATACTAAATAAGCTAATCAAAACTATACTAATTTTTTAGATTTTGATTTTAAGAAAGCTAAAGAGTTTTTTGGAGTTTTGAAAGAAAAAAGAAAAAGAGAAACTAACTAAACCCTCCCCCAAGCTTAGATTTTTCATTGTCCTCAATGAAATAAACAAAAAGAAAAATGAGAAGGAGACTGAGAGGGAGAGAAAAATGCAGAAAGTAAATGAAATAAAAAAAACAGGACTTCCCTGGGTTTGTGGGATGAAGGCGGATGTCGCTCCCCCATGCTTGCTTTTTAGTGCACTTGATCGTTAGGAGGTTGGACTTGATCCATCTTTATATCAGCAACGTTGGAGCGGCGGTCACGAACTTGCTTGGTCGGCCTCCGGAAGGAAGAACAAAATAAAAGCAGAAAAAATAGAGTCTGTGGGAAGGTGCCCAAGATTGTTCTTTATTACAATAATTTAAAGTCCGAATAAAATTAAAAGTTTAATAAAAATAATTAATAATAAGTCCAAAAAATAAAAATGTTCCACAACAAGATAAACATTCAAGAGTCCAAGACAAGATCCTCCGTTGCAGGAGACACAGAATCATTAGAAAAATAAAGTTTAAGTCGATGCCCATTCACTTTAAAATCACCCTTATCGGGGTGCGAAAGCAGCACAGCGCCATCAGACTAAACTTCCTTGACCGTAAACGGTCCAGTCCATCGAGATTTAATGTGTCTGAAGAGAATACGTAAGCGTGAATTAAAAAGAAGAACTTGATCGCTAGGTTTAAAAATTTTATGTTGGCCCAAGTTCTTATCGTGATCGACTTTCGTTTCAGGATCGGGTGATTCTGCATATGAATTTTTCAGATTTTTGTCCTCTTCAAAAATGAAATTTTCACGATTCTTTTGTTTAAAAACAGTTTAATTTTCAAAATTTATTTGCATGGACATAACCGTATTTTTAAAAACATTTGGAGAAAGTTCAGAAGAAGAAGAAGACGAAAAATCATTTGAAGAAATATAGGAGTCTTCTTTTAATTCATCAATAAAAAAACAAGAGTCATCATTTTGTAAAGAATTTCTCATAGATTGATTAATATCAAAAGTAACCTCTTCATCTCCCACACGCAGAGAAAGTCTTCCGTCACTCACATTTATGATTGCTCGAGCGGTGGCTAGGAAGGGACGGTCAAGGATAAGAGGGACCTCGACGTCCTCTTCAATATCGAGAATGACAAAATCCACCGGGAAGATGAATTTGTCGACCTTTACTAGCACGTCCTCAACAATACCTAACAGATATTTGATCGACCTATAGGCTAACTGGATACTCATTCTTGTAGGGCTGAGAGTGCCCAAGCCTAGCTTCTTGAATAATGACAAAGGCATCAAGTTGATGCTCGCACCTAGATCCGCTAGCGCATGTTTTATAAAAAGATCACCAAAAACGCAAGGAATTGAAAAACTACCCGGATCGTTTATTTTTTGAGGCAAGTTAGAGTTTTTAACGACCGCCGAGCACTCTTCATTTAACGTTACATGAGAAAGATTTTCCAATTTCTTTTTATTCGTTATTAAATCCTTGAGATATTTGGCGTATTTCGGCATTTGGCTAATGGCTTCGTGAAATGGCAAATTTATATGAATTTGTTTAAACATTTCAAGAAAGCGTGAATATTGATCATCTAATTTTTTTCTTCCTAAGCCTAGCCGGATAAGGAGGTGGCGGAAATTCCTTTATAATTGTCGGAGCATCATTTTGAAAATCGTTAACTTCTTTTTCAAAAATAGACTTTTCTTTTTCAAAATTAGTTTTGTCTTTTTATTTTTCAAAAATTTTATCATTTGATTCCGTAACGATAATATTTTCAGCAGTAGGAGAGGCAATCACCTCTTGCTCTTCCCTTGTGGTGGGCTCGTTAATAACTTTACCACTCCGAAGGGAAATCACATTCACGTGCTCCCTTGGGTTAGGTTCAGTGTTTGAGGGAAGAGCCCCGGGTGGCCTCTCAGAGATGACCTTGGCAAGTTGCCCGACCTGGTTCTCTAAATTTTTCACGGAGCCAGATAGACTTCTAATGGTTGCATCATTCGAGCTTATATATTTAGAAAGTATTTCCTCCAAAGATGGAGTTTTTTGAAAATTTTGATTTTGATATTGTGGTGGTGGTGGAGGGAAATCGTGTGGTGGGCGTGCAGCATTAGCGGGGTTACTCCAAGAAAAATTAGGATGGTTACGCCATCCAGGATTATAAGAGTTCGAAGAAGAATTAAAACCAGGAGGTGCAGAAAATTAGAAAAAGCAGAAAAATTATTGGCAGAATTATTTTGAGCTGGCCTGGGTATGTTCCTCAGATAATCCACCTGCTCGGCGGCAGCATCATTCACATTTTCATATACCTTAGCGGCGGAGGAAGCAGTCATCTCCGAAATCTTTTTGTTCAGCATTTCCACTTGCAACGCCAGTTGTGAAACCGAGTCCACTTCATAGATACCTGCAGGTTTAGATGAGCGAGTCCTAGACGAATTCCACTAATAAGTGTTCATCGTCATGTCCTCGATAAGCTCAAGAGCGGCTTCCGGAGTTTTGCGGTCCAAAGAACCAGTGGAAGCGGCATCTATCATTTGCTTAGTTTCTTGATTTAGCCCATTATAAAATGTCTGAACCTGTAACCATACAGGCAGAGCATGATGAGGGCAGCTTCTCAAAAGTTCTTTGAACCTCTCCCAAGTGTTATAGAGGGTCTCAGAAGCAATTTGAGAGTATGAAGTTGTATCATTTCTTAGCTTAGCAGTTTTGGCGGGGGGGGGGGGAATAACGAGAGATAAACTTTTCAGTTAAAATGTTCCAAGTAGTGATTGATCCTCTTGGAAGAGAACTCAACCACTGTTTGGCTTTAGTTCTTAAGGAGAAGGGGAAGAGTCTTAGCCTTATAGAATCGTCTGAGACACCATTTATTTTGAAGGTGTCACAGATTTCAAGAAAATTGGCAATATGCAACTTCGGATCTTCATCTTGTAATCCGTCGAACTGTACATATTGCTGCACCATTTGTATGATGCTAGGCTTAAGCTCGAAGTTATTGTTCGTAATTGCAGGTCGAACAATACTTGTTTCTGTACCCTCCAGGTTGGGCCGAGCATAATCGGACATCGTCCTTTGCTGGACAAACGCTGGGTTAGGGTCTCCCATTTCGGAGTTGAAGTTACAATCACCGTCAGAATCCTCAACCGCTGTTTGAGAAGTGGAACCACTGAATCGTAAGTTTCTCCGAAAGGAGCGTTCGATTTCTGGGTCCAAATCAACAAGTAGCGACGGATTCGTGCGGGTCATGCACTAAGAAAATTAGAAGGAAAAAGAGGAAAAAGAGGAAAGAAAAAGAGAAGAAGGGAAATAAAAAAAACTTGAAGAAGAAAATAGAGAAAGGAAATTTTTTTTGATTTTTTTGCAGAAGTAATAGCGAAAGCATTTTCCTAATATTGACGAAAAAGCGTCCCCGGCAATGGCGCCAAAAACTTGATGGGCTAAAACCCGAACAGGCAAGTGTACCTGTCGAATTGTAGTATCAAGGTCGTATTTAAACACGGGATTGTCAAATACTGCTACTCACGCTTGAACTATTATTCTACCGAAAGAAAATGGGTTTTGAGAATTTGTAAACTAAAACGAAAGATAATTTTTTAGACGAAAAACTTTATAATAAAAAGCTATCATTCGATCAAAGATTCACCATAAAATGAAATGAGAGGGATAAAAAAGCATAGTTTTAAATTTGCAAATCATATTCGATCTCGACGGATCCAAAAATAAGATAAAATCTCGCTAGAGCATTAAGTCTCCTAACTTATAGACATTTTGACTGAAATCTCTTTCAAGTCAAAAAGGCCTAAAGCCGCATTATCGAGGTGACCCGCACTATTGGATTTGACTCCAATCCGAAAGATTTACGTCATCCTATCTCTAGGGTTGCGTTCAACTCCTTCCTTCTTTGAGTGATCTTTCACAATCATGAGCCTCTCGGCTACTCAAATATGAGATGCCAAGCCTACTACCATATACCGGAAATACAGAGTCGACAAAATAAAAATCAAAGAAGGATCGAGTAAAATTAAGCAAAAATAAAACTATGAAATAAAAGAAACCCTCATCTCATTTTATGGATCCTCACGATCGAACGCTAAATAAAATTATCTATGCATAATTGAAAAGGAAGACAAAAGAAGATAAGAGAGGAACATTTTCATTACTTGCAAAAAAAAGAGTACAAAAAATATAAAAAAGACAAGACTATGCTATGAAGAAACTTGTACTAATGAAAAATACAATAATGAAACTAATAATAACAACTCACAAGCACTCTTCACTCTCCAACTCAACACTCAAATTTAACTTAAAACTTCACTTCTCAAAATTTTCTCCCCTTGGCTTGAGGGATGGGGTGGCTTTTATAGGAGATGGAGAAGGATCTAGAATGAAATGAAGAGGAGGAGGCAAGGGGGTGGCCGTCCATGTAAAGGGAGAGAAGTTCATGCATTTCATTTAATGAAGGGAGAGGGAGAGGATGATTCAATGCATTTCATTTATGGGGATGATAAGAGAGAATGTAAAGTAGAGAGGGGGATGGATGTGGATTAAATGAAGGGAAAAAAAGAAATAAAAGAGGGAGAGAGAGAGGGGTGGCCGGCCATATGCTTGGAGAGGTGCATGAATGTAATAAATGATGAGGGAGGGGGGAAAATGAGTGGCCGGCCACACATGGATGAAGTGGGCTGGACTATATGGGCTTGGGAAGCTTGAAGAGGGGCTGAATGCATCATGTGGGCTTCAAGGAAAAGGGTCGGGCTGCTCCAAACTTCAAGGGCTGCATGTAGGGGGTTGCATTATATAGAGGGGCTGCACCATAAGTGGCTGGGCTGCACCATGTGGGCTGTTTTGGTGGAAGAGGGCTTCTCCAACATCAAGGCTCGGGTTGGTTGCACATGGAGGAGGCTTCATGGTGGGGCTCGACAAGCATTAAGTGGGCTGCATTATGTAGTGGCCGGGATGCATGCATCATCAAGGGGGGCTGCATGGAGTGCATGTTGAAGCTCGGGTAGGCTTGTAGTTGGGCTGCAACATGTGGGCTTTGATGAGGGCTACTCGGACTTGAACCTACAAACAACAAAGCAAAACAAACATTAGTTTTGTTTTTTTATAACATGAAATAATACAACAAACCTAACATAATATGACAAAAATACATCTAATAAACTATAGATTTTTATATTATAACATCAAACATTAAAATAAAATAACAACATAATTAAGCATATAAATAGATAAAACTATATTAAAACCTAATATTTATGAATACTAAACTACCCAAAAAGCGATGACTAAAGTTAGTCATCAAATTCCCCCATGCTAGAGTATTTGCTTGCCCCCAAGCAAATAGAATTGAAAACTAGGGAAAAGTAAACAAAGCAAATTTAGATTTCATAATTAAGAAAAACAAAACATGAAAAATTAAACTATCCTAATTTCTATGTTAACAACTAGTGGGGTGAGAAGTGCACAATAGAAAACTTGAAAGTGGAGACCTAAAAATATCATTAGAACATAAAGAAAATTTACACATTTCTAAATCTTAAAACAAGGCATCCAAAATTAATGAAAATAAGAGAAACAAGAGTAGAAATTCTAAATAAACGGCGCATTAACGAACTACTAGGTTGCTAGAATAACAATTAACCCTAAATCACCTCAAGATAACCTCCAAAGAAATCCATCAATGATGGTGGCCATAGGCTTGTCCGTTCACACTCTCTCCACTACGCGAATTTACATTCTAAAGATTAATAGGACTTCTAGTAGGCATTAAAACTTGGCTTAGGTAAATGATTAGGAAATGAAAATAAGAATAAACATGAGGACTTAAATACTAAACCAAGGTTGAGCTCAAAAATAAAAACATGAAGAGAAATGAGAAATGACAAGTACATATTTTCTAATTCAAACTAACAAACAAAGGCCATGAACTTTTTTTCTTTTCATAAATTGGCCACAAATAAACTTCATTTTTTTCTTTTTGATTTATTTCACATTTTTTTTGATAATAATATTTTTTTCTTCTTTAATAACTTTTTAAGGAAAGCACCAAATATAAGCTTTAAACACTCCTTTTCATTTCAAAGATATAACCCTTCAAAAAAATGATATTTAAGCTCAAAGTTTAGTATGAAATAGGAATGACCTTTTGGCTTTGGCGAAATGATGAAATGAATGGTGGAGCTAAAAACAAAGAAACATGGTGAAAGGCCCAAAAATTGTTTTGCAATGGTAAATTTATTGGTGGGCAAGAAAAGCTCAAACTAGTCAAAGGGTGGCCTAAATCATTTCTAAAGTACGTAAAAACGACGCAAATGTTTCGAGAGTCGCTAGGGACAAGTTCTAGACACCAAGAAAGACTACCCCACAAATGAAAAAGAGATAACATTACCTAGCAACCATTCGTAAGCAACTAACCAAATAAAAAGACATAACTACAAATTGCTAACTTATAACGTAAAAATCAGATGCCTATATTTAAGAAAAAGAAATTAGTAAAACTAAGCTATGTTAAACTGATAAATTTAGAATACTGTTTCAAAGAGATCTAAAAGGAACTAAGGAACCGCACGGGCCTACACATCACTAGAAGAAACATAAAAATAAAGATAGAAAATAATTTTAGATTTTGTTTTTCAAATAGATTTTAGCAAATTTTTTCAAATAGATTTTTCAAATAAAACTGTTTCTTTTTTTTGTTTTATAGATTTTTTTTCTTTTTTTTTTGATTTTTGATAAGGCTAAAATAAAAGCAATACTAAATAAGCTAATCAAAACTATACTAATTTTTTAGATTTTGATTTTAAGAAAGCAAAAGAGTTTTTTGGAGTTTTGAAAGAAAAAAGGAAAAAGAGAAACTAACTAAACCCTCCCCCAAGCTTTGATTTTTCATTGTCCTCAATGAAATAAACAAAAAGAAAAATGAGAAGGAGACCGAGAGGGAGAGAAAAATGCAGAAAGTAAATGAAATAAAAAAAACAGGACTTCCCTGAGTTTGTGGGATGAAGGCGGATGTCGCTCCCCCAAGATTGCTTTTTAGTGCACTTGATCGTTAGGAGGTTGGACTTGATCCATCTTTATATCAGCAACGTTGGAGCGGCGGTCACGAACTTGTTTGGTCGGCCTCCAGAAGGAAGAACAAAATAAAAGCAGAAAAAATGGAGTCTGTGGGTAGGTGCCCAAGATTGTTCTTTATTACAACAATTTAAAGTTCAAATAAAATTAAAAGTTTAATAAAAATAATTAATAATAAGTCCAAAAAATAAAAATCTTCCACAACAAGATAAACATTCAAGAGTCCAAGACAAGATCCTCCGTTGCAGGAGACACAGAATCATTAGAAAAATAAAGTTTAAGTCGATGTCCATTCACTTTAAAATCACCCTTATCGGGGTGCGAAAGCAGCACAACGCCATCAGAATAAACTTCCTTGACCGTAAACGGTCCAGTCCATCGAGATTTAATGTGTCCGAAGAAAATACGTAAACGTGAATTAAAAAGAAGAACTTGATCGCTAGGTTTAAAAATTTTATGTTGGCCCAAGTTCTTATCGTGATCGACTTTCGTTTCAGGATCGGGTGATTTTGCATATGAATTTTTCAGATTTTTATCTTCTTCAAAAATGAGATTTTCAAGATTCTTTTATTTAAAAACAGTTTCATTTTCAAAATTTATTTGCATGGACAAAACCGTATTTTTAAAAATATTTGGAGAAAGTTCAGAAGAAGAAGACGAAAAATCATTTGGAGAAATATAGGAGTCTTCTTTTAACTCATCAATAAAAAAACAAGAGTCATCATTTTGCAAAGAATTTCTCATAGATTGATTAATATCAAAAGTTACCTCTTCATCTCCCACACGCAGAGAAAGTCTTCCGTCACTCACATTTATGATTGCTCGAGCGGTGGCTAGGAAGGGACGGCCAAGGATAAGAGGGACCTCGACGTCCTCTTCAATATCGAGAATGACAAAATCCACCGGGAAGATGAATTTGTCGACCTTTACTAGCACGTCCTCAACAATACCTAACGGATATTTGATCGACCTATCGGCTAACTGGATACTTATTCTTGTAGGGCTGAGAGTGCCCAATCCTAGCTTCTTGAATAATGACAAAGGCATCAAGTTGATGCTCGCACCTAGATCCGCTAGCGCATGTTTTATAAAAAGATCACCAAAAACGCAAGGAATTGAAAAACTACCCGGATCGTTTATTTTTTGAGGCAAGTTAGAGTTTTTAACGACCACCGAGCACTCTTCTTTTAACGTTACATGAGAAAGATTTTCCAATTTCTTTTTATTCGTTATTAAATCCTTGAGATATTTGACGTATTTCGGCATTTGGCTAATGGCTTCGTGAAATGGCAAATTTATATGAATTTGTTTAAACATTTCAAGAAAGAGTGAATATTGATCATATAATTTTTTCTTCCTAAGCCTAGCCGGATATGGAGGTGGCGAAAATTCCTTTATAATTGCTGGAGCATCATTTTGAAAATCGTTAACTTCTTTTTCAAAAATAGACTTTTCTTTTTCAAAATTAGATTTGTCTTTTTCTTTTTCAAAAATTTTATCATTTGATTCCGTAACGATAATATTTTCAGCAGTAGGAGAGGCAATCACCTCTGGCTCTTCCCTTGTTGTGGGCTCATTAATAACTTTACCGCACCGAAGGGAAATCACATTCACGTGCTCCCTTGGGTTAGATTCAGTGTTTGAGGGAAGAGCCCCGGGTGGCCTCTCGGAGATGACCTTGGCAAGTTGCCCGACCTGGTTCTCTAAATTTTTCACAAAGCCAGATAGACTTCTAATGGTAGCATCATTCGAGCTTATATATTTAGAAAGTATTTCCTCCAAACATGGAGTTTTTTGAAAATTATGATTTTGATATTGTGGTGGTGGTGGAGGGAAATCGTGTGGTCGGCGTGCAGCATTAGCAGGGTTAGTCCAAGAAAAATTAGGATGGTTACGCCATCCAGGATTATAAGAGTTCGAAGAAGAATTAAAACCAGGAGGTGCAGAAAAATTAGAAAAAGCAGAAAAATTATTGGCAGAATTATTTTGAGCAGGCCTGGGTATGTTCCCCAGATAATCCACCTGCTTGGCAGCAGCAGCATTCGCATTTTCATATACCTTAGCGGCGGAGGAAGCAGTCATCTCCGAAATCTTTTTGTTCAGCATTTCCACTTGCAACACCAGTTGTGAAACCGAGTCCACTTCATAGATACCTGCAGGTTTAGATGGGCGAGTCCTAGACGAATTCCACTAATAAGTGTTCATCGTCATGTCCTTGATAAGCTCAAGAGCGGCTTCCGGAGTTTTGCGGTCCAAAGAACCAGTGGAAGCAGCATCTATCATTTGCTTAGTTTCTTGATTTAGCCCATTATAAAATGTCTGAACCTATAATCATACATCAGAGCATGATGAGGGCAGCTTCTCAAAAGTTCTTTGAACCTCTCCCAAGTGTCATAGAGGGTCTCAGAAGCAATCTGAGAGTATGAAGTTGTATCATTTCTTAGCTTAGCAGTTTTGGTGGGGGGGGGGGGGAAATAACGAGAGAGAAACTTTTCAGTTAAAATGTTCCAAGTAGTGATTGATCCTCTTTTAAGAGAACTCAACCACTGTTTGGCTTTAGTTCTTAAGGAGAAGGGGAAGAGTCTTAGCCTTATAGAATCGTCTGAGACACCATTTATTTTGAAGGTGTCACAGATTTCAAGAAAATTGGCAATATGCAAGTTCGGATCTTCATCTTGTAATCCGTCGAACTGTACATATTGCTGCACCATTTGTATGATGCTAGGCTTAAGCTCGAAGTTATTGTTCGCAATTGCAGGTCGAACAATACTTGTTTCTGTACCCTCCAGGTTAGGCCGAGCATAATCGGACATCGTCCTTTGCTGGGCAAACGCTGGGTTAGGGTCTCCCATTTCGGAGTTGAAGTTACAATCACCGTCGGAATCCTCAACCGCTGTTTGAGAAGTGGAACCACTGAATCGTAAGTTTCTCCGAAAGGAGCGTTCGATTTCTGGGTCCAAATCAACAAGTAGCGACGGATTCGTGCGGGTCATGCACTAAGAAAATTAGAAGGAAAAAGTGGAAAAAGAGGAAAGAAAAAGAGAAGAAGGGAAATAAAAAAACTTGAAGAAGAAAATAGAGAAAGGATTTTTTTTTTTTTATTTTTTTGCAGAAGTAATAGCGAATGCGTTTTTCTAATATTGACGAAAAAGAGTCCCCGACAACGGTGCCAAAAACTTGATGGGCTAAAACCCGAACAGGCAAGTGTACCTGTCGAATTATAGTATCAAGGTCGTATTTAAACACTGGGTTGTCAAATACTGCTACTCACGCTTGAACTATTATTCTACCGAAAGAAAATGGGTTTTGAGAATTTTTAAACTAAAACGAAAGATAATTTTTTAGACGAAAAACTTTATAATAAAAAGCTAGCATTCGATCAAAGATTCACCATAAAATGAAATGAGAGGGATAAAAAGGCATAGTTTTAAATTTGCAAATCATATTCGACCGTGACGGATCCGAAAATAAGACAAAATCTCGCTAGAGCATTAAGTCTCCTAACTTATAGACATTTTGACCGAAATCTCTTTCAAGTCAAAAAGGCCTAAAGCCGTATTATCGAGATGACCCGCACTATTGGATTTGACTCCAATCCGGAAGATTTACGTCATCCTATCTCTAGGGTTGCGTTCAACTCCTTTCTTCTTGGAGTGATCTTTCACATTCATGAGCCTCTCAGCTACTCAAATATGAGATCCCAAGCATACTACCGTATATCGAAAATACGGAGTCGACAAAATAAAACTCAAAGAACGATCGAGTAAAATTAAGCAAAAATAAAACTATGAAATAAAAAAAACCCTCATCTCATTTTATGGATCTTCACGATCGAACGCTAAATAAAATTATCTACGCATAATTGAAAAGGAAGACAAAAGAAGATAAGAGAGGAACATTTTCATTACTTGAAAAAAAAGACAAGACTATGCTATGAAGAAACTTGTACTAATGAAAAATACAATAATGAAACTAATAATAACAACTCGCAAGCACTCTTCACTCTCCAACTCAACACTCAAATTTAACTTAAAACTTCACTTCTCAAAATTTTCTCCCCTTGGCTTGAGGGATGGGGTGGCTTTTATAGGAGATGGAGAAGGATCTAGAATGAAATGAAGAGGAGACAAGGGGGGTGGCCGGCCATGTAAAGGGAGAGAAGTGCATGCATTTCATTTAATGAAGGGAGAGGGAGAGGATGATTCAATGCATTTCATTTATGGGGATGATAAGAGAGAATGTAAAGTAGAGAGGGGGATGGATGTGGATTAAATGAAGGGAAAAAAAGAAATAAAAGAGGGAGAGAGAGAGGGGTGGCTGGCCATATGCTTGGAGAGGTGCATGAATGCAATAAATGATGAGGGAGGGGGGAAATGAGTGGTCGGCCACACATGGATGAAGTGGGCTGCACTATATGGGCTTGGGAAGCTTGAAGAGGGGCTGAATGCATCATGTGGGCTTCAAGGAAAAGGGCCGGGCTACTCCAAACTTCAAGGGCTGCATGTAGGGGGCTGCATTATGTAGAGGGGCTGCACCATAAGTGGTCGTGCTGCACCATGTGGGCTGTTTTGGTGGAAGAGGGCTGCTCCAACATCAAGGCTCGGGTTGGTTGCACATGGATGAGGATTAATGGTGGGGCTCGACAAGCATCAAGTGGGCTGCATTATGTAGTGGCCGGGCTGCATGCATCATCAAGGGGGGCTGCATGGAGTGCATGTTGAAGCTCGGGTAGGCTTGTAGTTGGGCTGCAACATGTGGGTTTTGATGAGGGCTACTCGGACTTGAACCTACAAACAACAAAGCAAAACAAACATTAGTTTTGTTTTTTTATAATATGAAATAATACAACAAACCTAATATAATATGACAAAAATACATCTAATAAACTATAGATTTTTATATTATAACATCAAACATTAAAATAAAATAACAACATAATTAAGCATATAAATAAATAAAACTATATTAAAACCTAATTTTTATGAATACTAAACTACCTAAAAAGTGATGACTAAAGTTAGTCATCAAATTCCCCCATGCTAGAGTATTTGTTTGCCCCCAAGCAAATAGAATTGAAAATTAGGGAAAAGTAAACAAAGCAAATTTAGATTTCATAATTAAGAAAAACAAAACATGAAAAATTAAACTATCCTAATTCCTATGTTAACAACTAGTGGGGTGAGAAGTGCACAATAGAAAACTTGAAAGTGGAGACCTAAAAATATCATTAGAACATAAAGAAAATTTACACATTTCTAAATATTAAAATAAGACATCCAAAATTAATGAAAATAAGAGAAACAAGAGTAGAAATTCTAAATAAACGACGCATTAACGAACTACTAGGTTGCTAGAATAACAATTAACCCTAAATCACCTCAAGATAACCTCCAAAGAAATCCATCAATGATGGTGGCCATAGGCTTGTCCGTTCACACTCTCTCCACTACGCGAATTTACGTTCTAAAGATTAATAGGACTTCTAGTAGGAGTTAAAACTTGGCTTAGGTAAATGATTAGGAAATGAAAATAAGAATAAGCATGAGGGCTTAAACACTAAACCAAGGTTGATCTCAAAAATAAAAACATGAAGAGAAATGAGAAATGACAAGTACATCATTTTCCAATTCAAACTAACAAACAAAGGCCATGAACTTTTTTTCTTTTCATAAATTGGCCACAAATAAACTTCATTTTTTTCTTTTTGATTGATTTCACATTTTTTTATAATAATAATTTTTATTCTTTAATAACTTTTTAAGGAAAGCTCCAAATATAAGCTTTAAACACTCCTTTTCATTTCAAAGATATAACACTTCACAAAAAAATGATATTTAAGCTCAAAGTTTAGTGTGAAATAGGAATGACATTTTGGCTTTGGCGAATTGATGAAATGAAAGGTGGAGCTAAAAACAAAGAAACATGGAGAAAGACCCAAAAATTGTTTTGCAATGGTAAATTTGTTGGTGGGCAAGAAAAGCTCAAACTAGTCAAAGGGTGGCCTAAATAATTTCTAAAGTACGTAAAAATGACGCAAATGTTTAGAGAGTCGCTAGGGACAAGTTATAGACACCAAGAAAGACTACCCCACAAATGAAAAAGAGATAACATTACCTAACAACCATTCGTAAGCAACTAACCGAATAAAAAAACATAACTACAAATTGCTAACTTATAACGTAAAAATCGGATGCCTATATTTAAGAAAAAGAAACTAGTAAAACTAAGCAATGTTAAACTGATAAATTTAGAAAACTATTTCAAAGAGATCTAAAAAGAACTAAGGAACCGCACGAGCCTACACATCACTAGAAGAAATATAAAAATAAAGATAGAAAATAATTTTAGATCTTGTTTTTCAAATAGATTTTAGCAAAATTTTTCAAATAGATTTTTCAAATAAAACTGTTTCTTTTTTTTATATAGATTTTTTTTCTTTTTTTTTTGATTTTTGATAAGGCTAAAATAAAAGCAATACTAAATAAGCTAATCAAAACTATACTAATTTTTTAGATTTTGATTTTAAGAAAGCAAAAGAGTTTTTTGGAGTTTTGAAAGAAAAAGGAAAAAGAGAAACTAACTAAACCCTCCCCCAAGCTTAGATTTTTCATTGTCCTCAATGAAATAAACAAAAAGAAAAATGAGAAAGAGACTGAGAGGGAGAGAAAAATGCAGAAAGTAAATGAAATAAAAAAAAACAGGACTTCCCTGGGTTTGTGGGATGAAGGCGGATATCGCTCCCCCATGCTTGCTTTTTAGTGCACTTGATCGTTAGGAGGTTGGACTTGATCCATCTTTATATCAGCAACGTTGGAGCGGCGGTCACGAACTTGCTTGGTCGGCCTCCGGAAGGAAGAAAAAAATAAAAGCAAAAAAAATAGAGTCTGTGGGCAGGTGCTCAAGATTGTTCTTTATTACAACAATTTAAAGTCCAAATAAAATTAAAAGTTTAATAAAAATAATTAATAATAAGTCCAAAAAATAAAAATGTTCCACAACAAGATAAACATTCAAGAGTCCAAGACAAGATCCTCCGTTGCAGGAGACCCAGAATCATTAGAAAAATAAAGTTTAAGTCGATGCTCATTCACTTTAAAATCACCCTTATCGGGGTGCGAAAGCAGCATAGCGCCATCAGAATAAACTTCCTTGACCGTAAACGGTCCAGTCCATCGAGATTTAATGTGTCCGAAGAAAATACGTAAGCGTGAATTAAAAAGAAGAACTTGATCGCTAGGTTTAAAAATTTTATGTTGGCCCAAGTTCTTATCTTGATCGACTTTCGTTTCAGGATCGGGTGATTTTGCATATGAATTTTTTAGATTTTTATCTTCTTCAAAAATGAGATTTTCAAGATTCTTTTGTTTAAAAACAGTTTCATTTTCAAAATTTATTTGCATGGACATAACCGTATTTTTAAAAACATTTGGAGAAAGTTCAGAAGAAGAAGACGAAAAATCATTTGGAGAAATATAAGAGTCTTCTTTTAATTCATCAATAAAAAAAACAAGAGTCATCATTTTGCAAAGAATTTCTCATAGATTGATTAATATCAAAAGTAACATCTTCATCTCCCACACGCAGAGAAAGTCTTCCGTCACTTACATTTATGATTGCTCGAGCGGTGGCTAGGAAGGGACGGCCAAGGATAAGAGGGACCTCGACGTCCTCTTCAATATCGAGAATGACAAAATCCACTGGGAAGATGAATTTGTCGACCTTTACTAGCACGTCCTCAACAATACCTAACGGATATTTGATCGACCTATCTGCTAACTGGATACTCATTCTTGTAGGGCTAAGAGTGCCCAATCCTAGCTTCTTGAATAATGACAAAGGCATCAAGTTGATGCTCGCACCTAGATCCGCTAGCGCATGTTTTATAAAAAGATCACCAAAAACGCAAACTACGCAGATCGTTTATTTTTTGAGGCAAGTTAGAGTTTTTAACGACCGCCGAGCACTCTTCATTTAACGTTACATGAGAAAGATTTTCCAATTTCTTTTTATTCGTTATTAAATCCTTGAGATATTTGGCGTATTTCGGCATTTGGTTAATGGCTTCGTGAAATGACAAATTTATATGAATTTGTTTAAACATTTCAAGAAAGCGTGAATATTGATCATCTAATTTTTCCTTCCTAATCCTAGCCGGATAAGGTGGTGGCGGAAATTCCTTTATAATTATCGGAGCATCATTTTGAAAATCGTTAACTTCTTTTTCAAAAATGGACTTTTCTTTTTCAAAATTAGATTTGTCTTTTTCTTTTTCAAAAATTTTATCATTTGATTCCGTAACGATAATATTTTTAGCAGTAGGAGAGGCAATCACCTCTGGCTCTTCCCTTGTGGTGGGCTCGTTAATAATTTTACCGCTCCGAAGGGAAATCACATTCACGTGCTCCCTTGGGTTAGGTTCAGTATTTGAGGGAAGAGCCCCGGGTGGCCTCTCGGAGATGACCTTGGCAAGTTGCCCGGCCTGGTTCTCTAAATTTTTCACGGAGCCAGATAGACTGCTAATGGTAGCATCATTCGAGCTTATATATTTAGAAAGTATTTCCTCCAAAGATGGAGTTTTTTGAAAATTTTGGTTTTGATATTGTGGTGGTGGTGGAGGGAAATCGTGTGGTGGGCGTGCACCATTAACAGGGTTACTCCAAGAAAAATTAGGATGGTTACGTCATCCAGGATTATAAGAGTTCGAAGAAGAATTAAAACCAGGAGGTGCAGAAAAATTAGAAAAAGCAGAAAAATTATTGGCAGAATTATTTTGAGCAGGCCTGAGTATGTTCCCCAGATAATCCACCTGCTCGGCAGCAGCAGCATTCGCATTTTCATATACCTTAGCGGCGGAGGAAGCAGTCATCTCTGAAATCTTTTTGTTCAGCATTTCCACTTGCAACGCCAGTTGCGAAACCGAGTCCACTTCATAGATACATGCAGGTTTAGATGGGCGAGTCCTAGACGAATTCCACTAATAAGTGTTCATCGCCATGTCCACGATAAGCTCAAGAGCGGCTTCCAGAGTTTTGCGGTCCAAAGAACCAGCGGAAGCGGCATCTATCATTTACTTAGTTTCTTGATTTAGCCCATTATAAAATGTCTGAACCTGTAACCATACAGGCAGAGCCTGATGAGGGAATCTTCTCAAAAGTTCTTTGAACCTCTCCCAAGTTTCATAGAGGGTCTCAGAAGCAATTTGAGAGTACAAAGTTATATCATTTTCTTAGCTTAGCAGTTTTGGTGGGGGGGGGGAAATAACGAGAGAGAAATTTTTCAGTTAAAATGTTCCAAGTAGTGATTGATCCTCTTGGAAGAGAACCCAATCACTGTTTGGCTTTAGTTCTTAAGGAGAAGGGGAAGAGTCTTATACTTATAACATCGTCTGAGACACTATTTATTTTGAAGGTGTCACAGATTTCAAGAAAATTGGCAATATGCAAGTTCGGATCTTCATCTTGTAATTCGTCGAACTGTACATATTGCTGCACCATTTGTATGATGCTAGGCTTAAGCTCGAAGTTATTGTTCGCAATTGCAGGTCGAACAATACTTGTTTTTGTACCCTCCAGGTTGGGCCGAGCATAATCAGACATCGTCCTTTGCTGGGCAAACATTGGGTTAGGGTCTCCCATTTCGGAGTTGAAGTTACAATCACCGTCGGAATCCTCAACCGTTGTTTGAGAAGTGGAACCACTGAATCGTAAGTTTCTCCGAAAGGAGCGTTCGAATTTTGGGTCCAAATCAACAAGTAGCGACGGATTCGTGCGGGTCATGCACTAAGAAAATTAGAAGGAAAAAGAGAAAAAAGAGGAAAGAAAAAGAGAAGAAGGGAAATAAAAAAAACTTGAAGAAGAAAATAGAGAAAAGAATTTTTTTTGATTTTTTTTGCAGAAATAATAGCGAAAGCGTTTTCCTAATATTGACGAAAAAGCATCCCCGGCAACGGCGCCAAAAACTTGATGGGCTAAAACCCGAACAGGCAAGTGTACCTGTCGAATTGTAGTATCAAGGTCGTATTTAAACACGGGGTTGTCAAATACTGTTACTCACACTTGAACTATTATCCTACCGAAAGAAAATGAGTTTTGAGAATTTTTAAACTAAAACGAAAGATAATTTTTTAGACGAAAAACTTTATAATAAAAAGCTAGCATTCGATCAAAGATTTACCATAAAATGAAATGAGAGGGATAAAAAGGCATAGTTTTAAATTTGCAAATCATATTCGACCGTGACGGATCCAAAAATAAGACAAAATCTCGCTAGAGCATTAAGTCTCCTAACTTTTAGACGTTTTAACCGAAATCTCTTTCAAGTCAAAAAGACCTAAAGCCGCAATATCGAGGTGACCCGCACTATTAGATTTGACTCCAATTCAGAAGATTTACGTCATCTTATCTCTAGGGTTGCGTTCAACTCCTTCCTTCTTTGAGTGATCTTTCACATTCATGAGCCTCTCGACTACTCAAATATGAGATCCCAAGCCTACTACCATATACCGGAAATACGGAGTCGACAAAATAAAAATCAAAGAAGGATCGAGTAAAATTAAGCAAAAATAAAACTATGAAATAAAAGAAACCCTCATCTCATTTTATGCATCCTCATGATTGAACGCTAAATAAAATTAGCTACGCATAATTGAAAAGGAAGACAAAAGAAGATAAGAGAGGAATATTTTCATTACTTGCAAAAAAAAGTACACAAAATATAAAAAAGACAAGACTATGCTATGAAGAAACTTGTACTAATGAAAAATACAATAATGAAGTTAATAATAACAACTCACAAGCACTCTTCACTCTCCAACTCAACACTCAAATTTAACTTAAAACTTCACTTCTCAAAATTTTCTCCCCTTGGCTTGAGGGATGGGGTGGCTTTTATAGGAGATGGAGAAGGATCTAGAATGACATGAAGAGGAGGAGGCAAGGGGGTGGCCAGCCATGTAAAGGGAGAGAAGTGCATGCATTTCATTTAATGGAGGGAGAGGGAGAGGATGATTCAATGCATTTCATTTATGGGGATGATAAGAGAGAATGTAAAGTAGAGAGGGGGATGGATGTGGATTAAATGAAGGGAAAAAAAGAAATAAAAGAGGGGGAGAGAGGGGTGGCCGGCCATATGCTTGGAGAGGTGCATGAATGCAATAAATGATGAGGGAGGGGGGAAAATGAGTGGCCGACCACACATGGATGAAGTGGGATGCACTATATGGGCTTGGGAAGCTTGAAGAGGGGCTGAATGCATCATGTGGGCTTCAAGGAAAAGGGTCGGGCTTCTCCAAACTTCAAGGGCTGCATGTAGGGTGCTGCATTATGTAGAGGGGCTGCACCATAAGTGGCCGGGCTGCACCATGTGGGCTGTTTTGGTGGAAGAGGGCTGCTCCAACATCAAGGCTCGGGTTGGTTGCACATGGAGGAGGCTTCATGGTGGGGCTCGGCAAGCATCAAGTGGGCTACATTATGTAGTGGTCGGGTTGCATGCATCATCAAGGGGGGTTGCATGGAGTGCATGTTGAAGCTCGGGTAGGCTTGTAGTTGGGCTGCAACATGTGGGCTTTGATGAGGGCTACTCGGACTTGAACCTACAAACAACAAAGCAAAACAAACATTAGTTTTTTTTTTTTATAACATGAACTAATACAACAAACCTAACATAATATGACAAAAATACATCTAATAAACTATAGATTTTTATATTATAACATCAAACATTAAAATAAAATAACAACATAATTAAGCATATAAATAGATAAAACTATATTAAAACCTAATATTTATGAATACTAAACTACCCAAAAAGCGATGACTAAAGTTAGTCATCACATGTCCCTACCCATGTTTGTGTATCTAAACGGTTGTCGAACCGTCGACGACGCTTCACCCGAGCGGGACACGGGTACGGACACGGGCGTGTCCCTACCCGTGTCATTTTTCACTTATAAGGGAAATTAAAACCGTAGCTGTTTTCATTCTCTTTCCAAGCCTTTTCCCTGGATAAACTGTTGGAGAGGAGGAAGAAGGTGTTGGAGCAAGTCCAAGAGGTGAAGTACTGCCGCCGCCGAGGAGAAGAAGATGCCGCCGAGAAGAGTTATAAGATCCTTGGTCGGAAATGGTGGAAACACAGGAAATCAGGTGAGCTTCCTCCCCTCTCCCTTGTTGCTAGATCTCTAGTTATTTCTTGGGAGAGACATCGACTCAAGAGAGTCTTGATGGAGAGAAGAAGCTTTATAGGAATGGCCATGCTAGGACATGTGTCCTAGGTTTTAGATGTCTTCAACCTCTCCTTTCTTCTATGTGATGATAAAGGATGGTTTCGTGAAGTGAAGTGGCCTTGTGAGGGTGAATAAGGGAGGAGTAAATCTGGATGTGATTTTTGGAAATCGGCTTGAGGAGGAAGATGAACCGATGATGTTCACCCCGCCTTAAGATGCGTGTAGAAATCTGTGTTCTGCACGCATCGATCTTCCTAGCTATTTTCAGGCGTGATACGTCTAGATCTGGGCTTCCGACTAAACACAAAAGTTGTAGCCACTATAAATACCTTTCCAACGAGGGGTTACACGCCTTCACCGGATTTATATAGCCTCGAAAATCTCCGGTTGAAGGTGTTGTCCTGATGGTGTTCTGTGCTTAAAATTCTGGGTTTGGTATAACATTGGAATTGAATTCGGTGGAGACATTATAACTAATTGACATAGGGGCTAGAGAATTCCTTATGTTTAAATGTCATAGTTTAACGAGTGAAGAAATTGTTGGATGGATCACACGTAAACAAATGGAGAAGTAAATTGCACTTGAACGAATCTATTTGGTAGAAATTAGTGAACAAACGTTTTGACGTGTTGATGAGATTAGAATGGTTTCAATATGAGTAATATTGAGGACGTAACGATAACGATAATATGTCGATTGTTGATAAGATTGACTCGAATTTGTATACACGATCAGTGGTGATTGTTATGAACAAACGATCGTTGCTATTTAGATTATTAATTCATGTGAGCACAAATGATTGAACTTGATTAAAGCATGGTAATCGGTTATGTTAGAGTTATGTGAACATAGGTTGTAGATAGTCTTATAGAACACATTGATTCGGGTAATGTTGAGAAGCAACATAGACGGACGGTTGGGCTTGGTCCTCAGTGTTCATTTCCCGGGGCTCCTTTCGTGCCGAGTGGACGGTTGGGCTTGGTCCTCGTGCTTTCTCTGAGGCTCCTTCCGTGCCATGGTGATGTGAAATTGCATGTGGTGTGAGTCGACACGCTGTGTCATAATCTTGGGTTAAGGATGGTGTGGCAGGTCTACAGGCTCGCCAGTCGTCACACCGACGAGAGTTGACAGATAGACTTTGGGCGGTTGGGCTTGGTCCTCGGTGTTCATGTCCCGGGGCTCCTTCCGTACCAAGTGAACGGTTGGGCTTGGTCCTCGTACCTTTTCCGAGGCTCCTTCCGGGTCCCATAAGGCCAGTTCGGGGCTTAGTTCTCGGTGCACATCTACCTGAGACTCTCGCTGGGTCGTAGTACGCATGGGGCTCCGCTGCTATGTTCTTAGCGTTGAGGCGTATGGAGGCCTAAGTGAAGTAGTGTGGATACCCGCTTAGTAGTAGAGAAACCCGCTTTAATGTCACCGTCTGGCCACGACGGTTGACGCCTGAGAGGTTAACAAACTGCTCGAAAAGTGAGAACTGCAAGTCTGTGTCGACATAGCGGTTGCATGTGTGTGATCATGGGTGAGTTATTGCATTGCATACATACCATTACAACACATTGAATAACAAGATCCTCATCGTATAAGTTTGTATGGGCACTCCTATACAATGAGTTACTTTATGTTAAACCTGTTGGATACATTGGAAAATATGTACCAGATTTGAAGAAGCCTCACCTTACTCAATGATATGCATCAAGGTGTATTTGATGTTGTTTTGAGTTTATATGTGCAGGTTAAGTAAATGCAGGAATGCAGAAAAATTTCTAAGTCTATGTGTCGACACTAGGAGAAGCTGTGTCGACACTTATGAAGGCTTGTGCCGACACTGGAGAAAAGCTGTATCGACACTTGGAGTTTATTATGTCGACACTTGGAAAGGCTGTGTCGACACCTGAAGAAACTAAGTCAACATAAAGAGGCAGTGTCGACACATAGAGAAGCTTAATCGACATCAACTGTGTCGACACCAAGAGGTAGTGTCGACACACAGAAGACTTTGTCGACATCAACTGTGTCGACACACATGACTTGTGTCGACACACTGCAGAGTTTCAACTAAGTTAAAGAGTAGAAGTGATTGTGTAGACACACAGAATTAGTGTCGACACATTCTACAGAAGCTGTGTCGAGAAGCAGTATCAACAGTAAAGGAGATGTGTCGACACCACCAAGGCTTGTGTCGACACTTAGTCCACTTGTGTCGACACTTAGTCCACTTGTGTCGACACATGAAGAAGTTCAGTCTCGACATTTTGCTGACAGAGACAGAGTTTCAAGAAGTGACTGGATGACTTGACAGCTACCATTACCAACCGGTCTACTGCAACTGTCAGAGCTGTCAGAAGTTTGTTAGAAACTGGATCAGCCGGTTACCATGGAGAAAGTCTATATAAAGGCATTCTCCTTCAATAGATGATGATTTTTGATGAGAGAAGAAAAACATTGATACTGAGATAGAATAAAAAGAAGTTGGAGAGAGAGAGCTCCACCTATTGAAGTGCAGTTGCTGAACCAGGCTGCCAAGAAGGATTCAGATTGAGATCTGAATTTCAAGAAAGAAGCAGATTGAAGATCAACTTCACAGGAGTTCAACCCTACTGAGTTCAGATTCAAGAAGCTTTGAAGAAAGCTAAGAGTGGTTGTTCTCTGCCATCAGATTCTTCCAAGAACTAATCAAGAAGCCATCCATCCTTTCTCTCTCTACTAGGGTGGTGGTATATTACAAACTTAAATTAATTTTCAGTAGGATCTTATAGATCTGAGTTGTAAGCCTGTGTTTATAAAGGCCGAGTGTAGGAGAGTATTTTCTCTGAGTGGTAGGCCTTGTAGAAGGCTGAGGTAGGGCTGTGAGCCTGAGTTGTAGGAGTTTGTGATCTCTAAGTGTGGGCCTTATTGAAGGCTGAGGTAGGGCAGTTTGCCTGAGCTGTAGGAGTGTGGACTCACTCTGAGTTGTAGGAGCTTAGTTTGGGTTCTAGGCTGTTGTAAGATCTGAGGATCTGAGGTGAAGAGAAGAAGTTAGGCTGAATCTAGCACATTGCTGGATAGGCGAAGGGGAAAGTGGATGTACCCAGACCTTGGGGAACCACTATAAAAACTGTGTGCACTCTGTGATTGAATGATTCTGTGAATTCTGTGTTGTGTTAGCTGTAGAACTAGCTGTTTCAGATTAATTAACTGAATAGATATTCTGCTTGAAATAAAAAGGAATTACACCTATTCATCCCCCCTCTAGGTGGTTAGGCACTAATTCTTTCAAGTAGTATCAGAGGGAGGTTACTCAAAGTTAGACTTAACAGTCTGAGTGAGATTTGTAAGTCAGAATTAAGATCAAGAAGATGGGTTCAGGAGAAAACCATAAAGAACTTGGTTCAATGAAATTGCCCATCTACAGGAAAGAAATATTTGGAATCTGGAAGGAAAGGGTCAGATTATTTATGGCGGCATCTGATCCTAGAATCTATATAACAGTTAAGGAAGGGTCATATGTTCCAATGAAGATTTTTGTTCTTGATGCCAATCAAAGAATTCCAAAGGATTTTTTCAGAGATGACTAAAGATGAGATCATCTTGGCAATAATGGATAAAAGAGCCCAGAATATTATAGTAAGTATCATTGATGATTCAACATTCCAGAATCTAATTCATTGCAAAACCTCCAAGGAAATGTGAGACACATTGATAGTCTAGATGGAGGGTTCTGAAGAGGTTAGGCAAGATAGAAAATCTATGCTTAATCAAGAATTTGAGAGTTTCAGACAAGCCTAGTCTGAAAGTGTTACTGAATGCTATAAGAAGTTCTATAGGATTGTCAATGAACTTATGTCTTATGGAAGAGTTTTCAGTACTTATGAGTTAAATGATAAATTCCTTAGGTCTTTGACTAAGGATTGAGATACAAAAATCGGTGTCATAAGGGAAGTGGCCAGACTGGCTGAGATTTCTTCTCCAACACTGTTTGGAAAATTGCTGTCATATGAGATGCAGTTATTGGCAAGAAAAGAGGAAGAGAAACATACAAAGGTTGACTCTAAAGAAAAGTCAGTGGCCTTCAAGGTTGAAGCCACCAGGAAGAATAGGAGAATGTCTCCATCTATTCCTAAGAGAGATGCAGAAATGATCTCAGAGAATTCAGATAATCCCAGTACATATAGCAGTGACTCAGATGAAGACTTTGCAGCATTCACAAGGCAGTTCCAGAGATTCTTAAAGAAGAAGCAGTGGAAATCTAGGCCTTCCACATCACAGTCTAGGGATGACTATTATCAGAAGGGGAAATCATCCAGGAAGAACAGGAATGGGACAAAGCCTGGCAAGTCAACTTCTTCCAAGATTATATGCTATTGCTGCAACAAAGCTGGACATGTTGTTGCTGACTGTCCAGATAAAAGGAAGGAGTCTGCTAATAAAAAGAAGTCACATCATAAGAGCAAGAAGGAGAAATCATTGGTTGTTGAGAAAGAGAAAAGCTTGACAGATCAATCAACTTCAGAGTCAGAATCTGAGGCTGAGGCATATATTGGTCTGTTTGGAGAAGAAGAGGATGAGTTCATGCAATTACTGGACTCTATCTATGAGCAGGAAGACCATCAGTGCAAAGGACTGATGGCTGTGTCTGAAGAAGACAAGTGTCAGGATCAGCATGGCCCCAGTAAGGTAAAATGTGTAACTGTAGATTCTGATTACTTCACTGGGTCAGAATCAGATGCATCTCCATCAAGAGATGAAGATGGGTCTGAATCAGAAGGAGATATTCATCAGCTAATAGATGAATATGGAGATTTATTGCAGGCACTTAAGAGAAGCAAAAATCTGGCCAAGAATCAGGCTAAGAAAATTGCAGCTCTTAAGTTGGCTGCATCTGATTCAGAGAAGATGCTGGATCAAAAGTTGAATGAGATTGCCAGATTGAAAAACATAACTGTTATTCAAATGGGAACAATCACATTCAAGAATGATCAGATTAAAAGTCTGGAAAATAGAGTTCAGAAAGAGAAGGAGATAGTTACTAGTTTTTCTAAGCCAAAATCTGTATTACCCTTGATTGATGAGGTTGTGTCTCAAAAGGGTAAGGCAGGATTAGGCTATAAGAAAACTACATGGGCTGTACAGTCCAATAAGAAAGGCAAAGCCCCAGCACAAAATAATAGATATACTACAAATAATACAACTAAAATTGTACCTAAAAGAGGTACAATAAGTTTGAGTGTTGGTGCTGTGGTAAGATAGGCCATTATGTCTTAGACTGTTGGCACAATACTAGTGTCAAGGAGAGTAGCAGTCTGCCTGCTAGAAGAGCTGCAGGCAGATTTGTTAAGTTTCAGACTAACTTGCACCAAGGACCCAAAAGTCATTTGGGTTCTAAGGTTAAGTAATCTGTGTTGCAAGTGAGTCCAAGTTGTCATGCCCTATATGGTACTTGGACAGTGGATGTTCCAGGCACATGACTGGAACAAGGGGATTGCTGAAGGACTACTCACCTATGCTGAATGGGCCTAAAGTAATCTTTGGTGGTTCTGAAAAGGGAGTCATCAAAGGTTTTGGTAATATTTCTAATAACTCAATTATAATCACTCAAGTGGCCTATGTAAAGGGTTTGAAACACAACCTAATCAGCATTAGCCAGCTGAGTGATCTAGGATATGGCATTTCATTTGTCAAGAATGGGTGTCATATCAAAAGGTCAAGTGATCAAGAGGTCATATTGACTGGATATAGAAAAAGAAATGTATATTGCCTAGACTTTGTGTGTGAGAATAGAAATTCTCCTATCTGTCTTATGGCTGATGAGAAAGTCTCTCATTGTGTCAAATGGCACAAGAGGCTAGCCCATCTTAACTACAAGACAATTGGCCAACTCTTTAGCAAAGAGTTAGTGAGGAATGGTCCTCAAGTTAAGTGTTATAAGGGTGGAATATGTTCAGCTTGTCAAAAAGGCAAGCAGACTAGATCCTCCTTTCATAGCCTTGAAACTAAGGATTCAGTGAGGTGTTTGTACATCTTGCATATGGATTTATTTGGTCCTATGCCAATTCAGAGCCTAGGTAGGAAGGTCTACACTTTTGTGGTTGTAGATGACTATTCTAGATTCTCATGGGTATTCTTTCTGAGACAAAAATCTGAAACCCCAAAGGTTTTCTACACTTTTGTCAAACAAATTCAGAATGAATTAGATAGTTCAGTGGTCAAAATCAGAAGTGACCGTGTAACTGAATTCCAATCTGAAAGTATGACAAGGCTGTGTGAAGAGTTTTGGATTCATCAGGAATTCTCCTCACCTAGAACACCTCAGCAAAATGGCATTGCTGAAAGAAAGAATAGGACATTGATTGAGGCTGTAAGAACAATATTGAGTGACACTACTCTCCCAGAATATTTCTGGGCTGAGGCAGTAAACATTGTATGTCATGTGCTCAATAGGGCTTCCATCACCAAAAGCCACAAAAAGATACCCTATGAGGTTGTGAAAGGCAGAAAATCAAACTTATCCTATTTTAGGATCTTTGGTTGCAAGTGTTATGTACTTAACAATGACAAATCTCACCTTTCTAAGTTTGCTGCCAAATCCCAAGATGGGATATTTGTTGGGTACAACAACAATAGTAAGGTCTATAGGGTCTACAATTTGGCTACTCAAGTTATAGAAGAGTCAGTTCATGTCATTTTTGATGAAACTAGACTTATTAACAGTGAGTTGCCAAGTAGTTCTTGTAGCTCCACATGTGTACAGCAGAAGATGGACCAACTTACTATCAGAGAAGATCCAACTGCAAAGCAGGATGTGGAAAATGGTAGTTGTTGTCCAGAGGGAGTACAAGACACTCAGGATGCTGAAGAAGAACATGAGGTGCAGCATGAAGAAGAGATTGGAGAAGATCAAACTGCTGATAGATTACCTCCAGTAGTTAGGCAGTTGAAGGATCATCCTGCACATTAGATCATTAGTGATCTAAGAAAAGGAGTACAAATAAGGAGCAGGAACTTGAACACAGTTCTTTGCTCTAGCTTCTTATCTCAAGTGGAACCCAAGAGATTTGAAGAAGCAATTGAGGACCCACACTGGATTGATGTCATGCATGAGGAATTAAATCAATTCAGAAGGTGCAAGGTCTGGGATTTGGTTCCAAAACCAAAGGGCCATAATGTCATTGGGACAAAGTGGATATATAAAAACAAGCTTGATGAGAGTGGGATCATAGTGAAGAACAAGGCAAGATTAGTTGCCAAAGAATATAGACAGAAGGAGGGCATAGACTTTGATCAGACTTTTGCTTCAGTGGCTAGGTTGGAAGCTATCAGACTATTCCTAGCCTATGCAGCATATCAAGGCTTCAAAGTGTTTCAGATGGATGTGAAGTCTGCCTTCTTAAATGGAGACTTAAAAGAGGAGGTCTATGTGGAGCAGTCCTCAGGTTTTGTTGATCCACTCAATCCTACTTATGTCTATAGACTTAGGAAAGCTTTGTATGAGTTGAAACAAGCCCCAAGAGCTTGATATGAAACCCTATCTACTTTCCTCATTGAGAACAAATTCTCAAGGGGGAAAATAGATAAGACTCTATTCCTTAGGGAATCCAAAGGAAAGATTATCCTAGTCCAAATATATGTTGATGACATAATATTTGGGTCTACTAAAAGTAACCTTTGTAGAAAGTTTGCAAAACTTATGCAAAGAAAATTTGAAATGAGCAGTATGGGAGGACTTAAGTTTTTCTTGGGTCTACAAGTAAGACAGACTGATGATGGCTTGTCCATATCCCAGTCTAATTTCACTCTGAAGTTAATTAAAAAGTATGGTATGGAGTCATCCACTACCATGAGAACTCCAATGGGGACAAGTGTATCTCTTAGCAAAGATGATGCAGGGAAACCTGTAGATGAAACTTTGTATAGAGGAATAGTTGGCTCCCTCCTATATCTGACTGCTAGTAGACCAGATATCATGTATGCTACATGTGTCTGTGCTAGGTACCAATCCTACCCTAAAGAATCTCATCTTACTGCAGTCAAAAGAATTTTGAGATATCTTAAGGACACACCTAATCTAGGCCTTTTGTATCCTAAGGATAGAGATTTTCTACTAATGGGTTATTCAGATGCAGACTTTGCAGGTTGCAAAGTAGATAGGAAAAGTACTACAGGCACCTGTCAATTTCTAGGAGGAAGACTGATGTCATGGAGCTGTAAGAAGCAGACTAGTGTGACAATTTCCACAGCTGAGTCTGAGTATGTTACTGCTGGAAGCTGTTGTGCATAATTATTGTGGATACAACATCAGTTAGAAGACTATGGTATTCAGGTAAGTAAAACTCTATTATTATGTGATTCTACTAGTGCTATTTTTATTGCATATAATCCAGTTTCTCATAGTAGAACAAAGCATATAGAAATAAGGTACCATTTTCTTAGAGATCATGTAGAGAAAGAAGATATCTCTTTAGAATTTGTTAGTACTGATTTACAACTAGTTGACATGTTTACTAAGCCTTTAAATGAAACTAAATTCAACAATTTCAAAATTGAAATAGGTATGTTGAACATACATTAGTTTACAAAATTTGGCTAAGTAAAATTGTGTCGACACAAGAAGTTGTCTGTGTCAACACATAGTAGTTGGTGTCGACATTCCAGGAAAATGGTGTCGACACATCTAGAAAATAGGTATCGACACTCCAGGAAAGTGGTGTCGACACATCTAGAGAATAAGTGTTGACTCTTCAGATAAGTTGTGTCGACACATCCAGAAGTTGTATCGACACTAAATATCAACTTATGTCGAGACATTAGAAGTCCGTGTCGACACATTTCAACAGTGTTGACACATTAAGAGGATTTTGACGAGCCTTTTGACCTTCCTTATTTAGAAGGGTATAAATAGGTCAACAACATTGTCTGTCGACACGCTCACCATATTTTCGAGACCAAAACCCTGTGTCGACAAATTCTCTCTTCTAAATTCAAGATTTCTCTCAACCCTAATGACGCCAAAGCTAGAAGACAATGTCAATGAAGGCTATGAGCTGGTACGCAACGCCTTTGATCATGTGAAACCTGAAATTAAAGCCGTAGTAACCCTAATTGCTGAGAATGGGTTAGAATTTTTGGTATCTGAACCAACAAAGATTTAGAAGAAAAAAATTCTAGATTTCTATGGCGCTGCTTCTATAGATTCAACTAGACTTAAGATCAAATCTATAGTTCATGGTGCTAAGGTTAAACTTACCTTGAAGAGCTTGAGGAAAACTCTTCAACTACCAAGAACACAAGAAGAAGTAGAAGTTATCTCATCCAAGACAAGGGAAGCACTTCAATGGTGTGGATTGGATCCCACCATGAAGATTGGATCCTCAATGAACAGAAAAGGAATGAATCAGCAAGGCAAATTCTTTTAGAAATAGTTGGCAAGGCTATACTCTGCAAGCCAGGGGGCATGATAGGATATCAGCCTATATGTTCAGTTTGATGACCAGGATCATCTACAGCCTAACTACAGATTGGTCATTAGTAATTTTTGAAAAGATTAAGGAAAGTCTTAAGAGGCCAAATCTAAGAAGAATTATGAGTCTGTACTTGGCTAGAACAATTCCTGAAGTAATGGAACAAAGTGCCGGTTCAAAGATTAACCATATGAGGAGAATGGACATAAGGATCATCTCTAGATGGGATAGGGTCCTAACAAAGGACATGCCTGATGAGGAGAGGCAAGAGATTCTTGAAAAATCTACTGCACAAGATATTGCAGATAGTGCTCAAGTGCAGGGGGAGCCTCAACTTGAGGAAGTGTCAACTCCCTTGGAAAGTGAAATGGCTACACAGACTATACTTGAGGTAATACATGAGGTTAATCAATCAATTCTTAATAATAAGGATGAAACTCTAACTGAATTTTGATTGATGTTGACCAGCCAACTCAACTACATAGTCCCAAGCACAAGATTTTATCATGGAGGATACATATGCTACTGATCAACTCCAGAGATAAGAGTATCTCCC